>FR990125.1:14203311-14839148 GCA_905404295.2 Ochlodes sylvanus
ACGGCAAGTACCGGCGGGGTGCGGGGGAGGGGTATCGATTCGCCGCATGAATGGCGTTGACGTCACGGGCCTGCGCCGCACGCAGCCTTGAACTTGCATCATCGATCGTGCACTTGCTGCAGGGCCCAAGTTCGAGACCGCCGCTGCCGGCGGTGCCGTGTTTATAACGACCTCTTGTTGGTAAATATTGCAGATGTCGCTTGTTAGGTTGTTTAGGGGGAAATATCTGTTTAATAAAACGCTATCGGGTACTGACTGAGTGACGCACTGCGTGAATTAGTGGACCTAGCTTGAAACACTGTATAGGGGTTGCAAATGAGGGTGCGCACTAAGAACGGTTTTGAAAATTGATCCATAAATGGATTACATAGATTACATACTACGTTACGGGTATTATATCAAAACTGAAATTGCTTTTCACTTTGTTAATTCAGGCCTAAATGAATAACAATTAATATGATTATTTTCCTAAATATTTAAACCTTCTCGACTTATCTCGTTCTACAAATACCTACAGCCAATTTGGACAGAAGAAATAGGTTAAAGAAGATAAATTTGGTCCCCGGACACGAGAATAGAGCCACCTCTTGTTTAGGTTTATGTACAGACTTAAAAGAATAAAAAATCTGAATACAGATTTCGAATTGAACTGGTAAAATATAAATGTGTAACAGCAATAAAACGTTATAAATTGTTTTTAGTGTATTAAACCATGCACACATATTTTAAGTGCACATGAAACTTAATTGTTTTAGTGAAATATAAAAAAATAGCGACACGGGTTGCCAACTTACCCCTCTACCAATCCGCTCTGGAGCAGCATGGTGGAGCATGCTCTAGGCCTCCTCAGGTATGAGGAGAGACCCGTGCTCATTAGTGGGCCATTAATGGGTTGAAGCCAATAGTTCCGCGAAATAGGTCCTATAAACTCCGCGATGGCATATGTCTATATTTTAAGGACAGCTTACTTATTATTACTGACTATTAAGGATAGCTTACTTATATGATAGACGAGCTGTGCCCGCGACTTCGTCCACGTCGAATTTAGCAAAAACTAAAATAAAAGTAGCCTAAGTTACTCCTTATGACATCAGTAATCTGCCAGTGAAAGTCCCGTCAAAATCGGTCCAGCCGTTCCAGAGATTAGCCTGAAAAAACAGACAGACAGACAGACAAAAAATGTTATTTTGGTGTAGGCACCGTGTATACACCCATATGTATTTAATAAAAAGCGGTTATTTTAATATTACAAACAGACACTCCAATTTTATTTATTTGTATAGATTAGCTGCCGCGTACGTGACAGCTGGCCCGTGCGCGCCATCTATCTGTGGTTATTTTCCCGCGCTCGAGCATCGCTGGCCTTCGATAAAAAACGTAAACAACAATGGCGATGGCGACTCATAAAATAGCTCATTGTATTACTAATGTTAGCGTGAACACTACCTATTCCGATGATTATATTTGTTCAACTTTTTAATTGTTTAGGTACAGATAAGTTATGCGTATTGACGTAAAAGTTTCTAATGCACAGCGCGTAGGAATTGAATTCGTATTTCCCTGAAGACCTATAAACTTTTAATTTAAATAGCCCACAAATGAGCAGATGTGTCACCTGATGATCAGTTGTCACCATCTCCCATGGAAACCAGCAATGCTGAAGTACCTACTGTTTCTCCAGTCACGATCTGGAACACGAAGACACGACTGAAGTCGATATTCTAGGCCACCCGAATGCAGCCTAGGAAAGGAAGGCTCTTAATCCGGAGTGGTTCAGCTCATCACAAGTTCAATTAAATCATTCCATATCATTTCAAAGGATGATACCTACTTTCAATTTGAGCGCACCTTCACCGGTGTAGGAAGACAAACTTTTTTCCACATAACAACAATTACATTTTTATGGGCAGATTAAAGAGTAGCATCTGATGGTATGCCGTAGCATTGATCTGTCATCAGCCATCGGAAACTGTCAATGATATATTATGATTCGCATCAATATTGCAACGGCTGCTGTGGAGGGTGAGGAGAACTGTTTTTGAAGAACGCTAAATCATAATATTCAGCTCAGATATTATGTAGTAATACCCTATGTCAATGAGCTCAGGGTATCTCGTAAGATCTATCATTCTATTCTAAGTTTTTATGACCGCGTCATAAAGATAGTAAAATTGGACACACTTTTGACCACTCCCGCTATTACCAAGAACGTTATGTAAAACTGATGGATGTTTATGACCGTAATACATTGTTGTTTATCGGTATTACGTAAAACCGTGGGAGCGCCGCGATACTGCTAATCTTTGATAAAAAGCCACTTGAGTGGAGCTTACCTATTGTTGAACACTGCATCGACATAGAAGTTAAATTGTTACTGAAAACATGCTAGGTATTCTATATAACATGATAATATGGCTTGGAATATCACTCCATATCACTCCACAGCAATTATTGTTATTGCACATTTAGGTTTTATATTTTAACATTTAAATTTTCGATGTCTGTATAAGTTTTGCCCAGCTTTACAGATAAGAAAAAATTTATTAATGCATGAGCAATGAGAATAGCAATGAACTGGCCGCATGAGATCGAAATCCGAAGGATCAATAATGGTTGGGGAGGTAATGACCTCGAATGGAGACCACGTCTCGTAAATAGGAGTACAGGACGCCCCCACAAGGTGGGCTGAAAACCTGTAGAAGACAGCGGGCATCTGACGGCTAAGAACCGATCAGAGTGGCGTAAATTAGGGGAGGCTTATGACCAGTAGTGGACGCACAGGGGCTGATAGATGGATGGATGATACTGCTGTTGTAGACTTTCTGGTCCCATTTGTCTTTGGCATCTTTTTCAGTGGCGACCATGGTCGAACAGAGATTTGAGAAAATTCTTTTATATTCCTGACTGATGGCACATTTCGATTGAGACATTTTGCAGTAAAATAAGCAAAGCTCTCCGCGTGCATTTGTCTATAGAAAAACGTAAAGTAAACGTAAAAGTGCAGTAATCATTACGTCTGTCGCTACTTACACGCGGTGTTCACGTGAAACAATGTTTTGTCATTTGTGTGATATCTCGCGAATCGTGATATGATACCTGCACACGATTCAGATAAGACCTATTATTACCATAGATTACCTGTATGATATCACAAGTGATATGCTCTGCACTTTGTCACGAAAACAACTTGATATACCTATAAGTGTTTGAATGGAAATATATTTGCACTTGTCATCTATATTATTATCACGGGAGTGGGTAAGGGATAGGAAAGTAATAAGGCTGGTTCCAATAGATCGAGACACTGTACTGCCAAATGACACCGTTCACTTTACTTCACTTTACGGTTCTTCCTTTCTCCTTTTTCTTCTTTCTTCTTCTTTTTGTCCTCCTGCTGGAATCGCTTTCGAAAATGTACTGCCCATGCTGTTTTTATATACCCCTAATTTCGAACACCAACATTCTAAACTTACTTAAACGATTGTTTTTAATTTCATGTCTCGTTAGATCGAGAACATTCGAGAAATTCTATTTATAAATTTCTTCAATCCCCCTCTCATATTTCCTTTCTACGTAAGGAATCCCTTGTACTGAAATCAAACGCTCCAGAGATCACCTCAGTACTAATGCGCCTAATCTGCTCTTTTACGCTGCCGGAATCGCCCTTCTTCCTAAAATTGCCTTGGTCCGTTAAATTTATAAAAGTACAATGTGGTCAAAGATTATTTGCTATATCTGCCACACCTCCTTCTTGTCCAAACTGTTATGTATCTAAAAAACACCTGGGTCTATAGCTGTCTCCTTGAGAGGTCATCATAAGATCATCAGATCTTAGCCATAGCTAGATATTTTGAGTATTTTAACAGCATTGGCCGTAAGACTGAGATGATGTGAAGAAATTTATTGATGGTCAGGTATAAGGTACTCCTGTCTTAGCTTCCTGCGGAGAACCGAGGATAAGTCATTGGACTGTCGGCTTCTTAAACAGCGGATACAAAGGACTCCATACTCCAACACTATTCCCTAAGAAAACCTTAAAATATATTAAGTAACTTTGAACTGTGATCGTCACTTTAGGACTTTGATTGACGTCATAAAAATGTATTTTTGGATAATGTGATGCAATTGGCGTCCCCTTGATTTGTCGCTTAAGTTACGTGTCGCAATTGCCTTCGCTACTTTCCTTCTCTGTTCACTAAATCCGGGCTTGTATTAGATGGGTTTAAAGTATCCTCCTAATCTTAAACGTAGAGTTGTTGAGCCCTACATGCGGAGTATTCATAACAGACTGCTCGGTCCTTGAGTTACGTAAGTAATACGTACTGTGACTCCCCTTTGTGATAACAATATTTGCTTTTATCAAACACGCATATCTGGAAACACTCCAAGATTCGAAGTAATCCATTTATCATTAAATAAATATCGATTTTTCGTAAGTGACTTAACTGAAGTCGAAATTTGAATAGACATAGACTCTAAAAATTAAAATTCCTAATCCGATTAATCCTTCTAACTAGTTTTTTAAAAGCCCTGAAGACTACTGTACTTTGTGAGAATATTTTGCAGTCTTATTGCAAAAATATAACACAGATACTAATGTGCCGACTCGATTATTTTTAAAGTCGGCTAAAAAAGTGTCAGTCGATTTTTAACGGTCGCTCGCATTTTTTATCTATTTATAAGTAGCAACTGTCATAAAGTAATGTACAAACATACACTACGAACGAGACTAGGATGGTTAGTCCAGTTAGCAGGGGGTTACTTATTAATAATGACGTTAGTCGGTTACTTCGTTAGAAATAGTCCAGAATTGTTAATAAGAGTCTTGTTCTAAGTCGGTCACAGACAGTCGCCCATAAGACATGTCATGTAGCCGGATCCACAACTCTTCAACCGGACCACAATTTCTGCTAGAACTATTATTACACGGTATAAATGTACGAGATACCGTGGCGGGCGATGGTACTACCCCGGGTGAACTCTAGGCTCTACCACCTAACTTATCCAGAACATAAGAATTGGCCGTTAGAGTGGAGTCAGACTACTATCATATCCCACGCACTCCGCACGGACAGTGCGAGGTCAGGGGTCCAGCTCGATTACTCAGTTCTTGCTTACGTTTAAATCAGCAGATAACGTGCGCTCAGTAATTAATCGAAATCGGTAGAAAGTACGAGTTAGTTCATGTTTTGTAATGATAAGTATTACGTTAGGGTTAAATGCACCGCATCCATTTCAATTTTGAAGTTGTCTGTAAAATGGTATCTCTATAAAATGATTTAAGGGTTTAAGTAACTCCGTCCATGATGTTAGGAAACGTAACCATACTACATGATACATTATTTACAATATTTTACCCTCCTTCCCCACTCGGTGACCACGCGTAGTATTTGTCAAGACTCCCCCCTCCCCCTTGTGTTTTCATATGGTAATTCATAAATAGGGTATTAAATCATTTTTTGCAAACAGAAAGTTAAAAAAATGACCAAAAAAACTTCTGCAAGTTTTTCGATAAGTTTAACAGATAATAAAATATGTTAATCATAAAAAAGGGTAATAAGTAACGACCAGCGACCAGTACATTGTAGTAAATTTTACACAATGTACACATTGACACATTGGTATTGTCCAATTTACAATGCAAACAAACCAGTGTAAAAATCGTGAAAATGTGTGGAAATTTTCACCTGAATGATCACGCTGTTTACGCGAGCCGAGAGTAGTGACGAGCGCTGAACCGGTCCGTACCGGCGCTATCCGGGGTCGCGACACTGCCGACAGCGCGACACCACGACATCCCGACCCGACACCCAGCCGTGGTACGCGCCACACCCGGCGACATGTAAACCGTGCTCGGAGATTGGACACACGCGTGGATGTGTGGTATACTTTTTAAACTATTTAAGTACAGAGGTACTTACTAAAGAGTTAATGAGGTTTTCATCTCCGATTAATACCTGAACACCATTGACTTAATCAGTAATAATATGTCAATGCTGAACACACTCTGAATGAAAATTATTTAATTTTACCTATAGGTACATATTTCATAGTCTACAAATCCCAAAACTTGGTCTAGCCCGTTTTAAAGTTTGGATTGTAGTAATTTCATGGGAATTTCTATACATTGACTGCAAAACTGTCGAGCCATAATTTTAGCCCAAGATCGAGTTTATATAGCTAAGGCTGAGAGCTAATTTCAGAGTCATGCCTTGTAGAACTTGGGCACTTGGCTCTTCATGACATCTTTAACGTTTTAACAGCAAAACCGTTATGAACTTGTGGGTCTTAGCACCCTATTTGACATTGACATTAAAATATGTATATGGCAGGAACATAATTTTAAACTTTAGTTTAATTATCAGCTTAAATCATTGACAAAATAATCTGTAAACACATTGAAAATAAAAGGATCATTTCAGAAAGTACATTATCAAATTACTGGACAGGACATTTTATAAAAATAAAATTGATAAAGTAGCGGGTAATGTCTGTTTGCCCATGACAATCAGTGTTGACTTGGGAATTCAACACACGAGTGGTAATCTCGTATCTCTGTACCGGGATGCTATTTGACAAACATTCAAGATGCAACTTAAAACATTGTAAACCATCACTTATTTATTACTAGTAATTCCGCCCTCGCTTCGCTTCGGGAAACCTGTTATTAGTACCCTCACTCCAAAATTGTTAAACGTAACCCGCGCACGAATTTATTTTCACGCGCGTTAGTTTTTAATTTTCGATAACTCCTAAGATATCCATTTAAATTAAAGGCTTAACATAATGAGCCTGAAATGCTTAAGGTGAGTAACATATTTTAGTCGATAGGGATTAATACTGTATCCCTCTAAATAGCTTTCCAATTACCGCATTGTACGTGGTCATTTTTTTAACTTAACTACTTAGAATGGCTATAGTAAGTAATCCTTAAGAGATAGGCGTATGCCATCGCGGACTTTATTGTAGACCTATAAAAGAGGAATATTCTACCCATACATTGTTTTGTTACATCTCAATGATTATTATTATGCATTAGGCAGCGTTTTCGCTGGAACCTCCCAGGCAGCCTGATTTTTTCCGACATTCGCTTTCGTCATATTTCAACCAAATTACACAAAACTGTAACATATTATATACCTAAACCTTCCTTACGAATCCCTCTGTCTATTGGTGAAAATCGCATGAAAATCCGTTCAGTAGTTTCTGATTTTATGGCGAACAGACAGACAGACAGAGAGACGCGGCGGGGGACTTTGTTTTATAATAATTATTTTAAGATACCTATGTATCACTAGCGACGTAAAAAATACGAGGTTATCTGTGCGTTGCGCATGTATTTTTTTAGTAAAATAAACAACTTTATACACGGGTTGAATACTGAGTAATAAGAATAATATAGTGATAAGGTACATTTTTAAAGTCTGTAAATAATAATCATAATTATCTATACCTAAATTACCTAATACTGTTCATATTCCTGGACAGATTCTTATGCCCCTCGCAGAATTTATGAGTAGATGCTTTTTCTTTTATAATATCTAGTACTTTATTTAATTCGGTCGCGTTATTTTTTTATTTTGTAAGTATTATTAGTTAGGTTTTTACGTCAAATAAAACAAAGAGTTTGGGTGTAGATGAGCGGAAGTATGGAGCAGGTATACGAGTATAGCGACACGGCTTGGTTCGGCCGGCAACGCGTCTGTGCCTACATCAACCCTGGTGATGACCCTTTATTGTAATAATAATTATAATTGACTAACTTCATTTTAGTTTAAATTATTTAAAAAATAAAAAATATTATTAAAAACAAAAATTCAAAAGACTTATAATTTAAGTACGCGGTGTCACTGTCAATGTGAAGTAAACCTTGGATACACCGTATTATGGTCGGTTTTCGAACGCAGAGCTGGCTTCTAGTATTTTAAATTCATACCAACTCTTCATCACAGGCGCGCTGTCTTCAAATAATACTCGTAATGTTAGAATTTAAAGCTACGCATATATATTAATTAAAAGTAATAAGTTATAAATGCAATGAATGCAATACAGTAGTGGAAAAATGTTGTCGTGAGAAAAATATTGTTATGGATATAAAAAAAAAGATGGCCCATGAGGGGATCGAACCCGCGACCTTCGCGTTATTAGCACGACGCTCTAACCAACTGAGCTAATGGGCCGATGCGTGCCAACTTGAAATAGGTGCATTTATCGGTAGAGATTTTCATAGCTTCTCCACATAAACTTTCAAATCTTGTAAACATAAATTCAATGAAACTATGTTTGTAGTAAAGTTTCTGGTTAAAGCGGTGACATTTTCAGTTTTTAACGATGTATCAATTCGGTGACAATCAATTCAACAGAAGTAAATTTATTTCCTGCCCTATATAAACTTTTCTGTTTATTTTATCTGTGACAAGCACATGTAGGTAGTCATTATTAGTTATATTATTATTTTATATGCACTATATGCACTCTCTTATATGCACTCTCTTTTATATCACATAAATAATTAAACTAAGAGTAGACGACGAGACTAACTTTGAATAGAAATTAAGTTACCTTAAAGTGTCAGTTCCATAAATTAATAAAGAATTACATACTTCTACCAAATAGAAGTCTGCCCTAAATTGTATTTATTTTTAAATTTACTAGGTATGTGACCTAAAATAATAAGTTCATTAAATTAACATTCAAAACAAGGATGGGACGGATAAACAAAGCCGAGTGACCCCGCGCCGCAGGCGGCCGATCATATCTCTTGTTTACACTCGCCAATCTAGAATGGCAGGAGGCATTTGCGTAAGCGCATGTCTAATCAAACACCACTGTAATCAGACCTCCGCGTATCAATAAAACGTCCTCCGATACGCCGTTTAACGTATGCAGCGAACGGGGGAGGGCAGCTTTTCGGTAATTGGACGGTGTTATCGATAACGAATCAACGAGGGGGCTCCGATGCGCGCGAGCCGTCAGTCGGCGGCGGATCGTCGTCGGCTCCGGACCTCCTCGGAGGGTGTTGCTTAATTTCAATAGAAATTGTGCACTATCTATGGTAGGTATACACGTAGGTGTTGAAGACAGATGTGTGGATAAGATAAGGGATATTGTAATACCTATTAAATGTGATGCAAAGCAACATTGTAGTACATTTTCAAAGAGTTATTTAACTTCTAGAACAGTCTAACGATGATACATTCTATAATAAATAGTAAAAAAACACATTATAAGTTGGTATGTGTTTCTACAATCGATCTAATTTTAACAGTAGGTTATTTTGTGGGTGACCAACGACCACGAAATATCCATTATAAACAAATAAAAATAGTTGACGCTCCAATCAAATAATACAATAACGGTATCACCAATGATAACATTGTTAAACAGTTTATTTTTATGTTCATGTTATCTCTCAAACGAGTTTAATTAACGTATCGGATTTACTCTAATTAAGCGATGCTATGCGCGAGCGATGATAAGATGGATAGTTTTCTCGTCACAACACGAGCACACTTGGTTACAGCGATAAGGTGACAAAACAAAAATGTTCACGTCGTAAATGTGTGGAATTGTAATTCAACATGGCGGTTATCTGAGCAAAACAATGCCACGCGGGTCGCGCGTGCCGGCCGTACGACACGTAAATACGTAAAAATAGAACGCCACCGCTTATACCGACCGGCCAGCGGTAGTGGGGCTCCCCCGCCCTTCTCCTCCGTGGAAGTCGTGACGCCGCGGAGGCTCGCTTTCTTACCACCACGGTTCAAGGTGAGATGGTCGGCTGCGGCAGGGCGCTAGTCGTAAGAAGGACCACGCCCTACGTGTCGACGCGCCAATTCCTAAATAGTTGGCAACGTTTCGGTCTCCGCGGCATGTCGGCGCGGGTATTTCTTGCAGTTGCCAGGTCGTCGCGGCATTCAATTCGGTTTTATTTACATTTTTTATGAGAACCGCTGTGATAATCTAGCAGGCGAGTAACAATAAAAACATTAGGTAAATAAATTCAACAAAACAAGTGTATAATTTTTGCGTCGAAAACGGATTATGGCGTCATTACCCAATTTAATTTATTTTACGTTGATTGTTTGTTTTAATTTACACAAATTTCCCATTAGGTAAATAAGGTTATGACTTAGAATAATGACATATAGAATGACAGTCTTCATACAAGCGCTCTTTAAAAAGTGAAGCACTAATTTTCTTTTTTCTTTTTTTTTATACATGTTTAACACGTTCACTGCGTCACTATTTTTGATGGACTTTCAGCCAGTGCGGATGAGGTCTTTTCGAGGCAAAGTTGAACTTCTTTCCAGTGCGTTTGAGGGCTTTTCGACCTCACAAAATATTGTTTCTAAAAAACGCCTTAAATATAGCTCAAAATTGAAAATATTTGCTTGAAACTTTACCATTATAAACTTAAATAGTTTTTCAAGTTGAATCTAGCTTCGTACGTAGGTGTGACATTTCGGTATTGAATAAATGAAAAAAAGAATTATGCCATCGATTCTGCCTCACAACGCACTGAAAAGAAGTTCGATTTGTGTCTCTACTAGTGATGGGAATAAAAGAGAAATGCAGGTGATATAACATTTATTTACTTAAATTAGGATTCTAAAGTACCATACACCTACCACACATACCAATTTTAGTTTTAAAGTATGTAAGTCAGTTTATGTGTGTGTATGTGTGTATGAATGGATGTGTGCGTATTTGTGTAAATGGGTGGGTAATTGTGTGTGTTGTGTGTGTGTGTTTGTGTTGTGTGTTTGTATGGTAATTAGTGGGTAGATAGATTTGTGTGTTTGTATGTACTCTTACTCATTGAGTATAACAGCTATGACCACTGCAGACACGAACAAAAGAGAAGATATACTTCCTCACCTAAAGGAATCTGGTATTGTAAACCGGAAATATAAACCATACAGAAGTTAAAAATACGAGTAGCTATTTATCAAATATTTCAAACCACATTCATGTTGTAGCAATATACATTTGAAAACACCCACACCTAGGGTAGGAAAAAAATAATAATATCTAGAGTATTAAATTGAGTATTGTGTAGATTATAAAAGCAAAATAGGATTTGCGACGATTAAGGATTTGTTAGTGTAAGCAGCATGCGTATAAATGATGAGTGTTAAAAAATCGTGCTAAAAAAATTATCTTGAGTACAATTAGTTTAGTTTTCAACTAGCTAGCTGTAGCTTGGCTATTAGTAGGGGTCATTTTGGTTAAGAGGATGAAACGAGGTCTGCCAAAGTGGTACCAGACTGTACAGTAATCAATTTTATATTTTATATGAGTCATCTTATACGCTTTATTATGATACAAAACTTAAAATTGTAGCTAGTGGGATTTTTTTTATTGAATTTTACAATTTACTATCCTTACTCTTCGCCGTAATACTTTACGTGAAAAGGAACGTAACCAAGTGCAGTAGTGAAATTATTAAGTAAAAAAATCGATGTTAATAAATCCAATAAAAATACTTTTACTTTTAAATGGCTATTTACCGAAAGATTTTAAATGCAGTATATTATGAAAATCGATATTACTTGATGGCTGTTGGTTCTTTCTATTCTAATGTCAATGTCAATCTGTCAAAGTACTCAAATCAAAGTCACAAATAATAAGTCAATGACGAACAATAACAAAAATACTTAAAAAATAAGGCGAGTCGCGCGGACAAGAAGTGCGCTTCCGTATCGAAACTTGTCGCATCACTACGCGCCGCCCGCGCCCCCCGCGCTTCACTCCGTGCGTTTATGAGGCCTACAACTTTTGAGGCAGATTAGACCTCACTTCGCACTGGCGCATATTTTTTTCTATTCAGTGCGTTTGAGGGCTTTTCGACCTCATATCTTATTAAAAAAGCCATTGGGCTCTACTTCGCAAGAGAAACAATTATATGTATTTGTCTCTGTCATACTCAAAGAAATGTTAAAATTGTAGCCTCCCGCACGGAGTGAAAGAACGCGATTTTGATTGCCGCACCAGCGGGAAGTCATGCTTGAGACGTTTCGACCTCATAACGCACTGAACGTGTTAATGGTTGCCAGGGAAGTGCAGTTTCCCGAAAGTGGGGAATGATTCGGCCGCTGATAAGAATTTGTTTTTAGCAATAATACCTACATAAATAGCTATGTGTGGTAAAGTATGGGTATGGTTATGTAAAATTGTTATATTACGAGAATGTTTATTTAAATATGAAACGAATACAAGAAAATATTAACATCATTTTTTTTTACTATTTATTTTTTACATATCTTTTACGTATCTGAACATAAGCATGAACACAGGAACTTAGTATATTTTAATAACAGCATTGAGTAAAAAAGTTTTGTTCCAATATTAAATATACTCTGTGAAAAAACAAAAAACAATGGGCTTTGTTGATTTACTACTCTATGGACCATATTATATCTGTGAACTACTGTATCTGTGAAAACAACAATAAAATGAAGATGAAAATGACATTGACAATAGGCATGATATAATAATAATAACTAATAATAATAATTTAAATATTAATGGATATCTAACAACTTCAATAATTATAACAGGGACAGCATTTTCACGCAATCTACACGATCCAACCTGTGTAATGTACAGGTACAGGTAATGTACTTCATTATTAAAATGTTTTGAACATATTCGTGTATTTTTGGTTGGCTTCCAATATACTTCTCCAAGACTAAGCCTTATATCACTCGTCTCTTAAAATGGGAAAATGTATTTTCACAATTGGGCAACACTGAGTATTGAAACAAAACGTTTTTATTTAAAATAAAAATTTAATATTTTAAAATTTAAAATAAAAATAAAAATTTAATTTAATTATATACAAGATATTATGAAATATTGAAAGATTACCTGTGAAAAGTGATGTTAATACACTTCTTTTGTTTTTCAAATGTGTTGTGACAAAATTTAACCGCACAAATCGACATAATTATTTTTTTTCCGCGAGACGTGTCTGGTGCGCATTGTCATTGAAGACTACGGAGCTGGCCAGCGTTTGGTGACATAAACTACTCACATTTAGAGTTGTCAAAGTAGCCGCGCGGACTTCGTTTCTATATGTCATTATTCTAAGGGTTATGATTATTAAAATGTTAAAAAATAGAGCTCGCTAAATATCTATAAAAATATAAGTATGCAGTTTTTTTATACGACGCTAAGTTAATCCAGATGCATGCAAATGCAACTGGATACATTTTTTAAAATAATAAACAAGGAGTGTATTATTATAATATAATAATAAATATGTACGTAGTTAACATTTATAATAATAAATTACGTTTAAAAATCACCTTTAACTACCACGGCAAACGGAACTATTCAATGCGCATCTTTAATTTAAATGGTTAATCGGGACGCTCGTTGGGTAATGAATTTGGGCCAGTAGATCAACGAACAAAGGTTCAATATGTTCGACGTGTGTATTTCATGAGCCAAAAATCAAATTTAATGTCAAATACAGAGAACACCATTAATTTTAGAATGAACTAGTAGTGTTCTCTGTATTTAATGTAATCGGTTGGTGTAATCAACAAGCTGAACTCATTACCAACATAACAAACCAAACACTCTTAAGACATGAAGTAAACTTTATCTGTGCCATGAACATCGTTAGACGGAGAGGCTACAGGGGCCAATAGCACCATTTCTCCACCGACCTCGTGGAATGCCAACGAGACATGTTTTGTTTTAAGGGCGACAAAATTTAAGAATAAGATGTCAACACACGGGAGGTGTATGGAGGAGTCCGTCTGAAAGGTTGCTATGGTTATGGATGGTCTACAACTTTTATATAAGACCAGTTTTTCAATTTATTCTAGGCCTGACCGCAGTGATCACTCGATGTAACCACCAAGTGCCATGTAATCCTATTGTACCGCATGCTCATTTATTATATCAATACAAAAACATAGATCTAGTTCATAGTACATTACTTTGCGGAAATCTATTGTTATCATTATCAAGCGACCTACTGATGTCCTCGCGGATTGTTCAAAAGTAGACTAATACTTAATAGCATAAATCTATTGTATGTAACTTTGCTTGGGTGAAAGAAAATATCGTGAGGAAACAACCTACACACCTGAGTGTTCTTTAAAAAGCTAAAGTCTGCCAATCCGCACTTGGTCAGGGTAGTGGACTATAGCCAGTACCCCTCACATTTTGAGCCCAGCAATGACAGTAATAGGTTGCATTGATGATAACGTAACGTTTAACACTCGTAAGCAGAAAATAAGACATTTTCATAGATGGCCGATGGGTTTATAAATTTGGTGGTACTGGTGGATAAATTTTAAGATTGTGGTATTAAAATTCGTTAGTATTATCTTCTGGAATAGAAGACGCAGATACATCTGCTTTAACACAAATAGCAAACAAATATGTAGGAAATCTAATTTCAATAGGTAAGTACTTAATTGTTGCAATATCGACGTCCAGAGCGTGCCGATAATGTTCACCACAACATTCTGGCGCGGCGATTCGCTGCAAAGCAAAACAAAGGGCTGCGTTAGTCGGCTGTGAGTCATCGTATAAAAATACGTCAGCAGCTTCTGCCTGTGTTTCAAATCGAATATCTTCAATGAAAATCGACCGGCAAATATTAGCCTTCGTGATCTAGTCGAGCTACTCTAGATTTGTGTCGTGGTACTTGCAAGTATCATGATATTTGTCACTGGATAATTTCCAACGGCTTATAGAATTCAAAGGTTGCTTTGCTACTGCTGAAGTAGATTTTGGTAAAAGTCTCAGGAAATGCGTTAACAAATAGCAGTATCTGCTGCTACATAAATTGTTTTACAAAGGCATAAGCGAAGCCTTAGCTGGTCACCAAATTGAACTCTGGTCGTAACACCTCTTTTTATGAAAGATGACATTATATGCACGGTCATAACAGCAATAAGTTAATTGTGTTACTTAACTAACCGTACTCTCTTACAAAATGCTTTCATTAATCACCATATGGACACCATGTCATGTATGTGTTGATACAAAAATCTCAACTTCCGCACCAGATTTCATTAGAAATTTAACAGAAAGTAAATAAAGGAAAAACGGATTTAAAGCAGATAGGGAAGAGAAAGGCATACAGTTTTGGGCGTCTGCCAACAGATGAGAGCTTCCCTTCGCTTTTAAACACCTTCGAGGCTTTGTTCGAAGCCTTTAGACGCTAAGTCACCTTTGTCTACGTGATTTTCTTCGGCTTTTGTCTTAGGAGAGGGTTTTAGCGATATCGATTATCGAAGTGTAAAATAAAGAAGCAAAAATCTAATTCTTTTACGGAAAATTTAAGATGATCATGATGATTTATATTTCGATATAGAAATAAATATACCTCGCGGCGTATTTTAGTGAAGGAATCTCTTATACTTTAACTTCTTGTAGAAAGGTGTAATTGTGAAGAATAGGTAACATGAATTGGGACTTGGAGTCCTGAAGTGAAGTTTTTACATTAATTAGTTTCATAATTTCTTGATATACGTTGTTGATATATGATTGATCCCCGTCAATCACCAGGGAGTGAGCTGTTACCTAATGACGTATGCGTGAGTCAGGTGTAATGTTGAGGCCGTGGTGAATGGTCATGATTCTTTTTAAGTCAAGTATGTGGGGAGACCGCAGATTTTCTCTTGTGGATGGACATTTTACGTTACAAAGGCCACTAGTACTATCAGTTTCTAATTTTTGCTAACCAAAATTATTATGGGTTATTACATGTTTACTCCGTCGAACTTAAATTTGTTAACAGTAACTACACCACATGCCTATTTGAAGTCTGTTTCATTTACTAGCAACTTCTTCCTAGAGGCCATAATTATATTTTGTAGTCCGTATTTTTTCGGCACTTCATGGTCATTACTCATTACAAAATAAATGACCTGCTCTTTTAAAACCTTCGAGGACCCCAATGTTAGTTTGCTGTGGTTATTACCTTAAGTATCATAGATTATCACTGCTTGTTCGGGTAATTTTAAAATATTTTGACTCATTAACAGGAGTTTAACTTTTGGATTTTTTTGAAAAATCAACAGTAGATCTATGATACAAATTTTTGGAATGAAACTGGTTGTATCCTTACGACAATTGAGATCAAAATTTAAATTTCAATCCAAAACTAATCCTGCGTCCTGAATCAATAGTCTGAAACACTTGTAGCAATCTCTATTTATAAAGTTTCTGTTAATCCGCAGTGAGCTTTCTCAGTATAATTTAACGATAATGGTCCTCAGAAACGTTCTTGAACCGACCGATGTAGCGATCGCATCAAGTGGAATTTCCCCAAACACTTGTAATTAATTTTATTTTAATATCACCATTTTACTCATTCTGTTGTAATATGTCTCATCATCTAGTAATGCTGATATTGTAAATGAAACCATTAATTTCTGATAATGTAATCTGGCACAAATGATGTTAGTAACATCAGGAACTGTATCATCGTCTATTTAGTATATAGACTTACAATTCATGACAATAGGTAAACTGGCGATATATTTCAGGTTATAGTGACACAGGTACGGACTTAACTTACTAATGTGATACTCCGCTTATTCCATCTTTATTCAGAAATGACAATATATCTCAGCGATCGGCCTCAAGTAGACCAACGCAATGATGCTTTGGTTTGTGATAGCAAGTTGGATTACAATATTAAAGTCTCCAGGTTAGTGATTAGCTGAGGCATTACGGGCGCGGCTGGTGTGAACCGGTGCCAAAACATAGGTGTGAATACCAGAACAACAACCGTTCTCATACAGTGTAAATAAATTACATGGTTACTAACGGATGTGTGAATAACGCGCGGTCGGCGGTCGGCGCGAGGTGGGCGCGTCAGAGCGGGCACGCAGCGGCTGCGTGCAGCCCGGTGACGTCACCGCGCGTCACGTTTACGACAGCGACCCGACTTCCCAACATCACCTTAGACACGATGCAATCTGTAGTTTTCCACTCGCTTTGTGCAACCGAGAAGCGCCAAATTTTGGCGCGCACGTGAAATCTGTCTCTGCGTGCGCGCGCTTAACATGTTCAGGACGAAAAATATTGATATTGATAGAAATTTTAGTAATGCAAATCGATTTTGTAAAACGAATCGTGTGAATTTAAGTACATTGTTAATCTATTACAGGAACAAAAACCCAGTGCAAATGTCGGGCCATTATCGCATGTAAATACGAGCATATCAGCTCGACCGAGGCTATATAAGCGGCCGCGACACCTACTCCGCGCCCAGTGCGGATCGCACGGGCACACAGAAAAGCAGATCTTGAAGACTGAAGTTTATAAAGTAAAAACCAACTCAAGGCTAACTATCGTTGCCCAAGACTGACACATCATCCCGTAACATGAATTCGATACTATCAATTATTGATACACAATCAAGGAAGACATTCACGTGTCACCATGATTCATGCTATCGATGCAATTGACGCGCGATTCACAATGAAATATTTGAACTTCTCGATTCTCATGAATCATCTAAGAGAAGGAATGTCCCAAAGAATGTTTATAGTAGAAACGAAGTAATTAGTCGGGCAGATAACAAAGTAAATAAACAAATTGATTTGTAATTGGCATTCCACTGTAATTAACTAACAATTAGGAGTTTCGACCTGGTAGACCTCTAGTTGGACATTAGAATAATTGCCTACTTTGATACTCCGTGACACTGGACAATAAATAAGTAATTAGATTCAATTGACACGAGGTGAATTGTGGAGCACATTGCTATGAGCGTTTAGAAATTATACGTTCATCGGCGCTCGTCTGAGTAATCAAGCGCAGTAATGCATCTGTGATTCATGTCTAGAGTTCTGTAAGATCTGTGGGCTGGTCGGTTGGTAATCTGATATCAGTAAAAATATTAGGCATTTAATTCAATTATCTACATGTTTCACCTTTGTTGATCATGCCATCACACATACTTATGTCATGTACACCGTACAAGAGACAATTTCTTTAGAGCCGCTTGTTTTTCACATTTCTAAAGTGGGCCATTCGAAGTCCAGACTCAAGGAAAAAAGCATAAAGGAGAATGATTATTTTTGCTTTTCTCATGCGTCAAATGTATTCCAGAATTATAATTTATAATTATTATGTAACCGTCGTCTAAGCAATTGAATCAGTATTTTGAACAGGGGATTTTATTTAAGATACAATAAGTAAGGAAACAAACCGGAACTACACAATTTACCTATTTATGACAGATGACTAAGATTAATCAATCAAATGATTATGAAATCGATATGGAGGTTGATAACCATTCTAAAGTTAAGTCTATTTTTCCGGTTTTTCTCGACAGCGTCTACAAAAAAAAAATCACACTATCAAACATAAAAATGTAAATTATATTTTACAATCAGAACTTTTAAAATTCTATGACAAAATCCTTTTTCAAAAATGAGATCGTAATACCTAAAGCTTATATTTTATATTAATTGATAGGTCATGCATGTTGACATATTTAGCATGTAATCATATTTATTATTGTGTTCAATATGATTTATTAATTTGTGTTGTGTTACTCGAATTTTACTTCCCTTTAATGAGTCATCACCATTCGGTTTACCTTTGAAAAATCCTAATGTGACTAACTAATCGATTTTATTAACTAAGTTAATCAAAACGAGTGATTTTGACGCTATTTTAGCCCATGGGCCCCATGGCCCCATACTTTCGTAATCATTGTCCTATACCTCAATCCCAGAATTGAAATTATAATTAGTAGAAAATTTGGACTTATACCTAACGCATAAAGCAGATTCTTAACAAACAAACAAAAAACAATTTGAATTTTAAAACGCACACCTACAAGTATTGGTAGAGGTCTAGAGGTAGGATAGACTGACTAGGTCATGGTGAACGAACGTTTATGACGATACAAGTGGCCTTTTACCTGCACCTAGTAGCCAAATCGTACCCGATTTGATAAAGATCTAATATTATTTACACATGATTATTATTTTACTAATCAAATTAATAAAAGCCATGTATAGTGGTCATAGCTTTTAATGATAAGTAAAATTATAATCATGTATAAATAATATTATATACTAATTTCATTTTATTTTATTATTTATTATTATTTAACTGGTGTCTACATCACTTCGCTTCGTAAACTGTGAATTTGTGAAATGCTTTGGAAAACACACGAAAAAATGTATGATTTGTAACTGGGGGTTAGCAAGGACGTCATTTATTTATTTATTTCAGTCATCCGCAGGAATGAAGCTATCAGCTGCTGTCACGACGACGTTACCTTGCTCTCCCTATTGTAATAAATTACGATGTCAGAGAGACCAACCTAAACCGGTCCTATCCAACTATGTGTTTTAACTTATGTGTAAAACCTTATTTATGGGTATGCCATGAAAAACAATTCGTAATCGGATTTTATTTATTACATTTACTTATCACAAAGTCATTATTGCAATAAGTTATAAGGATTACAGATATGTGTTTTTCATATCAAGAAATTTAATGTATTCAACATTGATGCGAACAAAGTCCATTGACTAGTGAGTTGAGCTAAGTTTTTTCAGGCGTCTTTTTTTTTACATGAGATAAGTTAATGCTTGACAACTATCCCACCTGATGGTAAGTGGCGATGAAGTCGAAGATGTTGGTCGCTCTAACTTATTAAAAGCCTGTCGAAGCTTATATGACCGATACTGGCATGCAATTTCATATGTGCTTCTGTGCTTCAGACGACATGTTCAACGTAATACACAACGATAAAGTTAGATAGATGTCGATAAGTATTGTTTTTCTATCTTGACTGATAAGTCTTTATTTCAAATCACAAACTTAAAATCATTGAAGTTAATGACTGTATTTGTCAATATTCTAGATGTTAATTTGAGACTTGTGAAGTTTTGAAATCTTAGGTATTTCTTTCGAGGTCAAGCCAACCTTCCCTGCTTCTTCTTCTTCTGCTTCCTTATCTGTTTTATAACTTGAAGGGCTGATTAAACTGCAGACAGGCCTCTTGATGATAAGTACCGTCGCTTCAGGATAGAGCAACCCTAGAGGAATCATCTAATACAAAGCTTGCCCTGAAGGAGAACACATCAAAAGTAAAGCTCGTTTGTCAGTTATTGACATAAAAAAGCTACGACTATCGATAGGTTGTTGTATAAACGGCGCTGCCATTTTATTGCACAGCGTGATGGTTCGTTCGTATAATATTCACACAATTTGACGATTGCCAACTACCCAGTACATGACAGAGAACACGAGAAATGTTGTAAATATAACCCAGAAGCAAGCGATTTAACATATTATGTTGGTTTGGTTATATCGAAAACAAGGTTTGTTTTTGTGATCTTGAAACCAGTTGGTGAGCAAAAACTCTGGCGGTATGGGCAGTAGGTACTGTTGTTGGCGGTACCGGGAAATCCTTTTCGGATTCCGCTACAAGCTGCCCTCCATTGTCAATATTATTGAAGACACGCGTTACGTATTCGCATGTTTGTGTCATGTTCGTATGTTTGTGTCAGCTCCCAATATTTTGGCTTTTCTTTAATGTAAAAAGAGCGATAATAGGTGATTCATTCTCGACGACTTTTTCCTAGGATGTCGGAATGTGTTACTTACATGTCAGTAGGTACAATGAGGAGTTACTAACAAATCTGGAAAATGTTTTGATGACAATATAAAAATATCAAAATATTTTTATATGTTTTAATAGTTTTATAATTATGTAGGTGTTTAAAAGGTTGAAAAATAATACATAAAACTCCATTAATTTTTAAAATGTAAGGTAGCTGACCAATAAAAGAATTTGGATTTTAAAAATCGATCCGTAAACCAACTTCTTGAAAGCAACAACATCTTTGTATTCTCCTAATTATAGAACAGCAACTACCTACGTATAAAATTACGAATTTGGGGCAATCCACTAAAGTGGGCTAGTCGGAACAAAAATATATCGAAGGTGAATTTATTTAACACATCGTGTATATTATTATGTAGTATCGAAAAGACGCAATTGCGTCGTATTTCGGCCACTATAATGGTTATCCTTCAACAATTCATTTGACCCTGCAGCGCGAATGTTAGTGACGTTGTCGGTGCAAGGAGAGGTTACGGATTCGAATCCTTTCGAACACTTCTATCTGCTATCATAAATAAGTTAAGATAAGTTTCAGATCTAGAACTCTTGAGCTCGATTCTTCTGATAATGGACAAATAACTAGAGGTAAGTACTAAGAACCCTAGCTGTATTTCTCCCAATATCCTGTATCCTACTGTAATTTTGTGCCACTTTGTAACTAATATTTCCGATGCGACACAGCTCCGACACGACGGCATACAGGTGTGTGCGCTTTGTGTGTCAATGCTGGTCGGTAAGGCGCGGCGGTGACGTCACGAGCACGCAGCGCCCGCGTGCGAGTACGCCCACAGACACACGCCGTACCGGCCACGGCCGCTGCGCATGCGCAGCCAGCTCCGATACATGCTTGCGATAAATATTTTGTATTACCATTTTTATTACTGAGGTTCGGCTTCAACTATTCCTATTTTAAATTATTTTTAAGACTTTGAAGTTACACTTAGTCTTGGTATCAAGTGTTGTTGTAGATGAGGTTATTGAACTTCGGTATTTTAAAACTATTAGGAAGGTACAAAACGTTTCGAAGTAAACATACTTCGACTTTTGATTCAATGCAAATATTCTTGGTTGACACGAATAGTAATTGTTGATCGGATTTGGTGGCGGTCAAAAGGTGTTGTTGACTGGGTAATGGGCATCGAAGTTTCTATTTCGTTAAAATCATAATAATGTAGATAAAGGTAATAATTAGTTACAACAAAATCAGTGATTAAACTGTGATGTATCATGTTCTAGTAATATTGTTAAAGGTAAGACGGCAATAAATGTACTAACATAATTCAATGTGACGTGTAAGACTTTATTTATATTTTTGGGCATGATTGTTAAAATCATGCTCGAAAATAAAACGCTAAGCTGCGGAAGCATTCAATGCAGTCTTCCCAGTCATCATCATCATCATCACAACCCATAACTGTCCCACTGCTGGGCACGGGTCTCCTCTCACAGTGTGAGGGGTATAGGCCATAGTCCACCACGCTGGCCAAGTGCGGATTGGTGGACTTCACACACCTTTTGAGAACATTCTGAAGAACTCTCTGGTGTGCAGGTTTCCTCACGATGTTTTCCGTCACCGAAGCAAGTGATAATTAAATTTTTAATACGCACATAATTTTTGAAAATTAGTGGTGCGTGCGGGGTTTGAACCCGGACCCTCCGATTCGGCAGTCCAACGTTCAACCACACGGCTATCACTGCTCACCACGGCTTCCCAGTAGCTATACACTAACCGCTCATCTTCAGTTTGCAGAAACACCTCGTGTGTTGCCAAAAATTCTTGTTGAATACTCACCAATTATCCCTATTGCTCTTCATTTGTGTGTGACTTAAAGACTCACTGTAACTTCGACGGGTTTTACAATGCCGGATGTGTTAAATATGCATATCTGTCTGGAGGTCACCGAGTACTTAGAACAGTTTGAGGTAGGTTGTGCATTTGATACTATTGTGCTCGGCCGTTGACTAACTCATTCAATTCCGTCAGTCACGTGGAATGGAAACTGCGGTAATTTCTAAATCAGTTCCTTTAGCTAAATTTTATATTTCCGCAAGCTTTCCCCCGCGGCATCACCCGTCAAAAGAAAATATATGCCAAATTTCAGCTTGTTGCGTTCAGTAGTTTCGGCTGTGCGTTGTCTGTCAGTCACACAGTTTTATATATTGATTATCTGGCATTCGCCTAAAGGAACTTCACTTTTCATGACACTGCTCATCTTGTCTGGAAACTGGGGTGCACCGGTTTCCATCCATCTTTGAGTCCAAGCCGATCTTCCCTGCTCCTGGTGTACGCTGCCGAACAACGGCCGAACGGCGGTCCCTCTTTTCAGAGGGCGCTGGACTCTGTATCATCCAGTTTAATCCCGAAGGTGGTTACTTTGGGCTGGTGGTGGGGTCTGAACCCGTCTCGCTACCACACCCTAGCTTGAGTCAGCCGCCAAACGACTATAGTGTTCCGGCTTCGTACCAAGTTATAATTTGGTGCGGGAATTCGACACATGCGTTTAAAAATGACCTTATAAGTATTTTATTGTGTAGCATTACTGTCGATTAATGGCTTCAACCCATTAAGGGCCCACTATTGAGCTCGGGTCTCTCCTCATACCTGAGGAGGCCTAGAGCATACTTCACCACGCTGCTTTAGTGCGGATTGGTGGAGGGGTTAGTGGCCAACCCAAGTGTCGGAAATTTAAGCCGCCCGAAGGTATCCGACATGGCTTAACGACTGCTACCTAATGATAACAACCGGGACCGACGGCTTTACGTGCCCTCCGAAGCACGGAAGCGCTCAAGAAATTTTTGCCACCAGCGGTCAATTAATCGTAAATAGGTCGATTAATAAACAAAAATAATTTGGAATAGCTTTGTTAATACGTTACCGGTTACTTTCCACACAAATATTTACTTTACAATGACTAACGACGTCGTCTCACGTTCTTTGAATTATTAAAACTATTGCCAATATTGGCACGCTTTCGTTACATGTTCCGAGGAGATCATCAGTCGCAATGGCTGTTTTCTCTGCGTCGACGGTGATGTGGTAGTAAATATCTGGTCGTTGGCAGACTTATCACTGTTGATCTTCAATTGTTTGTCAAGACTGACGCTCTCCCTTGCATCACCAGGGATTGCCGCGTGTCGTTGACACGCACGGCTCCCGTGATCGATGAATGGGAACCGCATTGAAATTCATTTTGCGAAGGTTTCAGATGTATTTTTGGCACCAACATTTTTGCTATTATTTTCCCGTAATGACTGTATGTCTGCTTAAAAAGCATTATTGTCAACAAATGAGCATACAATTTAAATTTAACTTAAATTATTGTATAGGTATAATATTATCGTTTATTATTATTCTTTTAAGTACAACTAGTTTTACTATTTGTATCTACAATTACAATGATTATTTTTACTTCCGCTGGGTAAATGGATAGTATTTGTGATACACCATGCTCGGGAATGATCGATGGTCTATCACACTTTATCGACACTGACGTCACTTGTTTCGTCACCGGAGAATCCGTGTGACATCAGTACATACATTGCACGGTTATCTTGATTGATACTTGAATAGAGCGATGTATTGGAATTTATTTGACTATGAGGACTGGTATTTATATTATTTGTTTATTTATACATAAGGTATACAACCAGTGTATTACAAACGAATAAAATATGTCCTATAATGTTTTAGTTTATAGTTTCTCTGTAACTGAAATTGGATCAGTCATTCATATTGTTTCCTTAATTATTGGTTCCATGACTTGAATTGTATCTCAAACACCCTCTTTAAAAATAGACATAGGATCTTCAAACGTACTTCTTGACTCTTCCAGATTGTTTGAATGATATTTTTGTAATCATCCTTCGCAATGGCTGTTTCCCCTGCGTAAATGATGATGTTATCTATAATAAATATCTTATCATTGGCACAGGAGTGACTTTTGATGTGTCATGCTTCACCATCATTGACGTGGTTTCTTACCTCACGAGGGGAGCCAGGTGACGTCGCAAGTCTACACGTATTGTCGCCGTGATCAATTCGTGAATGGAGTTACAATATCTTTGAGCATTGCGAAAGGCTTCCGTAGTATTTATAGAGGTTATGTATTACAATGAGCTAAATATAGAATGATTTTCCTTTTGAACTGTACTCACTGTGACATTTCGTAATATCGTATTGGGTCTCTACAAATAGATGGACATATCATGTATACTGGGTGATTTTTTTTAGTAGTGGTATTCATTAGCGCAATAGACCCCTTCAACATCCGCACTAGAGCGGTGAAGTATGCTCTAGGCCTTCTTAAGTATGGTAAGAGACCCGTGCCCAGTAGTGGGTCATTAATGGGTTGACTTTGCAAATGAAAACTAAGTTTAGCAAGTTAAATTGTAATCTCATGTAAGTTTTTATTGTTGATGTGTGTTATTTTTTCCGTTCTTGTATTCACTAATAAGAACAGCTATATATAAACATTTGAGTATAAGTTAAAAAAATGTATTTCAAAATCTTGGGTTACTGTGAGCAATTCTACTGAATAGCCTGCTATGCTAAGTACTGAATAGCCAGTTGTTTTGCCAATAGTTTGAATTGTACCGTACTACGTACATAAACCCATACAATTTAGCATTTCATGTGTGGCATAATATTGGATATTTGCAAAATTAAATGTAATGTACTCAAAATTATCAACACAATAAGATAATCCGATTTCTACATAGACAGAAATAACAGAAACCAGAAACTCTACATAAGTTGGCGCTCATTAGTAGAGATTGATATAAATTTGTCACGCACACATTTACATTATGTATCTATGTATACGTGCGTGTATTTTACGATTTCACTGAAATAATTATTTTTGTGATCAGAAATAGGTACCTATACTATTTTATAGTTTCTATACATATATAATTAATAATTATGGTTTTTCCTAAGTTAAATAAGTCTTATATTATGACGTAATTAAGTGCCCAGGCTATGGAAATGCAAAATGCAGCTCCTAATTGCGATATCTAGTGACAGGTCGACAACGAATTGCCAAACATCGCCATTTCAATAGCAAATAGTCAACGACTGTAGCAATTACGAGTACGTTTTGAAACGTTACAAAAATGGTTTGGTAATCCCACGATTACAGTTGGTACTTAACCAATTACTTTACCGACCTCTTTGAAACAGCCAGAGCCACGCCAAATCGTTTATATCGTATATATCGTTCATAAAACTTTACCTTAAAATAACTAGACTACATTAGAAATATATTGTATAAGATATTCGTAGTTAGAATCATCAGTTGCTGTTGTACTGTTGTACATAACAACACTCGAGATAAAACTTGGTACCGCGATACCACTCAGTACAATGTTGCTAATTCCAGTAGACAATGTTAATTGTAAACATTCGCGCATAACGCAGTTTCTATGTAGATAACAAATTATCTCATCCTGTCGCTGCGCCCCGATATTGCGCCTGTAATGAGTAGAAACTCGATGTTATTTGCAACTGTATTCATTTCTATATTCATTATTCAAATCTATAATCCTACTTCTGGGATCAGGTATCTTCTCACAGTGCGAGGAGTATAGGACGTAATCCAACTTGTTGGTCAACTGCGGATTGGCAGATCTCGTATACCATTTGATAGTATTTCTAAATTTGAGAAATAACTTAGACTTGCAATCATTATGTCGGGGATTTTATTGAGGTATTTTTTTAATCTACCACCATTCATATAGCTAGGGTTGTCGATCCACGGGTGTGTATGTGGTTTGCTAAACTATTTTATTGAATTGCGATTCTATGTTATTTTATAACAAAGACTATATTACCTCAGTCAGTGGTTAGTTGCACGAAGCGATGCCCGAACAATATTTGCTGGAGAACTAAACGACTAATACTAATGAAGGGGAAATTACGATTAAAAGGTGAGCACTTATGCGAACGCCGCGGATTGGAAACCCATCGCATCGTCCTACGTCACGCGCACGGGCGACGCGCGTGGCGCGCTGACGCAGGCTCCGGCGCCGGCGGGTGGTTTACGTGTGACCAGCCATTGGAACAGCTAGTTGATGACAACGAACTAACAACCGTAGGTTATATTCAAACCAATTACCAATAAGGCTTGTTTGTGTGAGAAGGTACTAATCTATCGTTCAGGCCTCCGACTCAAATCTCTGTGTGCACTATGGCTGCGCAGCGGCGTGCACACTAACAAGCCTCGTTGGTACTTATGTTTTAAGAGACTTGTTTAACTAGTTATATATCTGTTAATGATAAAAAACCTGACTAAAATGATATTTAATTTAATGGTCCTGTGTCACTCGTTAGTAATCAACAGCGAAAACTTCCAGCAATTTTATAACCGCGAGGAGAATAATATAATTATGTAGATCGGATCACACTCGCTTATTGTAATGTGTGAGGTATCTATTTGCTAATTAGTCTATGAAAGCTTAGTTTAATTAAGCTTTCATAGACTAATTAGATTAGATTATATAAAAAAGGAGGTAAGGTCAATGTTTATTGTAAACCTAAAGAAAACTAAATAGTTTATTTAGGTACAATTATTTTAATCTTTTATCTTCGCGGACATTACACATTATAACTGTGACGAGAACTCACACAGTAATGTTTGGTTGCTGTTACTTTTCCTTATACTTTCACATGCATATTATAACGTGTTAAACAATTATTTTAATATAACGAACGAGCATTCCATATTAAGAGTTTAAAAAAAAAGGTTAATAAAAAAACAAAAATAAAAACGTTTAGACTTTGCAGATGTTTCCCGCTTGGGAGTCGAAACAACGACAAAATACCGATAGTATTATCCCGTGGGAACGATAATACAGTATCCTAATATACTAATCCTAATAGGAATACAGTCAACACAGTAGTTGGGAGCAGCAGCGCTATTCGTCGCTAGTGTTATTTAATTCCAAATTGTAGTAAAAACCAATTTTTACTAAGTTCAGTTTATATATTCGTGTAAAGTGTTACTTGTGTGATCTAAGTTCTATTCTAAATCAAATCTCAACACCCGGTTTTGTTATTTTTTTTTGACCAATCGAAGTTTCTAGTTTCGACAGTGTATTATAACAAAGTGAGGGTAGTGAAGTGTAGATAACGCATCACTCCGTATCACCCACTTATAACATAAATGTAAAATACGGTCAAAACGGATCGCTAAATTCATTCGAACTGTCGTATCGAGTATGGTGCCGACGAAAACAGAGCGACTGAACAACTGTGGTTGCGAGATCGATCCTTAGACATCGACCGCGTTTTTTTTTTTTTTTATTATTAGTTTTTTGTTTTGACAATTTACGCAACAATTCTATTGAAGAAAGAAACTTTATAAATATATATATATTTTTATTTACAAAAAAAAAAAAAAAGAAAAAAAAATGAAGTTTGGATGTTGCAAAAATACAACAGAGGGGTCCGGTGGCGTTCTTAATTGCACTAAATGTAAACAAACCTTCCATGTCCAATGTCTTTTCCCTAATAAAACGATGACACCAGATCAGAAAAAGACATGGAACTGTCCAGACTGCTCGTCTAAACAACCCCGTCAAGTTATTAGCGACAACACACCGGTGCGTAACTCCTCCCGAGCTCCGCAACAGTGTAAGGATAATGTCACACTACACCGTGGCGGGGCGAGCACCGTGTCTCCGCCCACCCCGTCGGCTTGCGAAGAACCCGTGACTGCCGAGTTAATTAGAAACATTGTAGCTTCGGAAATATCCAAATTTAAGAGCGATTTCACCTCTATTATTCATAATATTTTATCGCAAGAATTAAAACCTATAAGAGAAGAAATTGCCAGTATTACGCACTCTCTAACCGATTTGAACCTACAATGTGATAGTCTCTCCAAACGGGTGGATAAAATTGAAACTGATACAAAATCAATGAACTCCATGTCTTCGGAGATTAAAAATATAATTAAGTCCGTCGATGAGATACAATTAGAAAGAAACGCTGCCGAGCAATGGTCAAGACGTTCGAACATTGAAATCTATGGGATTCCTGAAAGAAAAAACGAAAACCTATTTCAAATATTGACCACCATATCTGAGCGCGCTCAGTTTGATATTAATCCCGACTCGGATATTGATTTTATCACGCGCGTATCGCCAAAAAATTCAGAAAATAAAAAAGCCAAACCTATTGTGGTGCGTTTTTTGGCTCGCTACAAAAAGGACGACTTCCTTTCTAAAGCTAAGAAACTAAAACTGAAAGCAGCTGACTTAGGTTATCAATCTTCTGAGAACTCCATATATTTCAATGAACATCTTACAAGTTTCAACAAATCTCTATTGCAGCGCGCTAAAATCATAGCCAGAGATAAACAGTACGCCTACGTCTGGGTTAAAAATTGTGCTATATTCGTCCGGCGTAATGACACTAGCCCTGTGATAAAAATATGTAATGACCAGGATTTAAACAAATTAAAATAAGATGTAACCCGTGTTTATACAGTTTCTCGCCTATGTCTATATGTGACTTTATTTATGTAGTTAATAATAACCTATTCATTCTGTTTTTTTCGTTGTATGGAGTTTTCGGGGGCCCTGATATAAAGAGTCTTATAATTGATTATGCAACATCTTTCAATACAAAACTGAATGTTAATAAAGCAAAATTGTTAATTTTAAGGCTTGACCTATATAATTCTTATTTCAATGTATGTTGTAAACTATGGTTGATTCATTTATGTGCTATTAATTTAATTTATACAAATGGCGTCCCAATCTTGTAACGAACTATCCCTTTACTACCAAAATGTTCGTGGTTTGCGCACCAAGACCAATGCTTTCTACCAAAACCTTTTGTTATCCAACTATAGCATTATATGCTTGACTGAAACGTGGCTACTGCCAGGTATATATGATGCTGAATTATTCGACAGTCGCTACAATGTATATAGGTGTGACCGGTGTTACGAGAGCAGAGGAGATACTCTTGGAGGTGGGGTTCTGATCGCAGTGAGGCGTGAACTACCGGTTGTTAACTCATCCCCTATTGACATTAAAAACGCTTCCGCTGAAGCGCTTCATTTGACTATTGGGTCTGCCTCCCGCAACCTGCACGTTATTTGTGGATATTTTCCCCAAACACGTCAACACGTCAACACGCTTGAAGATTTTTTTGACTCCGTTACAGATAGTGTTTTAACCCATCCAGAGGAAAGTTACATAATTGTGGGAGATTTCAATATCTCAAGTGCAAAATGGTCATTGAATTCGGATCCCTCCCTTGTTAACTTTTCTAGCAATGACAAAACTATTGAATCTCTATATAATTTCCTATGTGTTACGGATTTCAGACAGTTTAATTATGTACAAAATACTCACGGTAAACAATTGGATCTCGTTATTGGCGGGAATACGTGTACAGTTAAACGTTGTAATAACCCTCTCACCTCGGAGGATGCACATCACCCAGCATTGGAGATTACACTAAAGATATCCTTTAAACACTGCAGTAAATTAAACTCTCGATTAATTCGTTTATTTCACTTAGCAGATTATGATCAAATAAATCAAATCTTGAGGGATACAGATTGGCATAACATTTTTCGTTCTAACGATATTGAATCTTGTGTGAATATTTTTTATAGTATCATTAATGACATAATTTCAAATAATATCCCGAGTAAAACATACAAAACTGATTATCGATTCCCGTTATGGTATTCTTCGGCCCTAATTAAAATAATAAAGGAAAAACTTAAATATCATAAAAAGTGGAAAATCTATGGACGGCATAAAGACTATGACACTTTTCAATTGTTACGGGAACGGGAAAAGCGTGTACAGCAGGTATGTTATAATTCTTTTATTTCGAGAGCTGAAACCAATATAAAACGTAATAGTCGCACTTTCTGGTCGTATGTTAAAAGCAAAAAAGGTGGGTCCCAAATGCCTGACCGAATGTATTACAACGATATTAAATCAGATGATCCCGCTGAAATATGTTCTCTTTTTAATAATTTTTTTCATTCAGTTTTCGAAACTGACCTGATTAATTCTATACATGACTCGAATCTGCTTTCCGTCAATACTGCCTCAAATATGATACATATAGACTCCTTAAATATAACTATAGAGACGGTCGAAAAATATCTCAAGGAACTAGATATTAACAAGGGGCCGGGCCCAGATGGTATACCCCCAATTTTTCTTAAAATGTGTTCTAAAAATCTGGCATACCCACTATATTATCTTTTTAATTTGTCGTATAAGTCAGGTACCATGCCAAAGATTTGGAAACAGTCTTTCATTACTCCTATCTATAAGAATGGTGACAAGCATAATATCACTAACTATAGACCAATTTCCAAATTAAACCTTATTGCGAAACTGTTCGAAAAAATTATATACGACTTCATCTATCCCTTCCTAAGACACATAATTATCAATGAACAGCATGGTTTCGTTAGTAAAAAATCTACAGAGAGCAATGTTTGTGAATTCATTCACCAAATTGCTTCTTCTATGGAGGCTGGATTCCAAATAGATACTATATATACAGACTATTCAAAGGCCTTCGATAAAGTAAGGCATTCGGTCTTGGTGCGAAAACTAGCATTGATTGGCATTCATGGGGATCTCTTGCGTTGGATTACGTCATATCTTCGAGAGAGAAGTCAAGCTGTAGCAGTCAAAGGTCATTGTTCTTCATTTCTACCTGTCACCTCAGGCTTGCCACAGGGTTCACACCTTGCTCCTCTCTTATTTAACTTGTTCATCAATGACATCGCATCGATATTTGACCACTGTAATGTATTATTATATGCTGACGATATGAAGATATTCAGAAAAGTTAAGTCCATCTCAGACTGTTATGTGTTACAAAAGGAACTCGAAACTTTCTTTATGTATTGCAAAAACAATTTTTTAAAATTGAATATATCTAAGTGTAGCGTAATTAGTTTCACACGAAGCCCTAACCCAATCAATTATAACTATACATTTGATAATATCCTTATACCTCGAGTAACTGTGGTCAAAGACCTAGGAGTTCTCTTAGATTGTAAGATAACGTTCAATGATCATGTCAATTTTATTGTAACTAAAGCGTTCCGCATGCTTGGCTTTATTTTAAGAATATCCAAAGATTTTAAAAACAGTGAAACTCTCATTCTACTATTTAACTCATACGTACGATCACTGCTTGAATATTGTTCGGTAGTATGGAATCCTCAATATCATGTCCATATCCGTAAAATAGATAGAATAAACAAATTATTTATAAAACATGTTAAATTTAGATATAAGGCTTCATTATCAACCACATTGTTAACTGATAGAAGAATTATTAGAGATCAAATGTTTTTATATAAGATTCTTAATAATTATATTGACTCACCGTTTCTTTTAACACATATAAACTTTTGTTGCCCCCGATTGAACTCCCGTCGTAAAAGCTTGTTTTACGTCCCCCTTTCGAAAAGAAGATATAAAAAGAACCTGTTTACATACCGCTCTTGTAAGTACTATAACAAACAGTTACAAAATTTAGATATATTTAACAGGAGCATTGGTAAATACAAGAGGGACCTCATTCAAGCTGTAGTTTCTAGCTCGTAACCAATCTTCTTTGTTATATTACTATCTTTTAGTTGCTCCCAACTGTTATTTTTGTATTTTATTCTTTATGTATTGCCTAGCAGTGGAAACTTTACTGAGAATTGTTTTACATGTGTAAGCTGAATTATAAACGCTTGATAAATTTGTATGTTTCCCAAATAAACATAAAATAAAATAAATAAATAAAATCCTATGTCCCAGTCCAGGTCATGGTTTACCCTAGTGCCCAACCCAATTTGATACGTGTAATTAAAATAATGGTTATTATTTATCATTTACCTAAGAAATGATTGATTTTACATAAAAATTTCCACCCACATTTTCACCCCCTTAAGGCATCATGCCTCCAGGATAAAAACCATCCAATGTCCTTTCCAGGATCACAAACTATCTCGATACTAAATTTCATCTAAATCGGTTCAGCGGATTGTGCATGAAAACTAGCAGACCGACAGATAGACAGAGCTATTTTCGCATTTATAATATTAGTACGAGTTACGACGAGTACCTGTATTGCCAAAGGTTATTTTAGCGACATGTGACAGGTATATCGGTTTCTATTGGAACACGTGATAACTATTACTCAATGTTTTCGCAAATGACGTTAAATGAGGAAAGTATTGTATTGGAGCGTTCGGGGGAGCGTCACTCGGTGTCACGGATCCCGCGCGTGCGGAGACCGTGCTCGCTTTACATGAATAAATAGACGGTAACACCCATAACTCGTATAAATAACATATTACATGTGATATTACTAACATCCACGACCTGAGAACAAACATTTATCTGTCAAATAAATATCTGCCCTGGCCAGGAATCGAACCCGAGACTTCGTAGGCAGGGTCACTAACAACTAGGCACAGGGTTGTCAACTTTATGTATTAATGGAAGTTGCTGTCGATTCTTGCTTAGTTTTGCCAATATTCTAGTGACTGCTATTTGAGCCGATGGTTTGAGCGTTGATGCACAGGCAGAAGGTTCGAATTCCCTCCTACTCCAATAGCAGGGAGCTGGCGCAGTCTTTCCTGTTGGTCAGCAGAATGTACTGCGAGCTTCGAGAGGAAGGTTGACTTCAATGTGGGTTCAGATACTTACATCCCTCTGTGTCAACAACAACTAATTCCGATAAATATAATATCTAATATCTTCATCAAAATATGACAAATTTTTTCCTCAAAGTCCTTTTTTATGGAATATTATAACTGCCTCATAAATATTGGCTAAAATCTAACCTGGGACTCTTTACCTGCTGGGTCATCATCCTCAGTGCTATCAGGTAGTCTATTAAGAACGTAAAAAAAACCTGCAGAATTATTGTCTATTGTCTAGAAGCTATAAAAACGTAAAACACACGCTTGAAGCCGCTTGCGCCGGCGCAGCGCGTACCGCGTACAGTTTAATAGTTACAAGTAACGCGAGCCACTGCCCAGTGCCCACTGCCCAGTGCCCACTGCCCACTAGCCGCTTCACATCCGCAATTCGAGACGCGCACTGTATGTGTTTTATGTCTCGGCGCGTTTACTCCAACAGTTTAATGCATTTTGCGTGCCTACCTGCTGAATGTTCGGCCAAAGTAAACAATTGTGACAAGAACTATTTTGCGGTTTAATGTTTAAATAAAATCATTTTTTTTATCTGTGTCAAGTTACTGAAATAAGAATTAAACGTAATTGAAATTAATTGCCACATACTAGGGGGGATCAAAAAGTAATGAGAATCGGATATTTATAGAGCATATAAAAATATGAAAAAAATTGTTTTTGCTTCCTCATATATCTACTAGTTCAGCATAAAAATATCATATAAATAGGCTACGATTTCCGTGAGGTACATTCATTTGAATACGAACAGTCGGAGAGTAAACATCAAAATGGAGAAAAACGAAATCAGAGCTGTCATAAAGTACCTCTGCTTGAAAAAAATGTCTACCAAAGACATACACTGCGACCTAGTGGAAACATTTTAGGACTCTGCTCCTCCATATTCCACAGTTGCGCGCTGGGCAAAGGAGTTCAAGCTGGATAGAACATCCACAGAAGATAAACATCGCGAGGGACGCCCATCCACGTCCCTCAATGCGGAAATCGTTAAAAAAGTCGCAAATGTCGTGTTGGCAGATCGTAGAGTGACCATAAGGCGTGTAGCTGAGGTCACAGGGATCTCATATGGCAGTTTTCAAAGAATCTTTGCGAACGAACTGCATATGAAAAAGGTCTCTGCGCGTTGGGTGCCGAGAATGTTAACCGAGTAGCAAAAGAAAAATCGTGTCGAAATTTCGAGGGCGAATCTCGTAAAGTTCCAGACGGATCAGATTTTTTTTTTGTCTCGTGTCGTGACCATGGATGAGACCTGGATCCATCATATTGATCCGGAAAACAAACAAAAGTCAATGACTTGGAAACGTGCCTTTCACCGATGCCGAAGAAATTCAAGGTGTCAAGTTCGGCAGGAAAGGTTATGGCGTCCCTTTTTTGGGACGCTGAAGGAATTATAATGGTGGAATACTTGAAAAAAGGAGCCACTATTACAGGCTCTTACTACGCAGACCAAATAAGAAGATTGCGGGAGGTCATCAAAGAAAAAAGACGATGCAAACTCCGAGCTCGAGTGTTGTTTCAACAAGACAACCCACCGTCTCACAAAGCCTCCGTTGCGATGGCTGCCATTCAAGAAACGGGATTCGAATTGCTCGAACATTCACCCTATTCGCCAGACCTGGTTCCCAGTGACTTTTACCTCTTTCCTCGGCTCAAGGAATACTTCCGAGGCAGAAAATTTGACGACGATAGCGAGGTGATGACTGCCGTAGAGGCGTTTTTGGAGGGTCAAGACAAAGAATTTTTTTCAAAGGGAATTTGGGTTTAGAAAAAAGATGGACTAAATGTATTGACTTGCAAGGAGACTATGTAGAGAAAGAAATTTTTTTTTAGTTAAAATATCCTTATTTCATATTGATTATCATTACTTTTTGATCCCCCCTCGTAAGAATTTAATATAACGAGCAAGGAGGAGGCTCAACTGATATGACTTGGTCCGCACCGCTGTTTTTTTTAATAAAAAAGAAATTATTGATACTATGACATCTATGACAGAAGTCTTTTTTTTTTTAATTTATTGAAGGGAATTTGTCGCTGGGACTCAAAAGACCTTGAAAATACCCTTAGTTTATTCCCAAAAATAAAAACATTAGTAATTAAAAGTTTGAAAATGTGTCGAAAACCAATCTACATCCTGATTCGGCAATTATTCAGATCTCAACAAAATAATTTTCCAAACAGTAATCACTAGTTACTCCGATTCGGGGATGCCCTTCTACGCAAAACGCATGAGGCGCCGTGGATTATAAATATCCCGTATAAGTAGGCGTGGTGGCGGACTATGATCCCGCGGGCGTCGGTCTATATTTTTGTTGTGAAACATGTTGACGCGGCTATAATAGGCACGATCCGGCATCGAACTGATATCTATGATAAACGTTAGGTTATGTGAGATTGGTTGTACTCTGGTACTGCCAGAGACGCCTTCATTTGGCGTAAATGAATAAAAGGTCATACATTGCGCTTGAGTTCCACAAAACATTCCACACCGGGATTTAAAACCGCGCAGGTGACACCGGGAGCATACTTTCTCTATTCATTCTTTAGAAGCCCACTGCTGGACAAATGCCTCATCTGACTTGCTCCCATACGCCCCTCTGTCCTGTCCTAAGCCTCCTCAATCCATCGAATCATTTTCAAGTAGTGAGTTCTACTAGAATTGGCATCAACCGATTCATCGCCAACTAGGTACCTACTGTGTACAAGTTTCGCCTCATAACTCAGGAGGCCTAGCTTTCAACCACGCTGCTCCACTGCGGATTGTTAGCGACTAGAATGATTCCTATTAAAATGTATTACAATCAAGTTACATAAATTAAGCCGTTAACTACGGGTTTGTTATAGAATGGTTCAAGGAATTGTTTTGATCGCGTTGGTCCGTTAACTCATCAATGGAACCAGTTACTGGTCACGCGGCTGGTTCGTGTTGAACCGAGGTATTTTCGACAGCACGTTGTCACTGGACGCTAGCGACAATGACGTGCTCGACCTTGCGTCAGTATTTCCGCCAGTTTATTCGCGGCGGTACCAAAGTTCAGTAGAAGGGCTTGGGAGTGCGCGGATTTATTTAATCTTTCAGTCCGAACCGACATCTAGGTACTTGCTGATCGCTGATTTAGTTCCATCCACGGACATCAGCTACGAGGTCTCATTTGCAATCAATAATTTTATATTGGAGGTGTGTCCTGATTGTACCGCAAGTCAGGACAAAAATAAAGTATTTTGCTAAAGTTCATCTCGATAAAGCCAGTGTTCGGGTTAAAGAACGCATTTCAATCGTTTTGAGACCTGCGAGACCTTTGAGAAAGTCAAAAAACCCAGAGACCTAAACTTTAATGGCTATTTTTGGATCAAAACGGTCAAATGCATTTTATTTGCGTCACACTCACAAACCGTCAAAAATCAAGTAACGATGCAGTTGAAGACATTATTATCATTTATGTAATACAGATCATGATTTTTAAAGTTAGGCGTAATATAGTGATCGCTACATTAACACATCTGGGAATCCAGAATTAGATTCATCGCAATGTTGGCCATTTGGCCGAATTAGCACAACACGATACTAATAACATCTCTAAATAAATGATAAAACATAATCTGCCTCGAGTTAGAAATATTTAAGTTCTGTAAACGTGTGTACATCAATACGAACTGGAAAGTTTTCATTCTTGATCTTGTGATATTCACTCAATCACGACATATTATAATGATGATACAGAATTACAGAGTTGATCACGAGTTGGTTAAGTGCCTAAGATTTGGTTACTAAGCGAGATACGAGTGTTATGTTAAGTAAATCACAACAATACACGCATTAAGGTGAAGCTTTTATACGAGTATTATGATTGTAGCTGTACTGAACAAAGTACGAGTATTACAGATACCTACTCTAGGATACGATATTCGAACCTGTTACTCGTTGCATCAAAAACGTTACAAAAATAAAAATAATATTTATGACTTAAAATATTGAACTTAATAATTTTATTGACCATTTCCTGTTTTTTTTTTTAACTTTTTTTAATGTGTGTTCGCGGCTAACTTCGTCGTTTATGAACCGATTTTGATGATTCTGTTTTTGTAGGAAAGGAGATATCCCAAGGGTGAAGGAATCCAGGTACTGATGATGGCATCCTTGTGAAATCGAGGGGAACCATCAAAAATCGTAGAGGCGACTAGTGCATTTGTTAGTTTTTTTAAAGTACCCACTGCCACCAAGTCACTACGTCATGATGGAATGCCAGGTGTAGTGTTTGGGTATCTATATACATAGATATACTCTGTCTCGGGCGCACGTCGCACAAACTGTCATGGCAGTAACACGAGAGCCGTGGGCGAGAGTGGTCGTGTCATTGTTGTGTGTGCGTGCGTGAGCGAGCCAGTGTGTTCATTAGTGACAGGAGGTCCTACATAATGGCGACGAGTAAAAAACTAAAAAGGTAAGCAAAATTATCGTAGTTTTTCGAAAAGGAAGGAGGAAACTTAGATTCTCGTAATCCACCTACCCACATTAAAAATATTATCTACGATGTTTGAATAACTACTCCCAAATCATTTACCAGATATATTAGATTAAAGACAAAATTACATTGGGTTCCTACATCAATAAATAAGCATTATATAACACCATGAAATGGATAGAATGAGAATGATATTCATTATGCTTTTTGAGTTATATGCTTATATGACTGTTTACTATTCAATTAAAATAATAAATTGAATTTCATTATCATATACTAGTGACCTGCCCTCGCTTCGCTTCGGGAAACTTATCACTTCTGTTTGCCAAGATTTAGATATAATGTTGTGGATAATTCACACTATATCATTATAATGAGTTACCTATGTGTTATTCTGATGTGTAAACTGTGTTGTTGTAAGGTTTCAGCAAAATCCATTCGGTGGTTGCGCGGGAAGGAGCCACAAACATTTATACATCCATACAAGCTTTCGCATTTATAATAATAATAGGATTATAAAGCACTAACAGCTTTATAATAACATACCTGCACACATTCAAAACAAAATTAGCAGAATACGTTTGAAAATTACACAAATAGTCGAATGTGTTCATTGATTACACACATATTTACAATGACGAACATAATGATTTAATATTTTGTTATTATTTTAATGTTCATGTAAGTGACTAATGCAAGCCTTTATGGGAATAAATGTCTTTAAACCTAAACCTATATCAGTTGACAATATTCTTTGTTGTTTCAATACGCGATAATGTTATTACAGCAAACAAGCATAATAGTAAGCAATAAGCAAAGCGTAATACATAACGTGTCAATTATTTGAACTGTAGATATTATACTACATCTAGCATGAAATGTAATAAGATATGTAAACATTTACACACAAAGCAGTTATAGCCGAGTGGTTGAACGTTGGGCTCCCAAACCGGGGGACCCGAGTTCAAACACCAGCACGCACCTCTAATTTTCAAAAATTATGTGCGGATTGGAATTTAATTGTCCCCTGCTGTGGTGAAGGAAAACATCGTGAGGAAACCCTGCGCACCTGAGAGTTCTGAATAATGTTCTCGAAGGTGTGTGGAGTCCGCCAGTCCGCACTTTGTCGGCGTGGTGGACTGTGGCCGGTGCCCCTCACATTGTGAGAGGAGCCCGTGCCCGTGACCAGCAGAATGGGACAGTTATTCACCTGGGTTTCAAGGTCTCCATAAATTGGAAATATTTGCGATCTTGAAACATCCATTAAATTGGAAATAATGGTTTTGAGGCTTCCATTAAATTGGAAATAATGGTTTTGAGGCCTCCATTAAATTGGAATTATTGCGGTCTTAAAACGCCCAAGAAATTGGAAGTATGTACAGTGGCACTGAGATCTCCATTAAATTGGAAATATTGCGATCTCAAAACGTCCATTTAATTGGAAATATTTATACGGGTTTTAAGATGTCCATTAAATTGGAGTTATTGCAGTCTTAAATGCCATTACACCGAGAGGGTTTTGGACTATTACAAATTAGGCAATAATGCATCGCTAAGCTATTCGGCGCAACTCCGAACATGCTCCCGAGCAAGAGAAAAAGGAATACCTTGCTGGAGTCCTGACATGAAATAAGACATGAAATAAGCCCACAATAAAATTGGTGTATGGTGAAGAATACCTACATGCACGAAAATGCACAATACACAGAGGAGAATCGAATGTAAAACCATACAAAAGCCCACACCCGGCCTACCTGATGCCGACACCAGAAGCTGGTATAAATAATCTTTAGAAATTAGCTATTCAGAAAGCTTGATGTTGATGATGGATGTCAATATGAACCGACAAGCAAGCCTTGGTTTGTTTACGAGAAATAACTGGTTGATGTTTGGTTTGGATCATATGTTTTGGAAGAGAAATGACTATTGAGTTCCCGTCACATCATATTATTATAATACAATACAAACTATTGTAACCAGAAAGAAAGATGTTTGCTGAGTCCAGCCACAAAAGAAAGCCTGGAAGTACTAAGAAGTACAAGATGTCTTCTGGATACCACGGTACACAAGTATTGAGTGAGGATGTTACACGAGTTCAAAGAGAGCTGCTTCACTGAGAGTTACATGAGTTTGCATCAGCTGCATCCAGGAGTAGCTATCCACAAGTCCACGCTGAAGGATTTGTCAGGTATCTCTGTATTGTCTTTATTTTATTGATTAGGTATTTGAGTACCTAAAATGTGGTTTAGTTATTGAAAATACTTGATTGCTATTATTCTGAATAACTAAGTGGTCAAGTTAAGACAATTATTAACCGGAGAAAATCCCAATGCAATGTGTCCGGGATAATAATTAAATTTAATTACTATTCTTAATCGTTTGTTATAGAGACAGTCATGATAGCATAATAACAAAAAATGTACTAAGTACATTATGTAGTGACTTGATTAACCTTATGAGTGTATTTAAGGGTAAGGTGATTAAATTAATGGCACATAAAAGAAATATTTTGTTTTGAACAAAGTAAGTCAATATAACTTGGTTCAATCTGATTAATCTGTTAACTATTATTTTGATAATGGATTATAATTGACTACTTTTGAGTTTGAGTACTTTTGAGTTGAGTTTGAGTTGATAATGGTATCCATTGGTAATAAAATAACATTAAATTGATCTGGACAGAATAAAACTTTATAACATTGATAAAGTTAATAACTTTGTGGTAATATAGTACTAGGTGTATAACATTTAAACTACCTACCCATCTTTGGTTTTATCACACAGGGTTTACTGGTCATATAGGTAGGTAGCAGATTAATGTGATAGTTGGATACGGTCATAGGTATGGTTATTAACTGCTGCATCAATTTAATAGTTAAAGGGAGAACATGGTTGTAACATGGGGTTATTTATAATATGGCTTAGTAAATTAGACGGACTAATTGATGATTAATTCACAGTAATTACATTTCTTTTGTTTTAGAAGATTAATAAAATACAGCCATTTTGTTGAACGTAAATTATTGAAATTATTACTTTGAATAGTAATGTTGCTACAAGTAATTTGCACAACCTTTATACAGAAACCAGATGAGGTGTTCAGTTCTTGAATAATGCTGAGGGTCAAGTAACAAGTAACAATAGACATTGAATCTAATTAAAATGATTGTGCGTAACTATTAGTTTTGGTATCGTCGGTGGGTCAGAGACTGCACCAGAGCAGCAGCTCTGGGTAGTGTAGTCGGGTCTAGCCTTGTAGCGAAGACCGTAGAGTCAGAGGACGACTCGGCATTCCTTAGTGGAAGTGCATCAAGAGGAAATGTACTTGCTTGACCCAGCGTGTGACGAAATCAAAAGCTCAGTTGTTGATAAAAATTGATCAGGCAATCAAATTATTAAAATTGATTGGATGATAACCCGAGTCTGTCATTGTTGCTTGGCCTCAGATAAGTAATGTTAGCTGTTGGTAACTAAATTGCTGTGATTTTCAGTATTCTTCTAATCGTTTCGTAAAGATAGTAGAAATGTTTGTGTTAGTATCAATTAAACACTTTTTAAGGGAGAATATTTTATTTTGGAAATTGTGACAATCTATGATGACCAGTTAATTTAATTTGAGTACAAGTTAGTTTTGTTTACAACTATTTAGTTTTGTGTTGATGTAAATTAAGAGCTAGAGATTATAAAATGAGATATACCACAAGATATACCACAAGCTTATTGGATATGAGGGATATTGTTTAACGAGAATGTTTGTTTGACTTATACCTCTTAATAATCGGGGTTGGTTTGATGAAGACTTTTGTTAGCCGTGATGTGTTGATGGAGGTACCTGAAGGTCAAGTTGTTATTACTGAATTTGATGTAAAGATCAATTACGAGGAAATTAAGGCAGATGGGCCTAGAGAATGATCCCCTGTTTTATGTGGCACTGATGTTATAGCTTGAGAGAGGCTATATTTGAAGCACGAAGCAGAGTTGGAAAGTTTAGTCAACAACATCACCGATGTTGTTGACTACAAGTTTGTTTAATCTGAGTTAAATGACCTTCAGCCATTTCTGTTCTTGGGTGAACTAGCTGTGACAAATTTGGTATACATACTGGTCGGAATTGGAACTTGTAGTGGTGTAAATACTGGTTTGCTAATAGCTCAATGTTTTATACTTGTTTATCATACGTGATGGAGATTTTAATATTTTGAAACCCTATGACTCTTCTTGGATGGTGTTTTAGACTACGGACTGCTCTTTTCCACAGTTCTCCAGTACCCGGCCAGCTAGGGATGTTAAAATGCCATTCTATTCCAACGCTAGTTATTTCAGTTAGCAAACATCGCTGAATACTTATTGTAGCTATTCTGTTAGCTCCAACGAAGTTGGTAGCATTGTCGCTATAGACATGTGCTTTAGGGCTCGTCGAGCAGCCATTCTTTCAAGAGCTGCTAAGAAAGCTGAACTATCTAAATCGAACACCAGTTCTAAGTAGACCTCTTTCGTAATACATATAAAAATCGAAATATACTGCTCCTTTGGTTGTTTTGATTCCGCGACCTTTATTTACCTTCACTTCTACGAAGCCTGTGTAGTCTACGCCGCAATGGTAAAATGCGTTTCAGGGTTCATCCGCCACGTTGGTAGATCATCCATAAGCTGGTACTGTCTTACGGGATTGTATTTTTGCAAATAACACATGGCCTAATGACTCCCTTTGTTGCTACATAGCCGCCAATTATCCAATATAGCGGCGAAGGTTGGCCAAAGTTAACCGCGCTCCACCATGGAATATTAATTCGTTTCTGGTTTATTAATAATGTGTTATTAGACGATGACCACGTAAATAAATAAATAATTTTTTAAAAGATGTGCCGAGGAGTTTTCTTTCGCCGTTTCTTTTTCTCCTCTAAGATTTAAAATTTAAAGGCACCTTAGCGAAACGGTGGTAAATGCAAAAAATGACGTTCACATTCACAAATGTATGCAAATTCCTACGTGAAAAATGATTTGAGTTTTGAGTTTTGAAATAAGTAAATAAATAAATAAAAGGAAGAGATTTCCATGAGGAATAAGCAGAGCCTATGTATAGAATTTAATTATAGCTCTCTAACGTAATAAATTCGTGTACATGATCTGTGAAATAAAATAAAATAAAATAAATAAATAAAAAATAAAATAAAATAAAAAACAAACTTTAATATAAAAGGGATGTAGTGTTTGGGTATCTATATACATAGATATACTCTGTCTCGGGCGCACGTCGCACAAACTGTCATGGCAGTAACACGAGAGCCGTGGGCGAGAGTGGTCGTGTCATTGTTGTGTGTGCGTGCGTGAGCGAGCCAGTGTGTTCATTAGTGACAGGAGGTCCTACACCAGGAAAATCGAGAGTAACCCTCATCGATTTTGTTAAATTATAATTATTAAAATAGACATAAGGGCTTTGTGCCCTAACGGGCACAAACTCGGCGGCTTGTGTCAATCCTAAGTTAAGTAAAGTTTTGTTTCACCTCTATCTATATTTTAAAGGTTATATCGCTTTTAGGTACCGGTATTTACATAATTATATACATATAATTGACAATGGCATGATAACCGAATAATCTCACAGGAATTCGTATTCACGGGACAACTGTAGTGTAGCACTATTGGGGAAAGACCGGGTAAAATGTTCCAGGATTGTTGGTGGCATGGTCAATATGGTCATACAGAAATTGTACCAACATCACAAGTACACACCAAGACAAAAATTTATTAGTCACAATAGTCTGCCTCGGTCAAACATCGAACCCGGCGCCTTTTTATCAGCATAGAAATTTCTAACCGGACCACTATCAACTAGCCAAGTAATAAACCAAAACCTTTTTTTTGAACTCACAAACGAGGAGACGATCCATCTGCATGGACAGAGCAGACCAGCTATTTCAAATATTCTACATCCTCGTAGCAATACATTGTTGTTTCCCAAATCCATTATCTGCTGACGGACCTTCTTAAGCAGGGCGTTATCTGCAAGAAAGTAATATTTAGCGGTGACGTCACTAGCCAGCCCACGATACGGGGTCGTGGCGTGCGCGTGCGCAGCGCCTGATGACGCGGAGTGTACACTAGCTTATTGGCGAAATGCAGTCCAGAATGCGGGCTACGTATTTCAAATAGTTAGTCATGAGATTATTTGAATTTAAAAAATAAAACAACATTATTTTTTATCTGTCTTTATTGGGTTGTTTTAACTCCTTTGTAAGTATACATAGCGTTTTTGTTTGGGGAATGGATGTTAAAATTAAGCCTTGAAAGAATATTTCAATTTATTTGTTACTTGTCTTGTAGTATTAAACATTCTATTATATTAATACAAACACAGGTCAATGACTTTTTAAACCTGTACAATAACAATTCTCGTTCGTGTTTGTGGAAAAAGAAAAGATTAGATTGAAATGCGGAGACTGCGTTCGCGTTGTCGGGGAAGTGATTAGGTAGGATCCTATTGGTTTAAAATTCAGATAATTTCTCTCCCTTTTCGTTACTAACGACATGAATATTCGCTTGCATAGGAAAACATCATGAAGAAGGCCATATACCAACTTTTCTACAAGATGACGGTTCTAGGCCGCTCTGAAGTTAGGCTTTCGGATATAGTGAGCAGGTATTGTACTTTAGAGAGAGATAGCGACACGAACACTGACACGCTTTTTTTCAACGTCTGACCAAACAGCAACGGTATCACCACGTTAATATATGATAGATACTAACCATGGTATCACCGACGAGTGCTAGGAGAGAAATTAGAACCCGCATTTAGGAGATGCTTCGACATGAACCGAAACATGTCAAACGCTTCACGGTCGAATCTAGACGCAGTGTTGGTGGACTACGGACTTGATATAAGGAGACTAAATAATACGCTAAACACTAAGTTAACTTGCACGATCAATTTTCACTTTGATCCTAATATTACTGTGTAGCCGTTTAAAAATATTTGTATTTGACGACAATATAGCCTGGTTGGTATTTTTCAGTCGTAGATGCTTTTGATGTCTTATTTACCATGGGATTTCCATGCGTGCTAATAAGCGTGTTAGTAAAATCGTTTATTTATAAGTAATTTTCCTCGCATCTTGGCCTGCGTGGGAATCGGAAAACAAGAAAATACCATCAAAATTATCCCGAGGGAACGTGTTATCGGGATAAAAACTATCCCATGTCATTTCCCAACTCAAACTATCGCCATACCAAATTTCATCTAAATCGGTTCAGCGGATTAAGGGTGAAAAGGTAACGGACAGACGATACACGGATTCCGTAATACAAAAAAATGTGAAAACTCGTAATAACCGCATAAAATATTAGCGTGCGGAATAAAACGAGTCGAAAGCGCATTACTCGCTTACTTATGCAATTAGTTGGCCGTGCGGCGTTCGAACCGACGACAGAACACACCCACCGCGCGCCGGTCACTTCTAGAGGCTTCCTCGAACTGGTTCTGAACTTTCCGATACGGAAAAAACTGTGACAACACCGCTTGCAAGGGCGTGGAGCGAGCTCCCTTAACTGGCCTGACCAATTTGGCAAGTGTGTTATTGTTTTTAGAGTAATAAATATTTATTTCAGTTTTTCTAACAGGAAAACTTTAATTTCAGTTTACTTTAAATGCATAAAACATCGAGAGATATTTTTATCACAGCGAGTGAATGTTAAAAATATTTCATGAAAAATAAACAGTAGAACTATGATAGTACCATGTAGCAGAAAAGTACTATGAGAAAACCCAGTGGAAACGAACGATACGGTGCACCTGATATGCCTTGTGTTTTGAATGTTGGTTGACCCTCCACTCTGGTGATTTTCAGAGTATCTGTTTAATTATCTGTTTTGTTCGGTGATCAAAACCGGAACCGCCCACCAGGGTCACGAGCCAGGCTGCAGGGTCAATATAAATTTAACTTCATCATTACCATATTGCAACGCAAGGAAGGTTATAATATGTATAATTATCCTGTTATTTAGCTCTGTTGGTAGGTAAAACTTAAGATGATGGTCTTTCCTGACAGGTTTGATTAAATTGCAACAATATTATTATAGCATCCAGTTGATTTCCAATACACAATATGATGGTTCCTGTGTTTGAAATGTTAGCACGCCTTTCGGTCGTAGTGATAATGAGATAACGCATCTGTGATGGCTTTACTATGACTGATGTCTATGGGTGACGGCCTGATGTCACCAGGGTGAAGGCCTGCTAGTTCGTCGGTTATGAAAACATCGATGATAAAATAATTAGTTACTTGTCTATATTGTATAGAGATCATGTTTCACACCCTCACCGATCTATTCTATCCTCAGTGATACTATAGGCTCACAATTTACAGTGGACTCTCCGCGTGGGCGAACTTTATTTTATTGTAGCACCTATTTGTAGCCTTTGATCTTATAGACTTATAGAGGGTTTTATTAACCTTGTTATTATAATTAATTTAGTTATTATTAATTTAGGTACTATTCTTTACAATTACTTATAACTGAATATACTATTATGATCTGATCAGTCGCTTAAAATTTTGAACAAAGATATTTTGCTTGAAAAAATATGTGATTAGATGTGATATTGTAAGATGGTTTCGTATGTGAGGTGTCACGCGAGAGATAGGAGGATTCGCGTGCTAGCGCGTTATCAGCGGCGGAGCGCGGCGCGGCCCGGGGCGCCGCCGCCGCCGCCAGTCGGGGCTCGGCCGCCGCTCACGCCTCCGATATATTCACCTTCAGTTGTTGCTACTCCAGTTCAGACCCTCCCCAAGTTCGAAGTTCAGTGATTACAGTGCAGTGATGGTGTTCGGTGAAATCAAACTACATACGTAGAAATCAATCGATATATTTTTTTAAGCTTATCGACCGCTGAACGTAACAATAGAATATATTCTTATAGCTAGCAACTACGCGAGTAGTCGGATAGGACAGTCTTAGACGAGTACTACAACTAGGTAACGATGTTGAGATCCGGATCACAGTCGGGTCGCTAGTGGGCGACGGTGGGGACGAGGGGGGGCGAGGGCAGCAGCCGCAGCGCGGGCGCGGGGGGCGCGCGCTCCTTGGCGTGCCGCTTGACGTGCTTGGCGAGATGGTCGGAGCGCATGAACCGGCGGTTGCACACGCCGCAGCCGAACTTCTTCTCGCCCGTGTGCGTGCGCTTGTGCCGCGAGAGCTCGTCGGAGCGGGAGAACCGGCGCTCGCAGCCCGGCCACTGGCAGCGGAACGGCCGCTCGCCGGTGTGCGTGCGCGCGTGGGCCTTCAGGTGCGACGACTTGAAGTAGTTCTTGCCGCAGCCGGGGTACGAGCACTCGTAGAGGCGGCGGCGCGCGGCCGGAGCGGGCGCCACCAGCCACAGCGTGCCCAGCACCGCGGGCGCGGGAGAGGGCCGCGGCGCCAGCGGCAGCCAGCCCGGCAACGGCTGTGGTGCCTGCTGCGGCGTCTGCTGTGACGTCTGCTGTGGCGTCTGCTGTGGCGTCTGCTGTGGCGCCTGTTGCGCCGCGCGCGCCGGCCGCTCGGGGTGCGGCGCAGGCACGCGCGGCTCTTCCGCCGGGGCGGGCGGCGACGGCGGCGACGGCGACGGCGGTGGCGGTAGGGGCGGCGGACTCTGCGCCTGACTCGCGATGAATTTCGTTTGCGAGTACGAGTGCCCCCGGTTCATTTTGAATTTGAGCGTCTTTAAAATGTTCATATCGGGGGGCGGCGAACGGCACGGGGAGGGCGGGGGCGGCGGCAGCGGCTCCGAGCTGCAGGTGCCGTCCCGGTGGGCGCGCATGATAACGGAAGGCCGCGCGCAGGGCTCCGGCGGCGGCGTGGCCAGCAGCAGGCGCGCCAGCTCGCAGCGCGCGCGCTTGCCGAACTCCTCCTCGCCCTCGGAGTCGGACGGTTGAGGAGTTACCAGGCCGGCGGGCGGCGACTCCCTCGCCCGCTTGGCTGCACCCCTTTTTAAGGGCTCCACCTGCGAGACAAAGACGCACGAACGTAAATAAACGGTCTCGATGCAGCACGCGCGCGGTGCGTGTTCACGCGTCGCGCTCTCGTCATACTTTCGATTGCACAAGGCGCAACTTTTTTTAGCGCGAATGCGCGGCGCTGAATTTTTTTCGAAAACAAAAGTTTGGGGGCTCAGATGTCCATCGACACTCACTTTTACGTCCATTAATGGCGGCGTAGACGGCGGCGACAGTGGTCCGCAGACGTCCAAAATAGCGGTAGACATGGTTACTTTTTGATCATCCGACGAACAAACTTTCTTTTTTAATTCACAAAACCGTCGGTCTCACTCTGCACCAGCGCTCTTCGGAGCCGGGTAGTTTCGTCGGCGAGCGGCAGACGAATAAACCTCTACGGGAGCACTCGAGGTACGAGGTGCTGGTGGCGGCGAGGCACGGGGGGGGGCCCGGGGGGCACGGGGGGGCGGCGGGCCAATGGGGGCGAGCGGCGCGGCCGCAGCGGCCAATGGCGGCGATGCGATCACGCAGCGAGCGCGTGCCGGCGCGTGGCGTTCACGTGCACACCGAGTGACGGCGGGCGAGGTCGCGGCGTGACGTCACCCGGCGCGCCCCCGCGTGACGTCGCGAGGGGCGCGGGCACGCAAGGTCGCCGCTCGCCGCATGCCGCACGACGCACGACGCACGACGCACGCCGCACGCCGCGCGCTCTTCGGTGTTCCTACACCGTTCGAGATGCAATTTTGACGGATGTCAACGACCTCGCGGCCAGGTTGATCAGAGCCCGATGTACCTGAAATGGGAACAGGAAGGACACGGGAGCGATCCCGCGCGTCTAGCCCGCGACCCATGGCGGTAGACGTTAGCCGCATCAATACCAAAACAAGGACATTCGAGATAAAGACAAGATAGCAGTTATCTCGAGAGCTGTAATCAGTACACGTAAAGTAATTCACGCTGACGTCCGAGGACGCAAAGCGGACGTGTCGCGACACCGGAGATAGTTTCAACCTCTAAGTGAACAGTTTCTCTCTGTCACATAAAAAAGAAGCAAATATAATTCAGATCATAAATTCCCACGGGGCCGCGGTCGTTATCTTATCAATGTGGAGGTCAATAATAATATAACGTTATTTTTCAATACAAAATTATTATTTTAGATTTTTCAGTCCATTACAAGAGAAATATTTTCAATTATGATGAACATTGTAGCTCACTCAAGAATCTGACGCAACGTTGTGAACTTTAATGAACCTCACATTATTTAAAAAGTTAAAAAATAATTTTTATTTTTGTAAAAAATTTAATAAAATCTTTAAAAGATTCCGTAAAATTTAATTAAGTTTTGTTATAGTGAGATTTTTAATCATAAAATGTTATGCGAATATCATCAATTTTAGAATATCGCTAAAGTAATGGTATTAATTTAGAAAAATTTGCTTGACACACCTTGGTTTATAATTAACGGGGAGTTCGAAACATCTGTAGCGCTGCACCTGACTCTACAACTCTATAATGGGCATTGAGCAGTTCAGTACAAAATATTAACTTACAAAAATAAATTGAAATTATTTAAATAAATTGAGCTAAACCTTATAATTATATAATTGTACAAAGCGACAATTATAAATAAATTAAATATATTGTACCGGAACCTAACGACATAAAAACACAGATATAAAGTTATTGATTAATTTTAAGTCACTTAATAATATTGATTGTATAATAGGTAAGTTAATAATGACCAAGCAACGAGTCCTTCAAAAGTTAACATGCACTATTAAAATTAAATTAAAGTGCATCGATTCGCCGTGAGTCTCGTGAGCGCGGGCGAGCGCGGGGGAGCGCGCGGGCGGGGGGCGGCCGGCACCGTTACGAAACTCGTGTTGTGACGAGGCGCGGGAAAGTGACTCGTAGACACGCGGTCGGCGAGTGATCGGTGCGGCCCGAGATACGGACGTCTAGCGAGAAACTCACATAAATAATTATTATAAACGTTGATAATTATGGCAATAACGCGCCGAAAGTGAAGTAGTCAGATGACACGATGTAATTTTCATTTAGCTGTCTCATGTTTTGTAATTCGCATCCACAGTGCCATCACAGCGGATCAAAAGCCGAGACTATATCTATCTATAGTTTTAATATCTTTGGACAATCTTGGGCTTTACATCACAACACATACATTCAGAGATGAAAAGCGAAAAACATGGAGTCATGAACGTGAAACTTCAATATCTAAGATTCATCATAATCATCATTATGATGATTTTTAAAAGTCTTTCATATCATACATGATCATATTATTTCAGTATAAATATAACGTGCAAAATGGATTTGTTGAGGAGTTTTGGATTTGAGGAGGACTTTTAGAATTAGAATAGGTACGCTTATGCTATTTTAAGCCAATACGACTTCAATCCAATTTGAAATCGAATTTGAATTACTATTAAGTACGACAAAATCAACGATCATTAGCATGGTGGTAATATGCCAGTAGTCCAGCCCTAAAAAGGATTTTTATTTCAAAAAATTTTAAAATAATGTTATGTATATATACCTATATAATCATCTAACTAATTCATGAGCAAACTATTTTGTATGTAAATCTTTGATGAGCTTCATTTTATTTCATAAAACGCCATTAATTTCCGGCATAAGTATGTATAAGCATAATTTTGTTCCTTATAACCCGTTTAGTTTGATAATTTTATAAATTTATTTAATGTTTTATTGAACATTACATAAGTAATTAAACAAAAGGCGGAGTTAATTTATTTATTTTATTTATTTTAATGCTAAGAGCATTCTCTGCTAGTCAACCTTAGGGCAGTGGGAGACTGAAGAGGGTGGAAGCAACAAAGAGAGATAGAAAAAGGAAAATTTTTGTAAGTAAAATTACATTTAGTTTTAAAAATCAAAAATTAAAAATCGCTTCAAACGACCCGCTACCACCTCTTAACTCGGGGCACTACACGTTGTGGTTGATAGCTGCGTATCTCATACGTGTGTGAGTCGTGTCGTATGTGTGCCCGTATCGTAGTGACGTGGTGTACTAGTGGTGACTCAACTGTCAGGCCGTTGCGAAAAGTACGTGCGTTTGTTGGTGACAAAGACAGGAAAATGGTGACAATTTTTACGTGACACTTTTTACGATAATATCATTATCGTAAAAATTAGTTGAGCATCAAGTTCTGTCACCGTTCGCGATAGGGAAGTAAGTATTGCCTGTAACCTTGCTGCGAATTAGCTATTCGTTAGTTTTGTTTTGATTTTTAGCCTGTGGGTCACTCGGTACAGCGGGAAGGACTATTCTGCTACAGTCACAAATGCTTCTATCTGAATGCACGTGCCCAAGCAGTGATAGCCGTGTGGTTGAACGTTGGACTGCCGAACCGGAGGCTCTGGGTTCAAACCCCGCACGCAGCACTAATTTTCAAAAATTATGCGCGTATTAATATTTAATTATCACTTGCTTCGGTGAAGGAAAATATCGTGAGGAAACCTGCACACCTGAGAGTTCTCCATAATGTTCTCAAAGGTGAAGTCCACCAATCCGCACGTGGCCAGCGTGGTGGACTATGGCCTATACCCCTCACACCGTGAGAGGAGACCCGTGCCCAGCAGTGGGACAGTTATGGGTTGTGATGATGATGCACATGCCCTACAAAGGATGGAAACTTCTCATTGTCGCGGGGCTGTGTTGTGGGTTGATACAACCACTTGGTTCGATGCCAGAAGCTGAAAGCACTTGTTTGTAGAGAGATATACTGATGAATATTATTGTCGATCTTTATTGACAATGATAATGTAATGTATGTGCGGCTAGTCTTACAGAAAATTAATCAGAAATTATGGTTTATACATACGAATATGTGCAGACCATGGTAAATGCGTGGCTTGCAATCACCACCCAAAGCAAACTTAGCATTGGATGGAATATTCCTTAACTACACTACATAACGTAGTACTTTTCCGTTTATTATTTTCCTGGTGTCAAATGAAGCGTTTATTCACATAAAAACATCGAATGATAAAAAATGCATGAAGCTATAAATAAATGATACTATGTTTAACAGACTTAAACAGTTATGGCTTTTTCAGAATACAAAAACACTTAGATATTTTATTTCAGTCATGCAATAGGTATTACGTTGCGACGTAATGACGACCTGTACTGCGCATGATTGCCATATTGGACTGCCGATTCATGGGTCCCGGGTTTGATTACAAGCAAGATATTTGAATGATGAGTTTAATTTTCTGTTAACGGTCTTTGTTCATAATACCTGCAACATTTATTATTTATTGTTTTACTTTTTTATGTTTCTGTTTCAGTTGGAGACGATAACCTACGTGTCCCTTAATTTTTAATCGACAACGTGTTCATGATGTTTTTGATGTTAGATATCTATTGGCGACCGTGCACAGGAGACAAAAAAATATCTGTTCCAAAAATATTTATCTTGGCTGAGGAATTGAACCCGGGCCAGGCGCAATCGCTCGACAAATTCACTACCGACTGGTCTACAAGGTCGTTACCACTTATTTTACGAGTTAAACAAAACCAAATTATTTTACGAGACGTCACTAAATATGACGTCTCGTAAAATAATTTGGTTTTCATAAAGTGTGTCATTAAACAGAACATAACTTTGATTAAATTAGTCATAAGTAGAGCTAGTCAGGCAATAGTTGTGATATCAAAAGATTGGCCTCCTTGATTGCTTAGTAGATTATACCATAATTAACGTAATGCTATTATTGGGGAAATGTTTCGTTATTATCTAATGACTGCGGTTAATCATAGGGGCTAGGGCCATCTTCAAGTCAAGTTACTGTGAATATACTACATTTTGGACCGAAATACGCGTTGTTAGTATGAATACAGTTCTAAAAGTATCTTTAAATTATTAACTGTAATTTACTTGCACCAATTTTTAAGTATATTACATATCTCTTTAATGACTATATCTGAGGACCTCGTAGCCTAGTGGGAAGTGGACCTGCCTGCAACCAAGAGGTCCCGGATTCGATTTTCATGGCAGATATTTATGTGTCAGATAAATGTTTGTTCTTGGGTCATGTGTGTTAGTGATGTTACTTGTGTTGTCAGAGTTGTCTAAGACATCCAGGACAGAAGTGTCCTAGTGCGGGGGTATCTGTGTTAGGTTAGCGTTCATTATTATTATAGTAGGTTTATACATAACAAGCCTACACCCGCGGCTTCGCCCGCCAAAAATCTCTAAATAAATAACAGTTGATAAAATCAGAGAACTTTCGTCCTAAGTTTGCGCCTCTCTTTTACCTCCTTAAGGGATGATTTTCGAAAAAATATTTTATACATATTTCATAACTTTTAATGAAATACCTTCATACTGAATTTCATTCAAATACCCTCAAAAACGGCTAAGTTTCATACTAACTTTGCACCCCCGTTTTACCCCTTTAGGGGGTGAATTTTCAAAAATCCTTCCTAAGTGCTCCCCTAAGTTATAAAAGGAACCCTCGTGCAAAATTTCAAATTTCTAACCCTTATAGTTTAGGCCCTGCGTTGATATGTCAGTCAGTCAGTCAGTCAGTCAGCTTCTCCTTTTATATATATAGATTAATTAAAAATAATACAATGTATTATGCGGTGAGTCCAAAAGGTCGTTGTCTGACTTGTCTGTCACGCACGAGAGAGGTGAAGCGTGTAGAGACTGGTTTGCAACGAGGCATGATTGTTCGCTCTTCGGTCTAAAAGGTAACTTGTGGTATTGCAATGTTCTACTATGATGACAAAGATAATCAGTTATATAGAGGGCATTGGGAGTAAAATTTATCACACTTATTTACACTTATTACACTTATTAACACACTTATTGCATTAATTACTAGCCATGCCCGCGACGTCGTCCGCGTGGATATTAATTTTAAACATTTCTAAAATGAAAGTAGCGTAAGTTACTCCTTATTACATTAGCTATCTGCCTGTGAAAGTAAGAAAAGACCGACAGACAGACAAAAATTGTAAAAAATGTTATTTTGGTATATATACCGTGTATCCACGTGCATTTAGCAAAAAGCGATTATTTTAATATTACAAACAGACACTCCAATTTTATTTATTTGTATAGATATAGATAAAGACGTTTTTGATATTACAATAAAAAATAAGACAATTTTCTATGGATTGAAGATAGCAAACTAGCGTGTACCACACAGACCGACTCAAATCGGGACTAGGATAGTTAGTCCAGTTAGTTGTTGTTTTTTGTTAAGAATGTTAGTTGGTCAATTACTAGGTTAATATTGAATAATAATAATAGGGTAGGTTAATATTGAATTTATTGTCTTAGATGGCGTTATGCGACATGATGATAAGAAACATCATCATAAATCATAATTAAGTAAACAAATTAAACAATAATTTGCTGTTGATACAGAGACCCTCAAAATAAACTATAAATTGACGACCCGGATGGCGCAATGGTTAAAACGCCGGATCGCCGTTCCGAGGGTCCTGGGTTCGATTCCCAGCGCGGCGGAAATTTGAACGATGAATTTAAATTTCCGTTCTTGGTCTGGGTGTGTGTGTTCTTGTCTTGTGTGTTGTCCATGGCGCCCACGACACAGGGAATCTTAGTGTGGGGCTATGAGTGTGTAGCGTTATTTATTTATTTATTTATAGGTATTTAGCAAGTATCCCATCATGTTGAAGTGGGCGCCAGCATGGCAGTGCCGCGTGGGCCGGCCGATACCGGAATGACGCGAATCACACTAATATTACACTGTTCAATGTACTCTACATATTATTATTCATAAAGACAGGAATGGCAGGAAAATATCTGCAATATTCGCGGGTGCACCTGAATTATTCTTACAAATTTAATATAGACCTAAGTCGTAAATGTTTGATAGAGAAGACATTTATTACGGTTGTGTGCTCAGCGTGACGAACGAAACTCTATAAATATGACTCTCTTGAACTGAAATAAGTAGACAACTGATTTTTTTACAGAATATGTGTTAAGGCCGGTATCAGAACAAATAATTAGAAAGTAAAAATGGGGTTTTTGCATTCTATCTTGTTATTGACCAAATAATTAGAAAAGTTAATATCGCTGGACGGCACGGAACCCTACGGTTGCGAGTCGACTCGCGCCTGACCGACTTTAAACAATAACTGCATCTGGGATACAACTGGGATAAATAACACCAATGACATCACCAATGCGTTGCCGATGAAAAAAGAAACGGCAGTGCCGTGTTTTTAATTCTCCGATACTGCCACTGAAACATGCAAACACGGTCGACTTTAGGAGAGTCGCGTTCAATCTTGCAACCTCCAACAGGATAGGACTTTTACATCCCAATGATAATTTACATTAATTACCCTCACCAATTGCATGTATTCCCCTTGTAACATGAATTTGGCTGCAGGTAGAAACAGTGTGCTTCGGCATTGTCGAGTTGTAATGAGAATGTAACAACTGAAACTGTTAGCGACATCTAGTTACAGATTTTGAACTACACTGCATTATATAGCAGTTGATTAATCTTTTCTATTACTTGAAATCACTTTTTAAAACAATAATTTTATCGTGGTAAAAAATAATAAGTAAGTACAATACAAAAAGTATTTTAAAAGTTTAACTATATTTTATATCAGCGCCATCTATGTTTAATTACTGAACTATTTGTACAAGTTGCGTACAAAACAAACGTAGATGTGAAGCGTAGCAGCGTAGCAGCGTAGCCAAGTGAAGAAAAATATTTTTGTACTGTACAAGTAGATGGCGCTGTCATAAGCATTTATCTGGACTGCCTTCGCAAGTGCGGTTTTCTGCAACTTCTATGTAATGCGTCATGTCACGATTTAAGAGATAAGTAAAAATATTTGTTCTACATAAACGATAAGTTATTTAATGTATTTTTTGGTTCCTTGAGTTATCTTCTTTTACTCTATTTGCATAGTTTCGTATCATGTGCCTTCTTTCATAGCGTATTTTCAAGTTGAGAGTTTGCTGGTAATTTCCTGAGTTAAAGCCCATGTTTGGCAGTCATACATATAAGGACGGATGATATGCCACTTGCATATCATCCGTCCTTAATGTTAATGCTTAGGTATTCTTGATGTTTAGGTATATGAAGTTTTTGACGTGATAACGTCTTATAAATTGATGTGTAGCGGCAGCGCGCACAAAAAGTGTCCCGTTCCGTCTGAGCTTGTGCGTGCAAGCGAGAGCGCGGAACAAGCGATCTCTCTTTCCTGATGACGTTGTCACGTAAAATTATCGTCCGTAAACTGAATTTACAGACAACCATACTACACTATACCTATCTTTTCTAGCCATTCATTATTCTTCTCTCTACTTCATTGCGCATAGGTTATTTTCGAGTTATGAGCTGACCCAGAGAGATGTATTCGTCAGCCTAACTGTATTGCCTAAGTGTATCGTTATTGTTGTGGATTTATTTCCCATAAGTCACTACTCAAGTCATTTCTGAAAAAAATACAGTCAAATTGAGGAACCATCCTTTTTTGAAAGCGGTTAAAAATAAAGCTTAATGATTGTATCAAAACGCACACTTTCTACTAAAGATGATAAAATTGTAGGTAGAGTCACAAAATTAACGTAATTTTTTTCGTATCTATTTATGTACCTAGAGCTGTTATTTTTTAACTTTTCGAACTACTCCAATTCCGACTACGACTCCAATTTCGACTATAACTCCTAACACAACGATTGCTAAAAATTTCACTTCAATAGTAACAGTCTTTATTATTAAATCTATGTTATTAATATTTTTGACATCTAACTACGAGCAGGATTCTTTGTATCATGATACGGCCGACGTATGTAATGTCTACATACAAACATACATTCGTTAAATAAAGGATCCAGAAATGTATTTATTATTTATATTTCTTTTTAATTCCTTCGGTCAGCAGCTGGGCTTAAAATTAACTTGTCTATACCTAAATAAATAATAATCACATAATGCGAAATATTAAAAACTTCCGACACTTGGGTTGGCCACTAGCCCCTCCACCAATCCACACTGGAGCAACGTGCTGGAGTATGCTCTAGGCCTCCTCAGGTATGAGGAGAGACATGCTCAGGCCATGGGCCGTTAATGGGTGGCAGGGCGAAAACTGTCCCATGATATCCAGTGCAATACTCGTTGATGTCTTTCCCTAACTACGGAGACAACGTCGACATATCGAACTTGGTTTCTTCGTGGAACAGCCCAATTCATGTCCCGGGTAATTTACATAAGGAACAGTATCTATCTTATATAGTGCGACTATCTTCACACTCGTTGGAGCCAAGGCTTGATTGTGTGCGCGCAATCTAAGGACCGTCGAACGCACAGTAACTAACTTTTCTTAACGAATTTTCTTACCTGTCTTTATTCTAGAATCATCTGGAAAATATTTTACGTGCTTCGGTTGGAATGACGGAGGGCCAGTAGATTAAAGGGTCTGATCTTTGAAGTAAAGGTGAATAAAGGTAGGTACGACACAGATGTTCTGAAGAAAAAAATATTTGATTTAGTTGATTGTTTTTTTTGAAATGTTTGTGTAAATGCTTAATGTACCATGTTTCATAATTATAATATGGACCAGACAAAATTATCTACTCATTTTAATGTTAATAATTAATTTCATGATTTTTTAGGTATGTAGACGGTAGGTATATAAACCCATGTATATTTTTAAATAATAAAAAATGCAATGTCCTTTTCATTATATGAATATGTGAAGTGAAAACTTTGTATCGCTTTTTACGATAATGCGAAATTAATTATGAATCAAGTCGATCAAATTATTAAAATTCTGCTCCTATTAGGATTATGAAATTGTAACGGTTATAAAGTTGGCTAATGGATTACAACAAGCAATCACAAATTACGAAGGTAATGTTACTTATCTTCCAAGAAACGCCTATCGCTACGCATATGTAAGGTAGTTGCTTCAACTTATACATTACAAAATTTAGTGCTTAGTAGGTAACTGTAGTCACTGATAACAGAAGTATGATATTTTTATTGCAATTAAAAACATTAACAAGATTCGAAATTAATAAGAATAAGCTTCAAATAAATATACATAAAATCTATAAAACTTGTAGAATTTAAATAAATACCTACTTTATAATCTACCATATTATCATAATATATAATACCATAACCTTATAATCTACCATCTAATCATACCATATTTTAATTTTCTTGTTTTTTTGTATATATTGTTTTATTTCACACGAAACTAAATTAATACTTGTCAAAAACCCCACTTGGGGCCAAAGTCTGCTAATTTATAAATGTTTCACATTTTACTTTTGACACCTTTGGTATACGAAATGTAACATAAAAATTAAAAAAGTATTTATAAATTAGCAGACTTGTGCCCTTGATGTGTTTTTAATATCATCTAAAATCATGACATTTTTTTTATCGTGCTCTTGTAATTAAGTACATAATATGTAGTTGTAATTTTAATCGTGTTGTTGTAATTTTAATCGTGCTCTTGTAACAGTAGGCATCCAAATTTCTCTGTTGCGATTGCTATATTATTTAACTAAATATTTCTATATCTTATAGGTAGTATAGGTACCATAACATCAACGAGTTGGTGCAAGAGATCCATCTATTCTACTCCATTCCACTCCAGAAAGACTTTATGGAGAAAGACAGACTGTTAAAGTTAGTCTAGTTATTACAGTCCGTAGGATAATCTTTTTTAATTTTGTTTACCTCATTTTGATTATCTTTCATTACCTATCTCCCTAAACAAATTTCAAACCAACGTGCAGTTCTGCGTGCTTGACTTTGCAGACTCAATGAGAACCTCTTCCCAATAGATCAAACCCCAAGGATTATTGTGAAGTAGATTTAAAAAGAATTGGGTTGACTTTGTCTTTATTGAATCACCATCGCTCGTCATATCCATGCGCTCTGAACGATAACTAAAACTTAACCTAGACCCTAAATGCCTTAGATGATGGGATATGGCTAGTGTCTTAATGTCTCACAGGTTTAGGGGTCCTTTAAATTACTACAATGATGGTAATCTTTTTTACTTTTTTATTTTTATTCATAATCTCTGTATAAATTAGTCAATTGTTGATGACTATGATAGATATAATAATATGATAGACATAATATTAAGAACGACCGTATCTATATAATTTATATAGATAGCTGAAGAGTTTGTTTGAACGGGCTAATCTCTGAAACTACTCGTTCGAATTGTAAAATTCTTTTTGTATTTTTGTATTGGATAGTCTATTTATCGAGGGAGTCTATAGGCTATACCAAACTACGACCAATATATAGGAGCGGAGAATGAATGAAAAATGCTTCATAAATGGGAAAATATTTAATATTAATAAACGAAAAAAACAAGTTTCCCGTATTGAAGCGAGGGCGGGTCTACAGTACTACTTAGTTTTCCATAAGCGTTCAACCAACTAATAGTAGGTAGGTAGTGCCTACACCATCAACAAGTCGATGGTCAAGATTAGAGTAAACCCGGATGGCTTTTCTCGGAAATCTCGCGCTTCCACTCTGCAACCGAAAAAAATTAAGCATTTGAAATTTCACTTCAGAATGACGGCGGTAACTGGCTATAAGCAGATAAAATAAAAAATGTAAATTAATATCCGTAATAATAATAATCCGTGTAAATCTGTGAAGAAATAAACTATCTCAATTGCAGGTTAATTATTTACTTATGTGAAAAACATGGTTTAAACAACAACAGGTAAATTTCATTAAGAAGTATAACTAAAATACTGAGAGTTGTATAAAATTATATAATTTAACACTTCATTTCCACTTTCCAAAAATATATGTAAGACAATAGCGATAAGCGAGTACAACTGAAATGTTTTTAACCAATTTTAAATGAAAATTAAAATAAATAAAAAACAAAAAGTCCTGAGAATTTTCAAAATTTCAAAGTCTACGGCGCTACGCCTCTACGGGCTACGGTAGGGGGGAGTTAGGGGCGGCGCCAGGCCAGCCCTCGCGCGCTCATCGCGAATTGGTACCACACAGCACGCCTCTAGTACCGTATCGGCGCCCGACCGAGTAGGACGTGTGTTGCCGACGACTCAAGTTTCGACCGGTATCGAGTTCAGTGTTGTGTGTGTCATGTTGCGAGGCAAGGGTGTACCGTGCTAGGTCATGTCACGAAGGAAGCAGAGCAACCCGAAGCCGTTGAAACGTGAGTTTTGTGTTTCGAAATTTGAAAATTTTCATTCGGAGTTTGAAGTTTCGACGCAAAGTTTTGTTGACGTTTGGAATTCTATTTTCGAACTTTGTTCTTGGGATGTGTTTCAAAATTTTGTTTCAAGTTTTATTATTCTAATGTAATTATGTTTGCTAATTGTTTCTGCGATCTCTTATCAGAATCTGTTACTATTCGTACGTACGGTTGTTATCTCTTATAAGTTTCCATATAATGTAGAGTTGGAGAGAGTTGAAAACTTTATTTCTTTGTGCGTAAGTTTATACATACATTGTAGGATGTAATTATTATTTAAATTATTATTGATATTACTTTACTTTAATTAAGTCATCGCAGCTTGTGCACAATTTACGATATGTAAGTATTTCGTACGCCAGCTATGACTACGATCCATCCATGTCACTGGATTGTAATATTGGCGGACACAATTATGTACATACCGTGAGTACTCAAATATGGGTGTGAATAAGGTGTAGTAAAACAACATAAACGCTTAAATCTAAGAAGATTTTTGGCGTTAATAGGTATAATTAGGTAATCAATATCTGATAGTCTAATTTTAATTGAACGGCCATCTTCCGCATGATCATGTGGTCGATTCCTGCTTCCTTTTGTTATGTTATATACTAATGTATATGTATATTTTATAGTGTAAATGTACTAAATATAATTGCATCGGTGTAGGAAAATATCAGGAAATTTGTGCATCATATATTTAACCAATCGTTAAACCGATCGTTTTCGAGTTACCAGTAACGAGTCGTTAAAGTCTGTCCTAATGATCTTTTCTTATAGGAAAAAAACGTTACGTTACGTATCGTAGATAGTTCTCCAATCCGTTAGCAAAACGAATCTTTTTTCGTCATATGTACCGGGTATAAGTCAACCAACGCTAGTTAAGTTCTATTTGGCTAGCCGATCACGCCTTTGAGAACATTCCGAGAAGAACTCAGGCAAGGTGAACTATAGGTAGTAATAATTTGAGGTATTACTACAGGTAGAGGACCCAACACAAAATCGTCAAAAAATGACATCACTATTGCTAAAAATAACTATTATACAGCCGGCACGTGTTCAGTAAGTTTTAAGTGTACGTTATCACCAGAATTTAATTGTACTAAAATATTGTTGTAATAATGACGGGTGCAAGTGATAATCGACTCTCTATCCAACTACTCTACGCTGTAGATACATGACACGTCGTTTCGTTAATTGAATGAGGTTTTTAACTTTTTGAAGTGAAAACTTCTTTAGTATCGTTGTGATCGATCGATGAAACGGAAATGACGCGCAGATGAATCGAAACGGAAACGAAAAAGAGTCAAAATGGCGGCTTACGTAAGCAAAGCAAAACATCAATATTTGGACTGACAGTATTCGTTGATTTGAAGGTGCAAGCACGTGTGAATTGCACACATTGTGATATTTTGTAACTAATAAAAGAAAAATTAATATTATTTAGGTATACCTATTTAAAATAAGGTTCTGTTTTTATTGTTGTTTTGAACTTTTTTCTGTTTGGTACCTAACAGAATTTCGGTTTTGACTTTTTAATCTTCACACACCTTTGAGAACATTATGGAGAACTCTCAGGTGTGCAGGTTTCCTCACGATGTTTTCCTTCACCGGTTTCTTACCATCGTATAAATATTGACAAAAATTGACATTAATATTTATACGATACTAACGTCACTCAATTGTTTTGCCTTCCCGGAACCCCTCCACTAACACACTTTATGGTATGGTATTAAAGTTTAAATTGACTTTTAAGTATTATTACGAATCTTTTGTATGGGAATATAGATAAGTGTTGTTTTTAGACTTTTTCAGGCAATTTATTAAAATTTTCTCTCCGTAAGAACCATCCTCGTTCTTTAAGAAATATAATAAAAAAATATTAGTGAAATCGGTTCAGCTGTTCTCGAGATTTGCGCTTCGCAACACATTCAGCGATTCATTTTTATATACAGAGATATAATTATTATTACCTAATACATACATGTATATGATACGATTTTATTTGATTGTCAAATGTAACTGAAGGCGGCCTATCAAAACCAGGTCTGGCAAGCGGACAAGGCGGTCCAGATATAACTTGATATAAGATCCATGCAACTGGGTCGATATATCGATAAAACAATTTAAAATCGTGAGTACCCCTTAACATTTAAAAACTTCAAAAATAAGTGATAAAATACTATTTTTTCTTTGAGTATTTAACAATGTGTTCATAACCAGATATCTATTCAATAATCATGGAATCAATTGAAGGCCATTCTTATTCTACCATTGAAATTTTTAACTGCTTGCATAAAAACTATTTTTTTTTAACATAATTAGCTCACTCTGATTCTGATGGCGTCTTTATAAACAAAACGAAACTTTATAGACAAAACGAAAAAATTGAGTCGATTTAGGTACAAACAGTAGGTACTTTCTCTGATTTCGGAAACTTTCATCAATATAATTTCTCAAATATTTTAATGTATGTATATGGCTATAATCATTATATACTGTGAAGGTACATAACGATTATTATTTTATACCGAATAAAGCTACTACTAGTTCGCCATTTTGCTTAATACCTACTAAACCACCGATAAGTTGTATAGATTTGGTGGTAGGTTGATTGGTTTAACTATGAGGAAAATTAACAGCAATACATAACTGACTATTTGTTTCAACGACATTTTTAAATTCTTATATATGCCTATTGTTTTAAATTCTTTTACACGTTCAACAAATTTGTATTAAATGTACTTATCCCTTAATAATAATAATATAAGCTGTGATAGCTAAGCGGTTTGAACCTTGGACCGGGTTACTACAGAAGGGCCCGGGAACGCCGGCATCTCTAATTTTCAAAAATTATGTGCGTGTTTAGAAATTAATTAGCACTTCCTTCGTTGAAGACAAACATCGTAAATCTGCACACCTGACACTTCTAAATATTTTATTTATTGAAGAACAGTTTAAATGTCAAATTCTGAAATAAAAAGAAAATACCTATCTAATGTTCTTAAAGGTGTATGAAGTCTGCCAATTCTCGCTTGGCTAGCTTGGTGGACTATGGGATGCAAGAGATACTGGAGCCCAGCAGTGGGACCGTGCTTGGTTGTGATCATGATTTATTTGTCCTGCTGAGATTTTGCTGCAAAATCAGGTGAGGGTTACCATGTTATTATTAAACCATTGACATCACAATACTCACAATATTTTTTATGGGGCTAAGATAGCAATCGAGCATTCAAAACTAGCCCTTCCGCTGCCGCCCATGACAAATGTGACCGATACAGAGACACAGACACCGGACACAGACTTAAATCGGGAATAGGATGGTAAGTCAGTTAGAAAACGGTTTGAACGTTAGTTGGTTAGTTCTTTAGTAGGTCTGAGAACTGAGACAGGGACTGTTATAGATAGTTACTTTTGTTAGTTGTCACAACATACAAAATTTAGAATCTTCAAACATTAGAAAACGTCTCACGATCTTGAAACAGTTAAATAGATTTTCAGATATAGCTAATAAGTCACCTTTCAAAAAAAAATACTAAATGAAAATAAATTACGCCTTTTAAGAGACACTATACCACAAACAAACATACAGTAACACAAATACACAGTACCTTGTAACTTAACTTAACGCCGCTCTTTTTGCGTCGGAGGTTACCGAATAAAAGCAGGTACCTAATTTCGATTTCATCACTTGGATCTAAGCGGCACAGTAAAACTTACCTAAAACATTGAAGGCGTGACACGTGTGATAAGTACGAACGGGTTTGCTGAACAGGTTCCTTGTGCATTATCAGCGGCGTGCGATAATGTATAGCCTAGTCGTTTACTAATATCGGGCCGAATTTCACTGATGGCGCATTACTTCTCGTCGACAATTCGAGAATTGGGATATTGACTTTGTATAATTACGCACTTTATAATACAAAATATGCTTAGAATTAGAAAATCACGCTTTTTATAAATCTAAAATAAACCTTCAAATTTAGCAAACTTCACACTGTGTTATAATATAATTAATTTATGCTACTTTACGCAAACGTATCGTAATGTGCCTACTATCGAAGTTTTTTCTCTGATTATTTTATTAGCTACAACATACCTATCTGTTAAATGGACTTGGATATCTAAGCAAATCCGTTTTTCTAAATTCAAACTGACATCTTCATTTTTGTTGTCTTTGATTATGTGTAAAATGGACTTGTTTTAAAAAGTTTTATTTTAACAATTTTTTAATAAATATAACTCAAAATTACATGAACCAAAACTGTAAGTCTAAACGTGTGTTTCAAGGAGAAGTGATGTTGATAGTATAGAATTACTTGGCCTCTGATTCTATAGAAAATATCCTTTCTTTTTTTGTTGTTGCTAATGTATGGACGACGGAACACATAATTATGTACCATACGGTGGCTCATCTGACCTTTTGTTGGTTACATGAAAATAAGAAAGAGGTACAGTGCAGCGCAATGCAAACGCGAACACCTGATATGAGCAGAGGTGCCACATGTGAACTCAATCTGGTAGCTACTGCGACCCATTTCTGTCACAAGCGCCGCTTTGTCTTAGCCTGAAGGACGTGACGGGAACACGCGAGGTTTGAAACAACACGTGCGATGGTTCCCTTGTTCCGATATGAAGGGACGCCATCCGATTCGAAGTCTGATCTTAGGATACCTCGGTATATTAAATGAACATTCAACGGTTTGTATAATTGAAAACAAGAATAGAGTCGGAAGGTCACAATGTAATATAATTTTAGTTGTCTGTTTATTACAAGATGGTCGAATGTTTCCTTAAATAGTTAATTCCGATTATCGAAAGGTAGAGATTACGTCATTGTCTTTGCGTACCTATGTCTTATTGCGTATAGTCTAGGATACTGTGTGGGCTATATTGGTTAGGTTAGGAAATTTAGTATAATTAAGTTAACACTGAACTCGGTAACAGAATATTAATGTTTTTATAAACTCACACGACATGTAGGTATGTATTATCATAATTAAGCAATCGAATTTTGTTCAGCAATGTCATCTATTGGTGAAAAAGAGAATTTGTCGCATTTTACTTTTTTAGTGTTTGTTATGTGTAAAATTATCCATTATGTCAATTTCCTCTGCCATGAATGAGATGCAAGTTTTGGCTGATAGTTGTAATCACGTAACATTTCAGGGACCCAACTGACAGTCATCGGTTTAAGGGCCCCTGCTCGAAGGACTGATTTCCTCCTAAATCAGAATTCGATTATTTCGTTTGCGACAAGTTTCTGTGACTAATCTGATGACGGTGACGATTTCTACCAGTCAACTCCTACCGTAAGGTCCGTAAGCGGAACTTTGTTCCAAAATTATGTAGGTAAGTTAGTTTCTTTATATCTACGAACTTTTCCTGTTAGTCGCTGTCATTAATAAATTAAAAACAATTATTTACATTCGGTGCGATTACTGTATCGAGCGGCGATAGGCGACGGGCGTCGAACCCGCAACCTTTGGTTCGCTATCTCCGCTGATGCTATGCTAGGTCTCCTTCGGCCGACCTGTGACTGTTCGTTGTGTTCGCTGATCGATCAAATTGTCTTCAGTACTCTGACGCTACTGACCTTGTCTTAGCCCGGTTCGTAGTGAATGCTTCAGATGGGTCTGGGGATCGATGCCCGGTTGGCTCAAATATTTGTGATTCATGTTCCTCCATCTACACCGAATTCTATTCCTGTTACTTTTATCTTTTTATCACTTTATCAAATTAGACTTAATTTGTTGTTCTGTACATTAGAGACATTTTAATTTATTGCAATTGTTTCAAAACAATTTAATCGTTTCTTTTTAGTCTCCATAACAATTTTAGATTCCCGCGGGCATAGATCCATTTCACGTGATGAAATGTATCCGAGATACAACTTACATATATGCCAAGTATCGTGTTGATCTACTTATTAATTTTCACAAGAAACACAAACAAACACTTATTTTCTTTAAGGACATCGCTTTATGTGCTTATTTTAACATCTTCCATGGATTGTTCAAGTTCATCATCCTCAGTCTCTCTTTTACAGATCAGATCAAGTCTCCGTTCAAATCATTTCACCTATGACATAATAGACGAAATTATTTTTTACTTTTGTGGATATTGAGTGCCTCCGTACATTCACAGCCAATTAACAATGACACATATCATCATCATCATCATCATCTTCACAAATCATAACTGTCCCACTGCTGGGCACGGATCTCCTCTCACAGTGTGAGGGGTATAGGCCATAGTCCACCACGCTGGCCAAGTGCGGATTGGTGGACTTCACACACCTTTGAGAACAATATGGAGAACTTTTTTTTTTTTTAAAAGATGTGCCGAGGAGTTTCTTTCGCCGTTTCTTTTTCTCCTCAAAGATTTAAAAAATCAATATTTAAAGGCACCTTAGCAAAACGGTGGTAAATGCAAAAAATTGACGTTCATAAGTGTATGCATCATACCTACATGAAATAAATGATTTGAGTTTGAGTTTGAGTTTGAACTCCCAGGTGTGCAGGTTTCCTCACGATGTTTTCCTTCACCGTTGCAAGTGATAATTAAATATTAATACGCACATAATTTTTGAAAATTAGTGGTGCGTGCGGCACATAGAGAGACACATAGAGAGAGGTGAAATATTCTCTACATGGATATATGGGGCCTAATAATTGATCCTACCACATCGACTAGAGGTCGGGGGAAACCCATTGTACCTACATAACCTACCAGTAATGAGTCGGCAGCCATATTGGGCATCATTATTCATTTATCAATGACGTACGTGTTTGTTCAAAGTTATTCTCTTTCACCAGCTTCCTTATGGGGAGTTTATATTATCTTTTATTTCATTTTTTTATACGATGCTAAGTTAATCCTTGACAACAATCCCACCTGATGTTAAGTGGCGATGATGTCTTGTATAGTTATAAGTTTTAATAAACGTATTTATAAACGTATGTATAAACACTGATTGCATTAGTACACATTACTAATTCTATTTTGGTAATTAATATCAGAGCCCAAAATAATTTAAAATCTTGATATCTTATCTAAGTAATAATCTTTCTATATAATATTATTTAAATTATTTAGCAACATGTTAAATTTTTTCAAGATTATATTATTTGAAACAATTTAAATGATATCCACTAAACTATATAATATTAAAATAATTCAGCTTTGTGTTAAAAAATTTCAAGTTTAAATTGACTTAAATGTATTTAACTAATATTGAACTTTCGATCAATTTTAATTTCCTTATGGGTTATATAGGTATAATAAGTGTAATAAATATGAACTTACCTAATGTATTTTACAAAAACCGGAAGTCGAAACTAGAAATTTGCATTTCTTTGGTTAGACTTTTTTTTGCTAATTAATAATTACTATGCCAAACAGAAATGAATAAGCCATGGTTTTCGAATGCACCTAACCTAAGATTTTACCAACAGCCGCTATTAAAGTTCAATCAGAAATGTCACAGCTCATCCCTCAAGGTGACAACGTAAGAAATGTATTTATACGAAACTTTTTTGTTTGCACCGCACGAACCAAAGTGCGGGCGGGTTCATTAAACCATTATCTCAGAATTAATGTATTCTTTGATTGTTTATTTATCAATGTCGAGCTGATAGCGGTGGAATAACGTTAATTATAGTGTGGAAACATCCAGCATTGGATAATTGCCTGTATCTCCTACGATATTTGATGTCCACGCAGACTAGCCAACCTTGTCGGAGTGTAAACACGTTGTCGAAAATAAATACCAACATTGTTTGTTTACGGACTAGGGCACTTTCCTTTTGGGATCAATTTTAAAGTTCATAACTTCGTTAGGTTACTTTAATTTAAATCTGACTTATCTTTTCATAAATATAAATCTTCATACGTCAATTATGTATATCGGTTTCTTTTTTTACTAGCTTATGCCTAACTTATTGTGAGGTGAACCTTTTACTACTTTTAATAAAAACGTTTTTTAGTTTATTAAACTACAGCTATTGCATCTTATGCCAAAGCTACGGGTAGTTAGTTAAGTAATAGAGATTTACCGTTTTATTCATGACCCGAAATATTTCTGTGACGACCCTTTTTAATTTTTTATTCTATTTTATTCTTATAATGGAGACATTTTAGGTGGTCCGGAACAATAAGGCAGACGAGATATTCCACTCCTAAAATAATATATCTATTATTTTTAATAAACTGTTATTTTTTACTGACCAACAATAAACTAACCAACAATTAACAAAAGCAATTAATTAAATTTATGTAATATGTTATGTTGTATAATAAAAATATTTAAACCTAAAGCACTTAGGTGCAAACAATGAAAGAATCTTGTTTACACGAAGATAACCGGGCAAATACAGATAATACAATATCTGTAAGCTTAACCTGATAATTCTCTCCCATATGAAAATATCATATCAATGTTATTCTTTCTCCGAGTTATAACGTTCTTATTAATTAATATTACTGTAGATTTTATCATAACATTATACATAATTTGCGTCTTTCTCTTTCATCACAAATTATTTTAATTTGGTTGGATATTAACAGAATTAGTATTATGGACCGCCCAGATAGATAGGCTGATGACCTAAAGAAATGTGGAAAATCAGTGAGTTTAAAGCAGACAGGCTGGAGTGGCCTAAAAGGATACTATAATATTAGTATCATATATATCAATATATGATCTTTATATGTATAAGTGTGGAGGTATATTTTATTACTTACATAATTATACTTTATGGTTAATACAAACATTTTTAAGGTCAAATCCGGTATATTTAATGGAATAAAATAAATAATAAATATATTTTCTTAACTTAAATTCGTGATAAGATAACTAAAAATTATGCCATTTCTATTTAAAGTCGGTTTTGGAAAATAAAATTTGGTAATTAAGTATCTTATTATTTAGAATATTTAATACAAAATTACGTGAATCGGTTACAACCCTCTTTTTACTTATAATGTCATTGGTTACAACTTTTTAAATGAAACCTAAAATCATTTTCAAATAATAACCTTTTAGCAGGAATAATATAATAGGCTAGGAATTGATAAGATGCATTGTAGTGCCATTATTAATTATTATGTAAACAATGAAATGTTTTCTTTGTTAATAGTAATTAATTAAAAATAATATAAAACAACAACTAAAAACTTCAATTGTTGACTTTCGCGATGAACAAACAAATCGTTACTGATTGTCTTGTCATAGCACAGAGAACGTAAAAGTTCGACGATAGACGGATTTAAAAAGTAAAAAACGCGTGTACAGATTAAAAAGGCCGAGTCGTACACAAGCGTAAGAAGCATTGGACAGATAACAAGATGTAATTGGTCGGTGTATTACAGATTTTATTCAATATGTAGATAGTGTTGAGTGGATGGCACGCCACTTGAGTGTAATGGAAGCCGATAAGGCCGATCGGGGTTCCCATCCACTCGATGTAAACGATTCCAACTGTTTTATGGACTGGCAACTTCGTGGATTAATTTTGTTTGTTTTATTTTTCGTCATTTAAATTAGGTGTCACGGTTTCAATGCAGTTATAATAATTAAATCAATTGTGCAATATTTAATGTTCAAATTACCTAACCATTTTAGATCTGTCTTTGATAGTTGATTGGTAGCCTTAACTTAAAGTAGGTTTTAAAAGTTTTACAATCGGTAAACCATTTTATGATATTAGTTTAAATTTCGATACTTTATAGTCATGATAATTTAAGTTATTAAGATAAATTAAAAACAATAACCAGTTTTATCGCGTTAATAGTACGGAACCTTGGTAACCGATAAATTCCTTAACATGTTACTGTTTTGAGTATGTCATGTAACAGCGTTCTACATGGATTATCTTGAGATTGGTAAAATATCATCAGCCGCTGTAAGTCCAATGCTCGACAAAGGTCGCCTTATCGGAGACACTCCAATCTTTTTGTAAATTCGTAAGAAAATAAACAATACTCACACCACTAATGTAACTAATTTATTTCTGTAGACGTAATTTTACCCTGTTAAAGAATCAGTACTTAAAATTCTTTAGAGAGTTATAGCCACGGTGTAACCCATCAAAGAGATACGGTACCCGCAATCAACAATCTATTCACAATCCGACCCGTTTCGTCCAGCTTTGATTTTGTATGTGACAACTGATCATTCCTCCATATCACTAGCCGTTGGATCTTTACATGCAAGCGACGCGAGCCTATTGAATTCTGAAAAATTAAAAGCTGATTGCGCAGAATCGATAGTATTCCTCGGTTTACCAGTACATATTGGGCAGTACACCTGATCACCGAGAATTATTCCTCGCGGCGATATCAAAGGGATATTGTATTGTGGCTGCGCGCGCGCAGTAAGCAAATAACGTCAACGCCGACGGGCGCCCTATTGTGCCTCAAAATTATGCTTTCCATGGATTCCTTTGAAGATTCCACGTTTCCTGGTCATTTTGTTTCTTGTTCGAGTTAATTATTAAGCCTGTGAGGTTGGTTTGTTTTGTTTTAACGATATAAACTTATTTGTATAGGTAATGTCCATTTGGTTTTATAAATAAAGGTAGTATGTAGCTATGAATGATAGTTAGGTATGTTGATACATTTTAACCAGCTAAGTACGATGTTTTTCTAGTAAATGGAAAAGTAACTATGCATCTAAAATTTCTACACTATTTCTACATTTAACGAGCAAATGGTAAACGAGGTATCGGTTCACACAGTTCGCACCTGCAATGTGTTGAGAAAAGGGCTAAAAGACTAATTAAATTCTACTTGGAATGTAAATTTGTCAACATTTAACAAGATTGGATTAATTTACAATGTATCTGCCTAACTGGCGACTGCGAGTCTAGCGATTATACACTCGAACGTCGGAGTAGAGCGGAGTGCACCAAGGTAGACCTCTCGGACCTGAATTTTTTCAATACAAGAAGATAATTTAGAAAGCTCAGTTTATGACAATGCCAAGTTCTGATGATCCTTAGCCTTACTTAATGGTATTAGTATATAAAAAAACGATAATAAACAATAACTAACTACAAAAATAAACATGCTGTTACTTATATTAACTGTTTTATGGATTTTAATGATGCGTTAGTTAACATTAACAGCGTTAAAATATTTAATGTCGAATAGAAAAGAAAAAGCGATAATAATATATGTATTGCAGACAAACTTATCAATAGTGTTTTCTATAATAGGTTTAATATAAAGAACTAGTTCCTCGACTATTTAGAAATCGGCTGTCGATAACGTGAATAATAATGTATATTTTGCAATATTTTAGAATACTCGACAGTTGCCAATGTTGCGTAACAGTGTGATAAGCTTATCAATGAAATATCAGATGTGTACTAGCAATAATGACTTAATTCCACTTATCGACGCTGCACGAACAGGGGCAATTATTCTTACGTTACGTGTTATAATTAAAGTTATCATTTAAACCAAAAATTGACTTTGTGTACTAAGTGCACTTAGAATTAATTGTAACTAGACTTACGCTTATCCTATTAATATTATAAATGCGAAAGTTTGTATGGATGTATGAATGTTTGTTACTCTTTCACGCAAAAACTAGCGAATGGATTTTGCTGAAACTTTACAATAATATAGCTTACACATCAGAATAACACATAGGCTGTAATTTGTAAAGATATAGTGTGAATTATCCAAAATATATAACTAAATCTTTGCAAACCGAAGGAATAAGTTTGCCGAAGAGAAGCGAGGGCGGGTCGCTAGTATATAATAATAACTTAAGAGTTTTACGTAAAAAACCCGTGACGATTTATAGTTCATTTATTAAGGCAAATTTATTAAGTAAATATTCCTGTTATTATTCTGGACTGTTTTGCTTATACGAATAACCAAAATATCTAATTTATACATTTTGAAATACTTATTTGATGGGTTTTTGGCAAACGCAATCAAAATAATTTTAACAGTATTGAAACTCCTACAGCTGTACAATGTTCATGCTTATTCCTATAATCATATTTATGCAACAATGTGATCTTCACCCCACATCACAAACGTGCGATTTTATAAACCTGAGAAGTTAAAAAGCGGCACGCGTTTTATGGGAAAAAGGGGTTGTGACCGGGGGCTGCTACCCCATGAACAATATGGTTTCAATGACCCTCAGAGATTTTATGGGCTTAGAGTTAGTTGCGTACTAAGATGAAATACAGGATGATTATAAATTAAAGACATTTTGTTTATTTAATTTTAAATATTTGGGTTTTTTCTATTATACGAAGGACGAAGGACAGGTATAGTCACACCGAATTGGATATACTTGCCTATAATAATAGCAATAACAATAATAATAAAAACCACAGTAGACCTTTTTTAGTTTTATTAAAATTATTAACAAGTGATAGAAGTTATTAATACCGATCTAAAACATGTTTCAAACCTGTTCAACTGTTATCTATAGTTTGAATTTAATGATTTCCTTTACATTATCCCGGAGTTTTTGACCTTAGTGTTTGTTGAACAACATTTAGTTTCCTGGAAATCCCGCCGCGACGCAGTACATAAATAATATAATATTCAATAACGTCCTTATTAGTCAGCGATACGTTGATTAGTTGTTAGTCACGAGGAACTGTAAATTGGCGCTGTGGTGGGATTAGTCAAGTTTTCTTTGTGGCAAATGATAGATTAACTTTAGTTGTTAGGTCAAATTTATTTAATACGACAAAATTGTATTTATGTAGTGTCTGTCTTGACAATACAGCCTTGTTTGCTGTTTGTAAGCAATTTTCTCAAAAACTATTTTAATGTGCTTTTGGCTAATATATTTCATATATGAAAAAATTAAGGCACCTCGCTTCGATGTCCTCAATGCCGAGAGTCCTCAGTGTCGGGATTCCCTCCACGGATCTCTAAAATTATAATGAATGCTCTTATATTCGTGATTAATTTTTCGATTAATGATTTTATAATTAAAAGTTTTCCTATTTCCTATGACTATTGTTATTAATTTTATATTTAGTCCAAGGACGAATAATAAAGAAATTAAAAGAGGAAGATGATTTTAAATCAGTTAAAACAACAGGTGCATGAAAGATAACAGTGCTACCGTTTTAAAAATTGTAGAAACAGTAGCAATTTATCGTTGTTATTAAAAAAATGTAATAAATAAATGTTCCTTTATCGTTGTTTTCGTTATCGGTACAAATATCTACGTATATCTGATCGGGTGGCGTCACGTTGATCAGTGTCGCCACTGGCGGCGGAATTGCAAAACTAAGTCGTATTGCGAAATAAGTCACTTAATACAGTTTGCTATCGTGCACTTAACCAGAGGCGCAAGATTGCTTATTAATAAATAATAATAATATAATTAGCAGTAACAGCCGACTGATTTCATCGTTGGACTCTCGAATCGGGGGGCCCAGGCCGAAATAAAAATCACGCAGTATAATAAACATTATACAACAAAGCAACGAAATCTAAAACACGAATAGAAAAACGAAGATGGCCGAGTGCCATTAATAGACTAGATGCACTGTAAATAAAAAATGCAAATTCTCACAATATTTATAACCTCATTACAGTAGAGAGCAGTAGGTACCAACAATCTCTCACGCACATATTTACATTTCACCCACTCGTAGATATGTATCGTCTTAATGACTCATCCGAACACCACTGACTCGTATTTAATAAAATATGTAATATAATCTTTATATATAATTTATTTAATTGTAATATATTTTTTTGTTGAAAAAGCATTCTCATGTGAGATTGACTTTTTTACCAATATAGGAAAAAGTCCGTACCAGAAATATAATTTTTATAGAAATTATTCTTCTTCTCCGTGCAAAAGCGCCATCTGAAGGTAAGTTACCTCCATATAGATAACTAGCAAACCTCATAAATAAAAACATGCAACAATATTATTTATCATTGTAATCGGTCCCATGGATGAGTCCATGAACGTGCATTGAAATGTGCATTTAATAAATATTATTCATCATCATCATCATCACAACCCATAATTGTCCCACTGCTGGGCACGGGTCTCCTCTCACAATTAGAGGTGTATAGGCCATAGTCCACCACGCTGGCCAAGTGCGGATTGGCGGACTTCACACACCTTTGAGAACATTATGGAGAACTCTCAGGTGTGCAGGTTTCCTCACGATGTTTTCCTTCACCGAAGCAAGTGATAATTAAATTTTAATACGCACATAATTTTTGAAAATTAGTGGTGCGTGCGGGGTTTGAACCCGGAACCTCCGGTTCGGCAGTCCAACGTTCAACCACACGGCTTTATTATTATTATTCAATTATAATATCGATTAATAGAGATGTGATAGAGATGATAATTATGAGAGACAAAAAATCAGTTATAAGATTTTCATTCTGTTATTTTCTTTACAAAACTTTGGTTTGCTGAACTTAAAGACTGATGCAAGGCCAAGATGCCAAATATAAATATTTAGCCCGTAGGTATTTCTTGTAAATTAGCTTATATATACGGGCTTATCACTTTATTAGGTAGTTATTAATTAAGATGGTCCCTTATTTACACGATTTTTACTATTTCAAATTTCGCACCATTTTATCCGTCAATGTGACAGTTCTTTTTTTAATTGCTAAATTCTGAGCAAAGGTATTTAAGCTTATGCCGATACATGGATGTACATAGAACAGATTAAGCAAGGCTCCGTTTGTACCGCGATAATAAGTCAGGTGCAGGGCGTACAATGGCCTGCAGTTCGCCACCCACAGCAACCAACACGGATCCGTTTACAACTCACGATCGTACACGTTCACCAGCTGAGAGAACTCCCACTGAGTTTTTACACGTTCTAAATAAGGCGTCAGTGGTTTATATGACATCACTGTAATATAATTTTAAATAATCGTCTTCCCTAATTATTCTGAAGAGTGTCTCACGAGAATTCTCTTTGCAATTAATAGTTATGGGGAGTTGTTCCACCACTGGGCTTGGGGTCTTCTCTCACAATGTGAGGCTAAGTCTTTTGCGCTGTTTAATTGCGGACTGTCAGACTTCACGTACTTACGAAAGCAGAAGAACTCTTAGGTGTGCAGATTTTCCTTTCCTTCACTATTTTCCAAACTCAAATTCAAACTCAAATCATTTATTTCATGTATGTATTTTTTCAATACACTTATGAACGACATTTTTTGCATTTACCACCGTTTCGCTAAGGTGCCTTTAAATTTTCCTTCACCACTGACACAATTTCACAGCTTGTCTGCCAATGAACGGTTGTGCGACTGTTTCAGGTCTTGCTTATATTTCACCCACAGCAGAAGAGATGGGTCCCGGGTTCGATTTTCGACTGGGGCGGATATTTCTGTGATAGATAAATAAAAATTTATATGTTGACAAGGGATTTCACTGTGATTAAAGGCCGATATAGATTGGCTAGCAGGGACCACTTAAATATTGAAACAATATTTTAATACATAAATTAGTCATGGTGACCGCGAATAACTGCATAACTTGCACGCATTGGTATTCTCCTTCGATTATAATGCTACCGTTTTCAAATAAAGAATGAATAGGCTTCTTCTAAGTTAGTGTGGTGTACCAGCCAAGACTATGACGCCACTTGCTACCAACTGGGATTGTAGTCCATCGTATAAAGTTTGTAAATAAATAAATTAAATAAATAAATAACGCTACACACTCATAGCCCCACACTAGGATTCCCTGTGTCGTAGGTGCCATGGACAACACACAAGACAAGGACACACACACACCCAGACCAAGAACGGAAATTTAAATTCATCATTCAAATTTCCGCCTCGCTGGGAATCGAACCCAGAACCCTCGGAACGGCGATCCGGCGTGTTAACCATTGCGCCAACTGGGTCGTCAAGGTTATCAATTATCGCTGATTTTTAATGCCAACCTGTAGACGTTACCGTAGAGCTAGAGCGTGACGTTACAACATAGTAATAAAGTTTTAGTGATGTTCGGAGCTTTCAGTGCAACCCGGTAGACGTTACATCCTGTCCCGGTCTTACCCACGGCGCGCATGCTACATGGTGATATGGTAGAGGATGGTGTGATAGAGGACGTAAGTTAAACATACTAAAATATAAGCAGCAAGCTTACAGTTTAATATGTTTGACTTACGTCCTCTACCATATATGTAAGTCTCATTCATTCGTGACGTCGTATCTGATGCAACGCGTCCAACATCGAGTGGAGTTTTCAAATCAACAACACGTTAGAAATATTTAAATTAGGGTACCTACACCTCTCCGGCCCACGGCGCGTTGATTTGGATTCAGTGTAGTCGACAAATAAAACGACGAGTTAAAACCCACTGAAACAATTGCTCGCGTGCAAATCTTCAGATAACAGCTACAAGCTTCACGAAAACGACACGATAAGGACGTAAAGGCAAGCGTACACAGCGGTTTGTATGAATTGTTGTGTTGTGCCAATAACTATTCCATGTACGAAGATGTAAGAATTAATAAAATGTATGAATTTTAATGAAAAAATGAAGTAATGTATAAAAAGCAATGATTAAGCTTAATAGGTAATAATGACACGCCAAAAATGTAATGTAATGTAAAAAATATTTAATCAATACGATTGCAATTTGTCGGAAATTGCAATCGTATTGATTAACTATTTTTCATTCGCTGTTTAAAATTGGACGTATTATATTTAATTGTGTTGTAAGATTGAAAATCTTGGTATTCAAAATTAATTATGAAATTATTATATGAATTAACTTAAAATAATTAGATACATATTTGTCCTTGAATACGTACTGATTAGGTTATTATGTAAAATTATTTAAACAAGTGGGCGTAGTGAGTGTCTTAATAAATCGAATCTGTCGATAATCTGTCGATCGAAACACGTGACTCTGACTGCACATTTACATACGAATTTCAAAATACATATTAGGGCGATACAAAATATTAGGTAGGTAATATTAGGTAATAAAAAAATATTGCTTGCCATTACCAACTTTCAAACCCACTGCTGGGCTCCAGTCTCCAGCTCGCTAAGTGTCAGCTGGCTCATTTTTCTATGAATTCTCTTTTCTTCGACACTATTTAACACGGCTGTGAGACTTCCAACGGCTGATAACTTATTTGCCGCAACCTGACACACATACATATAAAACTATTTCCGCGTCAATACTAAAAATATAATCAGTGACATCCTAACCAGCTGTAGATCTCTAACAGAGAGGCCGGTACGCAAAAGACGTAACAAAAATCGTTACATCTTCATCTGCAGAGCAGCCCACGCCGGCGACACATGTACGTATAAATCCACCTCCGCGCGATACCATCACACAGTTTATCAATCCGCGAGAGTATAAATTAACTCATATCGCGCCCCACGATCGAACACGACGTGTAAAAACACTCCCCCATTCTAATTGGAAACGCATGATTAGTTTCAATGGACGATCAAGTTTTGGTGGTGATGTTTATCTTAGTTTTTATTTGGTGTCCTGTTTAGAAGTTTCTAAGTTTGCGAGCACTGGATACGGTGCTTTGTACTTATTTTTTTGTTTTTTTTTTGTGCATTTTATATTCAGGGTGTGTTTAAAGTCAAAATTTCAAAATTTCACCCAGTCGCAATAAAATCAATTAGTAAATTGGCGAAGCACAAGAATTAACAAAAATGTTTTAAAATCAAACGTTGCAACTATGATGTTAAACGCTTGCATAATACGTACATATATCACATCAAATATAACTTACAGATCAACGTCAAGCCGAAGGCGCATTTCAACAGTTCACTGTGTGAATGGTTTATTTTTAACACTAACTTCAAAGATATAAGGACAAAACACAGTCGTTCAATAAGTTTAATTCTTCAGTGTAAATAAATAAATAGTGTAACAGTTTAATTGATGACCAAGTCAGCGGAACAGAGGGCCAGATTTCTGGCCATTGCAGTCCGTTGTATGACGTAGTTTTGATGACTCAATTTTGTATGTCATTATTAACAAAACATTATGTATAATATATAGATTTGAGATATCTAATATACGAGAAATTATATTATTGTGGTTTTCACGATGTTTGAATTAATCGAAAAATATATAGATATAGGTATGTATCTTTAAAAAATACTATAATGTAATATGTTATTAAAACTAGTATTTAATATAAAAACCTAATGGATTTTACAATCACGCAGCAAATTCCTCGTATTAGTAAAGGTTAAAAACATAATCTATGTCAGATAAAGTCCGTTATCGGTATCGGAACGATCGATCAAGTTGACTATCTGTAATCCTCGGTGGCGCAACCACTCGATATTGATCAAATTACAACCAACTAGAATGTTTTCCTTAGATTAGACGGTGTACGGCCGCTGGTTATGCTGGAACTAGGTTTTTAGCTGTAATGCTATGGCTCTACACGGAACGGGTCTGTTCTCATCACTTTAGTGGTATAAAGCATACTACTCCTGTATACTGGTGGAGTTAGTAGCAAACCAAGTGTCTCAAGTTTTAAAAATTGAAGGCCTGTAACATTCCATAAATGCCATTCTATTTATATTAGGTACTATGGAGTAAGCGATGGACATTTTATCAATATTAATCAGTACTATAATAATATTGTATAATAAGTGACCGCTGTAAAAGTGTCCAGAAACTCTATCAGGTGTACGCAGGTTTAATCGTGTCCGTCTATCGATAGTAGCCTATCTGCTGATGGATATCGATAAAATTTTCGACCGATTTTAATCCATATAGATATTTTTATTATCAACAAATTTATCAAGATACAGACTTAACATTGTATGTAGGTACATAATAATATATGTTAATGAATAACAGTGACTAGAATACACCTGTTATAAAATATTGTTATACATCCTGGTAAATAACATCTGGTGTACATATCTCTTAGAAAGTGTAATTTAAGCTAAGCATAATTAATTAATAATACCTTGGAAGTTTGTTGTCAGTTCTTCTTTAGATTGGCAAAGATTTTTTTTAACAAATTTCTAACATAAGACCCCGTATCCCGTTGATGGTTACCATGATTGACTGTCTCAAATTTGACCATCAATATTTAAAGCTAGTACGACTATGTACGAAAGTTCTGTTAATAAGAATGCTTTCTGCACTTATTTTAAGAAACGAAATTTTAAGAAAGAAATAGGTATGTAAGTTATAATAAACATGAACAATCTACTAAAATGCGTGTCAAGGTTTTGGTGAATGCATAGTTATATGGCGGGAAGGGAGATAACTTAAATATCGACTTGAAAAATATAATTTACACATCATTAAGCATACACTACACATCTGAAATGCGATTGTCAGTGATTGTAATTAAACTTATTGTAATTTGTAATCGCTGATTGACATGTCTTTTAGGTATATCACCAACATGTAGCTGTAACGTGTAGCTCATTGTAGGTCACACCTTATATCGGGCCACGAGTTCATACCGACATCTATCGAATAAAAGTTCATCACCCATCCAGCTAATAATGAGATCGCAACAAATGTTATACCACATCGATTATCGCTTTCGATGATAACGGCCCACACGTTCATCACGATATATCCGTCTCCTTCCCCCACCCAGATAACATCTCTTGTCTCTCTCATCTGGCTAGTTACGAATTAAAAAATAAAGTAACGAGCGATATCGTATCGCAGCATCCGGCGTATCTCGCTGATAACAGTACATCTGGTACGTATTGTGTCAATGGTCGTTGGCTAGATTGCTGCTCCAATTGATTAGGTTTCGTATCGAATTATAAATAAGTCGCGACAGTATCGTATATTATTGTTTGACATTTTTGTAGATCAAGTCAAGTGTTTTGTAGGCCACAGTTGCCATGGGCGGCAGCGGAAGGGTGGCGCTAATTTATTAAATGCTTAAAAAAATCTCGTGCGATGGCTCCATATATCTTGAGTGAGGTTCCCCTGCTCGCGGTGAGCCCTACTATTCCACGAACGAGGCTATGGTGTTATGTCATGTTAGACGTCTCTGGGTTCCCAGTTCCACCTCGAAGCACAAAGTAGATAAGTAAACTCGAAGGTACCTACTAATGCACGATTATAAGATTTGTTATTCGTCTACCTACTACGTCTACGTACCATCTTCCTTCGTCCAGTTACGTACCATCTTCCATCATCATCTTCATGTTATTTTATGTATTTAGCCGTAGCCTATGAGAGGCAAAAAATGCATGAGAGCCAGGTTTTCTTTCTTACCACTTCTCTCTTTCGTACCGCTTTGATGTCTTGGTATTGTTGGTGTCCGCAGCGACCACTCACCATCAGCCCATAACCTCGTTTGTCGGTTATTAACATAAAACAGTGTCGAACAAGAAAGAAATAAAGAATCCTTATAAAACACATTCCAAATGAGCAATAACAAGATTTCCAACACCCAAAACAATCGGCTGCACTTGCTCAAGAATGTGGAGCCGTGCAGCCAAGGAGTAATTACTATGTAACTAATACGCTGAGCCGATAGCGATGCAACAGTTTACATCACCTATCGCTTTGTCTTGCTAACGGCCGGCGGCCGGCGATAAGACACGTAGTCTGCGATCGAGTTACAATGTAGCGATCAGAATACGACTGTTTTGTTCTCGCTCAATATGGTAATGTAAATTAATTGTTTTGTCGTTCACTGAAATTCTTGATACGCTTCGGGAAATATGATGCGTTATTAAATGGTAATCGTACTCGAAACAACTGTTACTCATTTTATCAGGCGTTTTGTGATTTTTTCTTAAAGGTATTACTTAAACATTGTAGAGACAGGGTTCTTGGCATTCATAAGAAAAAAGAAGTTTGAGCTTAATTTAGTTAAAAATCAACAACACACAGAAATTACAAAAACCGCGATGGTGAATTAGTGTTGGAAATACCCATAGTATTTTTAAACTAGGTTGGTATATTTTATGTAGTTATAGATCATATTACTATAGTAGTATATTACAAGTAGGTATAATTGTCTGAAATAACGATATCATACATTATAATCCAATCTATATTGTAATATAGTATAGATTCTATAGATGGCACGCATAGTATTCATCATTCAAACCTTTGTCAGTGAGTGAGCCTATAGCATTTATTTAATCACCAGTATTGTTTACTACAATAGATTTATAGCACGTAAACTAATGTAAATTACTGGGTACCAATAATATATAGTAGACAAATAGATAGTCTGTATAGGTCCGTGCGGTTTGATAAGATCTGATAGCTTCCTGGGTTGATTGCGACCAAGTTTCCTTACCCGGCAGACCTGGTGCCACCCGGCTCGGCCAGATAACAGGAGGCTACGATAACACACGTGTACTCCGATCGGATTACATTATAATATATTGTACTACTGATACAAATACGGTCGAAAATCTGACTCGGTTTCTGTCAAAGACATTCTTATGATGAAAGGTTACAAACTTGATGATTATTTTAAAGATAAAACTTCTTGGACATGACTTCGATATTCTAGCTACTAAGTAGTAGTAAGTGCGATCTGTAATGTGAGTAGGAAAACAAGCTTCTTGGAAGTTTGTTTCCGCTTCCTCTTCCAAAACTACTAGTAGAGATTTGTTGAAGCGATGCACGATGACGTAGTTTGAGTTTGGAAAAGTGTTTGTGAAATACCAACTTCGAATAAATTTCATTTCATTTCCTTGTTTGTGGGAACAGCTCACTAACGAACAGACAAGCCAACGGATGGAAGTGGTCACCACCAATGCGTTGCTGGCCAATAAACAAGACAAGAGCGAAAGAAAGTATTAGTAGAAAGAAAGAAAAGATGTAAGTACTGGCTGTGAAACTAAAATAAAATGGTTAACTAAAAATGTAAGAAATAAAAAAAACTTATTTCCATTTTCATTATTACGATATGATTTTTAACTTATGTAACGTGGATTTTGCTATGATTCAGGTACTCCTCATATGTATTTTCTTCTGCTATATAGAAAATTTCCGCGCTCGCTATGCTTCGGGATATTTGTTTAGACGGTATTCTTTAAATTGTCATTCCTTGAACCGATTATAACACAACCAACACTTAAATGTTACCCTAAACTTAGAAAAAATATTAAAACTTACAAATAAATATATCAAGAAAAATTAAACCATATATGGCGAAAAAATATACCTAAAGATTCTCATTTTTAGTTTTGGTATTTAAATAATTATTTCTAACCGATTCAATACCATCTTGTAACGATATCGTCGATAACAGCCCGTTGTGAACTTAAGATTCATTGTAGATCGTAGCTCCGGCGTAACATTATCAGATTATCAGAACAAGCTGTTATCTCGGGTCACAGGTTATCGCTCAGAAAAAACATGACGCTTTCGTCATCTCCACCGATTGGGGTAGATAACCGGATCCGGAAAATTTGGAATTCAAAAATAGAACACCTAATTACATGACTTACATGACCTGAATCACGTGTAATATTGCGCTCTACACTTTACGCTAGTATTCGCTCTACATAACCTATCTGTATTCATACTCGATTTACACATACTTGAAATTATGCAATAAAGTTTCAACTTATTCCAGATATTAAAATCAATTTAATTTTTGTACACATGACAACGAAGATCATCTCATAGATACGATACGATTCTCAATAATTAGTAATTATTATTGATAAGAAGTTCAACTGCCAGACTATAGATGGCGCCTTGATACTTGATTCTAACTTTTTCCTTGGCTTCAGTCCATTAATGGCCCCCCTGCGCACGGATTATTCTTATGCCGCCCGAAGGCAACTGAAATGACTTAACGACAGCTAACTACCAAACGGTAACAATTGGGACCGACGGCTTTACGTGCCCTCCGAATCACGGAAGCGGAAGCGCCCAAGAAATTTAGCCACTAGCGGTCACCCATCCAACTACCGACCGCGCCCGCTGTTGCTTAACTTTGTCGATCACAAGATCGCAAGCTGCCGCGCCGGGCTTTGAGCGCTTCAGGTACATGATATAATAAAATTATTATTAACATTTATATCAACTGCTATAGATTTTACTTACAACGTATAATTTTAGAGTTGGGTTTAAACTTCCACCAATTTTACCACAGTTAATGCAATGTACTGATATAGACGTAAAATGTAAATAATGGTAATAAAATATAAATCATCAGCTTAACTACATACTGTAAAACGCCATCCATTGCTCGTCTACCATACATCTCGCAAACACAAAAGATGAACGACGAGTAATGTACGATAAACGTAGCAATTATATCATGTATTGAAAGTGATTACAGTTTCACAATTAGGGCGATATCTCGCGATCATATCGCTAGAGGACTGTTCCAACAAGTGATAAGTGTTCCCAGTAACATAGCCAACATCCTATTACAGATTGCATTAAAAACTGGTCCGATAACATTGCTCTTACAGCGGTTGATATCCACAAGTGTTGATCGGGGAATGAAAGATTTCGCAGCAAATGGGACTAAGTTTTAAATGTTGGGGTTTCGAACATTTTGGTGGTGATTGAGTAGAATACAACAAGAACTTTTCGCTGATTTGTTATAGTGTTATTAGTTTCTGTACGTAAAATAAAATGGAATCTTCTGCTAGACGGAATCTGGCCGCTCAGTCATGCAAATTGTCCAAATGTTTTACCATTAATAATGATTTATATTCTAAATAATTATATTAAATCTAAATTTTAGAACTTAGACATTCAAGTTGACGAAAGTTAATACAAGGAGAGTTTGTCTTTCTGTATCCCAATAGGATTGATACTGTCCAGAGCTAAGAGCCCTTGCTCGACAAATAAATGTGTCGTAGAATAATATGCGATTTAAAATTTGAAATGAGCAACCGTTATGCGCATATTTTAATAACTACTAAAACACGTAAACAATATGCGCACTATGATTATTTATTTGAAATTATAAAACACATATTCCAATCTGCACAGAATCAATATGATTATATACTATACTTATACACTGCTATCAGTATTTCGATAATTAAATACGAATTTAGACGTCATGCATCTAAACGAGGAGCGATTTGGTCGCTGCTCTCATCTGTGCTGATAAGCTGCGATAAGCAACAGATAGTTAATGGACTTCGTCTTCTGTCCGATAAGATACAACTAATGAAACTTCATTTTAAAATCATCCGTCTGGCTATTGATAAATAGGTCTGAGTGAAGCTCTTGTAACTTTATTTGAGTGGCCAGATCTACTGCGCATATCTTTGATGTGTAAGTGTCCCGTGATTCATTCGCCAAACGTTGGATCGCGAGAAAACTGATAAAAACTACTCGTTCGTTGACTCGGTACTTAACGATCGAATATCGATCTTAATTACCGTCAAAATAACGATAGCGAGTATGTACGAGTATGTAAATATAAAAAATCAACTAATGCTCATTTTATTTTCGACAACATTATCATCACAACTCTGCGCACTAGACTTCTTTTTGTAGTAATAACTAATACAATATTATGGTTTGTACGTTAAACATTGTGAGAGGAGACCCGTGCCCAGCAATGGGACAGTTATGGGTTGCGACGATGAACCAATAGTTTATACGAATTAGGTGTAGTAGACGTTAAAAACTGAACCTATCTCGACTCCTGAAATCTAGGTTCAGAAAAGTGTGACGACATTATTGTGAAGGCTTTGAAATAGCATTACATGTGTGAATATGTATAGTGGGCTGTATCAAATATGAGATAATTTTAAAGTAGAAATTACAACGTGTGAATATCCCAACCATAAAAAGTGTTTTCGTGTGTCCACTGTTAACTCAGATTCGTCATTTACGATTGATTAAGTGTTGAAAGAATAGGAAATTGGAAATTAAAAATGGCGAAATTAATATTAATAACTGACATAATTTAATTACAAACGTAATTGGTGTAAGTTTTCTACATATTGCCTCGTAAATACATCTTTGGCAAGTTTCGACGCGTATGTCAGAAAGAAAATGTACAAGCAGGATAGAAGACAGTTAATTAAATATTAGATTGATCTCATTGAAGAAGAAGAAAGAAGAAGAATAGTCAAGAAGAGCAGTAAAGTGAATGGTGAAGTGAAGTATACAGTATCGTGCCGCAGTCACATTTTCGCGAGTGTTACCCTGTGGTGAGAATAAATACACGATCTATTGAAACCCGCCCTATTCATTTCCTATCCCTTACCCACTCCTGTGGCAATATAATATAAATAAAACTACATGGTGTACAATGTATCTACTATTAAACTTTTTAATCTTGATTAATGAATGAATGCGGTAACTTATATTCAGTAAAAAAAAACTAAATAAATATAACTGAAATTAAATTCGTTCCGGATTTCTAACTGACAATAAACATAAAACATTAGCAATAACGTCGTTAAAATCGTTCCCATGCCGTGTGGCAGTGGAAACACACTCGCAGATGCTATCACGCCTATTAACTGGTGCGATTAAACAATGGGAACGTAATCGAAAAAATAATTTGGACAATTTGTCCGCCGTCAGCCTCCGAACAACAATTTGTTAGCCAGATTAGAGATGGCGATTGTTAACTGGCTTCAAACGTAATTAGTACTATTTGTTTTTCGTTATCCGACCGCCCATCTCAGTACAACAATAGCGAAAGCCCGAATTTACCAACTGGTGAACAGTCTACTTGATTTGTAGCCCTCGATTTTTCTGAGACACCTAATTGAATTAGTGTTATCTTAAGGTAAAAACAAAGGTAACCTTCCATTGTAGTGGTTGTTAGATTTACCTTTATAAAAATTTCGTTAATTCCGAAATTTAGTCGCGGATCGCTTAGATATCCGCTGCTGGACTTTTCATAAAACGGGTTAAGCACCGTAAGTGTTAATAGACCAATGTCTATATAGACTATACCATGTCTGAAGTCAGACTAAACAAACACATCAACAGCTCATAAGAAACCCGTGTTTCAAAGATTATCAGTGGACACACGTAGGGAAGTGATATTTGGCAAAGTTAAAGTCTAATTTTATTACTTAATACGTGTTAGAAATACGTTCATTAAGGAAAATGTTTACGTTCATAGTGTTTCAAGAAACGCTTTGATAAAAATAAACTGTCGAATATTGAGAGCAGACCGGATCTCTAGTATTAATAAATGCATACAATAACCCTAATTAGATCATTATACACACATATATTCATATCGAATTGACGTATTTAGATTGCTTGTCCGGCTTCATTTTTATGCGGCAAGTGGCCGGCCTCACAACGATAAAACATCATGGTGGGTTGCTTTATAAATCAGATAGGGCCGTATTTTTAGACGTACATCAAAACACCTCTCGGAACCGTATCGTATCGCCCACGCTCCCGATATACGATATCGCATATCGCTGCACGGAGCGAAACTGCAACCACGCGCGATGCACTGCCGACGACCACTGACCACCCGTGAACTACTGGAAATGTCAACATCTTGTGAATAACATCTGTGGGAAACGTATTGTATATTGTAAAAATATTTTGTGAGACAACCTTGTAATGGGATGTGAGGTGTAAATTTAATCCTTTGTGGGGTCGGTTTTCCAAGTTCTGAGTAGGGAACATGTGTCCCAAAAATACTAAAACACTTTAATAACGCCTCAATTGGATTTCTGTCTTCAATTTTATATCCTATTCTGCGGGAATAGTTGCATTTTCTGGGATAAAAATGTGTTAAATGTTTACCCATATTATAAGTTATATACTTACATACATACATACGGATACGAAAAAATGTAGTTTTTGCACAGCCAGGTATTGATTTTTTCAATATGTACTTATTTGATTTACTAGTAACATAAGTCCAGTTATAAATACTAGCTGGTCTGACGTACGTTATTTAACAATCTGTGGACAGCTGAAACACCATCTCAGCCAATCTGCACTGAAACCAATTCATGAAACAAAATCTAAACTTCCTCAGATAGGAGAACGGACGGAGGAGATGATATCCGCGAACTATGAAGTAACAAACAATTTCACCTAATGTATCCTAGTGTGCCAATATTACCTCAATTAGAAAAGTTGTAATATTATAGAATTGGTGGCAGACAAACCAAAGATTTATAAAGCCAAGTTTCTGGTTAGACAATTCTACGTGTACGTATGTACGTATCTTCATGGTTTGGTATGAAATACTTAATATTACGTAATGTATTGCAGCTGAAGATATTCGCAAGGTATCGATGTTGAAGTCACGAATCAAAATGTTGACGTAACAAGCGCGGTGCGCCCACCCAGATACCAGAAACCACCTTCGAATATTGTCCGAGTTGTTCACGAGAAAAACGTCAAAACTCAGCAGTTTTAACATGGTTATAACGCTTTAAATTGATACTTTGGGAATTTGGAGGTGATGTTACAAAGATAACAACAATATTCGTTGACGCTCTTTGACTTAGTTATAGATGAATGTAGTGGAAGGCTGTGGGGATTTTTGGAGAATTTTAGAAGAATATGCATAAAAATAACATCCTTCCTGTACAGACCGCCATATAGGTACATAGAATGGTAACTAGTCTTATTGAGTAAATAAAATAGATTGCTATAATATCAGTGATTTATTTTAGAGTGAAATATTACGCTTGCTTAACGCTAAAAGTAGGTATTTCTCAATGTCTCGAAAATTTTTAAGAATATAACTATCTTTATCTGACAAACATGTAGACGACCAACTGATGGAAAATGGTCACAGTCGCCGTGGCCGACTTCAACAACTCCAAAGGCCAAGAACGAACAGGGAAAAATAATCCAACCCTTAGACCATAGACGTAAGATAGATAGACTAATGTGCTAATGTCAAATGTCACCTGTCAAAAGTTTCTCCGCGCCACCGCAGTTCAGCCGTGACCACGATCCATGCAACTGGGTCGAAATATCGGCGTACCAAAATACATATCGTGAGTACCCGTATCATAATATAAAGAATCCAACCCATGTCTGACAATTTGCATTTGGTATGATGGAATGCCCTTTGCCTCTTTCATTCCGATAAGAGATCTGCCACTAAAACTTAAAGTTAGGTTTTGATGATGATGTTTATATAGTGGTGGTATGTTGATCTAAGATGATGATAAGTGGAATAGAGTTAGGCTTGTGCAATCAATTTATCTCCCTCGATCAGTTCGCTCGCAGACAAGTAGGAATGTGTTGTGAACAGTTTGACATAAACAATTCCCAAGAAATTTGATATCGATGCTACGTGTTGGTCTTAATATTTTTCATTCATTTTGTACTAACCCTTTATACGCAACCGTAGCTTAATCACTTGACCCATCTTATTGCGAGCATTGTTTTCCGGGGAGCATCAATCCAAAATGAGTTGTAATACGTTCGCAAACAGTCGGTTATGCTTTACGAGTACCCATCTCGACCTACGGCCCGATCCGTTTCATCTCCTCCTAGCATAAACTACAGAACAGGCGTCAATTGTTAACAACCTCTCGATTCTCGTGAGTCGATACAATCGATTCTGTCGTTTATTTTCTCGCACTAGAGTCTCGATTGTTTTATTCGATACGATTCGCCGCCGGGCAAACAGCGTTCTGTATGTCAAATTTGAATTGACAGCGCGTTCGATTTTATTCTCTAAGCGTTGATCGGTTGAGATGAGTTTTGAGGCTGTGATTCTGACATTGGCTGCTCTATGACGATGGGAGGGTACGTTGGAATTTGAACCTTATGATCTGCGAATAAATTTGTTTTCGCTTCGTGCTGGACAGACGTATGAGTTTTTTAACCAGTTATTGTGTTGGGACAGTCATTTGTTTTGACAGGCTGTGTATTGCCACGGTGACTTAGATCGTACGATTGTGCGTGGAACGTTTTAGATAGAGAGATAATAGATGAGGACATACAGCCGGCGCGGTATGAAAACATTACACGGGTAATAAAATAACTTTACGATGAACGACACATGATCATTTTAATGCCAAAGGTTTTTTATTCCCAATAATAGAAATATTTTATGATCTGTTATCTGTATGGCTTCTTTATGTGGTTTTATCAATGTGATTAATTAAATTGTCTCAAAATAAGGTCCAGCTAGGTTTTAGTGTGGAGTATGCAGAAATCTCAGATAAAAATTTAACAAAGGATTATAATATCTACTTAATTGTAAAAGAAATAACATCTACTTAATTCTTCATATTATCTAAATCATAAAATAACTTTGAATGGCGCGAGTAATAACCCAGCTTTGTAAATTAATTAGGAATATAAATTTATTTATTTGGGATTTATAGAAGTTGGTAATTTAAATCCCAAATAAAATAAATGTTAATTATGATTTATAATTTTTTCGATAATAACCTTGTTTATAGCTTTGAAAAATCCAAGTAGTTCAGCCAACAAATAAGTATGTGTGTAAAACGTAAGCTGGCCGCACAGCAGGACGGTGTGTCCATAGTTTTACATACGCTTAATAGTTTTATTTGGTCTGTAATGTGCGTTTGTATGTTTTTTGTGTTGGTCCGTTAATGGTCCGATGTGGAGATTAGATAGCCGGTACACGGTGTTTCAGTTTAATTACACGCGCGGTAATACACACTTTCTATATGAGTACTGGTTTCGGTTAGCCCACGGTTTCTCCTAGACGAAGCGTAATCGAATGGATTATATTTTCTGAATGTACTTGGCAAAGTACCTAATATGATATGTGTAATGTCGGTGTACTGCCATCGGTTATTATTATCGATAAGGATATAGCGGTTTTGTTCCTAACATGTAAGTACAGCATAACTTTATTTGAGGTCAGTCAAAAGTTTATGTCGCATCGCTGAATCTTCGGTAAATACCTTATTATATTCTATTGGAACGAAGTTCCTTATCGCGCATTGCGAAAGGGGGCTAGACGGAAATTTTTCATATTACGAAAAGTTGTAACGAAAAATTAGACGAAAAAAGTTGTAACGACACTTTTTGCTATAGTAAGTTATTGTAAGCCGTGCGGCGTGTGCATGTTTTATATTATTAGTATAACATAACATCCGGGTGTCCCTTGACACCTATCAAGTTTTTTTATTTAAAAATAGCAGATATTAACAGTCTAATTAGGAATCACTAGTTTTCTGTTTCTTCTTCCTTTTTCCTTGGCCGGCAACGCAACGGTGTTACGTGCTACTGATGTCTACGGACGACCGTGATGGTGACCACTATCTTGATTTTGTCAACGCGTTTCTTCAAGTGGTAATGTGTTATTTTCTTTAATACATATATTTGTTAATATATACAACATTAAAATGTTTCTTTCTGCATTTCTGCTCCACGGGAAATTTAATAATGAAAAATCTCAAATTCCGCTTGCGTATATTTTGTTAGACACCTGTTGGATTAAACATTCCTTCAGCACTAAATGTACAATCTAGCAAATAGGTAGTCAATTGTCAAAGTTTGTCAAACTATTTGTTCGCGTTTTTATTTCAAAAACTAATTGCAGAATCAGTCAAAATAATCAAAAATATATCTTTGTCTTCTCACCATTCAGGCTATATAGTCAGAAAGAGATAAATATATCAGTTACTTTTGTTTAGATTATTTTGCACTGTCATTATGGCGTGTAGTTTAAACAAATAATAGAGACTGTACAATAACAGTTATCCGAGACATACTCAAACCAAACTTTAGGACTATTACTAGTGATTGCTATCTATGTCATAAATGGATCCCGGGAATCGGAAAACTCCAGGATTGAAAATTAATAAAAAAAAATTGTATAATACTGCATGTATTGTATTGCTAGAGATTGGATGAGGGAGAGGAGAGGTGAGGAGAGGAGAGGAATTAGCGAGAAAGTGAGAAACTTAATGTGTTAATAAATTAAATTAATTGACACGAGCTGCGATATCAGTAGCCAAAAAACGAGATACCTGATGGTAAGTGAATCTCACCGAAGATATTACATATGCGTTACCTAAATTACCGTCAAAACTTTTACTGTTTACTTTAAAAGGTTAGCCACTAAGCTAGGTAGGCAGGTAAATCTGCCTAGCGGTATGCTTAATACCGGACTTAGACTGGGGGGTACAGGACTCAGAGATCTAACAGGCGAGACCTGACGCGATGTTATCGTGGAGAGTCCAGCAGGGCGCACCCAGCAGGGGAGATGGGATTGGATGTGACGATAATGACATGTCACATTAAGCGGCTTGATTTACCTGTGTGCATCACAATTTGTTTACAAAAATAATTGTTTTGTGCATCCCATTAGCAGAGTATATTTAAACAAGAAAGTTATCTACAAACAAAGTTACTAGCACGGCTTGTTATTGTGCACGCCGCAGTCCCGCCATGTACCTACGTAGCTTAGAACACATTCAAACATTTTCGTTGACAATCAAGCCTCGGCTCCAACGAGTGTGAAGACAACTTACTGTTTCATATGATTTTAAACTTAAATCATGGTGAGTTGTATACATTTTACTATGATGATACCCACTATATCTATCTTGCTAATTTTAAAAACTTACTGTCACTGTTAATAACTTCTTAGCGAAATGAAGTCATCCCGGGATTCCGTGCAGCCCGCGGGATCCAAGCGCCAGCCACGGAACTACGGTTCTACGACACTGTGTTAATCTGCGCCTACGCACTATTGTTTAAAACTTGGCGCGCTCATTCTGTGCGCCGCGATGCTATCGCTGGCTCCGTAACAAAAAGCCCGAGTTTGTTCTGGCTTTATAAGGATTGGACAATTTCTGGTATTAGGTAAAGCACTGATAGAGCACTGGCTTGCTGGGGGTAATTGAAATTGTAGTACGTATTCATTGGATTCGTTCGAAGGATCCTGGGTTCGATGTGGTCGAAGGTTGAAATTTGAATGATGATTTTTTTTCTCTTCTTGGTTTGTGTGAACAAGGAATCTTAGTACAGCCCCATGCTACAATAATGTACCGTTATATATTATTATTTAATATTTTCACCTGTCTGCGTATTGAAATTAATGTGTCAATCAACCTTTGTATGTACTCATATGTATGTATTCGTATGTTTGTTCATACGTGGCGCTCTATAGACAAAACGCGTGGGCCGATTTTAATGATTCTTATGTCAATCGTTTGTATCTTGCGATTGCTACTAAAAACTGACATGACAGCAATCAAAATTCAATATGGTGACAACCAGAAGTCCAATTGTAAAAAAAATGAGAAATGTTAAGTGAATGGGGTATTCACTTAACTTATCATTTTTACTAACTACTCTTTTTACACTAACAAATAGGTAGGTACATACCTAGAAATTATCATTAAGAGGAAATGTCACGGGTAATTTTTCCATACAAACGTTCTGGACTAATCCCTCGCTGGTTTTTGACTCTAGATCAATAATTTTTTCACACAAGAATAATATCATCATTATCTATGTCGGTACGTTTTGATTTTTTTGATATTTTTGTTTTCAAAAGTTTTAGGCTACTTCAAACAGCGCTTAAAACGGCCAAATAAATATGCCGCAAACAAACGCCTAGTACATAAATTGTAAGTATAATAATTAGCACAAAAAGCTAAACGGTCCGACACAGAAGATATTCTGGATGGATATCTGGATGTTTAACGAAATTTTGGAAATTGAATGGGAAGGAGATCCTTCCCATTCAATTTCCAAAATTTCGTTAAGATTGCTTTAGTTTTGGCGGGGGGATTAGCCGAGAACGGAACCTCGATTTTGATGATTTTTGCCTCGGGTTTTTACACGGAGCTGCAGTTGTCCCTATCGCACTGACACACACGCCGCTCGTAAGCGCGACAGAGATATTGAGTGAAACAATCCCAAATTTGAAAAAGGGTTCGCGTGGCATTTCCTCTTAAGGATTTATAACGATTTGAATTTGTACATAATAATTCAAATAAAACGTTTATATGCGAAGGATTCAGGATTAAGTCTTAGTTTATTTATTTATTGATTTTCTTCTCAAATTCTTTTTCTAATTTCAGCGAAGGGTGTCAACCCTGAAATGGAATTATGAGAGGGTTACGGAAGGTCAACTAAAGGAATTTATCGCTAAACAGGTTTACAAATCATATACGTTCGTAAACTACACATTATCTTTCGGCACAACGATGACAGCCGTTGAGAAGTTATCTGTTTTATAATCGTTCATTACATAAACGAAAGTCTTCCCATAGCGCGTTTCTATCGGTTTGCTAATCTTGATAATTATCTAGTAATTACTGGCTTGGTTTAAGGAATGGCGGTGACTTAGCCGATGTAGTTAGGTTTTACTACGGTTTAATGGTTCGGTCTAGTTAAATGTAGAAAAGTACGAAAGTGATCACGAAATACAGGCATTAGTCACATCCATCCACACCCAAATAGTGTGCGTCAAAAATTCTTCTACGCAAGTCATGCCTGTCCCTCTGTTGGGCTGGGTCTCTTCTCACAGTGTGAGGGTACTGACTGTCTACCACGCTGGCCAAGTGCAGATTGACAGACTTCAACTGTTTCAGAACATTATGGAGAACTTTCAAGTGCGTAGAGTTAGTCACGATGTTTTCCTTTCGATACAAGTGATTAATTTCTATTACGCATATTTCTGAAAATGCGTACGTTATGTACGTATGCTGTTTATATCAAATCAACCTCTCTCTCGGAATAATATTTCCTTCCTTCACCTTCCTACTTTCTTGTCGGGCAACGCAACGGATACCTTTGGTGTAAGTGATGTACATGCGCAACGGTTACAATTACCATCAGGTGGCTCATCTGCGTTTGTCGGATATTATACCATAAAAAATACTTAAATGAAACGCAATTTATCCAACCAGTAATCCTACCCACCGTGCCCATTCCACGCATTTTAAAATGTATGCTGTTGTCAAAATCCGATTCTAATCTGTGGAAATTATCGAGTAATCGACGTTACGCTTGCGCATACGCCGGATGTCAAAATGAAGAATGACAACACAATAACATGTGCGCTTGTGTAATTCTAATATCGCCCTTGTTGTGAAAGCAATAGGGTCGAGTAAAGATTTCCTGGGTGATAATTGTGCGTTGGTGGAGTTGTGTGTTTATAATAACAGTAGCCTGTCATAGTGTCACATTTTTGGGATCCCTATCGTTGATATCAAAACGATATTAAATGTATTTCCGTGGCATATGACATAATTATTATATTTACTGAACTGTAACTAATAAAGTGTATTTTGCAGTCCAAGTACACATGTTTTTGTTTACTCGAATAACACAGATTGGGAAATAACACGCACCTACACACGCGTTCTCTGATAAAGTTTTGAGGTGTTTAGATAATTCGAGCCTAGGGAGAGATATAAGTGTTTTAGTGCTCATAATGGGCTTTTTTACTTATACGAAATTAGAGTCCAAACAACATGCTATTGCGACATACACACACTAGGCTACGCCGTGTCGTGTGTGGCGTGGAAAACACACAAAGACTACACAGAACACAGACATTTAAACTCATAATTCATGTTCTCGCCTCGCTTGGAACCGAAGCCAAGACCCTTCCAACGGTAGTATAACCATTGCAGGATACGGTTAAATACTCGTACGATACGATCTGATATGCAAAACATTTTGCGATTAGGACATCTCTACGTAGGTAGGTAGTGGGTGTAATCTACATATTATAACAAAAAGAAAGTTCTGCGTGTCCGTACAACGCATAACTTGTTTAGGAGACTGAGAGGAAGTAATAACAGAAATACCTATCAAATTTACAATTTTTGTCTGCCCGTTTTATTCATTTAACTTGCACTGTACGTATTGTATGTATTATGTTTGTTTAGATGCAATCTCGCAACTCAATTTTGAAGCAGATATCGCCAACCGATTGAGCTGAAATTTTGTATACACGTTTAGTTTGGATGACAATGCTTAGTTAGCGGTGTGATGTCATTCTAAATCAAACATGACGGATCACACAGATTTTGGACTACTTAGTTATTTTTTATGCAGTCCTACAATATGGGCACAATATGTGAATCAAATGAAAGGGCTTGCTGCGAGTACGATTGCCTGTCCAGCGATAAATAAAAATTAAAAAATTAAATTAAAAGTATTTTTTTAAACTAACCTATTTAAATGACCTAAGGAAAACAAAGTTTCATTAAAAACTTATTACTGTAACTGTACGTAATCTGTGAAAAAAAATTTTTAGGGTGGGTCACCCTTAACACTTAGGGGTATAAAAATTTGTTATGAACCTATTCCTACCAGTAGGTAGAGCCGAGAGTACTGAACCTATTCCTACCAGTAGGTAGGAATAGGTTCAGTAGAATATACATATAAAATTTCATCAAAATCGATCAAGCCGTTTCGGAGGAGTATAAACACTAAAACTGTGACACAAGAATTTTATATTATAAGATTAATTATTAACCAGCAAACGACAATAACCGATATCCACGCGAATATACACACGGCCATAACTAGTATTTTATTCGATCAAACATGGAATACGTACATCAAACGCGAATAAATCAAAGTACAGAACCCGTTCCGATCTTCAAACTCGCTCTTCTATGATTACTGTAGATCGAAATCGGTCCATTTAATGGCTGTCCGATGGAATAGTTGATAGAAAGATTTATGTTATTTAAATAACACATTCGAATATATTTTTTTTAGTTTCAACAACGGATAGACAAGTTATATTTTTAGGTTATCGTGTTATGATATCTGGGGGCGTCTAGGGTTGTGTCCAAAATACTTGGGCATTGACGAGGGCTTTATAATTAGAGAGATTTTGTTCCTTCACGCCAATGCAATCCGATCACGATCATTTGTTGCTCGTTGGATATATCCTTATTAGCTTCACCATTACGCACCACCGCTGTCAGCCCTCTGGTTTATTTTTTATTTTTTTATTATTACGTAGCAAACGAGCATGCAGCACCTTCCGCTGTCGCCCATAACAACTGTGACCGATCTAGAACAAGACTCGAACGGACTAGGATGGTTAGTTCTGTTAGAAGACGGTGTTAGAACATTAGTTGGTTAGTTTGTTAATAAGTATAAGGACAGGGACTGTTAGTGATAGTCCTGTTAGTTGTTGTTAGTAATATTCCAGTTAGTAATTGTTAGTAAGAGTCTTGTTCTAATTCGGTCACAGATGCGTTGCTACGCTTGGGGCTGAGATGGTCGCCTCTAAAAAGTGTAGCCGGCCCCACACTTTTCTATCCGGAACACAATTGCTGTTAAAAAAATTATTACACGGTAGAAATGGTACTATTTGTACCTTGGCTGGCGGTAGGACTACCCCGGGCGAACTCTAGGCTCTACTTACTACCTATAACACAAATAATACACCACTAACACACATGTAACACAAATGTCTGCCCCCGCCGGGATTCGAACCTCGGACCTCACGCTTCGCAGGCGAGGTCTAAAGGTGGCGGTTCGCGGCCGAGACCGAGACAAGCGACCGAGACAGGGGACCGAGACAGGAGACCGCGACCGGCACTTGACCATAGGCAATGTATAGGCGACAACTCGCGACCGAGACCGAGACAGTCTGTCGCGCCTATACAAAGTGACAGTCGCGGTCTCCTGTCTCGGTCTCCTATCTCGGTCTCGGCCGCGAACCGCCAGCTTAACTAGTCAAATGTACCAACTTGTAAAATATGTACATACCTACTGTATTTATCCTGTGTAAATATATGATTACCATGAAAATACCACGCACAGAGATTGAAGGTTGTGTCAATCACATCAATCAAATATGTAATTAATTGCGCATTAATTCTGTTTCAACAATGCGGATATGAATTTTGAACTCTGATAATATGAGATATTATTTTTTATTACACCTTTTCATTTACTAATGTACGTTAATTATTAAGCATTAAAATGCATTAACAATGGAGTTTTTTGCTAAGCTTTTTGTCACTTTTGCAGAATGAGTGATGATAACGAAATTATGAAGGTTCCAAATAGCTACCGACGACTGTAATTGTTACTGAGTAGTATATCCGCCGTTTATTGCCGTTTCGGTATTTCATTAAATAAGTTACCAAATAGCACTGGGATCCAAATCAAAAAATAATTTAGCAAAGTTTCCTTTTGACGCGATTGTTTAAATTAACGTAGGTACATATCCTCTATATTTTGTGAATGAATTGAAATAATACAAAAACTAAATAACAACAATATATCCGTATCCGAATTGGTTAAGCCGTTTCCGAGATCGGCGGGAACAAAAACACAGACAAGGAGACACAAATCTAAAAATAAAATGTTACGGGATCTATTGTATAAATCTATACAAATAAATAAATTTAGAGTGTCTGTTTGTAATATTAAAATAACCGCTTTTTACTAGATACATATGGATGTATTACACGGTGCATATACCAAAGTAACATTTTTTACAATTTTTGTCTGTCTGTCTGTTTGTTTGAGCTAATCTCTGGAACGGCTGGACCGATTTTGACGGGACTTTCACTGCAGATTTCTGATGTCAAAAAGAGTAACTTAGGCTACTTTTATTTTAGATATTTTTTGTTTAATTCCACGCGGACGTAGTCGCGGGCACAGCTCGTAAATAATATACGTAATAATCATTTTTCTCAAATATATATATGAATTGTACAGACAGTAACAGTACCTAATAGTTTTAAACATATTAATAAAATGGTAAAGTCCAGTGTTTGCTCAAGTTTTGGACAAATAATATTATACATTTTGTGCCCTGTGTTAAAAATGATAATGTTTAATTCATAATAGTTTTTTTTGATTAAAACAAAAGTTACTTGAGTTACAAGTGGTGTATTTGTATACTTCACAATTTAATCATCATCGTGGGTAATCAACATTTATAATGTACGTTAAAATGTATTTTTGTGTAAATGCCAAACGCATCGAGGCGTTAGTTACTAAGAAGAAAGCGCGTTTATTTTTTAATATTTCCAATGAAATAGCAATTTCAATAAATTGCTTATAGACTATAGAAAATTAATTCATTGCTTACACATTGTTTTCAGATAACCTTGGTAGCTTTGAATTGAGGCAGTGTGGAAAACTAAAAAGCTCTTAGATATTCCAATTCCAAAAGTCCAATGGAACACGTATGATACCAATTACGGGTGGTAATACATTTTACGACATGACGCGTCAACGTGGTGCATAACACTTACAAAACCAACAGTATTTCAAAGTTCGATTATGTAACCTCTTAAAATAAACACGCTCCGAATACTTCACCTTACCGCGAAACTGTTGCATTCGTAAGTGTTGGAATTCCTGAACGGAACAAAATAAGACAATTACCTGTTGGCAAATGTTTCAGATACGAGCGGCCACAATCGGTTGTTGGCTCGCAATCTCGCCATCGGTAATTTGGTAATAAAATGAAAATACGTTCGGCTCTTATCTATAATCCACTCTATACATATCCTACACTATATAAACAGTCGGCATCCGGAACGAAACGTCGTAACCGCCGATAGAATACACGGGCACCATAAAATGCAGACAGGGAATTTCAATGCTCAATTGAAAGTACGCGAAGCGCAGTAAGGAATAATATTCCCTGATGGTTACGAGCGCTGCTCTTCTGCTTTCGCGGATTCGTGTCGATTTCGCGTGGCCGCAAATTTAATTTTCTTTAATAAGCTTCTTCGAATCGTGTCGTTGGGAATTGAACTTTATTCGATGCGAGTATAGTTGATTACGGATCGTCGGTTCCGACTCGTGTTGGAGGCATGTATCTAGATAGAGAGCTTGTTTCATCGGGAGAGATGCAAGGCCCGATACGAGCCCCGCCCATGCTTTTTTCGAGGTCTCTCCTAAGTAACAATGGGGTGATCTGCTAACTAAATAACGAGTGCGATGCATCAGTGGGAACGATGTGGCGCGAACGTTGTAGTTTATTTTCGTTCGACGTTGAATCTTGTACCGCGACACCGAGATGTGCTTGTGATGGAATAAACGTCGGCCGATTTGAAATATGAAATGAAGTTCGCGATGTTAGCACTGTACCTCGTCTTGCACAGTTTGGAGGTGGAGGGGATCAGAAATGTAGGGTCTCTACGATGTTATATGGCCACAGAATTGAGCTGCAAAATGTTGCATGTGGATTCAATTTGTTCGCGAATTACTTAAAAGTTGCTTGTAGCAGTTGTAGCACATTAAAGCCTTTATCGTGGCGTACTTATAATTATTATGTGGCCCAGCTTTTCTATAACTGGTTAGAACGAATTAGATGTAGACAGACTGCTAAATGACATCTGTAGGTATGTTAAATGACATCTGTCACACTGTCAAGAGTTTCATCATAACGTGTACAATCTACGCTGAGTTTAGTTTATAATCATAAAAATTTAAGATGATCTACCATGGTGTAAAAAAAAATCAGCTAGGTCCTAACATCTCGTAATCATTTAGCTTGTCTCATCCAATTCGTATTGACATTACATTAATTGACGTTGCGACAAGGGATTATTAATTGATAATTTTGATTCGACAGTCGAGTAGATACCGATCGTTCGCAAAAACTTGAATGATAGCATCGACTGCTTGCAAGTGGATACGGTTAAATTTTCGCACATGACCTGATTAACGACGATAATTTCATTTCGAAGCGAGTTTTACATTGAGTAATTTATTAAAGACAAAAATATTATAAATGATTAAATAAACGCTAACATACTCTCTAGGATTTTCTGTGTCGCGGATGGCATGGATAACACAAATGAGACATCACTAAAATCCGCGACCCAAGGACAATCATTTATCGCGCGCTTGAAAATGCTAAATGTGTACCAGGGTTAGGACGTGTCAACAGAATAGAAGACATCCCTTAAAATCTGCATGATCTGCGGAAATCGGGATCGTAGTGCGTTGCAATCTCTACTTTCAGTCGGTCAGACGGAGTCGAAAGAGATGACGATAGTGCTATTTCAGTGAACACTACACGATTAGTTAAGGTTAATAATTTATTTTTTATTATCACATATACCTACGCAGTTCGAGTACATTATATCGATAATTGTATAGTTTTACATTAAAATTTTCCTGTAAAACCCCTCGTTTAATTCTCTAATTAACCACTTAAATTTTAATGACGCCATACGAAGCTTTTCCTGTGTTTATCACTTGTTCAAAGAGCATAAACTTGTTTATGGGCTATTTACGGGCTGATTATATTGATTTCATGCTTAGGTGTTGACGAAATAGGGAAAATTGGTCGACTCGTATCGTAGGTATGTGCCTTGGGTAATAAATTTAATGTGATCCATTACTCTAAACTCAAACTCAAACTTAAATCATTTATTTCATGTAGGTATGATACATACACTTATGAACGTCATTTTTTTGCATTTACCACCGTTTCGCTAAGGTGCCTTTAAATATTGATTTTTTAAATCTTTGAGGAGAAAAAGAAACGGCGAAAGAAACTCCTCGGCACATCTTTTAAAAAAATAATAATGCTAGATTACAAATTTTATATCTACCTACAGATACATACATACTAACATGAGTAGAACTGGTCGCGGATGTCTATATCCAAGCATCTTTGTCATTAATATATTCTTCTACTGTATAATAACCTTTCTCTATTAATCGTGTTTTTACATGTTTCGTAAATATTTGTAAGGGCAAATCAATAATAGACTTTGGTACCTTATTAAAAAAGCGTACACCGAGCGAAACTTATTTTGTATGTACCTACATAGCTGACAGACTTCCCTTTTCCTAAAATTTTTTGCTTCAACTGGCTGTCTTTTCCAATTTAATGTGACGAATAAAATGTTTGAAACTTATGATTTAATCGCATTTATTTATTTAGATTTTTGAATTGTAAAAGATTGTTGTCCTTAAAAAACTATGAAGAGTGAGAGAGACAGAGATATGTAATGATCCACTTTGAATAAACCTTGAAGTTAATGACTTTAGTGGTGTCTGGGATAAGTGAAAAGATTATTTAATGGTTTGTTTATGGCTGTTTCGTTTGTAGATGGGTTTGACGGCTCACGATAGCAAAACCCACCATCGCTGCGCTTTCCACCGATACCCGATAAGCGATGTATTGTGCTAGGAGGCGTGGCTAGCTCCACCTCTCAAGCCTGTTCTATGACGTAGCCGGCTGAGATCGATTTGCGGTTTGTTTGCGGTGCCCTGTCGATAGATGGCGTTGTACGTTGGTACGTTGGTGCACATTTTGAATTTTATTTATTTGTTTATTTTAATATAACATTGCTTGTCTTACCCTAGTAGGGTGCAGCAATTTCAGAGCTGCAGTATATTAATTTTATAGGTAATGTGTAAAGGTAATTGTAATGCAATTTTTATAAACATTTATCTACTTACCTACTTACTTACCAACAATTTTACCTCTTTATACCTTACCTACTGTTTGTCAATATTTGAATTTTTTACGATAATTATGTCAAAATAAAAGTTCTAAAATAAATAATTATACTTTATAATAATTTTTTGAAACATGAATGAAATTTTTTGGAGCATAAACCGGTTTTGGTTCCGTTGACTTAGAAGTTTGATTTTATCTCTGTTCCAAGGGATTGCAGACCTGAGTATTTTTATTATTAATTTTAAATTTGGTTGGATATTTGATACTAATTTCAGCCTGAAACCGCCAGGCGTTCCGGAGAAATAGGGTTTTGACAGACAGACAGACAGATCCACAACAGGGATTTTATAAGAGATTTTTAGTACGAAACCCTAAGAAAAGAAAAAGTTCTTGTTATTTAAATGGAATTTATTTTTGTTTTCATTAATTGTTTTCAGATACGTTACGATCATTTCATGAAGTACCTACCTCTTAAAGAGGTCCGCTTTCGTGTTGGCTGACAACGCATTGATGTTTTAGTTACTTTTTTTTAAATTAATTAATAAGTTAATGCTTGACCACAATCCCACCTGATGGTAAGTGGAGATGAGGTCTTGGGTGGTAGAGCGCACTAACTTAGTAACAACCTATTCACTCTTAATGATGTCGCGAAGACGGTTAGGTACCGTCAGGCATGTGTACACTACTTGTCGATTTCTTAAATAAAAAATAAAGGCACCAAATTTAAAATTTCGTAGCAAATTTCCCTTTCGTCAACGGGGGATTGATCCGCCGTTTATCACGTTATTGGCTGTACAAACAAATTAACGTTTAACGTCCGCTCTCCGCCGGCGACGGCGACGACGACGACGGCCTAAGGAGACGTTATTAAGAAATAAATTGGGAGCCCGCTAGGGTTGGCGATAGCCGGTAAATGAGTTTCATATTTTTTTGTTCTGGTGGTTAAAATGAGTTTTTTTTGTAAATAAAGTTCCATACATAATACAATACAAATACAAAAACTCTTTATTGCACACCATTTTAGAATACTTAGTAAAAAATTTACTTATAATATACTAGTTTTTGCCCGCGGTTTCGCTCGCGTAGAATTTGGTCTGTCACATAATCTTCAATATTATCGTGGTAACTTATAAAATATTGGTCCAATCTAGGTACTTAGTGTAAAAGACAAAGTTTTTCTACCTTAAATACTGAAAGCGACAAGTGTATATTTTGATTAGAATGTGATAAATATTTAAAATGTGCATTGTAAAAAAAGTAACCAAATTAATTGTATTTATAGCTCACTATTTGTATATAGTGACTTCCACGTAAAAGATGATGTCGCGGACTTTTATTTAGGACTATTTATAATCTTAGAAAACAAATAAAAATTATCTTCATGTAACTCTAACATCGTTAGCGTTTAAGAAACGTCCGCCAAGAATGGTCTCAGAGAGCATGATTTGATTCCAACTCATCGGTACGGTATATTATGGCCAAATTATCAGTCTTCATAAATTGTAGCTTATGTGTAATTAACTGATATGCTTATAAGCTATAGGTATTACTACAAAATTTCATCTTAATAAGAATACTAAACACGCTAAATAAGAATAAAATAAGTTTTGTGTGTGCAGACAGTTACGATGCGTATCTGAATCACAACAGTAACAGTAACAACGTGTATTGTTCTTTTTCAACTTCGTAAAGCTCCATGGATTGCTATAAATTTTCGAACAGATTTAGTTGAAAGGTCGTAAAGGGTCATACATGCTACTTTTTACAGTTGAATAACATTGAATTCCCACGGGAAAATGCATTGATTTCTGTTTTTGAAGGAAATTTCTTATACCGTCTTATCCGGTTTGAAATTACTCACAAACTTTATTTAATTTGTAATTTATTTATCATAATTATTTATTTTCTGATTACAATATTTTTAATTAATCCAGACATAAATACTCTCTTATACCTATAGTTAGGTACATAAAAGGAAAACGTCTGCAATGTACTCGTAGTACTTACCTATTTGTTTCTAATACATGGTTGTTTTATAATTTCATTTATATGAATTTAATTTAATTATGACTTTGTGTATGTGTACAACTTCGTATATTGTAATATTTTCAGATAGTAATATTTCTTCTGTTGAATTGTCTGCTTTCAACTAAACCGGCACATTGCTTCTCATTACACAAAGAACATAACTTTAAACATATTGCAAGATTTTAATATAATAAGTATAAAAACTAAAATCGCCAACCCTATTATAAATAGTGGGCGTTCGCGGCCCGCGGCATCGCATATAAATTACAGATTTACACCTCATCTTTCATTTTTCACAGCGTTTTAATATCCTAGATTGAAGGCTTCGCGAACCATGACAAATAATCAAACACAATATCGAACCCACTTAAATTCACGATGAAAATAAAAATAGTAAAGCTCTTTTGTATTGTGTACCTAGTTAAAAGGAAATTTAAAAAAATGTACTAGATGACCAAGACAAGTAGACGAACGTTTGTGAACTCTTCTCTCCTTTCCAACTCAGATTAAAAAAAATGCGACCGTATCACTTTCGATTGTCCTAGTCGTAAACAGAGAAGAATATAGACCTGTGTACAGTGTGTTTTTACAAGGCTAGCCGTGAAATAGATAAAAATGAAAGAAATTTTTATGGTAAATTTTATCTGTGATTAAATTAACTCCTCATCGTATGACCAACATGGATGACGTGTTTCCGTTTCGTCCCCATATTTTTACCAGTAAGGGACTTCGTTCCAATAAGTTTGTTGAAAGTTGAGAAAAAATTCCGTTATTGGCAAAGATTATTAATAGATTTGAAAGGTTCCTGAGTATGGTGGTACAATTTTATCTTACCCCATAATAATCATTTTATTTATTAAAAGAGGACCGATTAGTCCAAAGGTCATTGGCTTGGACCGTACATCATCCGATGAGTTGTTGTTCCTCGCTGAAGACGGGATGAATTTCCGGCGCGGCCTCGCCGGAACTGACGCCATGTTTACAAATCGCGCGGGAAACTTCATCGCGAATGCTAAGCAGCTAATTTTCGAGAAAAAACACGTTTTGTTTTAAATGTATTTTTTTATATTTTTATTTGTCTACGTAAATATATGTTTTACGTATCTTTAACGTAGTTATGTTTTAAATGTTTGCAGGGCTATTTAGGTAAATGGGTTATTGTTTTTTATATCTAGGAATTAATGATCGTTTGAAAACAATTACAGGTACCTACATAATTATATTGGGAAGCACTGAATAATATTTTATTTCCTAGAATGTTTCTTTTTGATGATACATTGATAAAATCAAACAAGGACGTCAAAATATGTATTTTGTAATTTTTTTTACAATGTTATTCTTAAGTTAATAACACTATTAACAGATATTTTTTGTAGGAAAGTGAATAAACCTTTAGATTAGGATATTAAATATAACAAAATAGTTATATATTTAAATTAGTTGTTGATAACTATTTTTACTGTCAACCAATAACTAAAAAAGTGTAACTCATATTATAAATTGATGTGGATTAAATGAGTAGGTACTGATGTACCAGGGTTAGCATTTATTCATATATACAATACAAATACAAATATAAGGGAAAGTATCTTTACAAAAATAATTAAGGTAATTAGAAAAATGTCCGCAAAAGCAATATAACTCATCGCTTAATGTCCTCGCGTTACTGTTAATGTTGCTCCATAGGACTGGCCTTTTAAAAATGATAATTAAAAATAGATTCACGAAATTGAGTTTTCGAAAGAAGAAACATTAGTATGGTGGTTTTTATTTCAATGAACATTTTTTGCGAAAAATATTACTTTTTTCTGTCACTTTAAATTATTTTTCATAATTTAAGATGTACGTAAATTGAAATTTGTTGTCGAGAATAATATCATCGATTGAAATTGTAATACTAATCGAAAAATAAATTAACAAAACTTAAAACAAAGTGTGTAGATCGTAGGTACATTATTAGTTTTATCTTAAATTTTCTAATTTTTTTTTCTAAATAATTATGTAATTTTGTTTCAGGTAAGTGCATGGTATGATATTATAACCAGTTAACCAGCGTCGTAAGTATAAAAACGTTTTACCATTCTTATATTGTAGGTATAACATTAAAAATCTTTTTGCTTATTAAAACGTAGGAAAAATAGCTTTGGTATTACGCCAACAATATACTTTGAGGCAACGTCATTCCACAGAGAAATTATCTTCATTGTACATTGAAGTTTGAACAGGAATGAGCTACAGTTTTTCTGTAAACGAACGAACTTAGTTTTCATACCAGCGGCTCGGGCGGCGTAGCATCCGTTTTTAATCTGTGCTGTTGCCTTTCTGCAAGGCGTATTATGCCACAGAACATACGAGTTAAATTATCTCGCATTTGCCGCGAAAGTTACATATGCGTCATTATTGGTTCATAGTATAGAGAAGTTTTGAAAGCGTTACGTTATTGAACATAATTATAAAGGTTTGTAAATGACAAAAGAATAGACGTGCCTATTGGCAATGGCTTGATAATAATACCTATTGATATTGTAATTTAGGTTTAGTGTTTTTGAACAATTGAAAAATAATGTTTCGTTATATTTTTCTACATTTACGACTATGTATGTGGTTCGTTTTATATAAAATAATATACATAATCATTGTGGTGGTCAACTGCTGATTAACTAAGAGAAACGTTTGACATACCTATTTTATTTCTTAATTGGTGGTAGTATGCAGTGCTTGTAATTGGAATTGATATTAAATAATAAAAAATACTTATACTATTTAAAAAACTTAGTTAGTTGACTAAAAAAAGTGGAAATTAACAGTTATAATGCAATATTTTGTATTTAGATCCAAAAGAGATGCAAAATAGTTAGATGACTTTTAGGAATATAAATTGTAAACCGTTAAATTGCGTACATACCTACTTACGTTATAAGTATACCTAGCAAAGAATAATGTAAAACAAACTATTCAGTAAAACTCAATAAATATATTCAGCAAGTTAGTTTAAAATCATACACATTTTATCATCACTGCTTCAATATTCTCGCACTAACCGAAGTGATTGAAAACCATAATTGACACTACATTGACAACATGCTAATATTGTAACAATGAGTAGGTACCTACAGAAAAAGATTTCTTTACATTATTATTTATAATCTGTGAAGAATACAAAAACATCAGCTGTCACCAACGCCATCTATCTCTGGCGCGGCCGAGCGTGTTTCGCGCGGAAATGAAGGGTGGCACGCGACCTGCATGTGTACGTGCCCTTATTTATACCTTCAACTTTACGCTGATACGGCATCGTTTGTTTTACAATTACATTTTTATTCGAAATACAAATATTTTTAAAAAGTTTAACGGTATTGTTTTGTCCTACGTTAGCAGCTTGTGAAGAAGTTGAAAGAAACTCCTAAGGAAAATATTTATTGAAACGAAGTTACTTATCGCGGCCTGCGGTAGGAGTCAACTGGTAGAAATCCTTTATTACCTGTGGACATCGGGACGCATCGTCAATGTTGGCTCGTAGACACAAACAGTGATTGCATTGCGTTTGTTTTGTGTTGTGTTTGAAGTGAGTGATTGCGTTTTGTAACTTTTTTATGATTATGTTTCATTAAAAATTTTGCGCGTTATAATAATCATAATATTAAAAGAAATTTTGTTTGTACGGGGTGACTCTTGACACCTATCTCTTCATTTACTCCTATTGATTGTATCTGAGCTCATCACTGGATCTATAGCGTATGCCTTGGTGTTTACCAATGTGCTTGCCTTGGATTCTCAACGCAATGCAACCATGGCGTTTGGCATGGCCTAAACCCCTCGCCGCAGCGCGCGCGGTATCCAAGCGATGACATTAAGATAAAGGTCAGGCGAGACGCGCTATCGCCGCTAATTAACGTGAGTATTTACAAATAAGTGCGATAGACACTTTCTCTTTATCAGCAAATAACAAGTTTATCGGGGACAATGCTCTATCGGCGGCGAGTATCGGCGGGGCAGGGCTGTGCACAACAATATGAGCTACTTGTATTTGTATACAAAAATAACCTTACATACATAATATAAAAAGATACTCACTCACTAACTAAACATGAAATCTAGAAAACTATTTGACCTAAGAACGTGAAATTTGGCAGGGAAGTAATTTATGAGTAGGACACGTTATGCAAGAAGATAATATTGTCATATTGCGCATAGTCAAAAGTAGTGTTCAAATTAACTAAAGTAAACTTCAGTTCATCAGGAAAACCGCATTAAATTGGGTTTAGCCTTTTCTGAGATTAGCGAGATGGCGAGAACAAACCCACGGACAATCAGACAAAAATGAATAAATACGTACCCCTACTATCTCTATGCGTATCTCGTATGCGTGTCTCGTATGCTTATACACATACACATACAGATAGCAATAAGACTCAATAAGCTAGGGTTTTATTTATGTACGAGCTGTGCCCGCGACTTCGTCCGCGTGGAATTTAACAAAAAAATCTAAAATAAAAGTAGCCTAAGTTACTCCTTATGACATCAGCAATCGGCCAGTGAAAGTCCCGTCAAAATCGATCCAGCGGTTTCAGAGATTAGCCGGAACAAACAGACAGACAGACAGACAGACAAAAATTGTAAAAAATGTTATTTTGGTGTACGTACCGTATAGTATATTCATATACATGTAGTAAAAAACGGTTATTTCAATATTACAAACAGACACTCCAATTTTATTTATTTGTATAGACGATGATGAGTAGGTGTAAGAATTTAACCTTTCCGCAGCAACCCTGCGTATCGCGGCAAGCGCTTGTCTCGATGGACCCGGCTGCGATAGCGCGGCGAGATCGCGACGTTATCGCAGCGGCTGCGGGACGACGTTCGTTGTCTTGTCGCGTTATTGGTACATTGTACCGCGTCATGCGACTTCAACTTTCTTGGACTTGCGAAACTTGCGTGGTGCTCTGCTTCTACGCTTCGCTATGTTTAGTTTCTCTATTGTTTATTAATTTTAGATGACGTTTATTATTATTATTAGTCGTGAATTTCTGCGTGTAAAATAAATCACCTAGGTACGTAATTAATTGGTAAAATTGTGTTTTAAGTAATGGTGATTGTAAGATCTATCATGTGTAATATTTGTTTACATGATGTTTTTGGGATCATAACATAGCATACTGTGTGTGTCTATGCAAAGATTTAGAAGATCCAAACACAAACCGATTGGTCTGTCACGTTAAGTGAACAACTCGCAACTCGGTGCAGTAAATACGAGCGATAACAGCCGGTCATATATCGTTATCTAGTAAAAGTTTTATTGGCCCAGTTATCAATTTCTCCGGACACTATCGCCGCCGATAGCTGGTTCAAGTCATGTGCATATTTTTGTAATTATAATTTTAATTATAAACGGGGCCGTTGTGCAATGATTGATTGTGATTGCAGCACTTGTTTGATATCGGCAGAAGTACCTACATTATTTCTTTACGTGGTAAACAACACAAATTAGGATAATTTATGTGTTTGACCTTATCGAACTTATCGTATCGCATCGTAGCTCCAAAATGCATAACCAATTTTAATTAATTTTATTTTACCAACTTACTTTAAGAGGGGGTATAAAGCTAGGAAAAAATCAAATTTCACCCGCCCGTCTCAATGGAGCAACGGTACTGATAAATGGAACAGAGCATGTCAAAATCCTAGAGCTATAAAGATAAATGTATTTTATTTAAATAATTCGTAAATTATAGATTTGATTTAGAAATCGATCTACAAATCCCTCCGTGATACTAATTAGCATAATATATTAAAATATTGACTCAAAAACATGCACCATATTGAAAATAAATTGATTTTAGTTGAAAATTAGACCTAACTTTGTGATTTTTTTCTATCGAGAAAATTTAATTTTTTTATGTTTTTGCTTCTTGCATTCACTCAATAATATGATGAAGTATAACTATGTTTTTCTTCAGCTTCTAGAAACTTGATCTACTACTGTAAAAATTGAATCTACGATTGCCAATTTTGCTTTATACCCCCTCTTAAGCAGCCGAGACTGCGCCAGCGGTAATGCTGATGCAAATAGTGTTTACAAAGACGCATGCGGTGCAAGGTACTCTATTTCTCATGAATTCAAGAAAATCTCTCCAACTCGCAGTGCACCCTGCTATTCAACCGACGAGTTTATAACGTCATCGCGTCATAGGCCTTTTTGCGGTGACGCTAGGCATACCACTTACGGAATCGACCGTCAAATGTTTCCTACGCATTTCGGTTGCAGTTTCATTAAGTTGAAATTGAGTCGCCCGTATTCGACGCAACGCGTTGGTGGTGCCTTTTGTTATACTGAGGTTCATGGGCGAGTGTCACCATTTACCACCATTTGGATCGACCGCTCGTTTGATAGCTATTGACGTAAAAACCTCCGGCCAAGAAGAAACAGGCAAGGGTTAGGCCACTTTTAAAATTTTCATGCACATGTATGTTGGTCTTTTTACTTGACTGAAGTTGAACTTTTGTTGGGCCATTTGACAACAACACAATTTCCAATAATCAATCTAAGCCCAACAGTGGGATACTAATCAATTACAACAATATCGATAATCACAAAAACAGTTCAACTCATAAAGAGAAGTAATAAACGGTATCAAAAGTATGAAAATCTCGATACGATTAGCCATAATCTGTTCGGGTCGGGTCTTTACGGGATTTAAAATTTTAATATCGGCCCGATCAGTTAAGGCTGGAATAAGTGTAATGGCGAATAAATCAGTCCGTATCAATGTTATACCGCCTCTGTCAATAGCTGTGAGCTAGGCCGGCGGGGAGTGGTGTGGATACGACGTCACGGTGGCGGCGGCCGGTACGGACTAAGGTTTTACATACCTCTCCTCTCGTAAGTATATGGCGCTTTTAAACACGTGTTTTGATAACGCACGATTATAATTAACGCTACACCCTCATAGCCATCATAGTATGGACACCACCGTCCACACAGCCAATAGACTCCTAATAACAGGCGAATGGTTTCAAACAACACATCTGGCTTATAGTACTGATATAAATTCGTGCCGTCTCATTCTTTCCCGTTGCTTAAATTAATCTATTTCTTTCCAACGTTTCGTGTGGCCTTGAATTAGCCAATCACAGCGTTGAATTAGCCAGTCACCCCGCTTCGTATTACCTCAGCTAGTCGTCTGATTGGCTATTGGCTGTGTGATCGGTGATGGACACGCAAGTTCACACATGCCACGGACAATACACAACACGTGTGCATACACACCCAGACCTAGAGCAGAACTTCTAAGCTCATCATCATCATCTCATCATCATGTGCGATTGCGTCTATACAGATACACAATAACTTCTTAGTTTCTTAAACACGCGTGGATATAGTAGAAAGGAAAGGAACAAAAGAACGTAAAAGAAAAGGAAAGGAAAAGAAAGAAAAGTAGTTTATTTTAATAGAGATTGGGGGATTATAATTATTATAAGTAACAGAGACAGAGACAGTAAGCGTCTCTGTTTGTGTCCGCTTACTTTTAAAATACTTATAAGAAAGATAACTTTGATGGAGCTTTCCAGTGAATACATAAAGTACTCATGTTAAGTGTAACAATTTGAGGTCGTATCCCCAGTAACGTACCGTCCGTATGAAGTCCATTATCGAGTGCCGGCGATGGGCGGATAGCGGCTATAATTTGCAATAAATATAAGGGCAGAGGTGTCGGCTTTGTTGCCGTTCGATACCCGCTTGTAGACTACTTTGCCACTTAAACGTCCTTTGTGGACTGTCAATAGCTAATAAAATGTTAGAAATGTCACAACTGTAGTCTTGAGATACTTTTCGTTTTGTTTACAATGTTAGTCTTGAAAACAAATAACATAGTTATTTGTAACATTAGAATTAAATTTAAATGTTATACTTTTAAAGATAAGTATATCGTGTTCTCGTCTCTGTAACTTAGAAGTTTTTATGACAGAACTCTTTTCTCGTCTATTTTCAATCAATTATATCGTCCACGACTATAAAAATCAACATGACATTTTGTAACTTCGGTCCTTCTATTTTAACTTTAAAGAGAGGCGTACAACATGAATCTTTATACTTAGGTACTTATGTATATCTGTAATAACGCAACAAAAACGTGACTTATAATTCGTTGAGTTACCCTAAAATACAAATAGTAGTTAGAACTTCGGCTAGCAACAACTACTAATGACAAATTTGAGCGAGGGCCGTTATCGGCGGTTTTCGCGCCATTACCCTGCGATACAGCCTCTCCGTGCGGAGTGCGTGCCGATATTGGAGTATTGGCTCAGGTGATTCACCAGGGGCTAGCTCATCGTTGCATACTATTGTACCACTCAATGGTGGTTAGTCAACTAAATATATTAATCGTGAAGTATAATTTTTAAGATTTTTTTATGGAATTAAGGTAGCAAATGAACATGCAGCACACCCTTCCGCTGCCGCCCATGACAACTGTAACCGACACAGAACAAGAATCAAATGGGGACTAGGATGGTTAGTCCGGTTAGTTTTTGTTAGTAATTGTCCAGTAACTAATTGTTAGGAAGACTCTCGTTATAATTCGGTCACAGATGTGTTTGCTATTTGCGATCTCGTTCGAAATTTCAACAATTCAATTGTTTCCGAGGTTAAAAATGACATTCATTCTAAACTGTCGATTTCCAAAAAATACACCCAAATCTAAATCCTTCGAATTAAAAAATAAATTCATTCCAAATTCAAATCCTTGCTCACACGCTCGGAACACCGCCGTCGAGTAGAGCACGCGGGAACAACTCGAGAATGTTATCTTTTGCCGCACAATTACCTCGATCACGATGCTCGGCCGATACACGCGCTATCAGCCGCGCGCACCATTAACCCGCCAATACACCGCGGCGGGTGCTTACTTGCGCTGCCAGCTGTACAGGTGACTTCCAACTACCGAGCTGGTATTTAGATGCACTGTGAATCACGTATATGTTACCAACAGTAATATGTTAGGACGAATAAAGAAATTCACCTTCATCAAGAAAGTTATTTTATTTCTCCAAAATAATTCGATGATCCATCACCCCGCTAACATTAGATGTCAGCTTGATATCAGATACTTACTACATTTTCATAATAGATTCTTTCTTGTTGAATACAGGGAGTATTTAACAAGAAAGATACAAATCTGATTCCTTTTTTTCTTTTCTGTATTGCGTGTAATGTTTTTCTGTAACATAATTAAATTATGTGCACCTATGGCTTACGCTTATACCTAAAACGTTAACACGCAAAATGCACCTGAAACCAAAGATATAATGCGTAACGTTCATACTACGCGGGTAACACTTTTTGTTCCGCTCCGAAATATCATTCAATAGCGTAAGATACCTAAATGAACATTAGGATCATTTGCCGAATTTGTCTTCTTCAAATTTTCGCACGCTATTGACATCTACATAGGTAGATACTTCATTTTTACTTCATACCTGAAACACTACATTCTCTTTTTACGGTATTCTGAAAATTCTTATTACAAATTTTAAATTTAGAAATTTGGGAAATATTCACAATGAAGACGACTGATACAGAGATTGAATAGTAACGCTGCCGCAATTTAAAGATAGTGTTTATTTAGTAATTTTTAATAAGTTCTACTTATCATTTGACAAAAATAGCTATTTTTATTATATTCCATTATAATCACGCGCATTATCTTTCTAGGTATTCCTATGGACCTAGATCGACCTATTGATCTACGAACCTTCTTAACTAATCGATGAATTTCTTCACTCTATGAACAATATTATATTTTCATCACTCATCCCTACGTAAAATATTAAAAATATTTTTTAGTTATACTAGATGTCGGTATCCAGTACCCGGTATCGGATTCGCACAAGGGCCGTCTGCGAGGGGCGATAGCAGCGCACGTCTTGTACCGATGGGTATCGCGGATCATCCTAAATTATCCTTTCTACCATCGAGCTACGAAGAGGAAGCGTGGAGAAACCATTTGGAACACTATGACTTAGCAACATAACCTTATATTACATTATTTTGTATAACATACACAAAGATATTATAACGAATCGATGCGATACGTTCCTGCAATGAGAGTTGGACGTTTGGATCCGGTTGGAGGAAAATAAGATACTTTATTACGGAACAGAGAGACATAAATAGAGAAAGAAAGAGACAGAAAGAGCTTCATGAAAAGTAGAAAAATCAGCCGAATATGACTACCTCACTTTTCACGAGCTAGTGACATTTATCTACTTATTTTTTACTATAATAATAAGAATATCCGGTCCTGATGTTGATGAACTTTGTGGGCGGCGATAACTACTTACTTCTAAAAAATTTGGAGGAAAATAGTATCACATCAAACAAACGTTTATTATGTTTCTCACCAATGGATATATTAAGCTCATCCTATAACACGATATTTTTACATTGTATTAGTTTAACCAGTTGACAATAATGACAGTACCTGTTAATCATCTACGTAGATTATGGGCGCGTTCCACTAAGCGATCAAAACGTTTAAAACATTCAGTTTTAATAGAAAAAGAGTCGTTTTGAGGCTTTGAGCTTTGCGATCGCTTAGTGCAACGCCCCCTATACAGTATTACTTCTATTCTGTATGCTTCAGATGTTTCTCTGGTACCAACTTCTTTACTCAACTTCTTTCTTTCTTCCCCAACATTTATCGGTAATACCTATGTACTAGTATTTCTATTAAATAGTCATATTCCTGTATACCGATGCACGCCTACGCGTGTTCGCCGTAGGTACAAACAAACAATATTTTTCTTGATTCTGTGACGGCGGCTATCGGCGGCTGGCACGCGCAATATTTTATACCAGATTAGCAGTGAAAAGGGGCTCAGATTGATCATGTAGTGACGTTATCTGAGATACCTGGGCGGCGCTACCTTTGGTTATTTTGCCGAAAAGATGTTTTGGTGCGCGTCAAACAAATTGATGGAGATTTTATAATGGTTCTCTGTGACAAACTGTATTTTTGTTTTGATATGCTTTTGTATTTGTCCGTTATAGGAAAGCCCGGACGGTGGACGATACTTATAATTCTAATTTTAATTAAGATATAACATAACAATGTACAAGAATAGTACGGTATTCTAATAGTTTATGCTACCCGAGTGACATTGTAGACTTGAAATACAAGCAATAGTAGTAAGACAAGTAAAACTGTGTTCTAAATCTGAAAGAAAAAAAAATACACAAGTATGACAAAATTTTAAAACTGAAATGTCAGGGAATAATTACAAATAGGACAAACAAAAGAAATTAATCTTTACATCTACCAATCCAATGCAACTAATAAAATAACTGTTACTTATTAACCTAATTAAATAATAATTACCTAGGCGCACTATAACGTTTGTTTACACATCATGAAAGTCAAAAGTAAGTGTTTAATTCATAAATAGAACTATTAATGAGTACCTAATCTTAAAATTTACACAGTTCAATATTAAAATTGAGTGTTAGCGGTATATAAATTTAAGACGATGAATATGTGTTATTATAATTTGAAAGGGGTTAGGTTAGAATATCGATAGTATCCGCGAATAGTTGTCGATGGCGCGGAAAAGATATTTCGTTGGGGCCCCCAACAAATTGATGGCCGAGGAGAGGATTGATTGATTTTACGCGTTGGCAGGTTATCGTACCCACCGCAGGCCGACGCTCTTCGCAATCTATAAAACTTGAGTAAAATAATCTTTTATTAGGGTTCAGTAACAGAAATCCAAATGGAAAAAACTCACATTAGAAATTCAATCATAAAGGATCTGTTTTTCTTTTTCTTTTCTTTTCTTTTCATTAGGTTTCTTTCTTTCTCCTTGAGTAGTGTGTTACCACTTACAACTTATAATTAGGTGGTTAGGCTAGTTTGTCGAGTAGGCCTTTACTAATATGTATGTTACTATACTTAGTGATACAGGCAGGGTTTTAATAATATTCACAAATAATGGTAATGTTTCGTTTTTGCATTAGAAACAATAAATGGTAGAGAAGTGGTTTGATCGATTCCATAACAATAACGGACTAAATACTTCAAGCTCATCATCAAACTTTCGTAAAAAGTTATCCTTTCAAGCGTACAAATTAGTTGCACCGACGTACACGGTTCCATTAAACATTCCGAGACCAGAAGAGTCTGAAAAAAATGGTAGCGGAAACTGAAATCAAAAACCTCAACCCTTAATCACAAGGAAAATGTATAAGAAGAAATTAGTTGCATATGTATTAAAACATCACCAAGTATAATTCGATCACTCACTACTTTCTATACATCACATATGAAGTTCATATCGTTCATATCACCCGCGCTATCGCCATAATGGGCCAACTGGCCACTGGGCGTATATCTCCTCTTTTATCCTATTTTATCCTCCGGTGTTGCACATCCGATAAACGAACACAATATTTAATCAATCATGAACCTTAAACTTATTTGACAATAGTGGATATTAGCATATAATTTCGACGACGACAATAAGTTCGACAGGAGCGTCCGAAACAAAGTCAATTACATGTGTTAAAATCGCAAAACACACTTTATTCTGCGGCAGCTCCGCCGCTTCATGAACGGCACAAACGTTTATCAGTGATGTAGATTCGCTCGTTAGTTCGAACGGCTCGAGGCGAGTGCGGCCAAATTGCGCGTGATGCGATAACGCTATCTACCACCTTCCCTGAATAGGGGTGTTTTTAAAATCAGTGGACTGGATTGTGAATGGCCGCGGCTGTATCGGCCGATCGGGCTTATCGCCAGCCTTTAATATTTTCGGTTAGGTGAGCTCGGATGAGTGCCGTGGATCGCGTCTTCGCCCGTTTTTTGTTAAGGGCCCTATGACACATATTAAGGAACTGTTTACCCATCGTTGGCGCATGTTTGCAAAGGTAATTAATTACGTTTGAAATGTAAATGAGTTACGTAAATTATATGTACCTAATTTATTATTTTGTTTAATTACCCGCACTATCTATTTCTTTATCTTTAACTCGCCATTTGTTATTGTTCAGCAACTCCGTGCTTTGCAGTACACGTAAACTAATTGTACAATAGCAGTGTTTAAGCAAGTGCTAGGAATTCGTGGGACGTAAAAACATCTGTCACTCGTTATGGCCACAGAAACCTCCACTAATCAGCAGTAGAACGGCTGGAGGAGGTGGGCAACTGGTGGAGAATGCTTCACTCGCTTACGAGGACAGACCTGTGTTGTAGTGTGTTAAAGGATTTCAGCCAGCCCTAAAAATACAAGCAAACTCTTGAAACTCTAAAGAGTTTGTCTATGGGCACAAATAATGAGCGGGAGGAGGCGTGTAATGCCGCGGTGGTTCGTTAACTTTGCAGTCAATTGACTGTGACGATGGATAAACCGACAGACGGTACTTTCACGTGTTTTGGTAACGTCTTTAAGTTCATCTAAGTGATGAAAATATCATGAAAATTCTTGCGCACCTGATTTCTCCACAATGGTATCAGGGGCGTGTGGAATCTGTCAGTCCTCAAATTACTATTATTGGTTACTAGCCAACAAATTGATGCGGTACTGGAGGCGCTTGCTGAGGATGGAACAAAGACTTTCGTCGATTGTGCAAGTGCAAGTGCAGTCCTTATGTAGTTAACATCCCACCGGTACGGACGACGCGGTTTGCCTCGTCGTTCGTAATGCGCTCCGCAAAGGATTGGAATAGCTTGCCCGCATCGGTATTCCCGCCTGCTTTTGATGTGTCTTTAAGAATAGAGTGAATAGGTATTTACTAACTTACCATCTTCGGACATCATCGCCACTTAACATCAGGTGGGATTGTTGTCAAGGTTCAACTTAGCATCGTAGGTATATAAAAAGAGTGCGAATAACCCCATCTGTCCTTACGCTTCTCGCTGCTCTCTGCTGTATGGACATCAGCGCAACAGGGATACTGAAGTGTTTCCCTTATCAGGACTTAACACAGTCACACGTAATACAGAAATAAGTAGGGTTCGGTGATATTTCAGGAGTTCAGTCAGAACTGTGATGCTACTCCTTTATCAACCGGCGCATAGTATATGCAAATAAAAAGATATTTATCCACAAACTACCATGGCTGTCTTTAGCTTGAGTGTCCCAATTTCCACGTTACACCCAGACTAGTTAAGTTCATTTCAGAATGCAGCAGATTTCTTAGCTAGGCGTGATTTCGACAGTTCATTTTCAGCGTTGCGTAATTGTTTTAGGGTGTATTTTCGGTTGAAGCGGTCTATAGCCTGTTGCTCCGGATATTACAGCCGTCTATCGCGACTCCCTCTGCCGGGAATCGCCTTGTAATTCGCCAAATTACCGCCACGTCTTCGTAATTAAATACTTTTTACTTTCCTTGACTCCTTGTTTGGAGAATTTAGGTAATATTTAATCGGTGAGTTTTATTAGTATTAACCTTTGTGGTTTCGGTCCCAGAAAAATAATAATAAATGTTTACATAGTCTTACCTTCGCCACAGAATAACTAGTACCTTCGTGCCAGGTTTCCCTGCCTTGCAACTACCGGCTGTCGATCCAAATACTGACCATGCTCGAAATTGATTTACTTGTATAATAATACTTGGTTTAGGTCATTAAATGGTATCAACTTCATTCTTTTGTATGAATAGCCGACAAAAGGTAAGGTAATTAATGAGTGAATATTAAGTTTCTATCTACAATTAATTATAATGCTAATTACAGTCTAATAATCTTTGACAAGTCGACTCCATTTACCAGGGCAGATTTCAATTATAACCTGTACGATGTACCCACGATCCTGGCACGCAATCCATCCTTGGACAACAATAAACAATTTCTCCAACCTTATCACTCGTACCGTTATCGGGGGCGGGCAGGCGCACCTTGCCGATACGATCTTTTTAATTAATTCCAGCAAACAGTAAAAATGTCTCACACCCTCGTCACACCGCACCCGTTTCATACGTAATTAATAAGCCCACAGCCAACACCTACAGTACACCTCGTACTTAGAGCCTACCTTGCATACACTATGATCGATGGAAAAAATTTAAAGTTAAAAAGCACTTTTACGAAACGGTTGTAGATGTAAAATTGATTTTCATAGGTGTATGAAATAAATTATTTTAGTTTGAGTTTGGACATAATATTCATTTTCGCAACACAATTATAGTGGTGTGGTGAGACCCTTGCCCAGCATTGGGACAGTTATGGGTTGCGATGATGATGATTATGATGATTGTAGTGTCAGATTAGTCCTGTAAATTAATGAATTAATATACTTAATAATGACACACATTCTTCGAACCAATAAGTGTCGTCATAATATAAAATGGTTCAATAAATTCTAAAATAATAAATAAGTAAGCCTAACACACTCACATCCTTGCCCCCCGTGTGGTATGAACGAACACAAATAAAAATTTAACAACTAATATTTATCTATCACACAAAAAAAGATGAAATCGAACCCGGAACAATTCGCTTGCCAGGCAGGGTGAGTTCCAATACCAATTGAGCTCTGCCTGGCTACCAGTTAAACCCCTCAAAATCAATCGTGAAATATCACCGCCCGCAGCACACGTTCTTACGATTACACTTTCTTTCGATGACGACTCTACGATCTCGTGACTCAATTAGTAGCGGCTGTCTGCGAAGTTCCGGTTTCGATTTCCGGCCGGGGTGGATATTTACGTGGCAGATAAATGATTGTTCGGCCGTGGATGTTTCTGGTGATGACAGTGTTTATAGATTTTATTTCTTGTTCGTAAAAGCGCTGGTAATGTGAAATTATTAAAGTGGCCCAAGTGCTCGGTGCCGGCTCACCGGCTTGCATAGGAAACGTAAAAACAATAAAACACAGGTGTCCACATCTCATAGGTCGTGTTCACGGCGGAGAAATTATCCAAACGACTTTCTTTCGTGCCACAGCGCCGCTATCGGCGCTTTCGCGGATCTGTAAAACTTTAGCTCGCAATATCACATTAAATTTATATTACAGCGTTGCTTTGTAGTGTATGTGGAATGAAATAAGTGTTCTATTTTTAAAATAACGGTCTTTGTGTTATATTACCTTTACTCTTTATTTACTTCCAGGGCTCCGCATATCAGATAAAACAAACTTTTATAAGGAGTAGCATTATTGTCTTAACTGTACTGTGACGGGATTAACCATCCTATTCCCTATTTGAGTCTTGTTCTAGGCCGGTCTCAGTTGTCATGAGCGGCAGCGGAAGGGTGGTGCTACATGCCCGTTTGATATCCTTAATCCAATAAAAATAGGGGCTGAAAAAAATTGAAATGTATTTTTCATTGCAAATAAGCAGTGTTAGTGTGGTTAACTACACATTTTTAACATAGGTATGTTCAATAAATCCCTGGGCGTAATAGATTATTTAAAAAATGTTTTTTTTTTGCGTTTTGATGAGAAATAAATATGTTATAGTAAAAATTATGACACAACTATGGCGGATCTAGCATTTTTTTGTGTTACATACCTGGACATAAAATCCCTACTTCGACCGAGAATCGAACTCTGGATTTCATTCTGGCGATCGCTTTAACCTGAGTACACACTTTTTTATCTTGTTTGAGGGTGTAACCGTTTGAAATATTGTAACTGTTGACCAAAAACTGGATATGAAAGTTAGTAATAAGTACAGTAAGTTCTCAGTATTATCATAAAGTTAAGGTCAAATTCAAGGTATCGGTGGAGGAAGCGGTGTACGGCGCGGGGAGCCTACATAGATACAGTTCGCTAATTATTTCCGCGTCAGAAGGACCTCGCCCTTCGCCTTAACGCTTTTTGTGGCAGTGGCGATACACTCAGGTCCAAAACCGATGTTAATCATCAACAGAAGCTGGTACTTACCTACAGGAGCGTGCAATCAATGCTCTGGTGTCCTTTTGTATCAAAATGCGCGGTCGAAATGGATTAGGTCTGGGTGTCGCGAGCCCCAATACGACAGGCTGCTACAATAGACGCGAAAATGCGAAGCGCGGGGTCCCGTGTTCGATTCTCGGCCGGGACAAATATTGTGATGGTGATCTGTTTTTGTGCTGTCCATGCCACCCGAGACAAAGAAGAAAGATAGGAAAAAAGAAAGAGAAAAAACGGTATTCGATATCGGGGTACCTATCCCTTGGCAATCCAGCTTTTAATATTGGATAAAAATCTCACAGTGAAAGTAAATCAATCAAGTATGAAAAGGAAGTCGACAATTCGAAGTGGATACCCTAACAGTGGTATCAAGTCAGCAATCTTCAAGTGCTACAAAAATGGCTTCTCTCGAGTCGATGTAAAAAATCTGATGAATGAAGCGATGTCTGGAGATCTGCTCTGGAATGAACACCACTTGAAAGTTATACTGTGTGTGTATGTGTGTGTGTAGTGTAGGCAGTGTAGACATAAGAACTGTTTAGAAATTCAGAATGCGGTCTTATGTGTAAAATGTAATGTAATAATAATAACGAAGAAGCGCTTTGGGCTCGATTCCCAGCGAAAGGAAATTTTAGAAAAGTTTAAATCTCTGTTCTCGGTCTGGGTGGGGATGTTTTCGTTCTTGTGGCAACCACGACACAGGGAATCGAATAGTGGGGGGCTATCAGTTTGTTGCGTGTATAAAAAAAATACTAGCTCAACTCTGACCGGTCCTAAGCCTGAATCGAGTGCCCGCTGTCCTTTCCAGGTCGTCAGTCTATCTGGTCGGGGGGGCGCCCTATGCTCCATTTTAAAATACTTCTTACTTTATCGGGAAAAAGCTGATGTGTATGAGCTACAGAGACCACTTACCGTTAGGTGATTGGTCTTTGAAGGCTATTTACACCATTTACCATGGCTGGTCCACTAGCTCTATTGTGCATATTAAGACTGTTTTATACTCGTATATCACTAGCGTCCTTGGCCGGCGGTGGCCATCTAATACCACTTACATTAATAATATGATGGACTGATTTTGTTACTTCCATGTAAAACAAAAACTATACCAGTCAGTTTTTTTATTTCAATAAAGTAACAATCCTTAATCAGTGTCCTCGTATCTTACATAACGTGATTGATTGTAATAATTATAATCAATCAAATTTCTCAATGCAATTGGTCCTCATAAAGGTTGCTTAAAATCTCTTACGTTTTAAACTCCGTCTTCATATACGTGGTGTGTGTGTGTACGTTAGCTGTGTGCGGACGTCTGCGCCGTCGATAAGGATGTATTAGCGCACTCGACTCTATTTATTCTTATCCGCAGCGAGCCAGGTTACACCCCTAGTGATGTGATGCGATATCGATAACAGTTTTAGATTTCAATGATGTAAAAATTTTCCAAATACTTAAAGTTAAACTTAAATACTTAAATATAAATTATGTCTCATTTAAAAATATAAAGTAGATTGACATTCCAAATATGTATTGCATGTCAATCTAGTTTATATTATCCAAATACATACTTAGATTTCACTACATTTTAATTAATGTGATGTTAAATTGCTGAATAAATTTAAGTATTAAGATATTATTATATTATATTTTTATTTTTATTATACACTAACTTTCCCCCGCGGCTTCGCCCGCCAATTTACAAAAATCTTTTCTTAGTGCTCACTTGCGTCACTTGAGGAACCCAAACACACAACAAAGGTTCAAGTGAATCCATTGAAGAAATAAAATTTCAGTTTATCCCCTTTTTTATCCCCTTAGGGGGGAATGTTTAACAATCCTCTCTTAGTGCTCCCCTACACAGTGCATTGTCTGTCAGTCACTCAGTAACGCAAGAGTTTTATATACATTATTGATTTATAAAAGTCTTCCTTTAAACACGTACAAAAATTTCAAAATACGTTATTAATATAAAATATGTTCAAATTTCAGTTAGTAGGACATTATTTTCTCATCAAGAAATTTCGGAAGGTGTAACTTTTATCTCCCAGTTCAACATGGAAGCGTATAAAAGTTTTGAATTGAGGAATTATAAGCATTGGAGAAAGGTAATTAAAGTACTACTTAAAAGCAATATCTTGATAAGTTTCTTAATTTTTATCGATATGCAATCTGCACTCCCTACGCGGGTAGAAGGGGGTGAAGCGACGCGACGTTTGGTTCAGCGAGATAACCGATAGCATCGCGGGTGGCAGCCCTGATAGTACGAATAATAATAATTTTATTATCGCGATCTAGGGTTCGCACCGTCGCGTTTTGTTTACTTGTAACTTTAGAGAATGAGTCGATGTAAGTTTTACTGGGTGTTTATGTTGTGTGCGTTGTAATCGTGTGTATACAGCTTTTGTTCGTGTGTATATTTGAGGACTCAAAGTCCTTGATACTTATTTTGTTTGCGGGAAGTGACTCGCGTAAATTGAAATAAGAGTAAGTTATATAACTGAACTTTCTGTTTTGTTAACTGTTTTGATGTTCGGTTAGTTGTGGACATGCTCTATATTTGCTTGAATGCTATGTATGAATGTGAGGAGTCAAAATTACGCAACCCAACTTATTTTATTAACCCAAAATATATGTTATTTAAGCATCCATACGTTATTTTAGAGGCCCAACTCTTCGCTAAAGAAAACATGGCTTATAAAATTACACTAGAATGAAGTTACCCTTATGATTAATCATCGCGGCTACTAAAAATTTTAACTGAAACGGTAGGTTTCAGTTACACATGATCAAAGTACAACACCCCAGTCAATATCGAAGTAGTTGAACACACTATCAAGTGTAGTAAGAAACTGTGCCAGTTAAAGTGTTCGCCCGCGCGCCGCCGTCCAAATGCTGGGCTGCTCCCCAGCGGAGTCTTATCGCCGCGCACAGATTGAATATATTTCACGAGCGGCTTCATGCGAGAGCCTCTGTAAAGCTTATACACCTCGCTACTCTGTGCCACTTTTGAAGGTGCTAAAACTACGGCCGGATCATTGTTTGATACGTTGCGCTTGCGGGGAACGTGGGGTTAACTTGCCTCGGTGGGTCCGCTCCGTAACATGTGGTTTTTTGCTGTGTTTGTAGGTAGTTTGTTAAAACACAGTTATCACCCCCATTTCGCCTCGGGAAACCTGTACCATACTCAAAAAATGTTATGACGGGACTCTCCAATTTAAACCTTATTATTATCTTGTTTTATTGTGTAAACTTTATCAAGTGTTATTTTATACCTATTAGTTTACTTATCTACTTTGTGCTATTAGCTAACTATACCTAATACATGAGCAATAACTTCCAAAACAGTTACATAAACATCTATTGGCGACACAGCAACACTAAAGCTATTTCAGTTGATGACGTTATTAAGAGTTTATGGCGGTTGTTAAAAAAATCGAGCAAAGCTCGATCATCTAGCTAGATACTGTTAATAACACAATTATAGTTTTTTTTCTGATATGTACAATTGTACATAGGTACAGACATAGATCAGTTACATTGGGAACGTGACGAATCGTTTGGCTGCTGACTCAATCAAGATTTCTCTTATATTTTACGGATTTAACATTCTTGGCTTATATGATTTTAGCGCGTTCAGTAGTACAAAAGAAGCCTTCACATCATACAAATACTCGTATGTATGGATGGCCGTCAAAACTTGTTCATTTCCGGCTCAGTGCCCTCTCCGGCTTATCTTTCCGCACAAATTGAATATATTTCATGTGAGCCTTCACCCGACTGGGAGTCCTTCGGCGAGATCTTTGTACTATTTAAATTGATAGCCGACGTAATTGGGTTGGTTCAGTTGGATGTATTGTTGAGGTATGCTGTCAATGACGCAGTTGAACTCCGGAAGGCTAGAAGTGTCGAGAGTGGGCAGTCGATTCCTGGCCGATGTAAATTTATGTCACAAATATATTTTGTTTGTTTTTGGCTCTTTATTATTATGTCGTGTCATGTGATGTCTAAAAAGATAACATTCTTTTCAAAGCCATGTAAAATTTATTTACGTCATCCACCACTTCTTTGGAGAGAGTCACTTCAATTGGACACTCCGAGACAAGTTCGATTTGAAACTTGTTCGACATAAAGCATGTATTGTATATGTGTAAATGTATATATGTATATGTATGTATGTATTGAATATAAATCGCACGTAACAACTTTAGGGATTATCCTTATTTATTTATTCTTTATTGTTCCAACAACTTCTCCCCACGTGAAAGTTATGGCGTAGCCCGGGGATTCAACTTAGCCAAATGTTTGGCCCATTAGAAAGAAGCAACTCCCGCGAAGTGTGAAATCCAGTCTCACAAACTCCCTTCCGAAATGCGGGGTACGACCATGAACGTTCTGTACTCTATATGCGTGTGGACGAAGGGGGGTGGTTGTTATCTCTCAACTGCAGATCCGCATACGACTTATCGCAAATTTGAATACTCGACCATTTTATACCTCCTAAAATTCATGTGCTGTTTGAGTCTTCGGAGAGTGTAAACAGATGGTAGTTTAACTGTTTAACTTAACTTCCGTTGTATTTATGTATAAGGTGGTGAAGTATTTATGGGGTAGAGATCAAGCATGACGTGTTGTCTTTCCCATTTTTAAATGGTTAAAATACAGATTTTTTTTTTTTAAGTTTCATGTGGTAAATAGTTTGGCACGTCTACTAGCCTACTTAGCCTAGTGTAGTCTGCCACACTGCCCCAGTGCCAATAGCAAGTCCGCTTGGCTAAATAACCGTTGTAAATAACCGTTAACACACTCATACCCCCGCACTAGGATTCATTGTGTCGCGTGACACCACTAACAACCATGACCCGGTAACAAACGTTTATCTGTCACATAAACATCTGCCACGACCGGGAATCGAACCCGGGACCCGTCGCTTCGCAGGCAGGGTCGCTACAAACTAGGCTACGGGTCGTCACCGTCGCAATTACCTACTACATAATAACTGCACTGCAACAACGTGGAGTACGCTTTTGACTTACTTATTTCTTTCTTTTATCTTCTCTCCTCTTTCTTGGCCAGCAACGAGGCCTTCGGTGTAACTGAAGTTCATGAGCGATGGAGATCAACCATCGTCTGGTTGTTGTCTGGACATTTGCCGGTAATTACTATATAAATAGTTACTCCTAGGATATATTTGTATAGCACACAAAACCTTTTGCTTTTGAAAGGAAGATAATAATGTACTTTTCAATTAAAATGAATATCTTCTATTACACTGTAGAAGTGAGGTAGGAATATAATTTAAGCGGAGTGTTGGAGTTACATAGGAAGTAGGTACGCGGTACGTGATATCACATCGAACGGGAACGCTATCGCTCTCATTAACTGATAGTTATTCATTTAGTTAACGCGCGTTCACTGATAGCGGTAATGGTCTATGGCAAGAAGTTTTATAAACGTCAAATGTAAAGAACAATGGCGGGAATAAATATATCAAAGCCATTGATGTTTTTCCTGTTCATTGCCTCGTCAAAAATATTACAACGTTAATGAATATAACTGATTGTAATTTTATTAAAATAAGCAATAAGCTTGATTAAAATGTCTGACTCGTCTTCAATACAATGAGTTCCATTCATAGGTACAATAGTGTCGCCATTAAATTCCGCGGACATTGGTTTGGTTGTATTTAATGTATATTCTTGCACGTGGCTTGCCAACGCTTCAATAACGCCGGTGTCACATATCGGTGCGGCGTCCTATTCTGGCCGGATCGCTGAAAAACGTGAAAAGTGGCCGCGATAAGAGAGTTTTGGCCGGTGACCACAGATAGCTAGGGGCGCCACTTGCGTTACGTGCGGCTGGGGCTATATCGTTTCTGGCTTTACTTTATTGTGGAGTAAGGGCTTTATCTCAATATGCATATTTTGGTTGAGAGTTAGTATTTCGTATAACAATCGACCGTTTGTAAATGCGAATGAATTAAGAAATGATTTCTAAATATCTATAGGTATCATTCATCATCATACATTCAGTCCAGTCTGTTTTGGACTATTATTTTGAATGTTCTATTATGCTGTGTGTATACAGTATTATGCATGCCGTCCGAAGCACTGAACGCTCAAGAAATTGCCACTAGTGGTCACCCATCCAACTAAGGACCGCGCTCGCTGTTACTTAACTCGATTGATCACTTAAGACTGCTATGATGGCTTCATTTATTATTATTACAGTTAAATCCTCCATCAATCCGCACTGGAGCACACTGATGGAGCATGCTCTAGGCCTCCTCAGGTATGAAAAGAGACCCGTAATAGTAAATAAATAACGCTACACGCTAAATACAGGTAAACACTAGGATTCCCTGTGTCGACAACAAGACAAGAACACACACCCAGACCCGAGAGCAGGAATTTAAGCTCATCATACAAATTTCCGCCTCGCTGGGAATCGAATCCAGGACCCCTGGAACAGCGATCCGGCAAGTTAACCATTGCGCCATAGGGGTCGTCAGTAGTGGGCTATTAATGGTTGAAGCCACAGTTATATCTCTAAAGGGTAGTTGTTCAACCCTAGCGCGTGGTGTGATACGACACGCAGCACGGCGGTCATATGCATTTTTGCAGATAACAAACTTATGGCAGGTCGCTGTCCGTGTCGGGGGCTCGGGGATCGGGGCTCGGGGATCGGGGCTGCTCGGGAACTTTACAGCTCTGCTCTCCAAAACTCTGGATTACTGTAAGCAAACGGCTTTTGGGTTGCTTGTGAATATTATAATGTAGGTGCGGACACAGGAATCCAGAGACATCGCATTATAATTATTAGAGTTTGTGTAGTTATCGAGATTTAAATTTCCAAAATTTAAGCTAGCAAAAATATCTACTAGGTGTGCATAAATAGGATAAAAAATGACAACATTAATTTGGAGGTTCTGTTAATTTAAATTAATGTTTTCACAGCTTTTATGAATCTGCTTCTATTTCGACATTTTTATCCCATTTTTTTTATTTACCGCACACTTCTCTGCGAACCTAATATTGCACCTAGACGACTTGGGCAGAAGCCCGGGAAGAAATGAATTTAATCTTCAATCCAAGTTTAACTAAACTAATTCCTTCATGTTCGTACACGTTCATGTTTCACCTCCATTGTTTAAAACATAATCGTCTTGTTAAATTCAAATAACTAATTATAATTTCCAAATACATCACAGCGAAGTATGAACAGAAGGAAATATAAGCACGAAACCATCGATTTCAGTAAAGAAATAAAGCTAGTACACACGTAGTGCCCAATAGAACATGCCACTGCGCGTGTACGGGCCTAGATTGTGCGATAGCGCAATTTGCATATTACTGCAGATTTTTTTCCAGAAGTAGCATATATTCGAGTTTTATAGTGTTAAGTTAGATATATGGAGTTTATGTTATAAGATACGAGCGATTAAAATGACGATTCATAATATATTTCAAAACCCATGACAGGTAGCTTATTATAATAATATTTTTGTTACATTCAGAAGACTCAATATAAATATAAAGGTTTCAGTGACGAATCATCTCTGGTAACTTAGAATAAACAATTGTACACTGTAGTGTACTTGAACCTAAGAATACCTACTTTTATTTTGTACATAATGTAAAACAACTTCACAAAATTTACATATTTGCATAACCCCTTAATTTATTTAGTAAACTGTAACTGTTACTGTACCATAAAGGGCTCCCTCCCAGAATAAGAGAGTTACGAGTTGACATTTCTATGCGTCTTTGACAATATCACAGAGAGTAACAAAAAATGCATGAAAAATGCAATTTATTTTGTAATGTTTTTGTTCACCAAATAAAGTGGTGACTGATTTTAATACGCACATAATTAAAAAAAAATGGACTACCGTCTTGACATATGGTTTTCAGTATTAATTACAGACCGCTAATCTCTTCCAACTTGGGCCTCGCGAATTATAGGTCAATTGCAAGCATTCGAGGTCTTGACTCGTTGGCCGGTAATGATATTATAATGTTATTTAATTTTGCCGTTTTTTCTTGCAGGTAAGTAGGTTATCAAGCCGCCTCACGACTGCGAATGTTCGTAAGTACACTAGCTTAAGGATTTGTTGGCGGTGGAAGGCTTTCGTGTGACGTACCTGTTTGTAGCGGAGCTTTTGAAGGTTCGAAAAACATAATTAAGTTCCGTTTAAAAATCAGAATTGTTTAAACACTTCTTTTTTTTACGTGATGCTAAGGCAGTTGTTTCACTGCCGGCGAGTGAGCGAGTAACTATCGGCTATTTTCTGGTTCAAGAAACGTACTATAAGATATAAATATGGTGTAAAGAGATGCATAATTGTATTAATATTAGATCTCTAACTGTTCACACTGCCGGCGAGGGCTGACTCGCTGAGCGACAAGAGCTATAAAACATAATACTCGCTCAGCGAAACTCGCTTGGCGGTCGGATCACTCGCCGAGTACACATATAGTATCGACCCCAGCGAGTAGGGCGAGTAATCCCCCGTCGCAGTCTGTCACACGCTGATAGCCCAGCGACAAAACTATTGGAACTCACATCTGCTCGCATCTCAGCAACAGGCTTTCAGTTTCTAGCTCTACTCGCTACTCGCTAGTCGCCGTCGGTGGGACAACTGCCTAAGGTAATACTTGACAACATCCCTGATGATAAGTGGTGATGATGTTCAAAGATGGTACGTATGGTAAAGACTTACACATCAAAAGCGGGCGGAACTTCTCTCTTGCTTCTATATTTTTCTTGGCGAACGAAGATTGAGTAATGCCATTGGTAACTGATGTCCTTTGGCAATGGTGACAAGTTACCATCAGGTACCACATAAAATGTACTTTGTCTCTCCGAGTGTATACTAGTGTTTTCCTATCTCTAAAACGCTAAACTTATCCAGCATCAGATAAACGAACAGCACAATCGGCCTCCGTATGTGTGACTCTATGACTGCCAACCCCTAAATTATAAGGAGGTGAGACGGGGTGCAGAGGGTTAGGGAGGGTGGTAGAGCAAAAGTTCACGTTCTTATCGCATCTGTTTGACGGATTCCTCCGACAACGCTGCGTATTCATATTTCATGTAGATGCTCTACTGATAGAGACGTCGAGAGGCTAATGTCTTGTGAGTTCTGGAGAGTTCTTATAAAGTTGTAAGTGAGCGGTCCAATTCTAGAAATAGATTCTTTGACTCCGATCTGATGTCGAGTTGAATGCTTAGCGGCTTGATGGTCTAGTTTGACATGGCCATCTCTGAATGACGTGACCATCAGATCAACACAACACACTCAGTAATCGTGTATCACAAATTATAAAATACTCAAGACGTTTGAATGTTTTATGAATGAATGATTGAATTTATGAACGAATTTTATCCAAACGTTTACATTTTCAAAAGTGTAAATTTTAAATCAATATATTTTAAAAGTTGTAAAAACCGGAATTTCATATATTTTAAATCAATGGAAAGGTATATTTTTAGTGTTATTACCAGTTAAGGACAAGGATTAACGAGGACATAAAATAATGTTAAAAAAATAGTACCCACTAAATAATAAGTTTTTGACTAATCTAGTGATCAATCCAAAACAATTAAAAAATTAAAAAAAATATATTACATCTCTCCGTATTCATTACTCTATACTCCCAAGATCCTCAAGCCTCGCTACTGATAAGGCGAGCTATTTAATCACAGATCGCATCGGGCGGGCGGCGTTATCAGCCCCCGGCTTATCGCCGCCCCCGCCCGCCCTTATCAGCCCCGTATAAATTCCGAGCAGATTCTTATCCGGCTTCCAGTGTGTTATTCTTAGAGTGTGAATAAGGTCTAGAGGGAGGTTTTTATATTTATTGTAGGTCTAGTAATATTAGTTTAACATTAGGTAGGTAACCCTCTCAAGCTAACCTCTCTTGCTTATGGTGCATTCTACTCAACAATGGAACTATTGGAACCAAAAGATAAATAAAAAAGAAATTTAAGGTAGCAAACGAGCATGCAGCACCAGCCTTCCGCTGCCGCCCGTGAAACATGTGACCGACACAGAAAAATACTTTAATCGGGACTAGGGTGTTAGTCAGCAGAGGACTACTCGTAAGACCGTTTGTTGACGTATTACCTACGGTCTCTGATATTTCAGTGCATCAATGTTATTAAATCACAAATCAAACACTCTTAAATAAAATAATTAACGTTCTTGCCGTTTATTAAGAAATAAAGCCAGTCTTAAATTTTAATTATAGTTTCTGGTCACGCTGCCCACGGTATCGCTTGGCACTCTATGAGTGTCCGTACTCTTTGGTTATATTTTTATAACGGTAGCGTTATTGTTGTATTTTCTTTTGTTGGTGGAAAGCTCTCGAGCTTCCGAAGGGTTCTGGGGAGTTTTGCTGTTAATTAGGGTTTTAAGTATACAACCCGAAGTACAAGTAGCGTTCTTTATACAAAGTTTTGGTATGAGTTGTGATCGTAACTTGAAATTTGTCCTGTATTAGGTTTACAAGAACAAGGGAAATCGGTAGATCAACAGAGGAATACTGACTCAATGGAAATAGGTTTCAGCAAATAACGTCCGAAACTATACTTTGACGCATTTATAATTTAAATTGAAAAAATGAATTGTGTGAAAAATGATCCGTTGCGAACGTGTTGAAAAGCAATTGGCAACATTTCAAATAGTTTTAATTTGGTTTGCAATATTTGACCCGAACTTACATATATAGACATTACAAGTTAATTAAAAGCTAGAAAAATGTGTTTAAGAAAACTTCACAAACGCTATTAGGATAGCGGCCTGAGATAATAGTGTTGTTTGATGTGGTTTGAAACTTTTTTCCAATGAATTTTCCATTGTACTGATGGTGTAGTGGCCATATTAACCACGATAGGGCCTACCGAACTGATTATTAACTTGCTATGTTAATAAAACCTCATTTACTAATTCATTAGGTTGTTAATTTAAATTCATTTTAATAGTTCTTGTGGGTGAATTCATTATGATAGGGGGTGTGCCCCCGGGCGGGGCGGCGGGGAGGGGGGAGGTGAGGTGTTTCACCACCCGCCGTCCTTATCTGCTCCATATTTTACTTAAGATTTTATCACCAACGTGACTTCCATAGCTTCTATAGATATAACTAACTACCTCGGAGGTAGATGATAAAGTAAAATTGTAGTTTTTTCATAATTTATACAGTTTCTAGATACTTTTCAGCAACTGAAACTAAGATCCTATATGCCAGAGTATGCCAATGTATGTTCTTAGGCTCGTATACTTAGAGAATGCCAGCCCCATAGTGGGGAAGTTAAGGCAATAATTTAAACCTTTACCTACTTATGTTTCTAATTAAAATAAGATATGTACTCAGTACACAACTTCTTGTTTAAGACAACGTATTACGCAGATACATTTTGATATAGGTATATTTTTTTAAGTTACACGTTGGAAGCTTATTGTTTGCGATACGGAAGCTCGTAAGATAAGGCGCGATGGTTTTATTGCTCCGCGGGATAAACAGATAAACCTATCAAAGATAGGTATGAGTACGAAATGTGGACGTGGAGTCGGATTCAAGTTACGACTGTATGACGTCATTTTAAACTTTAGTGGGACAGTTAAGATTCAAAATAACAGAAATAATATTACTCGACTGACGACCCCTTGGCCTAGGTAGGGGTCTTGGGTTCGATTACTGGCTCTCAAGCTCTTAGCCGAGAGGCAACAAGTCGTATGGTGGCTGACTCCAGCATGTGGGTGGTAGCCAACCAGCCCTACCACCAATCAGGAACCTTCTTCTGTCGCCCTGGTCTGCCGCCAGTCTGTGAGTGTCCAGTCATAATAGGTCCATTAGGGGAGGCACCGGTGTTCATACGAGATCCCGGGGTCTCCCCATATGCGTTCGATGACTGCCAAGGGGGTTTTAGTGGGTACGAATCTCACGTAACCCTGTAGGGCATCTTTTGTAGATTTCCCCCTCGAAAAAAAAGGTACATTCGCTTATTTTCCGGTAAGACAAAAAACACTTAAACACAGTGTTACATACGAAGCTATCGCTTATCGAGCGAGCCCCGCGCTCAGACGATCTAACACACGTGTGCGGCGATCGTCGAGCGAATAACAAAAATTAATTGCAGCTATCGAACTTCCTGTGCCGTGAGATACGTGAGCCGATTGCATCGAGCACAGCTAATTAAAGTTATCGTAGACCAATTATATGCGCGTCTTATCGCTACCTCATTGTGTTGGAGCGGGGACACACTACAGGCAAGGACGTCGAACGTAAATGCCTAAGGTATTGGAGTATTGTTATTTTGTACTCCACCTTAATATTGCAACGCCCCTTTCGAATTTTGAAACTGCTAATAAATGTGGCATTTTTCCATATTTTAAATTAATTACCTTCGCCATTTTAACAGGTTGAGCCAAACCTTTAAGCGAGGTCAAAATAGGGAACGTTGCGGAAATAATGCGTGTTCGACGAAAGGTCTCAAAACAAAATGGCGACTAATTATTATCCCTGGATCCCCAACAGCGGAAAGATACATTAAAATCGCATCGAAAAAGGCCATCAATTCCCCGGACCAGCACTTCAGCCCAATATATATAGCCCATAAAAATGTTAATACTCTAATGCAACTGAACATTCCTTATATGTGTAATTTGCCACGTTTAAAAACGAAAAATGCGCTATTACACCACCGCGTAAGTCATGGGCGGACGCGATTTTATTAAAGTTCCTTTAAAACTATTAAATATTATGAAATGTATATATATTTTGCCTGACGAAGTTATGATTATGTTACTACAACATCGAATTTGTTTAAAAAGTAATAGAAAGTAGTAATTTTGTTTCTAAGAAACAGAACTTAACAAGTAAGAGTTATGATTAACAATTACATATTTTGCGCTTTGCGTAGTAAAATACTCTTTATGTTATTTTTCTTTCTAATAAATTATTCTCGCTTATGTATTTTTAAAATTTAAAACAGTGTTGGCAACAGCTTGTGTCGAGCACTGCGAGGCTGCACATACCCACTTTCTACGTTAAACAATTGATTCTGGTCGAAAAAGTCGAAACGTCCGCGGTAGTCCAGCTCGCTATTCCTTTAAAACTGCACCAGCTCCCAAATGTCCAGTCGATGCAGTATTCTTGAAAACGACCGTTAAGGAAATGGGACATGTAAATGAAGGCATTGGTCGGGCATGCGAGAATTGCGACCCGATGCGATAACGATCCGATTCCAAATTGCCGACTTAGTTGCTATGTTGAGTTACAGCTATTTTTCAGTAACTTTTAATTTGGGACCGCAATGTGCTCGATCCATGAGAGTTACTGGTTTTCTAACTTGAAGTCTTGAACTACTATTTAGCTTTGGAAGGTTTTATAACTGTGGATAAGACGGAATGTCAGTTTCATCAGCTCCACGAGTTTCAGAGCTGTGACCATGCAGCAGTAAAAGTTGACATCGATGTATCGATGTCAGTTTAGTGAGCACTATGGGATCAAGTTGCGACGAATTTGACTTTAATAGAAATGATCGCTACAGCAAAACAGTATAATACATATATGCAGGATCTTCCCTTCACAAGCGCAGTATACTTATAATTATATATAATTACTTCATAATTTTAATTCATCATCCCCCGATGCAGGCTGTAAGTTTTCAGTCTATCACCGTTAGTGTGAAAGATTCAAACTCTAGTCTTGTATTCAGAAGACTATTCAAGCCACAATGGTACATGTATCTGCTACCCAAAAGTTTCGAGAGCTAACAAAAAAATGTATATGCATTTGTATTCCCAGTGGTCGCGTCGTGGTTTGTAAATCGCGTCGGCCGTTGTAAATATCCGGCAGGTTTAAGTTAAAGCGTTTTGCTGTATCGACGGGGACCGCTGCCAAACGCACGCCTAATGTGCCAAATTTACCACCACCGACCAACTTCAGCTATTGTTTGCTCGATTTTGACTGAATCCAAATCAATGTCAATTGTTTCAGTGTTTATAGTAAGCAAAGAGATACGGCGGAAAACAATAACATAAATTAAGTAGGTACGTACTCGAACATCAATAACTTTAACCAAACAAAAAACCAACTTCAACGTCGATAAGTAATAAAACACATAGGCACCTACGTGTCTATAAATTTGAGGGATTTATCTCGATTTCCCTGGGATTCCATCATCATATCCTGACTTGGTGGCAATGGTATCACCTCGGAAGTGCCTGCGCTTTTTTCATTTTAAAAAACAAATAAAAATTGGTTCACAAATGACGAAGAAATTGCTGGACTTAAATTAAAAAAAAATATAGGCATCGAATATAGATCCTCCTCATTTTTTGGAAATCACTACATAGTATAAAACAAAGTCGCTTTCTCTGTCCCTATGTATGCTTAGATCTTTAAAACTATGCAACGGATTTTGATGCGGTTTTCTTAATAGATAATATAATGATTCAAGAGGAAAGTTTGTATGTATAATATATTAAAGTTTTGTGTAAATTGGTTTTCCCGAAGCGAAGCGAGGGCGGGTTTACTAGTCAGTTAAAAATGGCTACAAATTGTCATTGTTGCCGTCATTGCGACAAGTTTTTGTATGGTCAGTAGCCTGTTACAGGTCAAAGGTTCGGTTCCGTCTCCATTGGAAAGAAAATCAACGCTGTTTAGTTAGAGGCATAGTTATGACTGTATTGGTATTTTATCCTAGTCGTCTTTGTTATTACATACGTTAAGTACATCGATGATTAACTTTATACCTTCGTCTGTATTAAGTTGCTCTGTGGATACCTTTCAGTACTTAAAATGCTACCTCTATGTTATTTTCTGGAGGTACTGCTGACATATTTTTACAAATTCTTTTGTTATTTGTTAATTCCTTCCGTTCTTGTTTTATTTGAAATTTGTTCAAATTCTATTATTCGTAGGTTGTCTAGAAGAGATCGCTAATTAGTTCTTGCTTTTTTATCAATTGGTCCCCTGTTGTATCTTAATGGATTAAAGACCTCTGTCTTGTTACTGTACAATAAAGCAAATTTGTATTTGTAAATGTACTTAATTGAAAGCTGGATCAGAAGATTTAAAATTTAATTAGCAAATACCCAAATCAATATTACAAATTAGAAAACATACATTCAAAGTACTTTACCTATCACAAACATCTTCATATTTAGCTCTGACTAATCGATCCTGTTTAGGTTCTAATGACCATTAAAATTGACCATACAAAACAGTGAAGACAAATGTGGCGGTCGCTCGTGCGGTAAATACCTTACATTACAATACACGGAATTCAATCCTTTAACATTTTTAACCCGACACCATTCCATACTTAGTTACATTTGTAACAAAATCAGATTCCAATCTCTTTGATCCAAGAGAACAATATTATCGGTTGAAACAAAAAATAATCTAACAAAAACCAACGAGTGCTTCACAATGGGTTAACAAATGTGTGCGACAGAGATAAAATGTGAAAAAAAGGTGTCGGACTACCGCGCGTTCGCGGCCACCTATACGCGGATTACATTGTCAGGGCGCCATACATTGACGTTTACATTCGAGATTACATTCAGACATGCCTTGTAAAGCGGCATTGGATGGTAAATACGCAAAGGTGTTTGCTACCTTTTTTATTTTTTTGGCCCGCCCCGTTTGTTGTTGCATTGTTCTTTATTTGAAATACTTACTAAACGGAATATCGTTTATCGAATGTGGTAGATTTCGAGCATATTTAGCTGTGTTTTAAACAACCTGATCGTTGTATGTGGGCACAATGAAGTTTACAGCTGCTGCGGGGCAAGTATCGTGACTTTAGTTATTTTCGTTAACATGTGTTGGCACTGTGTCATGTTTTCATGGTATAATATGCTGAATGCATACGGGGCCGTAAACTTACCTTTACGTTCGCGGTTGCTTGCTAAAACTATCTCACAAACCACATAAGGTTTTTTGAAAAACAATAGAGCATTTGTTTTTCTTATAGCTTTTTAATAAATTTAGTAATTGAATGAAAAGTATAGTTCTTGACAGATTGGATCAGCTTGATTGCCGATGAAACATCTTGCATGAAATTCACGTCCAAATATGTACCTACAGTCAAGGGCCAATCTTTAATATTTTTATGTTCGTATTCACCTGCGTTTGAGCTGTTAGCAAGCACTGAATAAATTCCAATGAATAAATTCCAGCTCTCCAGGCCTTGGGCACTTATCATCCAGCGTACCACCCTATTCACCCTCTCGACTCCGTACCTATTAGCAATAATCTTGCTGTCAGATCTTCCTATTTGTACCTATGTATATATATTAATCTGGGTTTCCAAACTTTCACTCAATGTACGCTCATTATATAATCTAAAAATATTCCTCTAATCCACGAGCTTAAAACTCCAATAACCCCCAGCCATGGTCGACATCCACAACTCACTCACAAGTAGGTAAACGTTGTAACTCTATATGCACTAAATTAAGTCTGGGGTCCTTAGTTTGTCGTGTAATAAATGTGTTAAGCAGTTTAAAGGTATAAACACTAGGGCCCCATTGTTGGGCGATCACAATCGCGGGGCCACACAAAAGGCGTATCGTGGTAGCGGGCGAATGACAAATGAGTTAGGCCCCGGCCACCCAAAGCGTTATTGTGATTCTCCACCGAATGTGCTAAATTTGAACGCTCTGCTCTGTAGTTAATCTGTGGCACTTAGCCGTAGCACTACTAGCACTAGAGACGGTGATTATGACCTAGTGGTTTTTGTGTTTGTTTCCAAAGACCTGTCACGATTAGGGTCTAACGATACTCATCGACGTGGAATCGCCTTAATATCCGATAAATGCCGATCGTCTATTGCGAATACTGTTCCAGTAGCCAACCAAAAAGAGTCCCTATCAACAGAAGATTATAAGACCTTAAGAACTTGTTAAACCCCTCGATCCTACTACCGCTGGTCATGACATCATCACCACAATCGATGGGTGTCAGTCACACCATTACAAACAGATAGTGACCGCGGTTGGAGGGCGCGGGCGGCGCGGGCGGCGCGGGCGGCGGGATCACGGTGTGAATCATTAAACGCGCGATAGGGCGGAGGTGACGCGGGGCGGTGGTGCCAGGCAACGGCGGCCGCGGTTACGATGGACAAAGCCTCAATTTACATTTATTGCTACTGGTGTAAGTATCTTTACAAGTCAAGACTACATTTACTATGTATGTATGAATGTATGGCTAAAATACTTAATATCAGGATTTTAGCCAAACATTTACTTTTTAAGTTATGACTGTCAGAAAATCTGATTCCTGAACTTAGAATTTGGTAGGTTGAAATACTAATAACAATAACTGAGATCGAATGCTTAACGCGTAAGGGGATTTTTAATTAAATTTGTTACTATTTTCATGTGGTATCGAGAAGAATACAAAGTTATAAATTAACGAGGACAGCACTTTCTTTCTTTCTCATTATTTTCTCTCAAGATACACTGGCAAATTTAGTGTTTTTTCTTTAGTTGGTATGTTTGGAACATTATCTATGTACAGATTGTACAAAATTGCAATAACTATTTAGGTTTCATTAAAAAAAATTAAAGGTATCAATCGCTTCTAAAGTTGTCGACATATTGTCATATTTAAAACAATTTTCTACTACACACAGTACGTAATTTTTAGTAAGCCACCGTATCCCGACCTTAACTACCAATCACAACTGATACTTAAACACAAACAATGTGTAGCTAATAACCTGGGGCATAAGTCATTTTATTTAAAAATTCTTTGAATTACGTCACGTCACGACAAACACGAAGAAATTGATAGCACGCAATTAAAACATTCATAAGTTAACCGGCCCGTGGTCCGCTGCCGCCCCTGACACGGACCACAGCAAACACGAGTCACATACACGGCCGATTAAATCCTTTGTTGTGTTGAAGAAAAATGGGCGAACAGCACTATCTCGCTCGATACTATTACCGAGACAAGATTCGTCACTGACGATACCATCCGCCATGTATCACGGACGGTCGATCCTCGCAACTCGATTTGTTGGTGTAAATTACATTTGCATACGTCGCGTCGCTTTCAACTCCATTCGTCTATGTTTGCCTAGTTAACAAGTTCACTCGATGTTCTCAATTATTTTTAGTTATTTATTTATAACAAGCCTACACCCGCGGCTTCGCCCGCCAAAAATCCCTAAATATGTAAAAGTTGATAAAATCAGAGAACTTTCATACTAACTTTGCATCCCCGTTATACCCCCTTAGGGGGTGAATTTTCAAAAATCCTTTCTTAGTGCTCCCTTACGTTATAAAAGGAACCCCTGTGCAAAATTTCAAGTTTCTAACCCTTATAGTTTAGGCCCTACGTTGATATGTCAGTCAGTCAGTCAGTCAGCTTCTCCTTTTATATATATAGATATATATTGTCTCAACATCTTGTGGTTTGCACTTATAAGTGAAGTAGGTTACACTTTGGGTGTGTTTACTTTATTGGTGTAACTTAAATCAACAAAAAAGAATACTTACTAATCCAAAACCAATAATTTTAATTATTCAAGCATGTCTTCTTAATAAACTTACTGCTCAGGAAAGCTTTAAAAAATGTATTGTGTCTCTACCTTTGTTACGGAGGTACGTAATGCGTTCGACAATTCTATCTTTTATTTCAAACCATTGTATCGGTCTCCTTTCTGTTCAGCATTAATAAATATGTCACTTTTAATAAGATATTGTTACAATGCAAAAGCGTTGGCGTTTATTAAATAAACAGATAAATATTAAGAACATTTATTTAATGAGTCGATGTCAAAAGAAGTGTCGTTGCAGGTATGATATTAAAAAAAGTCATAGATCCTAATTTAAATATTCGTATTCCTAATTTAAATTTATATGTACGGTGCACAAGTCGCAGGTAAGCGAGAAGGGGCTATTGGAGAAAATCTAAGAAACCGTAAAATCAACAAATCGTGCCGTTTGCATCCGCACGCGAATTGACATAATGGTGTATCGCCAGATCTTTACCAATTAAACTTTGACCCGTTTGTACGTACAAAGTACTCGCGCAAGTAGAGCTACTGATAAAATGGTATCGCCAAGTAAAAATGGCGAACTAGCAATGAGTTCTTGTAACTTTATTATTGTACCTAAATATTTTTTCAACCATAATTATTAATTTGTTATATCTAGTATGACTTCTTTTTTTTTACCAATGTGTTTTCAAGTGCTTAAGTTCAATAAAAAACATAATTGCTAGCATTACTTTAATTGCTAGGGTTATTAACTTACTCGTGGTGTTAACGATTAACGGTTGTGTTAAAGCGTATCAGAATCTTTAATTTTCTTAATTGGACTTATAGATCTAATTTTCACAGGAGAATATTAATTTATATATAAAAAACATACTTTGGTTAAAGTTACTATTCCGAGAATCTCTAAACCGAGAATATCCCACTTTACTTTTTCAAACTATCTCGATAACATCTCGTAATCCCTCGCGCTCCGGCACTAGCTGGCTAAATCAAACAAGCAATTATCTTATAATAAGTAAAAAACGCAAAAGTGAACAGCAATTTCATTTCAATTATTACTATGGACGTGGGGTTCGTACTAAAAAATGTCCGAGCCAAATGAGCTCAAAACGCAAAAAGAGCTACAATCGACTGCAATCGAAATTAAACCGTGATGTAATGATTTTAGTGTTTAAATTATCTTGTTAACATTTCTATTCTCGCGATGGCTGTGACTGTAGCATTTTTTTCGCGATTTTAGTATGAGACCCGACATCCATAGTAATAATAAGTCAATGAACAATTTACATATTTTTCTTTTTTCAAAGTATATTTAGCAAGTAGGCAGTAGATACTAACCGCTGGCCGCTAACTCGCTCCACCAGCTGTCCCGTGCGAACGGCTCGTGTATCGTCCGCACGAAGACGTCCGAGATCGCTATCACTCGCGCCACTCACGACTCTATAATAATTCTATTAATATGTAATTAATCGCCGCTCAATTGATGTAACACGTTGCGAACAAATTATGGGTAAGCAGCAGATATCACTCGCCACGTTTATGATTTAATGACATTCGCTCGGGTGTTTATTTGCTATCGATTAATCGAATTAATGGTTATGAGGTGTGTATGTAGCTACGTAATCATTATATTTTACAGAATAATGTGATAATAACATATTGAAGTTGTGATTTCCAAGTTTACAATTAGATAACATATTATATTATGTACTCATCCATTTTAATCGACGACATGCTATTATTTTAATTTATGTATTTAAATGTATAGAAATGTTATTCACTAAAATTTTAAATTGTACAGTACATTGCGTCTAAAATAGTTATTCACGATTTACAATCTATGATAGTAGTTCTGAGGATAGGATTTCAGCTTCTTGTGTTCAGTGGTCTCGGCCGTGCGTTGTCTGTCAGTCACTCAGTAATGGAAGAGTTTTATCTACATAACATTGATTGCGTAAAATAAATTATTTAAAAACTTTTTTTTACTTTGTACAAGTTAGCGCTTGACTACGATCCCACCTTAGAAAAGAACAAAACATAGATATAAATCGAAATAGATTTTTATTATTTACAAAAATGGATTTGTAGTCCTAATGGGATTTTTCGTATTATTAGTTTATTATGTTTGAAGAGCAATCTGTGTAGATATCTGAATAGTGATCTGATCTGAATAGTGTGTGTCAAGCATGTATAAAAGCATATTATTATCTTCGGAATGGATAAAAATAACAATCATAAAATATTATGTGTATTACAAACCATACCCTAGCACCTATAATATGAGCCTAGGGCCCTACAATTGCAGCCCCATAGCATTAAGAGTCACAAGACAGGACTCGACAACCGCAGAGATGTGTTCGGTGCCAGGGACTGATAAATCTCAGTCAGAACATCTCTCATCCATCTATGTGAGACTCGCAAGGCTCTATTTCAGTATAAACTCGATCGCACCGACCAATTTCGCAAAAACTACACAACGCGATCCGTTGTACTGATCGTTGATAGGGTTGGGAGTGTTCGCAGAAAAATATTAACACTATTTTGACAAAAAAAAACTATTAATTTTGGTAAAACTAATTATGCTGTTGAAGATTCGCATTCCTTGGAGATTATGATATCATTTGAGCCGGTAATCAAAGTCAACTAAAGCGTTTTTAGTCTTTGACTTTAACTAGTCTACCTCGGATCAGAAGTATTGAAAACTGCAGCTGCTGGGATGTTGCGTCCACATCCCCATTCCCATCTTAGAGATCGTTGTCTTACCAACTTTTCTCAGATGTCTTTATACTGTGTTATTAAGTGACAAAATAATATGGCGATGGATTATTATCCTTAAACAATTTATACCATTGAAAGCGTTTATTTGACCAAGTACCTATTATACGACCCGTATGGCGCAATGGTTACCATGCCGGACTGCCATGCGGAGAGTCCTAGGTTCGATACCCAGCAAGGCTGAAATTTGAATTATAGTTCCACGATACAGGGGAAGTAGGCTGGAAAGTTATTTTCCCCTCCATTATATGACCATCCATACGTTTCATTCCTTTCGCAACTCAATCATTCACATTGATGTTACTTCATAAAAAAACAGTCACCAAACTACTGTGCTAAACCAGCGACAATTTAAACTGTATGTTCCTCAAACTGCTTATTCACCGCGCGTCCCAATCATCTTTTATTGCTCATACACTATTACAACAATTTTAATAACATTCTTAACTGTGGCTCGATCACAAAAAACTTAAGAAACACCAACTTTTTTGCCATCAGTCCCAGCACACACGGCTGCGAGCGCGCGGTATCGTGCCATCTAATATTATTCTGGGAACGGCCTTAATAAGTCACTACAGAATGTTATCTATTCCATTTTATCGGCCGCTCTGATAAGGATCTCCATCCAATTAGCCCCACAATGCAATATGGGCCGACTCAACTGTTATGACGGACTACATGGTAAATTCTGTACTGCTGTTCGCGTTTTACGACCATCTACGGGCACTGAGATCGTGTTAAATTTGAAGACTACAATTGACGCGAATGTTCCATTCAATTGTAACAAGTTCAGTGTCACTACGCTTTGTAGTAAGTAGTTGTATGTTCAGTATATAATGGTCTGGGGTCATAGTCTACTAATTCATGCTTCAGTTGCAGCATGTCGGAATAGGTTAGTACGTTTTTGACACATTCTGTAAACGAAATGTGTCAAACTATTCAAATATGACGCAATTGAAGCTTTCATTAATTAGCAGACTTGGGCACCTGTTTGTTTGTTTGTTTGTTAGTTTGTATGTTTGTTTGTTTGTTGGTACGCTTGGTCATCTTACTTTGATTTGAGATGTTGGGTGTAAAATAATAATTTCAATATCACTAACTTCAACAATTACTTACATTACAGGATTAAAACTAGAAGCGAGGTAGGTCTGTTTAACAGAGAATCGAATCCCTGATCTTTCGGCTAACAAGCGCGGTGAGGAACTACTGTATTTTGAAAGGAAACCTATTAGGTACTTTGAAATGGAAAATATTCTGTCTTCTGAGACTTGGTATGGAAGTTGTTACCTATAACAAGTTATTCATAAATATTCATTTTAAGTTGTAACAAGAAATCGCAATATTATGTTCATGTTATAAATAATTATTTCAAAGAATACGGTAGATACCTACCTACTTTACTGTTTGCTTTACCCGATAAAAAAATATGTAATTTATATAAAAAAATCGAAATAACATAAATTCCCATACATATAAGTATTGTATTCCATACCATTCTTTAAGACATTAACAACAATGTTGCCAACTCTGACAAAAAAGAACCTTACTCATTGTATTTAAACCCTAATTTAACTGTTATCGATACCATCAGTCCTTGCATCGAAACATCGATACCTCCCGCGTTCGGTAATTTGATCGCACGATATCATCGATATTATATCTCGACATTCGTATGCAGTATCGCTGGCGAGTTGATTCAAAATGCGGCCGGAAATCGATTCGTGACATGTTAAATCGATCGGCGCCGGCTGGTGATTGTAAGTAGTGAACTTTACGATGTTGTTCACTAAAGAGGTGATGGTCAACGAGGCGTTGATTGTGAGGCAGCAAGTCATTTAATGCTGAGTTAGTAATTTGGATTGGTCTTAAGTGGCACGAGTGATCGTTTTTGTCTCTTCGAGTTTTTCAAAAATTTGAAGACAATATTTTTACAGTAGACTTGTTCACAAATTCCGTCATAATTGCTTTAAAGTATGTAGTACTATACCTGCCTACTAGGATAAGTAAACTTCATTAACAAGAATTGTCATTCAATCACGTCAATAAATTTTTAAAAGATATTTTAGGGATTTATTTTTTGATAAAATAGATTTTGGACCAAAATATATTTGATTTTACATAAAATAGGTTAAGATGTTGAACACACTTACTATTCACTCGCATGAGAATATTAGTTGTAACTCCTTCGCACATCGTACAAACTGAAAAAAAAAACAACCCATTCAGATACAAAGCAGTATAATAAAGCTTTATATTGTTCTCAATAAGTAATTAAGTAAATTATTTATTGTGTGTTTGTTGATTTGTTTTAGTTGCCTTTTGACCCAGTGGCCTCCGTTTCCGAACACCTGCGGGGAGGCTGGGGGGTGCTGATAACGCATCGATTGCCGCTATCGGTCCATCGGCAATGGAACTGATCGTATCGGTCCAACTCATTACATTACATGTTGAGTGTGTGTGAGTGGTAGTTACTGTATGTGTACATACACCAGCCAGGTGTGTATGTAGGTGATCAAATTAATTTTATCACCGTAACCAAAATCGAGCCGAAAGTACCTAGTGACTTAGTAGACTGAATACCGTTCTCGCATAAAGTTCAATTCCGTGTGCACCTCTAATTACAAGCTGCAATGTTTGTAAGCATGTTCGAGTGAAATCTTTCAAGATGAATTAGAACTACTTCCTGTTAATCTACGGGCTTGAAATTTTTAATATTGCTTTAGATTTGATTTACTTTAGATTTCGATGGCGATGCAATTTTATGACATGCATGACCGGATACTACTACTCAATGATTAACAAAAGAGTGACCAAATGTATTACTTTGCGTTTATAACTTACTCAGCATTATAAAAGCGTGGTTTTAGGGTTGCCACGATATTAATTTATTTTTAAACTACGTCCGTATTATATATACGACATAGATCGGTTAAGTATAACTGCATAAAGCTACATAAACGTACCGTAAATGCACACAATTTGCTTGGTGTCGGATAGATTGTGGACGTTATTCACATTTAGCTATGACGGCGTGTTCTAAATATGTACGTTTGAATTTCTGTTATACAGCAATATTCAATGTTATATTTATTTAAATGATTAAATAATCACATTAAAATGAACTCTAAGCATGTTGAAGTTGGAGTGTAAGTGACTCGATCGATCTTTGAGTTCAAGCCAAGCAATCTCCCCTCCTTCTGGTGCATCATGATGTAGTGTCGAAAACTATGTTTTCTTTATGGAATTAACATAGCAATCCACTCTTTCGCTGCCGCCCATATCAACTGTGACACAGAATAAGACTCAAGTCTGGAGTAGAATGGTTAGTAAGGTAGCAAACAGTGTTAGAACTGACTGGGACTGTTATTGATAGTTAAAATTGATAATTATATCTATTACAGTTTTTATTTCTTAAAATAATCTATGGATTAAGAAGAGCTGTCACCATTCTTTTCAGTATAAAATAATTATTTATGAGAACATATTCATAGAACAGTGTATTCTCCTGTTTATTATTTGTGACTGTACGTTACGATTAATTTATGCAAAAACTTTTTTAATCAAGTCATTTCCATAAATATCAGTATCCGATAAAAATCACTTCTTTATTGAAACTGAATATAATTAATTAAATGTTACCAGTATGATTTATTTTGTTTCTTGATAAATTTATACTGACAATGCTTGTCTCTGCGGTCGGCCCCACATTCCTCATAGGTTTGTCATCGTAAAAATTCTTAGTACCGGTCTGTAGTTCGCCATTTTGCGTAGAGATTCGATCTTTCTTTATCAATACCTAAATACTTACTTATATTCTATAAAGAAATTCTATTACATAAGATTCATTTAAGTTCGATAAAAAATTGCAGTCGAATTGAGAACCTCCTCCTTTTTTGAAGTCGGTTAAAAGCAAAAGTTAATCACTATAAATACATATAAATACAAAATTAAGAAGTATTTTTTAAATAGTATTGGTACAACGACGCATTAAACAGTATTTAGATTCTGCATCCCATCATAGATCCTAACTTTCCTAACCGAAGACAATTTCATACACATTCCTGCGTCAAAAAAACTCATCTCACACCAAAAACTTCCCAAACTGTTGTCGGCTTGTCGCCGCATTAAGAATCCATTAGGTGGACGAATCGTACGATTAATTCGTCTTTATCATCCAATGTACTATCAGCTGAGTACCCTGCTTGATTTATATTGGGATTTTTATCAACGGTGATGGGAGGTGGCGCCGGCCAAGGAACGGCATATCTTCACGAATTTCGAGTGCATAGATACCGGATCTACTTGGGTTAAGTCACTTATCGGTTAGATTGGTTCGAATCCGTTTCGATGATCAAGCGATGTTTGGAACGACTCATTGATTATGTATCGTTGGCTTGTACCGTGTACTCTTGTTCCAACATGTTTGAGAAAGCAGGCGGAATCGGAACTGTCGTGGTTAAATGTTGGACTAGCTTTGTTTTTACGTGATTATCATAAATAATGAGTTTTATTTTATACGTTGATGATGTGATTTTTAATGATTTTAAGTGATTTTTAATTAAATGAGTTTTAATTTGTACGTTAAATTAATACGTTTTAATAAAGTAACTCGTCGTGTTGCTGCGGAAGGCAGGCAAGTTTCTAGGGTAGGATCTATAATTGTACTTTCTCATCATTTCTGAACGGCTCATTCTCTGACGGCTGAACGGCTCTTACAGTTTGTTAAATAAATTTAATTTTTAAAATGACTAAAACTAAGGCCATTTCTCTATCGTCAAAATCTGGCTTTTTATTAAAAAAAATAGTACGACAGTGTTCAGCATGCGCTGCGGCAGATACGCATCTTCCGTCCGACCATGGCCTGCACCTGCCTGGTATCAGCTGATCTCAACTATTTTAGATAGTGTAGCGTTACGTAGCTTAATGTGTATCTATAGTACAGTCTAGTTGAAGGATTGTACTCATTATTACTGTGATATTTGGAGAAATAATAACGCAAACTTCTTTCGCTCGGTGTTCGTTTCTCGCACGAGAGAAAGCACAGAGTAGGTTTCAGACAGCACAAATATCCACGACCGGAGAAGAAACATTAAATTTATCTGTCACATAATGTTTTGCCTCCACCAAGAATCGAACCCGGGAGCGCTCGCTTCGCAGACAGTGTCAGTTACTACGCTACAGGGTCGAGGTCGTCACCTGTCACCTGTAATCGTATCGTTGATTGTTAGGTTTTTGACACTGTGCGAATATCAAAAGAGAATTTCATAGTTGCTCTAGTTATGTAGCACTACTACAACATCCGACCACCTGTTCCATATCTGGCAATCTTAACGTTACGCTATCACGTCCCGAGCATCGAATCTTGGCCCATCATAGCTGGACAAGAACCGAGGTACAGCTTTCTACTACAACTTGTGATGAGTATCAGAATCACGGTACCTGTCCCGTTGGATGTTGTTTTATGATGAAGGTGGTGTCTGTGAAGTGGAAGTGTTTGTAATTAGGGGATGTCGTTGGTAGTGTCTTGTGGTAGATACCGAATGCGAAACAAACTTATTGTGAAGTCGACAGGTCTCATTTATTATCTATCAAGTGTCGACAGCGTTTCTCGTCATAACCGAAGTACCTGAAAAGTAGGTAAATCATGTAGTAGGAAAATATTAATATAAAATACAAATATTATAAATATCCGTTACAGTAATATACAATGTTAGCGACTATATATGTACGTTTAAAATCACAAAAGATTTTTTTAAAATAATGGTGCAGCACTTTGGTGTTCACGGGACTCTAGTAAAGTTCAACCTTCTCTGCTCATGCGCCTTATAACCAATGGACGATGATTTCTTTGATGATCACACTTACACACACCCTTGCTCTCGCTCTTGCTCACTGTATTGCGGGGGCAATGAACATACGCAAATAAGACATCACAAACACCCATGACCATGACATATAAACGTCTGTCCGGCGGGGAACAGAACCCAGAACCTTTCTCACCGAGAAGAAACGCTACCAACTATTGGGTATTGAAATAAATAGCGTAATCTCCACAATCTTGCCATATTTCATTTAAATATGCCGTGACCAGGGTTTCGCGATAATATTTAAATATGAAAATACACATGAAAATGAATTTAATGAAGTTAATGAGGCAAAAGAAAGGGTAACGGATAAAGATGTTTTTAATTAAACCTGTTAATCGGCTCTCGCATCGAGTACGCGTGCAATTACGATCGCGCGATATTATAAGTAATAACAAATTAATCGTCCGACCATCTTGATAGTGTAAAAATTGCAGTTGCAAGTTGTCAACCCCGAGATGAGAGATTACAAGTAAATCTTGCGGTGCTTACGGTCCATTGATAACAGCGAGAGGCATCTACAAATTATGATCTGCCTCGGATCTGTTTCTGATGAAATATAAAACAAAAAAGAGCTCGGCTTGACCAGTTTATAGTCGATTGCACTCATGCAAAGTTGTTAAGTTTTTTACCTGTCTGGCCTTACTATCCTCCTAAAATCAAATTAAATCCAATCTCGTTCATAAAAACAAAAATTGGCTCCTCTATCTCATCTCTCCACAACACATACGTAGGTTACCAACCTATTCGATGCCTCGAATGAATAAAAATAGCATTAGAACGAAACTCTTACTAACAGTCACTAATTGGATTAATACTGTCACAGCCGTGGGTAGGGGATGGGAAGAAATAAGGCCGGCTTCAATAGATTATGTTTTATTTTCACTGTAAAAGGGTAACACACGCGATTCTTTTTCTTTTATTTTTAATTTACGCGACAATACTACTAGAACTGAGTATTTAATATTAATTACAGCTTGAAACGTTCCTTTGAAATGAAACCTCCACACGTTCATGAGAAAATGGGTCTTGACAGACAGACGAACTACGAAGTGATCCTATAAGGGCTCCGTTTTTCTCCGGACTTTTCAGGTACGGAACTCTAAAAAGGTGAATGTCATTGGTTAGAAAAGAGAAGCCAATTTTAGGTTTATCTGATAATATCTAAAATTAAACATTAGGTAGAGCTAAAAATATTTAAGATTACTAAAGTCTATCTAAGATGTAAAAGGTCAGGTTGCCGATTGTAGATAGTTAGTTTCCAGAGAGATTTATTTTTGATCGACAACGGAAGACAAATCGACTCGAAGACATGTTTGTGGGCGACGGACATCGGATACGTAATGTTCAAGAGAAGTAGATACGAACGTATTAGTTGCCTAGCAACTTCCATATTATTTTTACAAATATAAATTTTTACAAGACAAACAAAACCAAACCTAAACCGAACGTTTTGGCCTTTTGGTCATGTTTCTCTTCATTAGAAATATGTGCCACACGCAATATGGAGTGCCCGGTGTCTTTTATGGGTAGGTTATTGTTAGGTTTTATGGTAGGTTTCTTTAAATTTCATGATATTTTAGTTAAATCACAAACTTGGTTCGAAGTGCTCATAGCCCGGCGGCTTGAGACTATCCTAAATGATCGACCTAGTTAAGCAACAAGCGCAGTCGGTGATTAGATGGGTGACCGCTGGTGTTAAAATTTCATTATGATGCCTGCATTGGCCAGTGACCCCTCCCTCAATCCATATTGGAAGAACGTGGAGCAGTATGCTCCTGGCCTCTCAGATACAAGTATGAGAAGATGAGTATGAGAAGACCCTAAATGGTACCCTGTAGTAGACCATAAATGGGCCAATTAAATTACAAGTTTGAAGTCTCTCACGATATAAGTAGATAAAAACTAGTAAGCATTGTAATTCCCTGGTATCATTCGCGATGCCAGACATTGCGGCAGCCGAAGACAAAATGGCCGTCGCAGTTGTTACGTTGGACATGAAATCGATTAGATGGATGATCTGCCTCCCGCCGCTCGATCGATATGGCGAGGAATTTGTCGATCTCGAGGTACGATAGCGATGCGATACTGTGCCATGTACTGAGTATTTCTGGAAGTTGCATCGACGTGGCTACGTCAGCTGTATGTGTTTTGTTTTTTATGAATTATTTATTGAACGCGATACGTGGGCTTTAAATTTATATGTTTATATATAAATACACAGGGCAAGTGAAGAGGTACATACACTTTTATTCTCTCGCTTGGTAGCTATTAGATAGCTTCAGTGTTAACAGAATTATTGAATCAAAATTTTTTACTAATTTGGCTACAGTATACCTATATCCCTAAACCTACGTAAATCGAAATTGTTGATGCATGTTTAGAAGTTAGCTGATAATTGCAGACTCCAGTGGCTTTGTTATGAGATACAGACATCCTGAATAAGAAGATCATGAAGAAGTATCTAATTTTCGTAAAAGGGGTAAGTATAAAATTTTTGTTTCTAGTATTAAAGATACATACAGTACATTTATGCAGACTTCACAAATAAAACTCGTTTTATTTATAGACAAAAATCAAGAGTAACTTAACAAACCAGAATTAATCTATAAAAAATGTATTTGCATTTAATTCTGCACAAAATTTAAAACCTAATACACTCGGCGATTGATTTATTTGTAGCCATTAAGATTAACTTTTATTATTACTCAAATGTCTAAGATTAAGTGTGTCATGGCGGATCTGATAAGAAAAGCAAACTTTATAATGTTATATTCTTAGTTATCGCTACCCACTGATGCTTTGTCACGATCTGTAAATTTTATTGAGTAAACCAACAAATATTATCTGATTGTTTTCAAATTCTTACAATCAGATTGTTTTCGGTTTGATAGACGATCTTAAAACTATTTTGTTTTAATTTAATGTTGCAATTTAATTTTATTACAGCTTGATAGATGTAATTAAATGAAATTATCGGTATACGTTGATTTCTCGTTATCAAGCTTAAACAGAGCTTCTTAATCACAACTAGAAATAATTTATTTTAAATCATTTACAATGTCACTTTTGATAGTCTACTTAATATTTTTCTAACAATTATTTAGACCATGCCTTAAAAAAGAGGCGATAAAACTGCGAAAGGTACTCCTCAGCACATGTTTTAAAAACAATTTCTACATTGCTTACAAAATTATTTTACAGTTTTCAAGCGTCTTTGCCATTAAATATTCATAATATATTCTATATCAAGCTGTGTTTTCAATAATTGAAAACACAGTTATTTCTTATAATTATCACAACTCATAACTGTCCTTCTGCAGAGTTCAAGTCTCCTGTCTTATTGTGAGGATAACGTACTAACATATACATAGTCTCAAGCTAATAAAATGGTATTAAAAAAGGTGACGTTCTTCATGTTAGAGAAGTTCTGATTGTCAGTAATTCACACACCATCGAGAACATTATGGAGAACTCTTAAATAAGTATCTATGTAAATTTTCACACGACGACGTTTTCCTTAACCCAAGTGAGCAATAAAAATAAAAATAATTAAAAATAAGTAATTAAAGTGTAATACTAACGCTTCGAAAATTAGGAGGTTTGAGCAGGAATTGAACCAGGCTCTTATGTGAAGAGAGCAAAGAGGGAACGGCAACACATAGAAACAGTGTAAAACAAAAAAATGTAGTTATTTTTTAAATAAAGGTTGATACCTTTACAACTTTACGTAGACATTTACTACCTATATACATACCTATTTTTTTATCTCCTAAACACTCCAAACCTTTTAAGCAACTGCCTTCACGGCATATGAAGCACAGATTAATTGCAGTGTCGAGAATTCAGCCGTCTGCGGATGACAACACTCGGACATACATAGGTGATGTAGCCTCCTGACGCTCACGGTCCTATTTGAAGGACCTTCCTTCCCTTGAGGTTATGACCCAGCAATAAAGTCAGTTTCAGCTCTTAATAACCCACGGTCCTTTTGAAAGGACCCCGATAAAAGGTACATAAATTGTACATTGTTTGAATTAATTTTTTTTTTAGTAATATCACTTCTTTGAAATATTGCGACCCCGAGTCCTAAAAAAGGTCATCATATATTTCGTTATGTTATGTTTCATTCGAGGCTCATAATGGTCCTAGACGCACAGAAAAAAAATCTTTAGTGCAATTATCATACACTATATTTTTTAATCTCTGAAATTCTGGGTCGTAACCATTGAGTCCTATATAGATAGGACGTTGGGCTGCTATTTGCAAGCTTATATAAGTTTGGGCGTCAGGAGGGTAGAGTAGATTAGTACGATTATTTTTATGTGAAAAATTGTCGTGGAATATAATCTGTGCTCAGTACATATAAATTAAGGTAATCGCACATTCACGACGCATGCTTGCCTAATGTAAGATGACATGCATGTTTTCTAATTCGCAATGTTTCTGGGAAGAGGTGATTTGAATAATACCTATTAGCCATAAAATATGTTATGAGGAAAATATTTAGTCGTCAAAAACCCATTGTTTATGTAATCGGGTTTTTGGTGTATGTACCTATATGGATCTAAGTACGTCACACTTGTTGTAGTCAGAGTGACAATACAATTCATTTTATCATTTCTAATTAACTAAAGTGATGACCGAAATATGTAGGTATTCAAAAGTGATTTAATATGGGTGCTGCATAATTATGTTATTATATGTTACGATATAATTTATGAGTCCACAATAGTGATTTAAGAACTTTTGACATTCGGGTTAATAAATGATTTACAAATTTGAACTTGATAATTTTGAGGCTCTACATATTTTGTGCTAACGGATTTGTTCTACAATCTACACCCATACATACCTATAGTAGGTTAGGATGGGTTAACTGAGTCCATTTTTTTTTAATTTCCTTTTGCAATACTTATTCTGTATGTCAAAGAGAACTATGGTTTCTATAACAACGTAAAATATGTTATGAGGGACACAAAATCTCGAGTCGTGAATTTCGTACCGTTTCAAAAACGCAACTATCGAAGTATCGCGCGAGATACGACTTTTATGGCGGGCAGCTTTTTTATTTGACATTTTATACAAGTTTATTCAAACACAGCGATACCATCGCTGACGTTATCTTTCAATGCAACGTTACCGCGAGCTCGGAGGCGATAGGATCTCGGGCCAGCCATTGCTAGTTAAACCAACTTGATAAGGGATCGGGTGCCGCTGTGTGCGTTCGCGTATCGTACGCGCTCGCTTGTGTGCGGGGAGGGGCGCTCGAACGGCAACAAGCCAGTCACTCAATTTACGCGGCAAAAGAATGACGTCGACGAAAATGGTTGCGCTTGAAAATATATAGTTCGGTTCGTGTTCGCTCGTGTTTGTGTGTTCGTTGTGATGTTATTGTGGCTGAGGTACCTCAAACAGCTGGAACTGGCGTGCGCGAGTGCGGCGGAGTTGCCGCCAGGTGGCGCGGATGTCAAAACAATGTGTACGCAACTTCATTTGTTTACTTTCTTTTTAGCTAAGTACGAACTGTCATAAGTGTGAAACCAGCTTTGATTTTTAAATTTTTAATATAGAATCTGTAGTGATTCCTTTTTAAGATCATCGTCATCTTAAATTGTTTTATTTTAACGATTTAATTACAAGTTTCCAGATACCCGGTTCTTTTTTGGAAATTTTGAATAACGATAATTAGCTAATGATTGCTTATTGCTGTTGGTGTATTGAGGTGGATCAAAGCCACGAAGTTATATTTATTTATAAGCCAATGACCGCTTATCTCATTGTTATTAAATACCTAGTTTTTAGCGAAGAACAAAGAGTCAATGAAAAGCCATTAAAGCAGATAAGTTAGAAAATAAATATACCGCCATTAAGGAGAGAACGTTTCAACGGAATCGCGATAAAGCGGTAATGTTTCTAAGTTTTTTTATCTTATTTGTATGTCTGATAGTCGTTAGTGGGTAGAGGCTAACATCAGATTTTTATTGCACTGTTATCTCTGGCTGGTAGTTATTATGACGGGTTGTATAATTGATGTGTAAAAGTACAGAAATATTACTTCGGATAGAGTTCCATTACAAAATATTGTTTCGTTGTGGGTTCAAACTGAACTTTGTTGGACTCGCTGGAAAACTAAGATTGGAGATCTACGTTATAGTAATATGTAGGAAAATAATTACATTGAATCTTTAATAATATAATGAATACAATTGTTTGAGTGTTTAAAATTACTTGAAATCTACTACTACTCCCACGTGTGGATCGTTACCTATTTTGACAGCTCGTGTCAATGTCAAATTAGTTTGCGTTATGGATTCGAAGCGCATTACTGATACGGTCTGCAAATTAAACTGTAAAGCCGGTATTTATTGCTTTATTTTAAGACTCTAGGCAAATTGAATTTGTCAAATTTTTCTGAGTATTTTGGCTGAAGTTTTGTTGGTGTGTAGGAAATAGGAAGACTACTGGTATAAACGCGCTGTGTTGTATCCAATCTAAGAATATCTATGTACATATACATATGTCCGCCATGTTTTCATACATCTTTCGCTGTACCGATGACTTCATTTTCATAATTTATAGGTACTTGGTGATTTATTAAACGCGAAAGCAGGGATAACAATATGACAGCTGGGTAGGTCTCGGTGACCACTAACCACACCTACCTATCTAACCTTCATGCTATAAAAACAAGGTCTGCGCGATTCTAAATTTCATCTTCATTAATAAGACCAGGAGACAGGAGATCCACTTTACGATGGAAATGCGAAATATCATACGCCCGTGCAATATTATTAGACGGGGTACAAAGTTCTCTGTTTATCTATATGTATAACATAGATATAATGATAAAAGTGAGCCCGCAGCCGCCAAGACTGACCGCACAAACAGCAGTCTCATGTGGCGGAAACTTGACAGTGGTTGATAATGAACGTGAAATCGCGAGATAACCGCTCCCCGCGTTATCACACATCGTCCCCATTCACGCGCGTGACGTTTTTTATCACACACGCCAACGCTTTGATGGCGCACTGCCCTTGCTTTTGATTACTGTGATTCCATGGTTTGTGTGGATCTGATAAAGATTTTTGCTATATTTATTTAGAGGTGCATGTACCCGAGGCTTAATTTCAAAGTAGAGTCGAAGCGAAGCGAAAAAAGTGTGCGGTCGGGGAACCCCAGCATGGAAAATACTTAATAAACATGTAAAATAACGCAATACCTAATACACCTAAATAGCATAAAAGAATCTCCCGTGTCTCTGGAGAGCCAAAATATTTCAAATTTGCATCATATTTTGATTTGAACCTTTATTTCTATTTGAACCTTTGTATCCTTATCCTTAAGGCAATCCCTACTAATATTATAAATGCGAAAGTAACTCTGTCTGTCTGTCTGTCTGTCTGTCTGTCTGTCTGTCTGTCTGTGTCGCTTTCCCGCTTAAACCTCTCAACCGATTTTGATGAAATTTGACACAGACAATCTTTAGACCCTGAGAAAGGACATAGGCTACCTTTTATTGCGACAAAAAGGGATGAAGAGGTTGAAAAAAAAGGTTGAAAGTTTGTATGGGATTTCTTCGGATTTTAAGCACAGCGCCATCTAGGGGTGAACCTTCCTAACTTAAAGAATAAGAACGCCTAGCGCCATCTCTTAAAGAACCATGAAACTAATAAGTTTCCCGAAGCGAAGCGAGGGCGGGTCGCTAGTAAATAAATAAAAGGAAAAGTACGTAGAATTAATTGGTATTCGATGTAAAATATTTTTTATCACTTTGTATTAGAGACTTAAATTGAATGGCTGTAAACAGTGGTGACGAGGACTGGTTGACCGACAAACGACCTATATGATGTGTAAATCTTCGGTTGATCGCAGGTGTAAACACAAAATGCTTGACCACGCTTATGGCGCCCGCTCCCTCTTTAGAGGTCAGTGGACTCTGTACCATCCAGTGTAATCGCGAAGGTACTCTAGGCTGGTGGTGGAGTTGACGCCCGGATTGGCCACCACCTTCTCGCTGGAGTCAGCCGCGAACAGCTGGTCGTTCCGGCTGGAGGCTGGAGAGCTTACTCTCTTTCTTTCTCCTTCTTTATCGGCATGATGTCCATGGCCGATGGCGACCAATTACCATCAGGTGACCCATCTGCTCGTTTGCTGCCTATTGACAAAAAAGGGTCAATATTATAATTTTCAAGTTTTATTCGTAAACAACACACTTGACGCAAGTTGCTTTCGTTACATCAAGGTTAAGTCCTAATGTTATCTTATTAGGATACGTTTTGCCGTGTTCCTAAAAAACAATATGTAAGGTGGTGCTAATGTGTTTTGTTTGTTTGAACAATCATTAGCGGATAAGGATTGGGGTCGGTCTTGAGCGATTATCGAGTTGACGAGTGTTCGTTAATTTGATTACTACATGAAATTAAATTTTATTTTTTAATTCAACAAAGCTGGCGACATCGACATATTATTAAGTAATAGCGACACGTACGGTAGATTTTTTCTATAAAGATATTAACGCAAGCCCCGGACTATGAGCGCTTCTATAGCTACAAATTCAAATCTAGCATACGGGTTACGTATATACCTATATCATTAATTACTGAAACTTAGTAGGTTGCTATCAATATTAAGGAGAAGTTACAATTACCACACTAATATAAAGTAGCAAAAGGAGTAGAGTTGTGATAGCCAAGTTTGGAACATTTGACTGCCGAACATAGGGAGCCTGGGTTCGAATTTCGCATCCAACATACACCTCTAATTTTCAAAAAAAAAATAAGTGCATGTACGGAAATTTATTACCCCTTGCTTCGGTTAAGAAAACATTAGGAGCAAACCTGCACACCAAAACGTTTTCTGTAATGAATACTCTTAAAGGCTTTTACCAATTTGCATTTGGCCAGCTGGACTATGGCTTGTACTTCTCACGTTGTAAGCTGATTCGACCCCAGTAGTGGGACGGTTATGAGCTACAAGAAGATAAAATATCTCAAGTAATTAAGCTCTGTCATTTAAAACCGTTTTACCAAACAATGCAACTAAACTCCCTTAAAAATAGAGTCATTTGAATGAAATGATGTTATTTATACGCGTTTCTCAGGCGATGAGGTTATCGCTATGAACATTCAAATTCTATTGTCTCGGCTAATGCAACAGTTCCCAAAATATAAAGTTTAGAGTTATCTAAAGGAAACATCGTGACCGGGGAATCGAAGCCGTTATCAGTAGGTGGTATCAACGGAGCTCTGCCTTGGTCTTATCACAGGGATCTCGACGGATTTTTGAGCACGTAAAAAAATTATGACCGAAAATAAATAGCATTTAGGGTCGTCGGCTAGGGGCCGCAACTTGCTTGGGTTATTAGGTGTAGTGTTTTGTAAGTTTGCGTGTTGCTTGGGAAAATCTTTGATGAAGATTTTTTGGATATAAATTTTACTAAAAATAAAATGGCACATTATTTTTAATAAATAAAGTGTTGTACATGAGCTCGCGCTAGTCATTATTTGGACCCAACAGATAATGTAGATTGACGTTAATTTTTCCCTTCTCCGAGTGGCATTTTAGTCGATTTTTATTGCTTAACCGACTTTAATACGGTTTTCACTGATGTGCTGTAATAAGCTTATGGTAACATTAAGAGTTGCGCAACAGCCACTATTACAAAATAGCGTTTTCTGTGAGGTTTCGGTTCTTCAGCTTCTGAAACATGCTCCTCTTATACCTGGCTCTGTTGACCTGGCATCACTCCACGTCCATGCTGAACAATTAGTTCACGTGGGCCGCTCAGCAAGCGCTCCAAACCGACGCTCCTAACAAACAAACCCATTGTGATGCCCTTGCTTCTAAAAACCTTCAATGCAAGATCTCCCGGCCGATTACGAACAAAAACCGTTTTGTGTAGATACAGGCATATTCTGGGACGGTATCGCGGCGTACCATCGCTCTATCGCCCGTCGAATCGCGAGCTGCGATCGACCGTTTTCGGCGATAAAACACCCCCACACGACTCCCTCGTCCTTTCAAACGCTCGTGGAAAATATGGCGAGTGACACTCATTTTGACAGTTGAAGTGACGTTTTAAATTATACAGTACGAGTGTGTTTGAACGTGTGCGAAAACACACATACATACACAACTATATGCGGAACAATTCTAATGTAAGAAACTAAATAATGTTTCTTACATTACAATTGTCATCGTAAAATGAAGTCGGATACTTGCTAAAACAAATGTTTCAAGTTCGGTTTCCTATGCTGATTTTTTGTTATCTTGTTTGCTTTTATTTTTGTTTTTTAATGATTGTGTATGACAAATTATATATATACCTATTCAAACAGAGAAAACCCTAATGCGAGGTACCCAGTTCATAACCAAACAGTTGTAAGCTAAGTTTTTAATTTTATTTATTACGCATGCACGCTAGCTTCTGGGGTAAATTTATTCATGTTTATTGTAAGTACCTAATAATTTGTAGAGTATGCATAATGCATGCCAAAGTTCATGCAATTTTCTAGAAAAATTACGCCACGATGAAAGATAAGCGTTTCGCAATTCTGACATTTCAAATGACTCATAAACAGAGTTGGTATATCATTCGAAATTTTAATATGTGTTGAAATATGTACGCGGTTCCTTATTTGAAGAAGTTATAATCGGTGCCTTTAATTTCAGAGAGTTGTACCACTGTACCCCCTACTTGTAATGTTACAAGTCTGAACTAATGTTAAATAATGACAATAATAATACATTAAGTAAAGTGCAACCATATTTTTATAAAAGAGATTATAAACATACAAAACACTGGCCCTCCCTCACACCGAACAGCACCCTCTGCCACCCTCGCTATCGAGATGGCCGCTTATCGCTCCGTTCTAGATCTCAGATTACGATCCGGTGTAATAAATGGAGGGCTGTACAGTGGAACTCGGGGAAAAAGGAGAAATGGGTTTAAAGGAATTTAAGGCACTCTTATAACATAATCTTACATTATAACCTTTTTTCTAAGACAACTACCTAAATAAGTTACTTACTGAAAACATTAAAAATGCATACCATAAATTCCAACTGGACTACACGGTAGCCTATAAAAACTTTATTATATCCATTCTCATTGTTATTCGATCTGTTTAAAATAAAGTTTTATCATCTTACATAGTGTAAGCATGAACCCTGTCATTGGATTGACATTTCATATTATTAGTGCGAATAGATTGTTCATGAAGCGCTCGTAGCCCGGCGGCTTGCGTCGATCTTAACTGATCGGCAAAGTTAAGCAACAGCGGGCGCGGTCGGTAGTTGGATGGGTGACTGCTAGTGGCAAAATTTCTTGGGCGCTTCCGTGCTCCGAAGGGCACATAAAGCCGTCGGTCCCGGTTGTTACCGACACTTCGGTTGGCCACTAATCCCTCCACCAATCCGCACTGGAGCAGCGTGGAGTATGCTCTAGGCCTCCTGAGGCATGAGGAGAGACCCGTGCTCAGTAGTGGACCATTAATGGGTTGAAGCCACATATTGTTCAGACATAATTTAATGTTTTTTAGAATTACAATATAGCATATATTTTTAACAGTGGGAATGTATTTAAATTCATATTCGCAAAGTATTTGTAAAAAGTTTTGGTGTTGCCATTAGATTACAAAGTGGTGTCTTTAATTCAACGGTGATTACGCTATAATTTAATTAATGCGCCCTGTCGTCTGATGGGATTCTTTATAATGTAAATAGCGGACAAACAAGCAGACAAGCCTCCTAATGGTATACAGGTACCGTCGCCCCTGGAGATCAGTTACCATCAACTGCCGACCAGGAAAGTGGTCACCTGCAGTATAATTGGCACTACAACCTTCCGACTGAAACACCTGAGAACATTTTGGAGAACTTACAGGCGTGGAGGTTTCCTTCCGATGTTTTCTTTTACCGAAATAAGTGTTAATAGATTTCTAATATACACATTTTTTTCAAAATTAGAGGTGCGCCCGGTTTCAATATAAGATCCAACCCCCACTATCATACCTTCAAATCACTTGGCAATGGCAATTACTTCTAAGTGATTTATGAGTGGATCTAATGTACAGAAAAGGTTGTCTCCAACGGACTTATCTAAACTAGGCTGTCTATCACACCACCTTGAACACATAGGGGTAAAGACGAGAGCTATCGCTACATCGGCCGATACGACCCGTATGCGCGCGATAAAATGGACGATTTCGTTCGCAATTATGTAGGTTAATTGGAACTTTACTGTTATTTTACAGCGTTGTTTAGACATGTGTGTAAATATTAAAATAATCATTACATAAAGAGGAGTTAACATCATAATTTTAAAGAGTGATTTGGCTCTCAAGGGCTTCGAGTTCGTGTTCGAATTGTGTGTACATTAAAGGCAAATTATGTCACTTCTGGGCTTATACTTCGTCAGGGGATAATCTAATTAAAACCAATAATGAATTGCTTTTTTATGGAATTTATATAACAATTTATATACGAGCATGCAGCACCAACCTTCCGCTGCCACCCAAGACAACTTTAACCGACACAGAATAAGACTCAAATCGGGACTAGGATTGATAGTAGAGTTATCAAATGGCTTGAGAACGTTAGTTGGTTAGTGGGTATGAGAACTGGGGCAGGGACTGTTAGTGATATTTAATTCTGTTAGTTGTAATTAGTAATAAGTAGTTCGATTACTAATTCGCTAACGGAAATGTTGCTATACTTGAGGACTAAGATGTTCGCCTCCAAAAAGTGTAACCGGATCTTGGGTAAAGAAGTCGTGAGGATACTTGGACCATTATCAGTGATTTACATAAATTCGTGATTTAGAGCTATTTCAGCTAACAGCTTTCAGTAGGTAATAGCCTAGTATAAAACAATTCACGGTGCACCACAAGCAACGCACTAAAAGACGTGGCATGCTCTTATCGCGCCATTTGCATATCGCCAACAACAAATTAAGTTCAAGAACTTGATATTTAACTTATCGGTTAAATTCACCGGGTATCTCTGACTTAACTAATGAGCAGAACTTCAGTGCCATAATTCTACATTTAGCTAGGGAGCGGCAAAAACGATTCACGAACGGATGACAAAAAGTTGTTTTAAACTGAAGGAAATGATACTGATGTAGTTAACAATAGAACGCGGGCGAAGTGATCATGAATCCTCGGTGAATCACCAATTAATGAAGATGACTTATTTAAACTCGAACATTAACTTGATTAAAGTATCATAAATTTAATGTTTAACATACATAGATATAATCACGCCTCTTTCCCGTAGGCAGCGACCACTTCTTTCCACTTGCTACGATCCTTACATACTTGTTTCGCTTCGTTCACTTTCAATGTTTAACACAATGTTTAACAAACTTTTAACACAATCTTTAACACAATGTTTACAAATGTAATTTCAACGCCAAAGCAACATTTTTTCGCAGTTAACTTTTCTTTCTTTCTTTCCTCTTCTTTGTGGAAATAAAAAGTCTTAAACGAAAAATGTGTATAATCTGTTTTAACTTAACTCCTCATACAAAATAATATATACACAGTTATAATGTGATCGTATTATTTTATTACTTCTTTACCCAAATATACGGTTCGTAATTTGTATGTGAATAAATTATACTCAATTGCATGGATCGTGATCCCAGCTCAGGTGTCTCATAATTACCCGGTCTAGCCCAATCAGATAAGATCTCAAGATAACATAACAAATACAAACACACCTCACAACACTAGCATTTCACCGACACGAGCACACGAGCCCACGATTCATACAACTCATACAAACAAAAGCACAAAAACAGACACATAATAAAGCACCGGTGGTATCGCCGCGATATCGCATCGCTCGCGGAAGCCGCCATCGCTCGCCGCTTATCGCCACTTCCTAACTGAATATATTACGCGAATCTTTTAAAATATGTCCGTTCCTGACACAATGTTGCTATAAATTGTTTTAAATATAAATTATTTGCTTCCGCGATTAAATCTTCGCGATGTAGTTGCACTGTTGTTATGAAATAATATTATTGTGTGCGATAGTTCCGTGTTGGGCCGTAGTCGACTTGCCTGCTAGAAGAATTTAAGAATCTTTTAACTAAGGATTTTTAATGTCAACAGCCAACAAACAATTAGACAGGCCACCGGTTGTAAACTGGTCATATGACCTGAAAGCATTACAAGTCAATCAGCCACCAAGAAGGTGATTGACTAGCCGAGTCTACCGCCAAAATAAGAAATTTCTGTCTTACGCGTACAACTTTCTTGTTTGAGTGAGCCCCCAAACGAGTCATCGTGTTCCGGCGTGGCCGTCGGAGATGACTTTGACCGATTGTTATTATTAGATAGCAATGATTCGGGACATAAATACTTCCAACGCTTTGCCTAGCTGCGTCTCTACCAATCCGTCATAGAGCATCGTGGTGGAGGCCTTTAGGGTTCCAGGCCTCCTCAACTACGAGCGGCTCGTGTCCGACAATAGCTGGTAATGTGTCTAAGCGAAGCAGACATCTAAACACCATTTCAAGTAAAACAATAGTTAAACAAGAGCTCGCGCACAATGATTTACTCGCAGCCAGAATTGTCACGATACAACGGCCGCTCTGGACACTCGAGACCAGTCGTAGTGTCTAGTGTCGACAAGTCGCGGCTAGCGGCGACACAATCGCGCCAATTTGTTCGAGTGTCCTCGCTCGATTTATTGCACTGTCCCTGGCTATTGCTTACGATCAAAACTACACTTGAAAGTCTTGGAACTAAATAATTTAAGCATTAGACTTAGCATTTTGATCGTTGAATGTTTTTAAGATGATGGTTTTGTGTGAAATGGTTTTGTTTACAATTAAACTTTTTTTTTTACACATACACATAAAGACTTTATTAATTATAATGCTATTTGGGTTTTAGAAACCGTAAATTGTATTTCTTCGGTGTGGAATAAATAATTTATTACATATTTACTTACTTCATAATTTTAAACACACCCGTATTTATTTTAATTATGTTTTTGGAGATTTATTTATTTATTTATTAAATTACGTTACACAATTACAAAAATATTGTAGATTTCTCCAATGTACAAAACTTTCCTCGTGTACATAGATTTGCCTTTATATAATAAGGTAAAATAACGTCGTTGATAAACCTCATCTCCGAGTGTCGGTGACACAGCAACATTGCGAGGTACACATGCGCATGGTCTAGGACCGTGGGTGCAGTCACGAGCGCGGGGGACGACAAGCGCGATCGGCCGTTAACAACCGATGCCATCACGCCAATTTGTTCGCGCGTCTTCGCTCGATTTATTGGACACGCGAACTGTGACTTCGCCTAGTGTAACGCATAGGTGGGCCCGCTGCGATCGAGATATCGACGCGCGGGAACCATCGACTCGCGGGAGACCAATAAATCGATTAATCGATACGATATTATTATATACCATGCAATTTTGCACGATTTCGTCAGATTGATAGAAATTAATTGATCGCGATCAGTCAGTGACAGAATGATTCGTGGCTGGGTCGTAATTTCGGCGTAGTTTTTAAAATAAGTTTGATAAGCCAGCACTTTTAAAAAACCCATAACTGTCGCACTCTCATTATGTGGCGGGCACAGACCCTAATCTTCTCTGGTGTCCTAGAGCGCATTGGTAGACTTCACACCCCTCGAAGAACGTTAAGGAGATCTCTCTAGTGTGCAGCTTTCCCCACGATGTTTTTCCTTCACAGAAGCAAGTGTTCATTGTAATTCGGGCATTGTGAGCACCCGTATGGAAGGAAGGAAGAGTTCATTTTTTAATTGTCTTTTTCTGTATATTTAATTAATTTCCTTTATTGCTGTGTTCGGACAGTCACTCTTTCGTCTGTCACGTTGGTTACGCCGTTGTAAAACCTTTAGGGAGGAAGTGCCATTTATAGAGTACACTGCGCACCTTTTTGCTGGAGGGTCGATGGGCCGAAAATGAAAAAAGAAAAATTATTATTGACAACTGTCAAGGGTGAAAAAACGCTTGTAGAAAAGTTTCATGTTCTGTTCTTCCGCCGCTCTAATAATTATCACCGCATATAAACCCGCTTGTGAAGATCTCCCTGGACACCAGCTAAAGGTAAGTGCAGTTGTCTCTTGATGTGCCTTCTGACCGGGGTTGATCACGGCTAACCTTCCAACTCACTCATTATCTTCGCATCGCTCTACCATAAATTTTTGGTCCATTACGAGCCGGATCCTGAACCTACCTATATTTTCGTCCCGCATCCGCATCCGCATCCGCATCCGCATCCGCATCCGCATCCTGAACTACCTACATTTTCGCCCCGCATCTCACATAATTATTTTACGTTGTAGTCTAAGGTATTGACACAACAACAAAATGGCTGCGCTTGAATCAAAGTTAAAAATTGTAATAGCTAAAAAACAAGCTATTTTTTCTCGTATAAATGACTTGCATATATCCGCAAAGAAAATAATGAATTCTTCATTATGTACTAGAAGTAACGCAGAATTTCTAGCCGCTTCTTCAAATATAGACGCTTTGTATAAGACTTTCAACGACTTGTGTGATAGACATAACAGTTTGTTATTAGAAGTTAACCCTGATGCCACTATAGATTTTAACAATTTTGCCGCATTCGAGACATTGTTCGCTTTCATTAAACACACACGTGATAGTTTGTTAGAATCTCGTGTGAATTTGGAGGTTTCAAATAAACCCGCGTCGAGTGAGCCTAACAATACCTACACTTGCCACTTGCCGCCGCTTGACTTGGTAGGCTTCTCTGGGCAGCCAGAATCCTGGCCGCTGTTCTATCAGAGTTTTAAAACTAATGTCCATGACAACAAAAACCTAACTGATGGTCAACGCGTACAATACCTAGTAGGCAAGTTAAGTGGTACCGCCTTAAATGTGTGCGCGGGAATTATACCTAATGAGGATAATTACGCTACAATTTGGAATTCTTTGGTTACTAAATATCAAGACAAAAGACTACTTGGGTCTATGTATTTAAATAATATTCTCGATATTAAACCTACTACTGAGTCACCCGCTCAATTAAATAATTTTATCGAACGACTTCATTCGTCATGGGCCGCGTTAAAACAATTAGACATTACCGACTTATCCGATTTTATTTACATGCATATCGCTCTCAAAAAATTAAATCCTCAATTGGTGCAAGCTTTTGAATTATCTGTCCGCGATAAAAACATACCCACTAGTGGGGAATTAATTGATTTCGTTCGACATCGCATAAAAGTTCTCGAACGAACGACTACCGTTCATCAGAGTACATCATTCAGTCAGGCGTCCTATTCTCATAACCGTCCGCGTCCTTCAGTATCGAAAGTTTCTCATAGTTTCGCTATTACCGAAAATGATAATAAGTCATCTTGTATTTTCTGTAAACAGTCGCATCATATTAATTTATACGAGTGTAGTGAATTTAAAAAACTCCCAGTAAAAGAGCGCTTTAATTTTGTTAAAAATAATAAATTGTGTATTAATTGCTTTAGTGGTAAACACACTACCGTAAATTGTCGTTCGCAAAATAAATGTAAGCAGTGTCAAAAATTACATCACTCCTTGATACATTTCGATAATCAGAATCGAGTTTTACAACAAACTACAAATATCATAGGTTCTGAGAATAACCGCCTGTCATTCGCTTCGGCATACGAACAATATCCGACGACGGCCGATGCGGCCGCTGGGCCCGCTGGTTCGCGTACAGGGAAAACTCAATCTGTGTGCATGCATACGCACACAGACGCCTCGCTCGTAGGCTCGCCAGCGAGTTGCGACTCCAGCGCCCTGATGAATGATTTTACCGCGAATAAAAATGAATCTTTCCCGCAGTTAAATAAAAATACTATTTTGCCTACGGCTCAAGTTTACGTAACTAATAATAATAGCCGCTTTCTAATAAGATGTTTAGTTGACAGTGCGTCGCAAAATAATTTAATTACGCTCGCATGTTGCAAAAAACTTAAATTAAATATTAAACCGCTTATTAACTCGTCTTTGAAATCAGTCGGGTCGATATCGGCGCCTATTAAAGGTTACGTATCGCTCACTATTGAATCGCGCGTTTCTGACGCTCAATATAATTTAACGCTTTTGGTGATTGATCATATCACTGATAAGCTACCTACTAGCGAAGTTCCCGCTTCTATGTTGGAATATTTCCACGAATTACCGCTCGCTGATGAATATTGGAATTCGCCTGGTAATATCGATGCCATTCTTGGTACTCAGATATTCGCATTCATTTTACTTGGTGGTAAAGTGATACCACCGCCGCTCGCTCTATCAGCTGATTCTCCGGATGCCGCTCGCTCTGTACCTCACGCCCTTGAAACAACGCTTGGCTATATTGTGATGGGTGAGATACCTTCTATCAAACCTGATGGTATAGTCTGGTCCTTCGGTCCGCTATTAGATAATTTAAATAAAAATATTTTAAAATTCTGGGAAATGGAGGAGGTGCCTTCTTCAGAAATTATAAATCCGGACGTTCAGGATTGTGAGGAGTTTTATAAATCCACAGTCAACCGAACCCCTTGTGGTCGATATGTGGTGTCGCTGCCTTTCAAAGGCGATCCTAAGTCCTTAGGGAACTCCTTCATTCATGCGCAACGTCGGCTGACGGCGTTGGAGCGTAAGTTTACCGCACTTCCCGCTTTACGTCAATCATATAATGACGTAATTAATGATTATATTGATAAAGGTTATTTATCTGAAATACCTTATTCTCCCTCCGCTTTAAATGAAGGTTACTTCATACCGCACCACGCTGTTGTTCGGCCTGATAAGGCGACAACAAAAGTACGTATCGTTTTGGATGCAAGTGCTAAAACGGACACAGGTAAATCTCTTAACGATTTGTTACACATCGGACCTAATCTACAGGTCGATTTATTTTCGTTATTGTTAAATTTTCGTTATTTTAAAATCGCAATTACTGCAGATATACGTCAAATGTACTTAAGAATTTTATTGTCAGAAGAGGATCGCAAATATCAAAAAATATTATATCGCTTTAACGAATCAGAACGTAACCGTATATTTCAGTTTAATTCTGTAGCTTTTGGTCTTCGGTCTAGTCCATTCTTGGCAATGCGCACTGTGCGTCAGTTAGCTGAAGACAATCGCGACCGCTTCCCTCTCGCTGCCGAAGTAGCCACTAAAGAATTGTACATGGATGATTTGACTACCTCTTTACGTTCTGTCGAAGAGGGGATCCGTTTATCAGACGAGTTACGTGCTTTATTCCAAACAGGTGGATTTGAACTAGTCAAATGGGCAAGCAATTCTCCTGAGCTTCTCGCTCATTTACCGGAGTCGGATCGCGCGGCAATCGAGTTTACAGACGATAGCGACACAATGAAGGTTCTAGGTTTGAAGTGGATACCTGCTTCTGACGTATTCTCGTTCGCTACTTACGCCCAATCTAATGGCAATAGTAAACGTGCCATTCTATCCACAATCGCTCGTTTATTTGACGTGCTCGGCTTCGTAGCGCCTGTCATCCTATACGCAAAGCTACTTATACAAGATCTCTGGCTCGCTAAAATAGGATGGGATGAGGAACCTCCTCAAAACATCACCGATTGTTTTATTAAATTTAAAAACGAGTTACCGCTTTTGTCAACTTTGCAAATCCCTCGTCACTTGGGTGTCGGGGAAGGTTGCGTTGTAAATTTGCTTGCTTTTGGTGACGCTAGCATGAAGGCGTACGGTTGCGTCCTATATCTTCATGTGACGCACCCCAACGGTGACATTTCCGTTCACTTGGTTGGGGCCAAGTCTAAGGTGGCGCCACTCAAGACTGTGTCTTTAGCAAGGCTCGAAATTTGTGCGGCGTTAATCCTTTCTATCCTTGTCAAACAAGTATTTAATATTTTTAATAATCGTTACCCCATAAAAGAAATATTTGCATTTAGTGATTCTACGATCGCTCTATCCTGGATAAACTCATCGCCACATAGATGGCAAGCATTCGTTGCAAACCGCGTTACAAAAATACAAGAAAACTTATCGCCTGACCGCTTCTTTCACATAAAGGGGATAGAAAATCCTAGTGATTGTTTGTCGAGAGGTTTATTGCCCTCACAAATTATTAATCATCCGCTCTGGTGGCACGGTCCGTCTTGGATTCGTCGACCCAGTGTTGAATGGCCAATTGTGCCATTTGACTCTTCCCGCGTTAAAGGTCCTATACCTGAAACAAAATCATCAGTTACGCTTACAACTATATCTAACGTGGATACTTCTCCTATTCTAGATCTCGCTCTCCGGGTATCCTCCTGGAAAAAACTATTACGTATCACTGTATACGTCCTACGTTTTATTAAAAACTTACCTCGTTCGCCGCTAATTCAAGCGCTTGATCTTCACGCCGCGGAACTCGCGATTCTTCGTGAGTTACAAAGCAAATATTTTGCTGATGAATTAAAAAATATTTCAAAGGGTAACTTACCTTCACCTTCTTTGCGAAAATTAGATCCATTTATAGACGACAATAAAATGCTCCGTGTTGGTGGTCGTTTAACAAACGCTAATATACCGTATGAAAATCGCTTTCCACTTTTACTCCCCCGCCGTCATCATATTGTTGATCTGATCATTGATGATTGTCACCGCTCCAATTGTCATACCGGTTCGCATCTTGTCATGTCGTTGTTACGACAACGGTATTGGATAATTTCCGCTCGAAATATTATTCGAACACGCATTCGTCAATGTAACTTTTGTTTCAGAGTTGCGCCCTCTCATCCTACACCTATGATGGCTAGCTTACCCCCTGCTCGTGTGCAAGAGGCTAAAGCTTTTACACACACAGGAGTTGATTACGCCGGGCCTATAAATATTACTCTTATCCGTAAACGGGGTATTAAAAGCCAAAAGGCATACATATGTCTCTTTGTGTGTCTCACAACCAGAGCCGTACACATAGAAATATCATCGGACTTGAGTTCTGATGCTTTCCTGGACGCTCTTAAGCGCTTTTTAGCCAGGCGAGGGCCAGTATCGGTAATTTATTCTGATAATGGAACAAATTTTATTGGAGCGAAACGCAACTTAGACGAATTATATACTTTTCTATCATCGAAAAATATGTCAACCGCTTTTCAAACCGAATTAAATAATAAGAAAATTACGTGGAAAAACATACCCGCACGCGCACCGCACTGGGGAGGAATGTGGGAGAGTAACATAAAATGCATTAAAACGCATTTATATCGATGTATTGGGCAACAGTTATTGTGCTATGAAGAACTTCTAACAATATTGACTCAAATCGAATGCATACTAAATTCGCGTCCTTTATGTTTACTTTCTGATCAGCCTCATGAGATACTAACACCCGCACATTTCCTAAATACGACACCATTACAATCATTGCCGGCTTATGAACTTAAGTCCTTAAGTCTTTCTAATAGAAAACAGTTATTAGATAGCTTGGTTCAAAGTTATTGGAAGAAGTGGCATAGAGATTATCTGCACACGCTTCAATTAAGACAAAAATGGAATACTTCTGACGTACAAATTAAGCCAGGTACACTTGTTCTCATTCATCAGGATGATTCACCGCCGCTTCGCTGGCCTACTGGCATTATTGAACAAATATATCCTGGTAAGGATGGAGTCGCGCGTGTTGCATTAGTGCGCACTACAACTGGCACTTTCAAGCGCCCAGTTGTAAAGCTGTGTCCACTGCCTTCCCAATAATTCCTTTCTCAACACTATTCAACTTATTTATTAGTAGTATTATATACATTATAATTATTAATATACTAATATCAGCATCCTTATCTTTTTTAAATAATTCATTTGTTATATTCCATTTGCCATTATCCGCTCCAGCATTACATCTTCCCCTTCGCATTCTCTCTCTTCCTTTTTTTTCTTCTTTCTTTGGAAATCCCATGGATTCCCAAGCCGGGGAGGATGGTTACGCCGTTGTAAAACCTTTAGGGAGGAAGTGCCATTTATAGAGTACACTGCGCACCTTTTTGCTGGAGGGTCGATGGGCCGAAAATGAAAAAAGAAAAATTATTATTGACAACTGTCAAGGGTGAAAAAACGCTTGTAGAAAAGTTTCATGTTCTGATTTTCCGCCGCTCTGATAATTATCACCGCATATAAACCCGCTTGTGAAGATCTCCCTGGACACCAGCTAAAGGTAAGTGCAGTTGTCTCTTGATGTGCCTTCTGACCGGGGTTGATCACGGCTAACCTTCCAACTCACTCATTATCTTCGCATCGCTCTACCACACGTTTTGAAGATGGCTTGTCATAGAAAAGAACAAAGTACACTTTCTTAGAGCGGTTCAAGTTTTGACCATTACCGAGTGCTTTTTCCACGATTATCTATTCATGTACATGTAGGAATTCAAAAGATTATGTTACGCTTCAAAATTGAATCCAAGCAGGACTCCCGTACTCATGAAGTAAACTGCTGAACAAGTCGCTTTTCTTGGAGTTGGCCCGTCAACGACGCCGAAGGTGTTCCATCGGCCCTCCAGCATCCATGTTTAACGGGGAGAAAGCTTGAGGTGTGCTGAAATTAACGTATTTTTCATTAATTTCAGCCCCTAGCATATTTTTAAGTTGATTAATTTATTAAAATATTTTATTCCATTGTACGCACAAGATCATCTTACAGCGGAACTGAGTTATTACGAGCTCGAGTTAAGAGTTATCCTGGGCGTACCATTTCATTGAATGCTGACAGCATCACAGCACGTATTTCGAGTGTATCCTCGTAACTCACCAGCCCCAACGCCCTGCGCTCGCTTCACTGTAAACGGCAATTTTGTATAAATCATCCTTACACCTAGCACTATCGCCGACACGCAGCTCGAACCATCTGACTTATTATTATTCCCTGAACCATAACTTTAACAGAAAATCTCTATTGCTCAGCCATTTCTCTTGTACAGTCGGCCTCCAATTAAGCGGCGAACAAGCGCAAACCTCACGCCTTCGAAATATAAATGTTAGTGGATCTATCGCATAGGTCCGATACGATACCGCACGCTCGGCCAGTGCGGCCGGCATCGTAGCGCCGATGTTATCGATAGACGCTAAGTAATTATGCTCAGCTCGGACTTGTTCCAAATACAAACGCAAGATTCAGTTAATTGTCACGACATGTCACGGTTGCCAGTAAAATACTTTTTGGTATAATTTTGTCGTATTTCAACTCAAGTTGGGACCTTGAGACATACATGAACTTACTAGTTACCTTAATAGTTACTACTATTATTTTGTATTTTACCTATCTTATTATTAATTTAGAAAAGTTCGCATAAACTTTAATTTTTTTTTATGTAACTCGTACATATTGTCAAATTGTGTTTGACTCTAAATCATTTTAATTTTCTTAATGTGCACTTTCATAAACGCTTCATATCTTTCAACTTATGAGTCAATGTCCTCGTGATTCTATTAAAAGCACAATAAATTTAAACGTCGATAAAAGCTGTAATCAATTGAGCCTCAGCCCTAAAGGGAGAAATATCGTGAGGTACGATCGCGCGAATATCATTATTGTATCCCTTCGCCCTTGGAGCCCGATAAGCGCCTAAATGTAAATGAGACGTGCGAAAAAGTATGCGATTATCTCACTATTAGGTATAAATTAAGGGAGTGGGAATGAGGCATGCGGCACAATTATATTGTCACGAAGGTGGGTACGTCGCACCTGCGGGCCAATCGAGGGTCCGATCTGCGCGCGCGCACGCTAACTCCAGGGATGGCTTTTTGCGCGTCAGTGTATTGGCATGGCGCTAATTATATTGCATTTTTGGCACGACTTATTTTCACTTGTTACAGTTGCTTAATTTATTGGAAATGAACGATTATTTAATTAACAGAAGTAATAGATCACACTGATAACAGCTTATGTTAATTAGTTGTATACGACTTAATTAAAAGTTCTCAAAAAGTATTCAATTATCCATGCACTCACGCTTTATCTAAGAAATTAAATTATCAAGCTATAACTTTTACAATAAATTATTATTTAAGATTAAACCGTATAAACACATCATTAATTTATTTTTAATCCACACAGCTCGAATTAAGACCTCAAAAATCGACAACTCTAGTGGAAACATCGACCCGGCGCATCCCTAGCGGGTGTAAGCGATACGGCCCGGCTGCGGACGGACAAACTCACATATTTTATTGTGTGCCAATTAAAATTATTCTCTTCCTTATTGATTGTGGGAAGAACGTAGGTGCTAACTGCGAGTTTGTTCGATTTGACTTATGTTACCTGATCGGACCATTGTGTGCGTTGCGAAATACATCCAGCGTTACATTTGAAATGCGATAGGAGAAATAAACTGAAGGATTCTTCGCACTGCCGCTTGCTAGGTTAGATTGTGCTAATTAATTATTACGTTATTCGCTTGGCTTGGCTCAAACCCATGAATGGGCCACTACTGACAGATCTCTCTTCAGAACCAGGTTAATGGTTAACCCTTGTGTCGCAAGTTTTATGCCGCCCGAAGGCTACGATACGATTCAGCGGGTCCGACTGCTTAACGTGCCTTCCAAAGCACGCAAACAAGTTATGTCAGTTTGACGAATGACATCTAATTTTTTTCGGGAGTCAGTACTACGGGACACGTTTCCCTATAGGGAACGAGAGCGGGTTTACTAGTATTTAAATAATTATGTAGGATAACGCAAATCGAACCAGCCAATGTAAATCTATTTATGGTGTAAACAAATCGATTGATTTCCGATCAAAGTCCGCGTTCTAACGCAGTGTACTAACAACCATTTCACGCTGGCTGCAACTAATGACGGAGAGATAGCGCGCGATAACCGCCGATAACGGGCGATAACGCGCCGATAACGGTTCATTGGTAGCATAACTCTGTTGATGTTCACGTCACCGTGTTGTTATTGCTTGTTTGGTATTGCTTGTGGTAGCTTTGCTTCGGTTATTTGGCGTACCGTAGGTGCACCGACCACACAGCCAATAGACACCTAATGTTTGGTTTTCCGTATTGAAAGCATTCTGGCAACTAGCTGAGGTAATACGAAACGGGGTCACTGGCTAATTCAATGCTGTGATTGGCTAATTCAAGGCCACACGAAACTTTGGAAAAAATAGATTAAATATCGATACTTTAAGCCATATGTGTTGACAGAAGCCATTCGCCTGTTATTAGGAGTCTATTGCCTGTGTGGTCGGTGCGTCGGTGTAACGAAGCGGTCGTACTTTTTCCGGCGTAAGTAAGCGATCGATCGAGTTGAGCAATGGGCGCAGTCGATAGATGGATGGGTGACCGCTAGAAGCAAAATTTCTTGAGCGCTTCGGAGGGCAAGTTAAGCAGTCGGTCCCAGTTAGCACCGTTAGAAAGTAGTCGTTGAACCATGCTGGAGGCCTTCGGGGGGCATAACAGTTTCCGATATTTGGGTAGGCCAATAACCCCTCCACCAATCCGCACTAAAGCAGCGTGGTGGAGTATGCTCTAGCCCTCCTCAATGATGAGATCAGTACAAATACAAATACTTTATTTGTACACCAAATATAAGCATATAGATACAGTAATATAGACAAACAATGGTATAGAAAAAACAGTGCTTAGTAGTAAGCTATTCATGGGTTCCTAGTCAAGCCTTAAGCGTCCTATGTAAAAAGATCCGGCAGCAAGAAAGCATAATTTGAACCCAGGACCGAGATGTAGTCTAGTCGACAAGTTGAAAATGGTACAAAATAGAGATACTGCTCTTAACATTACGTGCGATAGCTCATTGGATCCGGAATGACGTCTAGAAAAATGTGCTAAAAGCGTGTATTAGCACATAAAAAATTGCAAAAGTAATAAACAATTAAAGATGAAAAAAAAATGGCATTTCGTTTTTTGCCAATATTTCATAAACTATTAATATTTAAGAAATTTAAAAAAAAGATTCTGAAAGAGGAGGAAATTTCCAATAAGAAACTCCTAACTCCCGGAACTCTATCTCCATTATTTATAATTTTAATTTAACGCTGAAAATAGGTCTGCGCGAGACATTTTTAGGATGCGCGCGTGGCGTCAAAAGCGAGTACGGCGCATTAATTAATTTATTTAAAGTATTAAATATTTTTTTTTTAATTTGAAAAAATTATGGTGTGTTCTGAACACTATAAATAATTTATTCCCGTTGGAAATTTTGCTTAAAGTTAATTTTTCAACGAGTTAAACAATTGTTAACTAACGAAATTTTCTCGAACTATCGTCTTAATTATAAGTGAAAAAAAATGTTTAAATAATGGTCGTAAAAAATTTTCGCTTCGTAGAGCCTTTCTTACATACATACTTAACAACATCGTGCCATAAAAGTTAAAAAAATATTGATACTTTGTTTATAACAATTTTTTTACTTGAACAAAAACTTAAAAATCCAAGTAATGTTGTTAAAAAATTTTTTTTTTTTATAAATCATCATATTATCGTTTTTTTTATTAATACAAGATATTAATTGATTTGCAAAAAAAATTTTTCCCGGCATTTGTTGATAAATTTTTTATAAACAAATTGATTAAATCAATATTTTTAAAAAAAATTTTTTCACAACTTTATTACATTATAAATATTATGATTTTTAAAAAAAAATTTTTCCTTAATAACAATTTTTAATTGTTTATAATCATTTTTTTATATTTCTATTGTTTAAATAATTAGTTAAGAAATTATTTTTTTTCTAAAAATCATAATTGACAGTCCTCTATAAAGTAACAAAAAAAAAATTTTTTTATCAACAATTCTATTGTTTATTAACTTACCAATTTGTTATAAACAAATTTTCAACTTTTTTTTATTTTTTTTCTAAAACTTCTAAAATTAACAAAAACAACCATATATAACAAAGTATAGAAAATTTTTTTTTTCAATTTTTTATTGCACTTTTTCAAAAAAAAATTTTTCTATACTTTGTTATATATGGTTGTTTTTGTTAATTTTAGAAGTTTTAGAAAAAAAATAAAAAAAAGTTGAAAATTTGTTTATAACAAATTGGTAAGTTAATAAACAATAGAATTGTTGATAAAAAAATTTTTTTTTTTTGTTACTTTATAGAGGACTGTCAATTATGATTTTTAGAAAAAAAATAATTTCTTAACTAATTATTTAAACAATAGAAATATAAAAAAAACGATTATAAACAATTAAAAATTGTTATTAAGGAAAAATTTTTTTTTTTAAATCATAATATTTATAATGTAATAAAGTTGTGAAAAAATTTTTTTTAAAAATATTGATTTAATCAATTTGTTTATAAAAAATTTATCAACAAATGCCGGGAAAAATTTTTTTTGCAAATCAATTAATATCTTGTATTAATAAAAAAACGATAATATGATGATTTATAAAAAAAAAAATTTTTTAACAACATTACTTGGATTTTTAAGTTTTTGTTCAAGTAAAAAAATTGTTATAAACAAAGTATCAATATTTTTTTAACTTTTATGGCACGATGTTGTTAAGTATGTATGTAAGAAAGGCTCTACGAAGCGAAAATTTTTTACGACCATTATTTAAACATTTTTTTTCACTTATAATTAAGACGATAGTTCGAGAAAATTTCGTTAGTTAACAATTGTTTAACTCGTTGAAAAATTAACTTTAAGCAAAATTTCCAACGGGAATAAATTATTTATAGTGTTCAGAACACACCATAATTTTTTCAAATTAAAAAAAAAATATTTAATACTTTAAATAAATTAATTAATGCGCCGTACTCGCTTTTGACGCCACGCGCGCATCCTAAAAATGTCTCGCGCAGACCTATTTTCAGCGTTAAATTAAAATTATAAATAATGGAGATAGAGTTCCGGGAGTTAGGAGTTTCTTATTGGAAATTTCCTCCTCTTTCAGAATCTTTTTTTTAAATTTCTTAAATATTAATAGTTTATGAAATATTGGCAAAAAACGAAATGCCATTTTTCTTTCATCTTTAATTGTTTATAACTTTTGCAATTTTTTATGTGCTAATACACGCTTTTAGCACATTTTTCTAGACGTCATTCCGGATCCAATGAGCTATCGCACGTAATTTTAAGAGCAGTATCTCTATTTTGTACCATTTTCAACTTGTCGACTAGACTAATGATGACTTACCATTAAACCTGCGAGCTGTTGCCACGTATGACTCACTGGAGCGCGTTCCATCAAATACGGTATTGTCAAAAACACGTACCGCTCCGTTACCGATCCACAATCGGTTACTGTCATTACTCACTCCCTGCACGTGCTACCTTCTGCAATACCCCGAAGAGTTCCATCGCACTTGGCCATTGGAAAGCAAACTATAAGTACCGTGATCTATGGTTCTAATTACCTTACATTCAAAAGTAAGGCAAACGAAAACTGCATACAAACCGTTATTTTATAATCAACCGTGACATATATGTCTTAGAGTCCAAATTAGACTGAAAACATGAAACAAGTTTCGGGAACGCAGTCGATATTAAGTTCTATGAAGCAGGCTTTATGACGCAGGTTGAGGTGTCCTTATAAGAATAAATCCTTAATTAATTCTGAACCTTACTTGGTGCTCGTAAAGCTCAGTTTGGAATACAAATTTGCGTCGTTTAATTCGTTTTGTTAGTCAAATTGCGTGAAATTGACTGCGTATGCGCCGATAGCCCCCAAAGGGCGGCTAGACGTCGCTCAGACGCCGCACACTGTCTGGAATGCAGACAGTCAGTTGGAACACTAAATAGGTGGCTCGAATTTGATTAACTAAGTACGCAAGAATCCAATTAACTCGAATAGGTAGTATTGCAATGCAAATCAGTCGGTTTACTTAAACGTTTGCTGAGTAACTTGATTAGATGTCTTATGACAGCTTGGCATGCTAACTCGAGCCACGGACATATTATTAAGTGTGTACGAAGCTAGAATATTGATTCTTAGCTTGACACTTTGCAATTAATGGATGTCGTTTGATTTAAACATCAGTGCATGTATAAACACTAAAAAAATCAAATTGTAAAATCGCCATGAATACCATACTCAAAAAGTATGCTACAAGATGTGCATAATAATTTGTATTCAACCCATGAATGGCCCACTACAGGAGGAAGCCTAGAGCTTTTCCCCACGCTGCTCCAATGTGGATTAATAAAGAAGCTTGCAGCCAAACCAAATGACGGAATAAGAGTCTAAGATTCCAGTATAATAGCGCGGACCGATCCTAGGTTACAGGTCTTTTCATTATTACAGAAACATATTTATTGAGTGTCCTTTGTTATGGCTTTAAATGCTGACCAAAAACCAGAAGAGGCACCTGATGATAAGTGGTCTTCGTCGCCTATGGATACGAGAAGTTCTAAGAGCCTCGCTCGCCAATGCAACTCCAGCCCTGAAGGAGAACTCTTTTTACACCTTTTTTTAAACAACCCCTTGTTACAGCGCTCCGGGAATATCTCAGACGGAAGCTTCAATGAAACAAACAATAACAATAAAAATAATGATGAAATGTGAACGAAGGAGTTTCCCTCGATATTTTTGTGACACTAAAAGTCATGTACTCGTAGATTAGGTACAGGAATGTTAGCAAATTCCCAGTTTTAACTGCGATAAGATACTGTTATGACAATTATTCCGTCAATAAGCATAATTATAAATCGTGTCACTGAGAACTGTTATCGAATTGTTGACTCACGACTTGACTCATCTTAACTCTTTGTTGATAATCACAGTTATAACGACAAAGTGTGTTATTTTTACCCATTATGATTAAATTAGCTGCCCACATATTGTTATTACATTCTTTGATCACGCTGTTGTCTGTACTTATAGATATCAAGGTTTCTATATAATAAAACTGTATCGCTCTCGTATATTTTAAATGGTATAATTAGATTTAGAGATGGAATATGTATACACAGCACAGTTTGAAGGAGGTAAAAGGCAATTTTGGTGCAGATAATTCACTGGACAAGATCAATCACACTCACAAGATCATTATTATTCTTAGCCTAGATGATACCCTAACAGGGCAGTTTTTTTGTGACATTCAATTGAAACACACACACCCTTTTTAATGTAAACAGACGACCACCATCAGGTGGTGCGGTAAGCAGTGATCGTCCTCCGAGTTTGCTAAAAAAGAATAGAGAAATAAGAAAGAAAGACCAGGTTTTCAAGCCAATCTCCTAATTTCCATCAAAAATAAACAATCTTGTTCGATAACCACTAAAATCCTCTTATTGTCAGTCCTAGCATCTCACAGACCGAGATAAGTAGGTATAGATCAAAAAAAGGGTTCCCTATCCCGATAATATACGGACATTCATATCTCAGAGATGTAGTTTCGGAAATCTTGCCCTATTTCGGCGACGGCGCCGCGCCGGCTTAGCGCGGGGTCAGATATTTCAATTCTCGGTCGGATATTGGCGGGTGTCGTGACGACGCATACATCTCAGATCGGGTCGCCCGTACGCCTGTCCATAGCTTATCTGAATATTAAAATCTTATGTGCACCGAGATGGGTACGCGTCTCATAGGGCGCTACGAGGGAGAGATATCTAATCTCTACCTTTTAAACGTCAAATGTTCTCATTTTCTATCTATTCATAATCCTCGAGTTAGTTACCGAGCAATTATCCAACATTATGAAGTTATTTTTTATTTCGTTTTAAATTAATAAATGTGCATGCAGCACCACCCTTCCGCTGCCGCTCATGACAACTGTGGCCGACACAGAATAAGACTCAAATCGGAACTAGGATGGTTTGTCCAATTAGCACAGGGTGTTATAGAGGATATTAGTTGTACGTCTGAGTACTGGTGCATGGACTGTTGGTCCTGCAATAATTGTTAGCAAGAGTCTCGTTCTAATTCGGCCACAGATGTATTGCTATCCGTGAGGACTAAGATTGTCTAAAAAAGTATAACAGTATCCGGTTGTGCGCGGTTGCGATCGACTCACTCTAAAGGAGTGCGCACTTTACAACGACTCCACGACCGACAGACGAGAACGCGACTAAAACCTTGACAAAGCTAACATTCAATTATGAGCCTTATATCTTTGAAGGTAAGGTTGAATTTCGAACTTATACTTAAAAGCCCTGTACGGCTCGCCCTACACCCATAGCCGTTCCGTTTCGAGACCAACGCGTCGACGTTGCGTTGACGACTCACCGTAGACGAGTAGTCCACGCGTCGACCGACATGACGTAATGTAACTAGCGTCGGAGTTGAAACGGAGTGGAGACGGAGTCGAGTTGACGTCGATGAAGCGTTGATCGCGGAACGGAACGTCGGAGTTGAAACGGAGTGGAGTCGGAGTGGAGTTGACGTCGAGTTGGTGTAATGTGCGCACTCCTTAATAATGCTATTGCTATAATAGATAGGTACCAGGAGTTCATAGACGGTGAGACAACAGCCTTAAGTCAGTCGTTTATGGATGGGTGTTGTACTGACTAGTATGTCATGGTTTTTATGTTCGAAGGTTTATCTATTGATTTATTTTAGAAAACAGCGTTACCATATTGATATAAATATTTAATATAATTCTTTAGTGCCTACCAATGAAACAAACCTTCGTATAGCTAAACATTATTTGAATACACACTGTTTCGAGGCAATAACCCGTGGTCACATTTGTGACGGATAAATATTCACGGCTATCCGTGAAGTGAAGAAGTCACAATACTTATATATTTGTCACATATATGATATATGTGTGTATATGTGTGTATCCACTATCCATGTCACACAAAATCAGCGCGAGCGTGTAAATGTGTAAGCTTATATTTATTTACATAAAAGTCCGAATCTATCTCGGTCACACCATTAAATGTTTAAAAAAAACCTAAAATTCGCATTCGAATATTGAATATCATTTCTGTGACACGGTGTCACGGGCCCGAGCCGCAATTTCCTATTCAGCCGTCACGTGTCACGCCGCGTATTCGCTGTACTTATTTATTTTCTTTTAATATTATCTGTGTACATTAAAAGCTTATTTTTCCCACGGTTGCAAATGTATATTTTACTTCTGGGATAATCCTGTGTCCTAAAGTATATGCTTTTTACAACGCTATCGGACGAAATTAGTGAATCTTTATCCATCTATTGAGAATAATTCAGGCTTTCATTACTAGAGCTATAAAGAGCGTCATTAAAGATATATTTTTATTACGACCTGACCTGCCACCCTGATGGTAAGTGTTCGCCGTGGACGTTCGTAACACAAAAGTCATTACCGATGAGTATCCAAAATAATGTGGGAGACTGCTTCGTTTAAAACCACTGTCCCGACAAACTGCCTTCCGTTTAAAGCAACTTACTTAACTTTTACGTGTGAGGTTCTAAAATTCATTATAAAAGAATGTTTGAACAAAGGCACATCACTAGTATACGAACAAACAGAACAAGGAACGAATAGATCGGGTAAACAATATCTTATTTCGCAATAACCCGGCGCGGGAAGCTGTGCTAATTTCCTGAAAGAGATGGGGATACGGGGCGTTTACCGTTCGTTATTTTAAACTTTGGCTCACATTCGCGACTAGGCTAACATCGCTGGAGATAGCTCGTGTCATCGTTTTATTTTTACTGTGTTCCAAATTTAAAGGTAATTATTGGAGATTTTAGTATAGACTTTAATATGTTTTTTATCCTGTTTCCAAAATGTTTTATTGATAACACTGAGCTACAAAGTAAAGAAAAATCGGTTGACAAACAGAGGAGAAAAAGGGGGTAAAAGTTTTCTCTTATCCTGTCTATAAATCGTAGCAGGATAAAATCTTTATTAATAATAAAAAACTGCCATTCACATGACATGAGACATCGACAATACCAAAAATATTCATAGCAACTTCAACCTGTTACTTTTTCCACACTCAACATTTTTTCAAAACGCGCCTAAAGAAGTACAACTTCAAATACGTGCATAAGTGTATCAGTGATACCTATGTGAATAAATTAATTTAAATTGAAATTAAATTGAATTGAAGTGAATAAATAACAGCTAGTCATTATTCAAACGCGTTTATTTTATAACCTTATATTACACAAAATCGTTTAATACAACGTTATCGCGCGAATCAGTAAATTTTATTGAATTAAATTGAAACAACAATGTTAAATTATACTATTGAAGTAGGAAATGGAAAAAATATATATTTTATTGATTTCTAGAATATGTTTGGTCATGTGATAGATCGCTGGTCAAGTATGAAGCGTTCAATTCGCTTGTCAACTGATCCTCCAGGTAACAGAAAGCAAAAAACGAAATTTGCTTGCGCTGGGAGTATATAAATATGGGTGTATACAATTCGATGTGGCGTATGGAACCCTAATAAAGTTAATGACACGAGTACATTCGGGATTATGCAGTTATTTACCTATTGCCCAGAGAGCTAACATTGAATGTGCGGGGTATTATTTGGTCTTTCGCTCTTCGGAGTCCATGACCAACTGAAGTTGACTATCTAAGAGGATCTTTAACCTGCCAATAGGACCTTACAATAAGTCTTTATGACAATAAGTCTGATATTATATTTTTTTAATGGAATTAAGGTAACAAACGAGCATACATCACCACCCTTCCGCTGCCGCCCATGACAACTGTGACTGACTTAGAACAAGACTCAAATGGGGACTTGGATAGTTAGTCCGGTTAGGAGACGGTGTTAGAACATTAGCTGATTAGTTTGTTCTTCAGGAAGTATGGGGACGGGGACAGGAACTGTTCATAATCATAATCAAAATACGACTACAAGTGCGAGTAGTAAATACGACTTTATCTTGACTTTATCTCGTTATTTCAACATCGACAAAAGCCGCCTCCACACCGCCGAGCCGGCGATAGCTAATAGATTCGCTCCGCTCGAATAACAAAGCTACAACATTACTACTTATTCAATTTCAAGATGGCGTCACGCTTGATTTCATTTGATTTGATTCGCTTATTCGTATTTATCTCTTTACGCTTAATCCGGATATGAAGCGATGTTTCGTTTTGTAATATTTCAGCGGATTTACATTGTTCGAGTCTGTTTTGAGGAAATTGAACAGTCGCTTTGATTAGACATCGAACGGTTCAGAGGTATCGCAAGTTCGACTTACATTGTTTACACTCCACGGAAGAGGATCATTCATTAAAGCCGTAACTAAATAAGTTTATTTCATTTTAAATACACATGCATTTCAAATGAAAAAAATGTGAAATCCGTACCTGAAGAAATTAGAACTGATGCATTCGTCTTCATACAAGGAGTATCTTATGTAAGAATTGGGTTATAAAATGTAAAAAACATAATTAATATGCGACTGGTTATAGTGGGTTCAGTGAAACAATCTCTCTAGCGATATTACAGTTTAGAGCAGTGCGTTCAATCAACAAACTCTATTAGTAATTGCAATAATTCTTAATTCAGTTAAAAGAATAAATTACAAACACGTACGTAAAAGTAACTAACAGCACAATATTTATTTAAGTTGTATAACCAAAATTGAGAGAACGATGCTGATTTTTTTCCGCACACCCCTGCGAATTCATTGGCGTGCCAAGCAAGGGCAGCTACCTTATATATTCCGCCGAGCTTCGCTTCACTTAGCTTATGTGCATAATTTCTATCTTGTTCTAGACGTTAGTACCTAATGCATAGTAGCAAATACTGTCGGATTATAGCGCCGTACTTTAACTAACTTAACAACAATGTACGTGACAATAACTGCCGATACTTAAGAGTTTCTAATCAAAGTAAAGCGATATAAAGTGTCGGGCGGTCAATTTGTCACATGCGAGTTAATAAAGTGGCAAGAAGTGGCAACTTCTTTGTCTGGTGCGAGCGGATTTATCGGCGCCTCCACCGGGCCCGCTTCATTTCCTGCGCTCGCCTCTTGTCGAACTGGGGCGCGGCGCGAGACAACGACTGGGGCGGAATTGTACTCAATTAAGCACAATAGATGTAACTATGCAGCAGTTGCTAGTGGCTGTTAGAGAGACGCTCGAGACTTGGTAATCGGGGCTGGGATGTAATGTGCCAAAGTAGGTACATTTTCTCACTACATTGAGCTTATTTGGTCGTTTATTCTTCCACGAGCTTTTTACCGCAGATATATTAAGACCATTATCAGACCATTTTATATATGTATACATATATAAAATGGTCTGATTTATGTACATCCATACCTTATGTGATGTCGGGAGGGTTAGTGATTTTGATTTTGTTATGCTTTACAACATCAAATATTTTGATACGAACGTGTGAGTGCATGTTTTTTTTCCGAGAAGCATAGATGAAGAGGTTATTGTTGTATTTTCAGGGAAATGGGAAGTATTTTTTGAAATATCAACAGTGTAGAGCTGTTGAAATCCTAAGTTTCCGCTGTACATTTAAAAATATAATTCCATATACATTTATTATTTGTGTAAGTTACTAAGTACAAAGTAACATTAAACGTACTTTATAAAATTTTATAAGGATACGTAAATAAAAAAAATATATATTGCCTGCTTAGCGCTAAGTCTGTAACTTGTCCCAAACAAGAACAGGAGAACGCGAGAGGATAATCACATTGTTTCGTTTTTGATTCATTGCTGTTTCTGTTCACAAAGTTTGTATTTATAATAATTCTTGACTAGTCTCGATGTTAACGGACTATTTATCATCAATAATCATCATAACTGAAGATACGTTATAGACAATAGAGATACAACATTTAATTGAACTAAGTCACAAATTTACAAGTGCAAACAGACTAAAGACCGTTTTGCATACAATCTGCCAGAGACATCTAGGCAGATAAATGACCATTTTCCATCAGAATCTTGTGGACTTATGCTAAACAAATCGGGATATCACTTACTATTCAGGTTCAGGGTACGTTGAAGACTTGTCGTAAACGAGCGTTAGTGACCAATTTAAAAAAATCGCGTATGTCTAAAAATCTAACGGCATTCTGAGAAGATATAGTTTTGATTAGTCTATTACGGTGTTTTAAGGAGTGCGCACATTACACCAACTCGACGTCAACTCCACTCCGACTCCACTCCGTTTCAACTCCGACGTTCCGTTCCGCGATCAACGCTTCATCGACGTCAACTCGACTCCGTCTCCACTCCGTTTCAACTCCGACGCTATTTACATTACGTCATTGTGTCGGTCGACGCGTGGACTACTCGTCTACGGTGAGTCGTCAACGCAACGTCGACGCGTTGGTCTCGAAACGGAACGACTATGGGTGTAGGGCGAGCCGTACAGGGCTTTTAAGTATAAGTTCGAAATTCAACCTTACCTTCAAAGATATAAGGCTCATAATTGAATGTTAGGTTTGTCAAGGTTTTAGTCGCGTTGGCGTCGGTCGGTCGTGGAGTCGTTGTAATGTGCGCACTCCTTTAACGTCACAGGAGTTAGACATTGTTGGATCTAATTTTGTTGTAAATTGAAATTTAACGAACAGCCTTTGTAGATGAATAATTTAAATTCAAACAAACGGACGCATTTTGTTTCAAACTTAAACCGTAAAGTTGTCGTATCTTGTTCAATTAATGAGCATAAATCAATACCTAAGCAACTTAATGTAACTTAATGTAACTTTTTCTTTCTTTTACAGGTAAGTATTGGAGACCGCAATATGAAGAAATTATTTTGTTATTACGACTCTCAAGATAAATTATTGAAGTACGTATTCAAGTACGTCGTCTTGGTAAGTTTCAGTTAAATTAAAGGACTGCGCACAGTACAACGACTCCACGACCGACAGACGAAAACGCGACTAAAACCTTGACAAAGCTAACATTCAATTATGAGCCTTATATCTTTGAAAGTAAGGTTGAATTTCGAACTTATACTTAAAAGCCCTGTACGGCCCCTCCCCGCCCTACACCCATAGCCGTTCCGTTTCGAGACCAACGCGTCGACGTTGCGTTGACGACTCACCGTAGACGAGTAGTCCACGCGTCGACCGACACAATGACGTAATGTACCTAGAACGGAACGTCGGAGTTGAAACGGAGTGGAGACGGAGTCGAGTTGACGTCGATGAAGCGTTGATCGCGGAACAGAACGTCGGAGTTGAAACGGAGTGGAGTCGGAGTGGAGTTGACGTCGAGTTGGTGTAATGTGCGCAGTCCTTAACTGTGTGTTGTACAGTTCCTTTGAACCCATTAATGACCCACTGCAAGGAGCGGGTCTCTTCTTCTAACTGAGGAAGCCTTGAGCATATTCCACAATGCTGCTCCAGTGTAAATTGGACAGGATTGGATTCATATTCAATAAATAAATATTATTATGATCATTATATGAAATTGTAAAAAAGGTTATAATAAATCATTGGCCATAGAGAATAGTACTGTAACTTGAATGTAGCTAATAAAAACGAGTGACAAATATCACGTCGACAGAACCGATCGCCTAATTCCAAAGAGTCCTTAAACCGAGAGCGCTCACGTATTCTTACGTTACGTCAGGCCAGTTATAATTTTTAATCTGTGCTCGAGTTATACTGACTACGGCGTTTTGAACGGTTCTCGAAGCACAGATAACTGGAAACGCGAAGTTTCCACTCCCAAGCACCATCGAGACGTCGTGATGATAGATTAGCCCTTCGCAGCCTGCCCACTTGCCGTGTTCTATCTCTTTCACACGTTTAAGTGAGACAAGGATGAGCAAATTGGCATGGATAAAAGGGACGCTTGACAAGCAAATTTTCTCAGAGTATCTTCGGTTTTCTAGTAGGTAGTGGGTAACATTCTGGGAGGATTGCTATTTTAATAAAATGCTTGTTAAGTTCATAACCATTTTGTATTCTAAAAAAAGGACACGACACACATTTAGGTATGTACCTAATAATATTATTAGAACTGAAAAATATTCATGTAATATTATTATTGGTAATCTATTTGGGCTTTAATAAATTTACAAAATTTTACCATTCTTAATGGCTTACAGTTTTATGTACCTACTTCAACTTCAGGAACAGTAAATATTTCATCAAAAACATTTCAGTAGGTTTAATTAAATATGTGTAACGGTCTGCTTAATAAATTCTTGTGCGCATATAAAAAATTGAAAAGACTACAATAACTTTTGTACTTTTTATTTAAAACTATAAATTAGAATGTAATGTCAAATAATAAAATCGACATCAATATAATAATTTATAATTAACACAAAAAACAATGGGTTGCATTCCGGGAGTGCCGGCAGAAGTAAGTTTTCACTTACATTTATTTTTATAAACAGAAGTAAAGCAGTTATCCTACTATCTACTATAGATGTTTAGCAACCCTACATTTATAAAAATACCTACTGTACACATTCAACCCTAGCTTTTAGTTGCCATGGCACATTATAAATAACAGTCACCACTGACAGTTTAAAAGGAACCTTATTACAAAGTATCTGAGTAGCTTCTTAATTCTAAAATAAATCTTACGTTTAGAACACGTAGGTACGCGAGTTTAACATTTTTACCCATCCCAAAAAGTGCACAACCCCGCTTAAAAAGTTTTCACTTCAAAAATATTAAATTAATTATAGACTTCATTCATTAGTTACTACTTTTAAGTTTTAATTTTCTGAAATCGATTTTTTGTATTTTTACACATTATAAAGTTAACCTTTAGGGGAAATAAATGCGATTTGTCGACAACTAAAAAGTATCTACGCAAACTGCTTAGCGCCAAGTATCTAAGTAAAGAACAATCTGTAAGGTATTTGTTTCTCAACAGTTTGTGACGTCGAAACGACATCGTCTAAATTATTTGAAACCAGTTTGTATCGATAGGCGCTGTCAACAGTTAACACCGCCTGCAGATCTATTCTACTAAGTAGGTACTAATTATTATTATTTATCGATATTCGATATAACACGATCGCGATCTGGTGTGATTATTAATTCTATTATTTGTAGTCAAAATTTAAATTAACATTAGTCAGTTTAGTCACGTAGTATGAATAAAATATTAATAAATATAATATTGAAATATAATTTATAATTGTATAGCAAGTCATGGTAAAATCTCAACGGGCTTAAAAACAAACTAGGAGGTATTATGCGTAGTGCGCAGTTAAAATGATTCTTCGCGAAGCAAAATAAACGAGTCTGTTTCCCAGTATTATCTTCTAATTTATGTTTAGTGCTACTCTGTACACCATTATACTCATTGTTCAAAGTAATCAATCAATACGCATTTTTATTCCAACATTTTCTTGCATTACTTGCAGATAATTATGCTGTTGGGAGTTAGTAGAATAGGCGTGCGGCACATAACTCCGCCCCTTAACACTTTAAACTTTGTAGTCAACAACTGGATCTGTGGGAAATATGGCCTGGTCGCCACAGCAACGCTAATCTGGTACATACTTGGCTAATATATACGCTCTCTATGGACAAACGAAGGCAATTTATACCCATTAATGTCATTAGCTATTTTAGAAGCCATTAACGGAAGGGTTTTTTGTGTACACAAGCTGTTTCGTTTAAAGCAAGTGTTATTAAACATTGTAAGTTGTAAATTATTTTGTAATTTCCTGTGCACTATCGAGATTGATAAATTTGTTACGTACGAATGGAGAGTTCGATAAAACCTTCAATTTATTCTTATCAGTTAAGCGAATTATCGATATAGTTGGACTGCACTAAAAATCAGAGCTGACTGTTTCTAGCGCAGAAACACACACACACACAGATCTCTTATTTTTAAGGTGCGTATGTTTGAATTTAGAATTTTGAAATTTTATGACACTTTTTGCGCAATGGTTACCATGCCATTCGAAGAACCCTGGATTCGCTTTATAGCAAGGCGGCAAATTGATGATGTTTTTAAGTCGATCTCCTAGTATGGGGATATGAGCGTTATTTTTTTTATCTATTAGATTTGCTAAAAGAAAACGAGCTTATTTTTGTGTAGAAACAACAAATTATTATATTCTGATAGGCCATTTGAGCCCAGCTGTGTGAGAGTTATAGTATGTATTTGAACTTGTCTATAATAAAACGATATTCAACCTTAGTTACGAAATACTTTTCTGTTAGTCATACGTAATTTTACCTACTGATCTTTTAATATTCCAATAACAGATTGTTGTTGTTTTGCGGGAAACAGTAGATACATCTTGCAACACTGTAGTGTAGGTTCAATAATTTGTATGTATTTGCTAGTCTGTTATTTACCAATATAATCAAATGCCGCGGTACTCTGACGTAACTCTAGTTGAAGGTAATATTGTCTTTGGTAATTTAACCACCGGATAACAAATTTTCGTGTGGTATTCACGCAAAAGGCTGATATCGTGGGAAACTAGCATTTGCGGGAGTTGCGCAAGCGCCGGCGCCGCGGATCTAATCGATGCTTCCTATCGATCGCAGGATTTGTTCGCTAATCGAATGTTGCAATGTTGCCAACGTTTATCTAGAAATGGCAGGCTGGTCTTTCCGTTATGGTATATTTAATGTAAAATCATCAGCTGTTCAGGATAGGTATTGTCGATAAATAATAATCAAAGATCGGTTATTCGAAAATGCTGTTAGACATGTAATGTAATACACAAAAGTCATACGGACTAGGTACATAATCATGTCGATACGCTCATTTATACTTATTGAGTAGTGTGATGACAAAAAATGAGCAGAGAAGTCTCTGATGGTAAGTGCATAGAATTTCGGTCCTAAAAGAGTAGCGGAATGCACATTTTACTAAATCAAGTATGTACTATATTTAGAAGGAACAATGCCTAACGCATCAGCGACGCGTTGCGGACAAGCAGGGCGCGGGGTAGCTACAGGGTTCACAAAAAAAAGCCTAACACGTGTAACACTAAGTTAAAAATAACGAACGACAAACCGACGTTTTGCGAGAACATAAAAACCAATTCTCATTGAGTGACGTATCACAGCTCACAGCGCACAGTCGAGATACTTCGCACACGCCGAATGTCTTTCACTCGTCGGTAGCTCTTCGCTTCGTTTAAAACTTTTGTAATATGGCTTCGTAGCTTCGTATAAATTATTCTTTAGCGCAATGACAGTTGGATCTTCCTAAGATGCTCGTTCAGGTTTTATTGAAACTGATTTACGTTCAAGTGAGCTCAGGGAAGTAGGAATCAGTTTGCGTCGCATTTGTGTAAGTTATCAATCCTAAGTTAATATGAAGAAGCAACTTAGGTTACTTACTCATTTTCTGGCTGTAACCAGCTTGTTCTGCTGTGAATCTAGCTCTTCAACCACAAGTTCAATTTGAAGGACTTGTAGGTAATGACGCTGCCATGCATTCCAATTCTAACCTCTCCGAGTAATTTTGTTACAAAACGAATAGCTCTATAGTTCTATATGAAATTTCTTGCAAATATCTTTAGCTTGGGTGTCCACTGTCCACGCACTTTTATTAATACCTAAACCTACCTAAGTAAGAAATTTTGGTATTCATTTTATATGTTTGCATCTCTTATAACGAACTCTTTCATTTGATATTACACACGAAGCATTAGAAAAAAAATGTTACAATTTTCGTATTTCATTTATTTATTTTACACTTTATTGAAAATCCTGAAGCTAAAGCTTTAGTGAACTAGATTATAACTTTCTGCCTTAATATACAGAGTTACACACGTCCGGAGACCGACACGCGAGTTATCCCAAGACTTCCGATTTTTTATTGGATGTGTGTAAAAATTTACGAAATAACGCTACAATCGGGTATACTAACGATTTATGTAGAGATAACTTTAAAACTGTGTCGAAATGAAGCATTTAACCAAAAACAGCGTTTTGATATTAATATCCGACGTCGATAATAACTGAGTCTATTCCGTGGGCTTTCATTTCCGCGCATACGTTGCCTGATAACAAAGAAGTGCTGACATATTTAGAACAACCTGAAATCGAGCTGGCAGCATTGCTGGCGCGACAGCCGTCACTGGCGCTAACGTAGCCACCGCGGGATTTTAATTTTCGCATCCATCCCGCAAGTGACGTGTCGTTTCCCGCGTTTTTGTTGAAACGTCAAACCGTGATCCCGATTGCTTCCTCCGTCGGAGACAAAGGCATTTTTTAAAACTGCCAAAGTTACGTGACTGACGTATGGGGGAGCTTCGTGAATTATTCGCCTGAAATTGAGTTTTGATTGATTCAATTGAAGTTTGGAAGGCTGTACTCTTGTGATAACATTCATTTTGCTACATAACTCAACGTCGTGCACATAGGTATACCAAGGTGAATGCTATAAACACTTCAAGGTAAGCATAGAATATAGTATAGTTCCTAATCGTAATCATAAATGGTATTTTTGCAACATTATCGTTTCAGGATTTTAATCTAATCTATTAAATACAATGGAATATTACATTCAGAAAAAATATTCACATTATATAATTATTTCAGGAGAGAAAACTAATGTAGGTACGTAGAAGGAGTTAAAGGAGGATAGAAGCATTTAAATATGAAAGCCACGGAAAAGAGCTCTCGGTGACTGACAAAAATAGGGTAAAATTTTTAAAATACGGGTAGATTTTTGAGGCGAAACGTATCGTATGAGAGAGACCAACGTCCGTCACTATCTGTATTCCGCACGAGCGCGCCGATACTTGCCTCTTCGATACACCGACTCGATTAAAATAAGAATAGTGTGTACAACACTATTGTGTGGCCTGAACCATTTCAACCTTCTCGGAAAGGTTGCAGACCGATAGGTATGTTAACGTGTGAATTTGTAGCACTTGTTTGGCTGTTCTGCTTTTGTTATACTCGTAAACTGTAATATTAAATATAATTACTGGACTTTTGAATGTCTTTATTGACCAGCTGTGATTTAAAACTGAAAAGAAAAGTTTTTTTTTTAATTGATCACTTATAGAAACGTTGAAATTCCGTGGGATATAATACTGCGTTTACAATTTTTGTAAATATTCTTAGCACAAAATAAAAATTGGTGATGATTAAACTGAAAGTTAATTTAAGGTAAAATAATATTGGCAGAATATTGACTGCAAAGAAACAAATCAAAATTGAATATCTTCTTTTGTGTTGCCAATACTGGGGCATATCAGTTTGACACTGGCTAATGGAATGCTAAAAGATCTGAGGCATAACAAAGCTTCACTTATAATCGAAATAGAGGCGCGGTAATCCAAAATGGCGGTCGCAATTCGAGTGCAGATGCAATTGTCACAGGCCGGTGCGCCTGCCCGCTCCTTGTTTTTACTCGGCTCCTCGATTTTCGTTTTTGCTCGTGCCCGGCCGCCGATACCGGCCGTGCTCTGAGACCTGTCATATCGACTCTTTGTTCCCGCGTAAAAAACCAACACGAGATAAAAAAGTCTCCCGAGCAAATTGGGCGTCTCTGTTATAAACAACGGAGGTGGAACGCCATGATAGCGGACAATAAACGTCCGATCCGTTTGTGCGATTCGAATTTGTTGATTGTTTTCGTTCAGCGCGCGCTTTGTTGCCTTAGTTTCGCGCGCTTTTTGAACTGTCACTTTGACATTTTGCTTTTTTCCTCACTCGAGGCGAAGGTTCCTTCCCGCGTCTGCTTTAGTTGGAGTGCGCTTACATTGGAGTTTACAAGTTGATATTTATGTGTATTCGGCTCTCAGTGTTGCATCCTTAATAGGTGTATCTGGACAACGTGCGGAGTGTTATCTGCGAGAAAGCTGGCGGAGGGTGAGAGGCTGGTGGGAGGATGGCTGGGGGAGCCGATATGAATCACTGGGAGTAATGGCTGCAATATCACGTAGTGCACTTTGTCAACTGCTTGTAGCCTTGCAGTCGCAGAGATAACATGGAGATTGTAGCTTTCGGGCGAAGATTGTTCGGGATCGGGCCGACATCCGCTCTGCTGCAAACTAATGCCATTGTAATGATTATATTGAGTCCTTTGAGAGCTGCCGCATCGCTCGCCGCTCAATACTGTAATGTTATCACATGTCGAGATGGACACTGATTGGATTGTATGGCCTATCAACAGTAGATATCAATAAAATAAGCTAGAATGTATCAATAAGTATCGCATCTGGATTAATTAGAAATAAATAAAATTATTATAGACATCGCTTCGCGTCGGGGCACCAACACATCCACCCACACTCGACAAAATGTTTAGACGAGTATGTTTTAATGGACTGACTGAAATGAAACAAATACTAAAATATTTGAAAAACACATCCTTATCCGTGAAGCTGGTTCTGAGAATAGCGAAAAGGAAAAATCGGTAAAAATCACAGATGGGATCTATTGCGTTTACTAATCAAATATGTTCCAACTTCCAAGTACAGAAAAAAAAACGTAATGGAACATTAATAAATATATCTTAATCTGCACGCGAAGTAGCTACTGGTCTAAACAGACCATTACGCGCTTTCGCAAAATCACTCTCAGAGATATGAGTTATTTATACTTGTACGTACAGATAAAATAATGGACTGGTCGAGCGCTGTTCGATCGCTATCGAGTGTAATCCGCCGTGTCCATTGATAACAGTGAATCGTAAAAATCGCGCCTGATTAAACCTTATCGGGTTTTACCGATACGCGAAGCCTACTAGTGCTGGCGCGGTATCGGCGGCTAACACCGGTTCCTTGCTGTCGGTTACTGTATTCGTGGCTCGTGGCGTTTAAAGTGTTTGAGATTCGTGCAGTGGATGTGATGCTGAGGTTTGTACGCAGAATTCACTTTATAAATGCTTGTATTCTGTTGGAAATTGTTTTAGTCGATATTTTGAGAACGTTTAATTATTTCGTGTTGTATTAATTTGTTTACTAAGGCTTATAGGTTTAAAGATTTTTGTTATTTGTCGACTCGCTCGAGGCTAATTAAATCTTACATGTAGGAGGCCACGTCTTGTACTCCATAGAGAGGTCATACTTTGTCAGGAATAGTTGTTAAAAAAAAAGAATTAATTTTTTAAAATTCGAATGCACATAGAGTCTCCAAAAACAATAAATTAGCTAAAATATTTCTTCGAAATATCATTATCTGATTGATGATGACTATGGTTAAATCACTATTAAATTGATGATGAGTCTATACATGTTTATTGCCGATTGTAATAGGTCATTGGTCGGGCAGACCTAATGAGCCATTGTTCGAGAATGTTAACGAACTAATTAAGATTTTTTCTATTTTGATTACAAATTATCTTTTATCTGAGTGCATAATGGGTTGATTTTAAACACTTTAATGAGATAATAATTAAGTTAATTCTCGATAACAGTCTCATCTGATTAAAAGTGGCGAGAAGGGCTTAGATGATGATTTCAGATTATAAAAAGCCTATTCAGCCTCTTTGAAATTTCCTTATTAGCCTTATGCTACCTGCTCCCAAGTCAAAGTCTCAAGTCCAAGAGTGAATAGGCTTTTCCGTAGTTTCCAAGTCAAGCATTAAATAAATAAACACTAAGGCCACGTCCGCACAGACAGGTGGCTTTCTTAGCGCCTAGAGCCTAGCGAGTCACCTAGCGAGTAGCTCAGTAAAACGAACGCTTTAGAATGTTCACGACCGGCCGTACTGAGCGCTTGGCGTCTAGTTAGTCGCTTAACGAGTATTCAAGTAAACAAACGTGTTGGTTTTTTGTCGCAAGGCGCGAGGCATTATAGAAGAAAATATGTATGAAATCTTAATTGCACGGGCAAACCACCTCTCAGTGCGGCTACCGTCTAATAGTAAGTAGCCAAAATGCAAGCCACTGGGCCACACTGGGCTCTAGGCGCTAAGCAAGCCGCCTTTCTGTGCAGACGTAGCCTAAGGGCGCGTTTATATGACACGCATGATCGTAGCGTGGCCGCCGCGCGAAAACTATCGCGTAGCCTAATTGGGGCCTAATACTACTGCAGTAGAATTTCCTGTACCGCGAAGATATCAACAACTCATAATTAAATAGAACATCACAAACACCCGCGACTCGAAAACAGACATTTATCTGCCACATAAACGTCTGCCTACTCGGTAATAGAACCCGGGACTCGCTTGGTTGAGCCGTTCGTCCACTACCTCTATTTATACTAACATAATTAAGTTGAAGAAGTTACTTTGTTGCTGTTTGTTTAAACGCGTTAATCTGTGGAACTACGACTGATAGAGTCGAATTTGAAAAAATATTTTTGTGTTTAATAGCCACATTCACAGGGGAGCCTAATTAGGCTGGCTATTTATCATCACGCTTAATTTTTTAATTAGCCGTAAATATTGGTATTACCGAAGCGAAACGAGGTCGGATTACTAGGATACTACGAGTATATACAAGCCGGCATACAAAATATGATATCCATCGAATGCACAACCTCTTGCAATACAAACAGTCAGTCAAAGGCTCCACTATCGACACCATAACAAATACCGGTCCGTTTGCTCAGATAACGCCCGTACGCGAATTATCTATTGCTCCTGAAACAGTTTACTGGTGTAGATAAAAATAAATATATTACAAGCACCGATAGGTATTCAAATACCTGATAACGACTACACGGTTGCAGAGCACACGAATACGCGCACGGCTGCTAATGTCTTGTCGTAGAAAACGTAATTGTTTTTCTTTTTATTATACAAATAGAGGTTTGTATATCCTTGATCCTGGCTAGTTGGTCCCGGCGAATCAGGTTCGATTCCCCGGGGGATTTAAGTGACAGATTAATGTTTGTTCTCGCGCTGTGAGTGTTTCATCATCATCATCATCACAACCCATAACTGTCCCACTGCTGGGCACGGGTCTCCTCTCACAGTGTGAGGGGTATAGGCCATAGTCCACCACGCTGGCCAAGTGCGGATTGGTGGACTTCACACACCTTTGAGAACATTCTGGAGAACTCTCAGGTGTGCAGGTTTCCTCATGATGTTTTCCTTCACCGAAGCAAGTGATAATTAAATTTTTAATACGCACATAATTTTTGAAAATTAGTGGTGCGTGCGGGGTTTGAACCCGGACCCTCCGATTCGGCAGTCCAACGTTCAACCACACGGCTATCACTGCTTGAGTGCGTGAGTGTTTGTGATGTCTCATTTGTGTGTGTCCATAGCTCCAAGCCGCCCGCAGCAGGCATACTAGTGTTTTATGTGTTTACATGATGATTGTGCCTGTAAGTCTGCATCGCCTTATTTTTGAATGAATTATTCTCCTATTATTATTCCTTCTCTCTCTCCTCTCTTCTCAGGGTTCTCTGCCCTCCCTATATGCCTCTTCCTTTCTTGCACCCACACTATGAATAGCTTAGTCACCATTGGACCTTCCGTTCGCTGAATGACCCATTCATAAAAGGTCCTATTTAAAGTGCTCCATTCTTTAAAAAGACCTAACAAAATGGAAATGTAAACACCAGTTTTATAACATAATTTTACTATTCCAAGGACACATCTTAGTTCCGTTATCAAGACATCTCGTTTGTGATCTAAGATGCGTTATCACCTTATCACTCAATCTCAATCATCTCGATAAGGAAATCGCTCCTGCGCTTGCGCATACCGATCTCGGATGTTGCGCGGATAGACCGAATGACGTAGATTTACCATAACTGGTAGTATGTACCTAAGGACGACAATGTATTGAGGTTTCAATATTGCTGGACGATGACTACGAAAGTCGGGCCCTTCTTGGTGGTACGTGGTGGAGGACCGGCTAGCTAACTATCAGGCCACCAGTACCACCTCTAAGTGAGTCAGCCGCTAAAGTTTAGCGGCTAAACGACTCCGTGTTCCGGGTGATAGCTTGACTAGCAGTATTTTCATTCTTACCTTTACCTTGTTTCTTTTCCGGTAACGCATATGTGTCTTATTGGTGTTACTGATGTACTGGCCATTTACCACCAGGCTCCGGTGCCAACCATGCAGACTTGTTCCTACTATCACTTCATAACGTCTTCATAAGAGCTCAAATTATCATATCGCACCCTTAGTAGGTAATATAACGGCATAACACAAATCGGTAGTTTTTTGGGAGTTCATGTTTTAAAGATTCTCGACGAGACGACGACACAAATGTCTCGTCCTGAATCTTTAAAACGTGAAATCATGATGATTGTAAAGAGTCGTGAAGTAGAGTCGCCCTATTGTATGTTTACGACATACAATTCATATAAACTTTTATTTAACTTCCAATGTATATTGGGGTCAAATTTTGCAAGCTGCTTTCTGTTACTCTACAGACAACAACTGCTTTCTGAAACTCTACAGACTTGACATTGTGCATGCTGCTTTAGTTCCGGTGACAATGCAATTATAATTATGACAAGCATGACCGAATACTACGCTCAGGAGTGTCTCCAGATAAGGTAAATCCTCAACGGTGAACAGCCCTGCGACCAAATGTATTGCTATACATTTTTAATTCACCACGCAATACAAAAGCGTGTTTTTAGTTTTTGAAAGTATTAAGTTATTGTTCTGGTGTTGTGAACATCGAGAACATTTCTGCGGAGGTAACGAAGCACATGATTGCATTGGTTATTGATTGAAAACAAGCCGTGGTCGCAGCCGCTGCCGGTGCGGCGCGACGCTGATAAGGACGCCTTATCGCCGGATCGCGGGGTGCGCGGGGCGCGGGCGCGGGGAATGTTAACTCACTTACGAATTCATTACATGAGATTTGCTAAGTAAACCTTCAAAATCAACGCTTATATAAATAAACGCTTACACACTCATACTGGGATTTGGCATGGATAACACGAATAAGACATCACTAACAACCATGACGAGACAACGAATATTCATCTGTCATTTATGTGACAGCTGAGTCAGCCGGGAATTGAACTCGGGCCCCTCGTTTCGTAGGTGGAGTTATTACTGCGCGACATGTATTATCGTATGCACCGATTGCACCGTGGAACGAACGGTATCGTCCTCAGGCCTCCAACGAAAACCTTTGTGTGCGTTTTGAGCTGCGTAGCTACACGACGGGACAGCGGCGTGCACACAAACAACTCATGTTGGTACCTTCCTTTGAAGATAACCTGCTTTTTAATCGATTTCAAAAAAAGGAGGAGGTTCTCTATTCGGTTGTATTTTTTTATGTGTGGTTTTGTTTACCTCGTAACTTTTTACTGCGTGTACCGATTTTGATATTCTTATATTCGAAAGGTGGTGTTTGTCATTGTGGTCCCATTTACGTCCCATCTGACGAGTAGTTTCCCAGTTATTGTTGATAACATTAACATTGCAAAAGCAGTCTAAAATTATTTTTTATGTCGGCGTTTTTGTTTACAATTTTACCTATTATTTAAATATTCTCTAGTCGTACTTACTACGCAAACAGCATAATTATATCGGATCAATCATTTGTCAATATATACTTATTAATAGGTTCGCGGTCAAATCGGGTCGCTGGGACAATAGGCCCAATTGCAACGTACGATGTGCTAAAATTGTGTGTCACTCACATGTAAGCACTACCCACCGTAAACAGATTACAAACAATTATGATAAGTACCGTTATCTTATATAATTACAAATTATATCTTGTAATCTGAAGATAATGTCGTGTAATAAAAATGAAATTAGCCGTTATCGGCCGATAACGTGTATTTGACAACACTCCAGCACTAGTAGGTGGTTGTTGTTAGTGTAATAGAGGATATTACATGAATACCGTAAATGTTTCGAAATCCGTAAATACATATGTTATCATCTATACATACAAATAATAAAAATTTACCTGAAAACTGTCTATACATCAATAAACACTAACACACTCATTTTCCAGTGTGGGTACTAAAAACAATTTCGTCTGCAGATGGTTCAGATCTACGGATGGAAGTTATCTGCAGATGGTACATTTTAAACGGAAGAAATCACCTAATGTAATTAAATTGTGATAATATCAGTGAAGTCGTGACGATGTAAACAAAATTAATAATATTCATCAATATAATTTATACAAAACCATTAAAAAAAGATTATTATTAAATAAATGAATTGATTTGAAGCGAGAGCCACGAGGGACCGTTCCATGTTATTGGTATAAATTACTGTCAATTAATAATTAAGCGTGAATCTAACACGGATCGGATGTCGTCTGCTGAATAATTAACACACACACACACACATGACGCCCTCGTAGCCTAGTTGGTAGTGGCTCTGCCTGCGAAGTGAGGGGTCCCGGGTTCGATTCCCGGCCGGGGCAGATGTTTATGTGACAGATAAATGTTTGTTCTCGGGTCAAGGGTGTTAGTGATGTGTAATTTGGGTTGTTCATGCCACCTGCGAATTGGGGAATCCTAGTGCGGTGTGTTAATGTTTATTTACATATTTATTTTACACAACGACAGATACATTCATACACGTGCACCCACACAAAATAAATATGCATAGATTTTAATAACTGTTTCGAATTTCGCAATTAATTTGAATTGAAATGATTTGTATATTGATGACCGAATAAGCCCAGTTAGCAGTACGGGTTTGATTCCGGGCAGAAAATCCTAGTATGGTGTTATGAGTGAGTGTGTTTGTCTTAACATCGTATCCCATTACTGTCCCACCGCTGCGCCCGGAACTCCTCTCGCAATGTAAGTACAGGTTTGGATATTTATGTTTTGTTCCGGGTCGGTCATAGATGTCATGGGTGGCAGTCGAAGGATAGAGCTGCATGCTCGTTTGCCATCTTCAATTCATAAAAAGCCAGACCGTAGTCCACCACGCTGGCCACGTGCCGATTGGCGGACTTCACACACCTTTGAGAACATTATGGAGAACTCGCAGGTGTGCAGGTTTCCTCACGATGTTTTTCCACACCGAAGAAACAGACAATTAATTTTTAACACGCTCATAATTTTTAAATTAGAGAAGCGTGCAGAGATCTCACCCAGGCCTCTCTATTCAGGAGTCCGTCGTTCAAACGACTCAGCTAGCACAGCTTAAAAATGTTAATGAAATATGAATATTAATAATCAGATATAAATTTAAATTACAGTTATATACAAATATCTATACTTAATTAATTCACATTTTAATATTATTTACGAATCATTCACATTATACGTACGTTAGTTTAGCACGTTAAGATGGCTATTTACATACTAATGATCCTGCATCGTCGCCACTAATAAAGGAGCTATCAGGCGGCGCAGATCGCATCTAAATTATTGTTTTTATTGAATTCCAATCGATTTCGTAGATAAGATCAGGTGATCGGGTTACACGAGTAGGAAGCCCTATACTACTTCAGTAATTAGTAAGTTTCAAGTTGTTTAACTTTCCTGCGTACTTTTTATTAAATTCGAAACGTAATTACGTGGTTACTTAGTATAAGCGCTTTTAAAGTGCCTATAAGCGATTTGAGAATATACCTAATTTGAGTATAATAATACCTAGTTCAAAAATCCGCTTAATGTTGCCTATTTTATTCTTTACTTCGCTCGTGCACCTCATCTTACTTACACTGTTCATTACTTGGAACAGTTTTACTTGACTATGTTAGGTATTCCGCCCGGTTAACACTACTGGTGATTCTTGTTTATCCTATATCTTAATAATTACTATACTATTTAAATGGTTAATTAAGCTTTGGGAATATTATATGAAACAAGTTGTCCCGGCGTACTTCGTACCGCTTTATAATTAAAAAATGTTTTGGTGATATATCGACAGCAACGCCATCTACCGGGTCCAATTTTGAATCTAAACCATTCCCAGATCCCCTTGAACACACACAAAAAATTTCATCCAAATCGGTCCAGTCGTTAAAAAATGTTTTGGTGATATATCGACAGCAACGCCACCTACCGGGTCCAATTGTGAATCTAAACCATTCCCAGATCCCCTTGAAGACACACAAAAAATTTCAACCAAATCGGTCAAGCCGTTTAGGAGGAGTTCAGTATCATACAAACTCACACTCGAATTATATATATTAAGATAAAGAAATTATTATTATTATGTTTATTGCTTTTCCTCATACTGTTCCTCCTTCATGTTTTAACAAGATAGTTTGGAAGTCGTTTAGCGATATGACTGAATTATGTAATTTATATTACGAGTATGTCTACTTATGTATATTGTAGTAAGTAAGACTACAAACTTTTGGAGTCAAATAAAGAGTTATGAATAAAATTTTATGAATTAATTACATTTATGTTATATATGTAATGAATACGACGACACCTATTTGTGTTGTCCATTCAACGTCACCTATCCGAGCGTGAAAACATAATGCCCGATTCCTTTATTTGAAAAACGATTCTTTTTCCTTACGGACAGTAGAACTATCTACGAGGCATAACTGAAAAGTGTTTCTTGAAGAAAAGTTTATAAAGAACGACAATAACGACTCGTTAGTGGTAACTAGAAAACTGTCGGTTTAACGATTGGTTAAATAAAGAAACCGGCATTAAGGAGTGCGCACATTACACCAACTCGACGTCAACTCCACTCCGTTTCAACTCCGACGTTCCGTTCCGCGATCAACGCTTCATCGACGTCAACTCGACTCCGTCTCCACTCCGTCTCAACTCCGACGTTCCGTTCTAGGTACATTACGTCATTGTGTCGGTCGACGCGTGGACTACTCGTCTACGGTGAGTCGTCGACGCGTTGGTCTCGAAACGGAACGGCTATGGGTGTAGGGCGAGCCGTATAGGTATATTAAGTATAAGTTCGAAATTCAACCTTACCTTCAAAGATATAAGGCTCATAATTGAATGTTAGCTTTGTCAAGGTTTTAGTCGCGTTCTCGTCTGTCGGTCGTGGAGTCGTTGTACTGTGCGCAGTCCTTTAATCTACTGAAGTGTTCCAAACAGAGTGCACCAAGAAGTTTTCACTACAAATTATTTAACATAATGATGCAATAAAATAATAAACGGTGGTTCCGAAACTATTTAGTTTTTCAATCCAAAGAATGCGATAGTGGCCTCGTAGCCATCTAACGACCAATTATTTGTGTCCCATATTGTTACGACACCCCGCATTATAAGCCCACCCGAATATTTTACTCGTAATCGATCGGAAAAATCGATTTCCGAACTATCGTACCGCCTCACCTCTAACTAGAAGCGATTAGCTAGTAAGTATGAAACAAATCTAAACAGCGCCCAATCGGTTCTATCTGCAAAATGCATTATTGTGAAGTGATGTGTTATTCCTTCATTCCTTCATTTTCTTCCTTAAAGTTTTCAAGTTCTGTAGCATGTGCATTTTGACGTATGTATATATTTTATATGTTTATACATATGTTTATACATATAAAACATATACATGACACATATACATCATATGCTTAATAAATATAAAACTATAACGGTTTCTGACGGCCAGATGACGCAGAATCAGTCATAAAACATTGAACAGAGGGTCCTTATAACCTTATAGTGTGAGGGAGTACTTATATTTTTTTTCAAATTCTTTCCCTAAAGGGGATATAAGCTGCTAGTAACTATAATTTTTCTTTAATCTAAGCTAATCGTTATTCGCTTGCGGTACGACGACTCGGTAGTTTCATTCGAAACATTTCACCTCACTATCAAATTGATCTACTCCCTATAGTTGTTATTAAAGTCACCGCATGATATATTGTTCATCGATAACTGCTAATGAATTGTTTTTACCGTTTTAAAACGAATTTGTAGTTATTTTTGAACTAATCTGATTTTGTCAATAGAATAAATTAGATGCAAACATTAGATTAGGTAATTTCTAAATCTTGTGCGTTCGAAATACTGCGCTATACTGCTCCGTTGTAAATTACTTGAAGATAAGATAAGAAGTATCGTAATTTTAATTAAACAAGTAGCTGCATTTGAAACGTACAAGAAATTCCTTGTGGCATTTTGGTTTTTTTAATGTATCTACTTAGTCAAATAAGATATTATAACAGGAGCTAACTACCACTATTTATTATCATCTATAGATATCTTAAGGCATCATATACCTAATAGCGTGCGGATACATAATATAATTGAAAGAACATGAATTTTAGACTCCATAAGTTAGATATTAATGTGTATCCTGTGTTGGCACCTTAAATAAATAAATAAATAGGTCTCTCAATTCAGTTTTAAAATCTCTGTCCACGCCACGAAGTGTTCAGTGTAATGTGTGATTTTTCGTCAGTTTATCTACAACATTTTTTATATTCGATCGACAACTACCAATGATAATAATATGACGAATTAAATGACGTTTTGTTTTTATGTACAGAGATATGAGTAGTTGTATTGTTATTTTTGCATGGTGTTTAGTCATTTCTCTCGTTAGGTGGTAAAAAGGCGTATCTGTCAGAGGAATCATCTTGAATTGTGAAGCGGGAAACCGTGAGAGAGGACGCGTGCGCCCCACACGCTGGCCCTCGTGGCCCACTTCCTGGATGTTGGTAGATAAACGTATTCATGGCGACACGTGCCGTTGTTGTCCTTTTGATGAGCTTAAGATTACGTAGTGATCAACTGAACTGATCACCCTATTTTAACATTGAAACAGGCACTGCATACGCGTCAAAGTAATATTAGGTATTATATATATATTATGTAAGACCACGATATGACATGACTTAGTCGGAATATGTGGGCTTTGGTAACAAATTTTTTTGACGCGACCATCATAGCCTCAAGTGTAGCAACACGTCTGTGATCGAATTAGAACGAGACTTATAAAATATTACTAACTGGCCTATTACTAACTACAACTAATAACTAACTATCATCAACGATTTGACAAACTAACGTTTTTACTTACACCCTCTGCTAAACTAACCATCCTAGTCTCGAATTGAGTCTTGTTCTGAATCGGTCACAGTTGTCATGGGAGGCAAAGGAAGAGTAGTGCTTCATGCTCGTTTGCTATCCTAAAGCCGTTAAAAAGAAGCACTAAATTTAATTAATAACGACAAAATTAATGTACACAGACATTTCCATATTTAGTTACATTATAAATTACGATTAACAGAATAACTATAATTTTGTCTGTTTTTTTTAATAGAATAAATTGTCTTTTCAGGTAAGTTTAAGCAGAGACATTTATCATCTGTATCTGCGAGTGAGTAAGTACGTGGTGTAATGCCTTGCGTCATTAGTACCATTCGTCAATAAGATTTATAAAGGAAACATTAACATTTGTGAATGTGCTATATGCTATACTGCGTTGTGTGCTCACCTACTCGATACATTTTTAAATCGAAGGAAACACATTACGCTTATGTGATCGCACCCCATAAGGCCTGAAATTATGGCTGAAAGTCGTTAAATATGAAGGTAAGTAATGGCACATTGGACACTTCCACATTAAATAATTACTTACAGGTAGGTATAATTTAAAGTGTCTGGCTCTAACGGTTAATGAGATTAAAAAAAAAATTAAGGGGAAATTTATGGTTATTTTTAGTTTTGTTGTTATAGTGGCTACAGTAACACTTATTCTGTGAAAATTTCAGGTGTGTACAGTGACAGACAGACAAACGGACAAAGAGACATTGAAGGCATATTAAAAAGGTCCCGTTTTTACCCTTTATGTACGGAATTCTAAAAACTGAAAAGTTGTTAACCCTCGGGGTCATCTCCGCAAGTTCCCCGCTAATTTCAAGCTCGAAGCGCTTAAAAATATAATGTCCCATATTAAATTACATTTAAACATCGTTATTGCTAAAACATATGAACCGGCTTTATGAAAATTAATACATTTCAATTAGTTTGTCAAGGATTTCTTGACAAAATGAAAATTAGTTGAATATTTAATAGGCCCCTGAGTAGTATTAGCCCAGGGCCCCACAAATTCACGATCTGCCCCTGCTCGTGATAAGGCCGTAACTCTAGCCCTTGTGTATGCTACGACCACCGACCATACAGCCACTAGACTCCTAATGTTTGATTTTCCGTATGGAGAACATTCAGACCACTAGCTGAGGTAAGACGAGCGGGGGGACTGGCTAATTCAACGCTGTGATTGGCTAATTCAAGGCCACACGAAACGTTGGAAAGAAATAGATTAATTTAAGCAACGGGAAAGAATGAGAAGGCACGAATTTATATCGGTACTATAATACTGATGTGTTGTTTGCCATTCGCCTGTTATTAGGAGTCTAGTGGCTGTGTGGTCGGTGGCTACGACTATGTCACCGAACAGAGTGTACCACCCCTAGTACCACCACGACCAGTCTTCAAACAAACGCGGCTATTCTAAAACTAGATAAAGCGTCCCATTCCCACCCGGTTCGCTAATGACGCGATACGGACGCGATTTATGTCCGTCAGTGGCGGCTTTACATACATTTCAATATCGCTGCTTCGGAGAAAGGATTCGCTTCTAATTTGTGTTTTAACTACGATTGCGAAAAATATTCTAACTTTTTACTTTTTTCAAAGTATCATTTTGGTTCTGGAGATAAGACGAATTTGAATGTTGCTCCATGAATCATAAAAAACCATTAAAAGTTGTATGTATATGTTGTATGTATTGTATGAGTATCTATGACTCCGGGGAGATCAAAGCGATGACTTGAAATGATTTTTTTATTTGTGTCTTAAATATAATATCTTGTTATTGTTATTTTTGTTACATTCGTGCAACTAGCATGCAAGTTAACTGATGATTATTCTTAAAGTAGGCCATCAAAACTAATCAGGCGTGTTAAAAATATTATTTATTATTGTTTGGTCAGATGATGCAATGTTTACATCGCCCGTGTTATTTGTTGAACTATTTTACACGACGAAATTCTTGACCTGTGATGTGTTTGGACAATCGAATCTTTTATTACGCGTTTCCTCTAAGTGCATGAAGCGTTCTAATCATCTTCTCCGTACTAAGTTTTTGAATCAACATCAATTTGTAGTAACTATGATTAGTTAATAGTAATAATTTTTATTTTTTTAACTGTCATCAGAAATCGCGTCCCTAAATCAGTAAATTGTAAATTTTATTCGTATTGATATAGCGGGCGTTTTAATTACTATTATTAAGTTTATAATGTATTTTTTCGTACAAATAAACGCGAAGTGTATTATCCGTATACTAAGGGCCGGGCCCGGGGGCACCGCAAGTTAACCGAAACTCTGCTTAAACTCTGTTTAATGTATTAACCTCGTTTGGCTGACTTATCGCCGAGTAATTTATCCGCAGTTGTTCCAACTCTTGGGAAAAAGCAGTTGCTAAAAAGTTTAATAAAGTCCCAGCCCCAAGACATACGCCACTGTGATCTTTTGAGCGATGCCAGCCATTTTTTGAGACCAGATAGTTCTGGTTAATGAGTCACTCTAATTACTGGATATACTTTGCGAGGATTTTGTTATGAGTGCATTTTAAAAAGTGTTGCGTTGTGAAAAAATGTTTTATGAAAGTATTCAACTAATTGTGAGGGTTAGAAAGATGCATTTGAATTAACAAGCGTTTGTTTAAATTGACGTTAAAAATTTTTGATTAGATGATTAGCAATAATATTTTTTATTGTGTATGTAAGTTTAAGTGTTATAAAGATGATAGCGCCGATATATGCATAATTTTAGTATACCTAATAACAGGTGTAAAAATTATCAAAACTGGAGCATCTGCATTATTTTAAAACGATCACAAACTAATTAGTTGAATTAGGTGTTGAAGACTGATATACATAATTATACATATACATAAATATAAAGGTAATTTCTAAGTATTTCTGGTCATAAAATGCATTACAACAAATTCTTGCTACAAGCAACAAGTTTCACAAAAAAAATAACAGTTGGGTCATCGGTCCCCAAGTGAGGCGTAGAAAGGTTACAACGTTTAAACTTACTTCGCCTTGTCGTTCAAAACTTTTACTACTTTATCGTCACAAAATAAAACATCCGCGAGAGCGACGGAATCCTTCCAAAGTTGCCATATCTCGCGATCCACTCACATCACAATATTAAAACGTAACTCCAAGTTGGGAGTTATCGCCGGCGCGCAGTATCAGGGCCGCTCGAATCAAGGGGGGGCAATTACCGAAGTTGTCGCATCACGGCGTGACAAATATCTGGTCTACTTTAACAAATACGCTCGCGATTTTTTCACCGCCCGCTTTATCGGCGAGCCCCAGGGCGGGCGACCCTTGGTACACAATTTTTCAGCACGATATACGAGTACCGACTGAGTCTTTAAAAAGTTTATCGTTGGAAGTTCGCACACCTTCCGTCGCGAATGATATATCGGCGGGCATTAATCTTCGTTGCCTTGTTAACCGTTAGTTCGCTCGGTGGAGCTCTCCTTTTATTAAAATGATCAGTGAACAATCTAAAGACTTAAATCACAATTAATCATAAATAAATATTAGGTACCTGCTAGTTTTTGCTACCAGATTCGCCCACAAAACCGATAAGATGCCGTTAAAATTAAACAAAGAGAACGTAATATCGGGATAAAAAGTCTTATGTCCTTTCCAGGATCTCAACCTATCTCCATAACGAAAATCTAAATACGTTCAGCGGATTAAGTGTAAAAAGGCAGACAGATAGACAGACAGACGAAGTTTTGTAGCATATTGTCATTTTACTTCGAATTTACTATGAATATCAAATATTCTTGGATTTTAATGTCACGCGCATATTAAATTCACCTATCTTTTGCTCCTTGATGAATTGCTCATGCTGTGTTGCGAGCGCCATAGACAACGCAGTATCTGTCGGCCGAGAATCGAACCCGAGTCCCTACGCGGGTTAGTACTTAGTACCAACTAGGCTCGTAGTATAACCAACAAGAGTCACGGTCAAGCAAACATCATCATTCCCATTAGTTTCAACACCTGTCATAAACAAAGCGGACGTAAATGTAATGCGAGATATCGATAGGGCGGTCGAGTTAACGCCGGATATTGTGAATTTATCGTCGATGGATCGCCTTCGCGGTTCAATGATTATGGTCACCCCTAGATAGCGCTTTCATACTAGGTTTATATGACGCCGCGCCGCTCGAGCGAAGCGGTTACGAACGGGCGCGGGCAGTTCGCGGGACTGTCGGTTATGATTTTGTTTTATTGGTTAAAAATGGTATTATTTAGTTTGTAGATTATAGTAGTGCTCTTGTAGAAACTGTTAAATATATTTTTGTGTCATATATTTCTATATACTCTCATATATTTTTGTGTGTAACTACAAAAATAAATAGAGATATAGTGAAGAAAGTTTTGCTCGAAGCATAATGTTAAAACCAAGACCATATTTTTTATATCTTCGACTTTTTAATTTCTTAAGAACTTCAGAATTTACTTTGATTGTTATGTGGAAGATTTTCTTATAAGTTAAATAGTAGTAATTCTAACAGCTCTCTCCAATAATAAGATGTAATTTATTAAAAGCTCCAGATCAAGTAACAATGATTATTGTGTGATGTAAAACTTGTGTGATGAATAAATTGATGCGTTTGAAATTTAAATTTAGATCAATATTCCCACATACGAGTATAATCGTTTTTGATCTTTTTGTTCTTGCTATTGGTGCATTTAATTCTCTCTTTTTGTACTTTTCCGATTTTATTTATGATTATACGTATTAGAAACTTTTAACTATAAATACCTTATTTAAATATTACTACATTTCTAATACTACATTAAGAGTTGTGTACGAAAGCGAAGCATGATACTTCCCAGGGGTAGCAGTCTTCAATACAAAGCTGCGTAACATGAAGTGTCAATTTTTCCAAGAAGATACTCGTAGAATATCCTCATATCACATTTGCATACAAAGAGCTTGAGGGAACACTCACTCAACGCAGTGACGATTACCTATTCAATTGATTGCGTAGTGCGTACCCTCCATTATCGGGACGTGCAAACTGTGCTGGCCATCAGATAGGGATGTGAACGCACCTTGAGGGTGCCGTGTTTGTAGCGAGCGGAGCGGGAACTGAAATAAATTATTTAAACATTTTTCAAATGATTTCTGATCTAGAGTCTAGACTATTTCTGCTTTTGGGCAGAAAATAAAATAGGAAGGCCGGATTACAATTGGTTTATGATATAGCAACAGTAGCAAACAATACATTAGCAGAGAAGCGGGAAGAAAGTATCATAGACACAGAGTATCTCTCGAAGTGGTCAAGTGCGAGTTCCACGGAACCGACCACATAATATAATTTTTGTTTGTAGGTAATTAATACATACACCAACAGCTTTTAGATACGAATAGGTTTTTTATGATAATGGTCGATAAACGAACAGACTGATTTTATTAGTAGTAAGGTATGTGTAACGTATGTTGTATGTGTTGTTTGGTATTTTTATTGTACAAATTAAAATTTACTAGAGGACAGCGTTTCGTTCATAGACCAGGTAGACATTTAAGTATACTTACATACCTCATGAAATGCACACTTGTGAAAATTAATCTAATTTAGGATTTCAAAAAACTGGTCTGTTATAAATAAATAATTGAAGTTTGACAATATTTGAAATACAATTTTTTATACTTTTCGAGCGGTGATGCCTTTTGTGTTGCTACTTATTATCAGGCAGCTCGTCTGCTCGTCTGCCGGCTATTGCCATAAAAATACGTAAAATAAATTTGTAATCAGCTTCCGCTAACCGCGCCGCTCCGCTCGTAGCCGGGCACAGCCTTAGCTAGCCCTAAAGGCCGGAGCACACTACGTATTCAAATACACCATCCAATTTCGGTGTTCGAACGCGATAAGCATCAGTCTCGGTTTTTATTTATTGCGTCGCGATGCTGGCTCTATCTAGCGTCGTATAAATAACGCGAATCTATACAGTTATCGCTTCTATCGCGAGATGGGCGATAAACTTTATTTATAACGCACGCCCACGTCACGTACGTTGCTGAGGAATTGGACGGTCACGGGTGACATATGTTTTGATTTGTCTTTGCTGTACGGGGTTCACCCCTTAATATTCATATTAGGTCTGTTTTCTAATAATTTCTGGTGATTTTCTTGGGTGATTGTTTATAATTATGTAGACAGTTACGACATCATGGCTATGTATAACTGTGTTACAGTAAAAATATAACTTAATTTGTACAGTTTTTTAGCTAGTGGCAAACACTAGGCTACCTTCCTTCTTTCTCGGTCAGCAACACATTTGTGACGCCTTTCGTAAAACTAATGCGCTTGGGTGACGGTGACCAATTTTACATTTTTTTTAAGTTTTACATAGAACCTAAAAATACTAGGCGGTTTGTTTCTCGTGTGGCTATATCTATGATCAAGAACAATGTATGGGCAATAATTTTCCCCGCTCCAGCACCGAGCAACAAGAGGAAACATTCCCACCACGTACCAAAATGCTAATTACGCGTTTAACACTCACCACAAATAAAAATACACTCCCACGACGAGACGTATGAAAAAAGTCATTTTTCCGAATGACCTACACCACTCCGCATAATGACGTCGCATTGCAATCGCGAATTCTTCAACCGAACGACAAGAAAGTATCAAATATTAACCATCGAACACACCTGAAGGCAGACAGCTTGGCATGCGTATGAGGAGGACAGATACAACATCGCCCGCTCACTCCAGCATCTCGCAAACTCAAGCGCAAACCTTACGCCGACGGCATACGGTGTAAAATCGAACTTTATTAAATCTCCAAATGACATCATTAAGTTTGCAGCGGCGCGGCAGATACCATCAATTCGTACGTTAGCAAGAAACACATTTCAACAGAAACATGGACGATGTTGGGCCGAAACGAAACAAAGCGTTGTGACATCGAGATAAGAATCGATTGGCTCGCGAGACGTCGCACCGAAACCGACCGAACAAATTATCGATTCATAAAAACATCGATTTTAAAATATTGCCGCTCGTTTATCGCGTCACCGATGCATTTGTAATGGGGTGGCCAGGTTTTGTTCGGCGTATTTGAATATGGTTCACTTTTTGCACATCGCATAACTCTACAAATATTCAAATACACAGCTTAACGAGCTTATGTTTACATGCGAGGACTTTAAGCCTGCTTTTTTCCGAAAATTGCCTGAACACAATACCGAACAAAAGCTCTAGTGCACAGGAAAATAAAACACATCATTACAAGCAAATTAAAGAAATTACGGCTTTGTTCCAAACTGAATTGAAGTTAGAGGTTTTAGACATTGATAACACGAAATCACAAAACTATTTCAGTAAATGGTACATAAACCATGTCTATTTATAATAAAAAATCACTAGATGGAGGAAAAAACGCCATGGCCTAGATAACTTTAAAAAGATTTCCAATAGTCACTGATATATCGACATGCAGATTCCTCTTATCACTAGGCGTACTGCTGTGTACGTCCATACTATGGAGAGTCCATTACTAGGTATGGCTTAATAGACATTGGACCTACTCGTAAAATGACATGTATTCGTACAAGGACTTATTCGCGAAAGGCCTAGTTCTTATGCGTAAATATTGTAGGACAAACGGAGCTTACAAAAGCGTGGACGCCGCGATTGGCGCGTGTTTCACTGTCATACGTCATGCGATATCGCGCGATCGCGGCGGGGCGCGGGGGCGCGGGGGCGCGGGCCGCATCCACTGCGATGGCCAAACGCAATCCATCAAACGGTATTGTTTTAAATTAACTGATGAAGAAAGCATTGAGCTGATATATCGAAGTCATTTCTCGTGAAATTTCTGCGTAGGGTCAGTTTTATTAATATTGTTTGAGTTTGATATGTATTGAATGGTGGAATGTGTTGAGCATTAATGGCAAAATGTCTGGATTGCCTCCGTGCTTCATAAGGTACATTAATCTTTCGGCCGCCGTTGCTGTCGTGAAATTGCAGTTTTTGAGCCCTAAGTACAATATAAAACGAAAGGAGGGAGAAAGATATTTCTATGAAAAATATCTTAATTGTACCTATTCCTATAACATTGAACAAAATATTGGTATTTTAATACCAACACGACTTTCCCCAGAAATGTAGATGGGATAATGTGAAAATTGTAGGATCGGGAGATCTAATGAAATCTAGAACATTTGTATAGGTATAGTAAAACTAATTAAATGTATCTTTACAAAACATATATGCTAAATATAATTAAATATGTAGTTCATGTAGATGTTACGCCGTATAGAATATCCATGTGCGCTTCCTTAAGCAAGCTATCCACTCGGCACTTAAGTGGGCCTAAATCCAATTCAATTCACGTGGCTACCTGTTGCGTCACGGCCCCATTGTACGCCGTACATTGCGTGCTATCTTTGCTCATTATGGGTCGAGCCACCCTTCGCTGCATGTAATGAAGGCGCCTTGAACTGCGTTAAGAATTGTTTATTGTGTCTGTCCACCTCATGATTCTATCATTTGACCGTAATTACCTTTTTTTAACTACTCTGTGCCGTAATCAAGTTGATACTATCATAATAATGTATCGTCAGGGGAGAATTTATCAAAGGAATGTGCAAAGTTTCATAATAATCGGTTCAGCTGAAGAAATTGAAAATGCTTTCACAAGTTTTGAAGCAAAGCCATATGCGTACGGGCTCAAGTTAAGTCCTAAGGCTAAGCTAATCCCGATTTGATGCAGGTAACAAGGGCGGCAGCGGCAGGATGGTGCTGCATGCTCGTTTGCTATTTTAAATCCATAACATGCAGCTATTACTATAGTTTATGCCATAAATACACTCAAAAAGAATATTTTTTTCGACATATAATAAAGGTTAAATAATACAAGGAAAATGTAAACATTATTCGAACGCATTAAGATACCAGTTGACGATTTTCGGCCGCGAGATAACAGACGGAGTACATCGATAGCCAGAGCAGTCCATTCTTTCATGGTAATTTATGTCATTATTGCAATATCGAGAAGTTTAATCTATATTTTATGTAATTTTATTGGCTGTTAATATTTAATAACAATCGTTAAATGTTCGAGACGCGATATTCTTGGGTTTTAAAATTTTGGAGTAGTAGTAGGTGTGGTTGGATCATCTCTTTGAAGCCCTGGACACTTCTAGATAGTTTAACTACAATATTTTAGTTAGAAGTACAAGTCAGAATAGTTATTTTTTTTTATTTACAGTGATTGGTTATATTTTTATAGTTTATTAAAAATATGTACGGCTGTCGAATACTGATTTCATTTTTACGTTTTTATTCAGTTTTTACAAGTTTTTATTAACTATGCGGACAAATTCAAAAGCCGGACAGAAGACATATAGTCCGGATGTCCAAACCAATGCGGATCGACGGCATCAGATGCGTTACCAGCTAGCAAAGAAGAAATGGAAAAGACGAAGTCTGGTCAGGATTAAAACCCAACACAGCCCGACAGGTACGATCACAGTTTACCGATCCACAGGGTTGTCAAACACTAAGTAGACGATATCTAAGTAAGACTAGGTAGATCCTGGGCATCCATTAATAACGTAGATATTAGAAGGTGCAGTGCAAACAAAGTGGCTGCTAGCATTCCTGGGAGACGCTATCGGCAGATACGGAGCGTGCGCGCCCCTGATAACGCCGCCCCCTTTATATTTCACACGACAAACGCGGACGGTGCAATTGATAGGCGATTGGACGGACTGAATTTGTTGAATGTTTAGAAAGTAACCCGACTTTAGAATATTGCTTGATGGTGCATGGCAACTGGTCGTCGGGCGACGACGGTTGGTAGCTGGGTTGTTTAGACTATGTTAAATCTTTAAACGCGTGGCCAGTCTAGAAGGCAGAGAAAAATAACGTTTTAATAAGCCTGAAGCTTGTATTTGAAAAAACTTTTTATATTATTTGACCTATCTATTACAAGTTTTCATGCAATATATATTAGGAAAAGTTACAAAAAATTCTTTTTTCTCTAGATATTTTTTGTCTTTGAGTACACCAGAATACAGTACGAAACACGACTGGGAGTACACTAAGAAACGAGAAAGCCTAGTTTGATTTTATCAATTTGAAATAATGATACTAGGTAATTGATGTAATTACTGTACATTTTTGATTATTAGGATGGACTAATTAATAAAAAATTGGAACGCACACTGAAATTGGAATTGCCTTTAATGGCATAGGTATAGATTAGATCCAATATAATTTATTGACGATCTTATCTTAAAGAATAACAAAACTAAATTTATATCTAGATGTTGTGAAGTCTAAATCCAGTCTCAAACTCGGAAGGAAAATACGTGCATCGAACCTAAATCAAAAGGTGTAGTCCAATCAGAGCGGTGGCTAGCAGCGTTCCTCGGAGACAGAATCGCGAGATAGGAAGTGTGCCCGCGCCCGATAACACCCGCTTCCCCTATATTTCACAGCAGGCCACTGCGGCGCAAGCTACGAGTGATTAACATTAAATAATGAGTTGCTTAGAACACTCTATTCCAACTCATTCTCTCTTAACCGGTTTTTGCGTTAAAAAAACTGTGATGTAATTAAAATACAACAGAAAACATTGCCACTATGCCGAGAAAGTGATTTATTTTTAGTTAAATAAATATGCCTTCATATCAACAATTGATTTAATAATAAACTAACGTTAAATAAAAGTTTTTATGCAGCTGGAACTCCATTTCTTAGCGCATAAACTAAAAAGTAACAATTCTATCTTAGTAACTCTACGATTAAAAAATACATTTACAACCAATAAATGAAAGCCCAAAGATAATTAAAACAAAATAAAACGTAGTAGTTCCTTTAAAGATGTATATAAAAAGGCAATGCTTTGTTCTCAATCTTAAAATTATCGCACGACGATACACAAAAGTTATTATCTTTGTATGTTGAGTAGTAACTCGAAAGATGTCATCCATATTTAGGGAATGGCTACTAAAAGCATTCCTGAGAAATGCTATCAAGAGATAAGAAGCTGGTGCATCCCCGATAACAGCCACCCCTCGATATTTCTCACGAACCACATCAGTGCAAGTCATAAGATATCAGCACAATTTATACAAACGTATTGGTTCTCTCTTTCCTGGGTCTATTTGATTAAAGACGTTTTAATAGTTGTCAAATTGACGATATTTTATGAGTGCTCATTAGCTCTGACGTCTTAACCCACTCATCAACAGTATTAGTGGAAATCAATTGTGATATGTAGGATATTAATTTTATGATTTTAATGAAAAAAAGATCCGAACTTAAGCGTTGTATACGCAAACGAATATATTGTTTACTTAACCATTCTTAGTGTACAACATTCGATCAAACCTTCTTTATTTAAGCTAGAGGTCCTAACTTCTATTCTTGGAGACTATTCTAACTTTGCCAACTGACACAGCTCTCAATTCTTAGTAATTAATTTCATTTATTACCAAGTTATTATTACTAATTTAGACATTTACCGACTATTATATTGTAATACCTCGATAGAATAAATAACATAGAATAAACTAAACAAAACTAACACATACATAGATTTTAAGAAAATGTTAAATTTACTGCAAATAAAAGGCTTTTTATTTTATTATTTTATTTATTTTATTTTATTTTATTTATATTGTAATACATCCTGACATTTTATCAACTTTCAGCAATTATAGCTAAGTGTTAGTTATTGATGAATATATATGTTAGCCATTAAGGCCTCGTTGCCTGAAATTAAAATATACATATATTATTACGTGTTATAATTTTATTATAGCTGCCGCTTCTATATTGCGGCACTCCGCTTGCCGGCGAAGACTAATAAAGCCATTTAATATCCACTTCCGAACTGCTCCGTGCATTACATTACTCGTAAAGATCGTGCAGTGCGCATGTTAAATGGGTATTACAACCATTTAACCAACTTTACCATTAATTGCCTTCTTAAATATTGCGTACATATTGTTATCATTGTTTGATTATGTTCCGCAATGACCATTGTGATGTTCAGGCATATTTTACAGTGTACCTGTACGAATAATTAACTAATTGTAAGCTGTAAAGTTGGCAGTGATAATAGCTCCAAAGTCGGTCTCTTGCACTAAAACCTAGGTTCGAATTGAAAGTAGATTACAAAATAGAGATCATACAATTATAAATATAACGAAGTAAGTAGGTACTTACAGTATAATTTATCATTCCTAATATTATAATTCATAAAATTTAAAAACTAACGAATGACGCCTATATCTTCCCAACTACCAATTACTTCGGCCCGCTTAATTTCATTATTCGACTCACTTATTTTACAATTAAAAATAGAGCATTAATAAAAAAATACCCTATTCAAAATATTACGAAGACCACTACGAGCCACTCACAAAGAACCCACAATCGAACAATAGACAACGAAAATATGCCCAAAACTCTAATAATAACAGCACGCTTCCTATCAATTGCTTCGGCGCGCTCGATTTCATTTTACGACATTTATTTTATCACAGTGAATCATAGAACTGCAAGCGGCTGGTGCAGGGCGGGCGGCCTTATCGGCCCGCGGCAGCCGCCGTTATCGCCCGCCTACCGGCGCCGCGAAGCGTGGAGGTGCTATTGAGCGTACTTACTCGTTTAGTTAGATTTTGTAAGTCATCCGTCAAAATTTAAAGGTTATTCAAAATGTACGTATGTAAGTAGTGGTTTTCTTTAGGAATATTTTATAACGTATTTGTGTAACTCATTTCTCTAAGCAACTAACTCTATATTACACCAAAAATGAACACAAAGAATGAGTTAAAATAATATATGACACAAGAAAATTATGTATACAAAGATTTGATCGACTCCCTAAGGAGTTGACCGATTCACGGTAGATGTCAAATTAAAATAAATAATCCCCCTGGAGTGATTTCCCTCGAGAAAACTATACTTACCTAAATGATTTGATCAAAATCATAAAATTGAACTGCATTTCACGTAAGTGAAAAAAAAATGTTCTGCATTAATTTAAAGGAGCGTCTGCATTTTATTTGAACATTGTAAATCATTATTAATGATTTACATTTGCCACAATCTTTATAGTTTACTATAATCAGAAGCGCGTTGTAGTTGTCCTTTGTCTCTGTATTCCGTGTAGTTGTCGTTGTATTTAACGCCATCTATTACCACAAGATAAAACTAACGAACTCAGCGCGAGTCAGTTGGGTGAACCGCCGCATCCACCTGATGGCCCGGCTCCCGGCTACGGTGCACCAACGTTTTATACCCGGGCGGTGTATCGTCAGCGCCCACACATTGTCTTTGTGCACACTATCGGCGCACCTAAGTTCTGTTTTCCTGTCCTAACAAAAATAACCGTTCTCTCTCCAATATTACAAGTTTTTTCTTATCTTAACTGTGCACCGAGGATATCGCGACTTTGTAACTAAAATTTAAATAGCCGCGTCGAGTCGGTACTCTCATTTTACGATTATTATTGTTAGATAAATCATAGCGACTACAAATAATAAGATATTTGAGGGACCAATTGTCAATGTTGGCAACCATTTCAATCCAGGTCCGGGCCATTAAATAGCTGCTGATCGTCTGCTGTTTTCATATCGACAAGTGAGTGAGGGCTGTGAGGGTAATGGATAACCCGAGAAATGCATCTCCACTGCCAATCCCTAGAGATAGCTCCTAAATAGTGTCACTGTGGATGTTCTGTGGCTAGAAGCTGATGTCAGTTGTAGATGTTACGTAAATTAATGATTGAATAATGAATGCCTTATACCTTTCGAAATTGGAAAAAGCTATAACAAGTTTTTATTTAACTTTCAATGTTTGTATGTACCTACATATGTTCAGTCAAATGTTGCAAGCTGAATTGGAACTGCTTGAAATTTTACAAGCATGATATCTACTACTCTTGGTTACAGACAAGGTAACTCCTCAGCGGTTAACAGCAGTGACTAAAATTGCTTTGCATCTATATCTATAATCCACTTAGCATTATCAACGCGTGGCTAAATCATTTAATGTGGATCGCCTTCATTTACCATGTCTTTAAAGCACTTAAGCGCTTACAAACCTCAACCAATGCTTCACAACTCAACCGCTCACCATCAAAACCATCAACAACTAATGCAAACCCGGAGCAGTCGTCTTAAGAAGTAAGAGTGTAGTAACGATAGTGTTGCACGCGATAACAGACGATGCTCGGAGCTGCGCGCGGACGATAAGCCCGCAGCGACTGAGCGCGGATGATAAGCGCCGCTCCGAGATGCAGCCGCTATCGGGTCGCGCCGCATCTCCCCGGAGACACCTCGCGCACTTTCTAAACACGGACGAGATGAGGCTCAATAACAAGGTTAATCTTGTTCGCGGATAGTGCTGTGTTTATGTTATAATAGTAACTATCCTTCTTCGGGAAATCAAAGCCTTTATCTCGAAAAAATGTTTAGACGCGTTCTTTAATTCATCTTTAATCATCACGTTAATTACTTTTAATTATAATTCTTTTAAAATATCTTCCATGTACAGCCGTCGGTCCGTTACACAATTTTATTGTCATTGTATAGTAGGTATAGCGCAGCCAATGAAACGAGATAGTTAGTTTATAAAAGATCGAGATGTTTAAAACATTTTTCATAAAAATCTTCTACAAAGAAAATTGATCACAAAAATTGATCACAATTATACTCATATTAAAATTTAACATAAAGAACTGTCTTGCCGGATTTCGAACCTGGTAAGTCTCTTGGTGCTACAGGATTGTGTGAAATTTAATATTTTTAATGAAAAAATTGTTTGAATGATCAATACATATTAAACAACTACAGTTGCCCTATGTTTGCAATTGTAAGTGTTCATGACACTTACAAAATGCTTCCAGAATCTTCGCTTACATCTCAATAAAACAATGTTATCATCTTAATTTTAAATCTTACAAAACACGTCCTTACAAGAACCCTAAGTAACAGTAACAAGGTTCTAAATAGAACGCAGTGTACAAATCATGATTAACGCTTTCGAAAAATCACAATTGCGATTCGGTGCAATTAAAACGCAGCTCTATTAATGTGAGTTAGGAGTGGTTGTTGGTTGGTTGTGTGGAAGATAATTTATTGGGTAAAAGGGTGGCAACGCCTCTTGGAAAGGTCGCGATAGTATCGATGGAAACTAAATACGTGCAAAAGTTGCCGGCGGGCAGCATTGTGTGGGCTCGGGTCATGCTCAATCATTGTACCTTAAGAAATCATACCTTGCAAAGGTAATTGAAGTGTAATACCACAACGAACATGAAATAAATAATGCTACACACTCATAGCATCATAGTAGGATTCCCTGTCGTGGATGCTATGGACGAGACACGAAGACAAGAACACCCCCATCCCGAGAACAGAAATTCAAATTCATCATTCAAAGTTCTGCATAGCTGAGATTCGAACCTAGTACCCTTCGACGGCAACGGCACTCCGGCTTGGTAATGGAAGTTACAATTATATTAAATATACTACCGTGCTACGCCGTAGCAGTCGTCTACGGCTTAAGTAGCATCGTTGTACGTTTGACAATTTAATTAACTTAATTTATTTATTTATTTCACTTTATTACAAACGCTTTTAATATGTATTGAGTAGTTTTTAACCTCAAATTATAACTCGTTATATCCCTTTCGAAATTTTACGAGTACATTATATTGTTAAAACGATCTTATGCAATATAATAGAAGCAGTCAAATCTCTACATGGAATATTTTTTGAAAACTTTTATGTCCTACGCACTATTATCGATTCTGGCAAAAAATATTTTATGGAACTATTGTCTCTTTGTCTGTTCAAGCATGACGCAAACGCCGTCGAATCAATTAAGATAATATGACTTGTAACTTACATTTGATTTGAAAAGAAAACGGATTTTTAAAATAAAACAAATAAAATTCGCTTTGAATTAATAAAATACAGTAAGGTAAATATATGAAATTTTGAACATGATATACATAGCATCTGTTAAAAAGGAGTAGCAATTATTTCAGTGTGGGTACTAAGACAGGTTTCCCGAAGCGTACAAGTAGATAACACTACACCCAGATCAGATGTCTAAAAAGTTTGCAAGTGGTGCATATTCCCCGTGAATCCAGAAAAGTTAAACTTATTCTCAATACGTACCACCGATTTGTCTTGCATTATCGCTTACATTGTTAGTTTTCTTCGCGCATGCACTAATTGCCCCCACATCGCTACGTCAATGTACTCGCAGCGCGCACATAACGGAATAGAATTAAGTGAGTAATTCTGGCTTTAGCCATCGGAATAAAGCCTGCAAATTTTCCTAGTGTTATTTGAAATAATTTTAATAAATAGCAGACGTGCCTGTTATTAGTGTTACCTCACAGATTTAACATAATTTCTTCAACATAAAAATCTCAATAGGTATTACGTATGTAAAAACAGTATGAACTCGAAGGCTCCATTCAAACATTCCCACACTTAGCCCTGACTCCATACAATACGAAAAACACTAATAATTCCCGGTATTAGTTTGTTTGGGCGGCACGGTTTAGGCGGATCGAAGATATAAAACGACTGGATGTATCTCGCAAACCGTATAGACATTATATACCGAACTTAAAATTTTATAATAATAATAAATACGAGTAATAAGATAAAAAACTTCATATCAGTTATTTCATAATTAGCTCCAATTTATGCGTCACAGACTTGTACCATCAGTTTCGTATCAACCCTGAAATGAATCCTGCATTTCAGTTTTAAATTCCTGTAAAAAATTTACAGAATTGAAACTCACACGACGGTAAAACAGACGTGAGTTGAAATCTTTAGATTTTGTTGTACCGATAACACCGGTTATTTCTTTTATTATTTCAAAATTTAACCTAAATTATATCACATAGCTTTAACCGGTTTTTCTCAGTAGTAGATACATACGTGTCTCTGGGTGGTATTAAAACTTCCGTCACTTGGCTTGGCCACCAACGGTGCCTGGTGCCCCGTAGGGGACCAACGGGTCGAAACCAGGTGCGTACGTCACCCCAGATGTCCCATCCAGCCACTGTAGGTCCCGCACGTGACGTGCTCTATCTCTCGCGGCGCTCACGCGGCGCTAACGATTTATTTAGTAACTGTAACGACGTTTGCCGAGCGCCGAGCGAGCGCGCCACACGTCACGGCCGTGGATGGTAGTTGGCCGTTTTTATCGCCCCGATAACAGTTATAGCCCGCCATGAGCCCCGCCGGCCCCGCTAGCCCCGCCGGGCCCGCCAGCCTCGCCGGCCCCGTCGGCTCCGCCACTGCGCCCCATACGTATATGCGTTTCTCCTCAAACACGCAAAGGTGGTATTTAATCTTGTATGTCGAAATGATTGTGTTTTTTTCACAACTCTTTTTCTGCATTCGAAACTGAGTTAGTAAAGATATTGTAATTTTTTTAAACCACCTGTCACCAGGTTAAGTCAGTAACAACCGGTTTAAAAGTAGTAAAATCGAAGCCAGGACCCTTCGAATAGCATTTTGCATGGTAGTTGGCATCGTACCCATTCCCATATGGGCTTAATTTATATTGGAAACTGATAATAAATCAATCACCCGTGTGCCTTACTTGGCGTACATGCCTTGAAGGCTTTATTCCAAGTCGCTCGTATAACGGAAACGGCTTAACAACTTAATAGGTGGAACTGCTCGCCACTAATACAGTAATGCTACAGTTTTTAATCCTCCATTTACGCGATCGCTGCGCGTGCTGCCTGACTTCAGCCCATTTATAGGGTCTCTCTTAATAATTGAGAAGGTCTAGAGCATATTCCTCCACGCTGCTCCAGCGCGGATTGTTGTAGGCATTGATTACGTTGAGTTTGTAGATCAGGAGTGTTAGTATGTAGAAAATTAAATCAATAGATAAGTGGTATTGGAATCACACGTCTTAATTGAGTGAGCAAACTACTTGTCGTCTCCGACCGCGCTTGAGAGCATTATTTTCCTTCTTCTTCCTTCTCCTTTGTCTAATATCATTCTTTTTGTCTAATATTTGCATAAAAACCTCAGGAACGTTGGCGTGTAGAAAATAATATCGCAAGTTAACAGGTGCTGGAAACATCATATTGATGTGACGTATGTATATTGATATATGACGTGATTTTATTTGATACTTTTTATCTATTGCTGTAGTTTATCTTTGATAAACAGTAGTGTATCGGGCTTACACTGCTACACTCACCACACAGCACAGGCTGTGTGGTCGGTGCACTGCTAAGAAGTAATGAATGGGGAATAGTCATATCAATGTCTAATACATGTTGTTGTAATATATTGTTAAAATTAATATATGTTATTGAAAACTAGTAGGTGCAATGGTTAATATGCCGGATCGCCATTCCAGGGGTCCAAGGGTTCGATTCCCAGCGAGGCAAAATTTTGAATGTTAAGTTTAAATTTATATTCTTGTTCTGTCTGTCTGTTCGGCTGTCTATAGGCTGTGCTGAAGAGATCGCGCTAATGAATAACCCCGTGTCACCTAATAACAGTTTGACTATAATATCTGTATTTCTTTTACATAGTCACACTAAACTATTATTCTCTTGAAGCAACTCAAAGTTCCATGAATCGACCAACTTCCCCAAATCACCAAGGTCCACAAAGTCAACAGATAAACTGACAAATCCCCACACCAACTTGTTTAACAAGTTGATTAGGTGTAAATGTGAAACTAAAAGGCTCAACTATGACAACAGCCGCCCTGGCGATAAGATCGCCGCCCACCCCCGCCGCCCTTCGCCAGCCCGGCTCTAATTGAATATATATCGAGTCAGGTGGCTCGGTGCCGCCGCTAATGGTCTTAGATAGCGCACTGGTTTATCAGGAACACTGCATTGTTTTATTTGTAGTGTTTTATGTAGTTGAGAATCTAAAATCTGTGTTATAGAAATGTTATATATATGTTATGTGTTATGGTTTAGTGTAGTGTAACCGTGAAATAGGACACTGGACCAATAGTTTATAGATCATAAGTGAGATGATAGGCCAATTGATGGAAAATAAATTAAATAAACGCCAACACACTTATACCCCGCACTGGGTTTCCTTGTGTCGGGGATGGCACGGACAACAGAAATTACTCATCTCTAACACTCAACACCCGAGAACAAACATTATCAGCTACGAGTATATGAATATCTGCCCCTGGGAATCAAACCTAGAGCCCTCTAGGCTCTATAAAATTAGTTTTGTATTGTTTTACCTATCTTCAGGTATTTTTTCATCCACTCAAGGTTGATTGCTATTTGGCATAATGGACTGCCATTTCTTATAAATAAAAGTTTAAAATATTGATTTAACCGAACCGTCGCGAGAGGGTTTACTAGTACCTATCTTAATATATATCTTAATATATATATTTCGTGTGTATGTGACTGAACTCCTCCTAAACGGCTTGACCGATTTGGTTGAAATTTTTTGTGTGTCTTCAGGTGGATCCGAGAATGGTTTAGATTCACAATTGGACCCGGTAGATGGCGTTGCTGTCGATATATCACCAAAACATTTTTTAACGACTGGACCGATTTGGATGAAATTTTTTGTGTGTGTTCAACGGGATCTGGGAATGGTTTAGATTCACAATTGGACCCGATAGGTGGCGTTGCTGTCGATATATCACCAAAACATTTTTTAATTATAATGCGGTACGAAGTACGCTGGGACAACTAGTTAATAATAAAACTAAAGGATCAAAATCTGGTCGTTTCACTTTCTGGATATTTTATGTAGGTAGCCTTTGTTGTCGATATAAAGGCCAAAACATATTTTTTTGGAATTATTCTGTCTTCCTGCACGCGCTTGGCGTGAAAACCTCTGAATAGATGAATTGGCACATTTATACCTAAATAAATAACCAAGAGCGTTCGTTAATTCCCTTAAACCTGGCTCCATGTTATCCATATCACACAATCCGCGATCTATGAATAACAAATTTACGATCGCGAGTGATTTTCAAGTTCGTCGTATCACAATAAGGGGGGAAGCGGCCGCTTGTAACGGCGTCGTTACGGCCGCTAACGGGCGTTAACGGCTGTTAGCGGCCGTTATCAGCGATCCAGGGCGGGCGGAAGGCCACCTGCGGCTACCGCCCGCCCGCCTTAATGCATCCGCACTTATTTATTCCTCACTCACCGACCCGATATGTTTCCTGATCGCAATCGCGTTCCGCCCCGAGGCCTTAACTTAGGGACGCTGAGGATGGCCAAATCCAAAACCGAAAAACGGGTTTTGTTTGTCATTAAAAATGAGATTTCCGCCCCTTTATTGAGTGCGGACGAAACTCGTACGCGACACAATTTTTTATGTTCGCGTATTAAATGTTATGTGGGAGGTTTGGTGTGTGAAGTGGGATTGGTGATTTTTATACAAATATAATGATATTTAAAGCTAAAAATGTATAAGTTAATGTTATATAATATTAAAAAATATTTTTTTTGAATGATTTTTAAATATTTTATTTTTAATATATTAAATACTAGCGACCCGCCCTCGCTTCGCTTCGGGAAACTTATTATCAAGTGCTTAAATATAAAGTTTCATGGTTCTTTAAGAGATGGCGCTAGGCGTTCTTATTCTTTAAGTTAGGAAGGTTCACCTAGATGGCGCTGTGCTTAAAAACCCGAAGAAATCCCATACAAACTTTCAACCTTTATTTCAACTTCTTCATCCCTTTTTGTCGCAATAAAAGGTAGCCTATGTCCTTTCTCAGGGTCTAAAGATTGTCTGTGTCAAATTTCATCAAAATCGGTTGAGAGGTTTAAGCGGGAAAGCGACGCAGACAGACAGACAGACAGACAGACAGACAGAGTTACTTTCGCATTTATAATATTAGTAGGGATAACATCTATATAAAAAAATGTCACGAAACCATAATGAATATAATCTTTATTGCTTATCACATTCCGTAATTATCTTTCCCAACCACAGACTGTTACAGTAATGTCATCGGAGCGGGTCAAAAAGTGCATCTCGCGTTATATGAACGAAACGCATCTCTGTTCTGTGTAACGCATCGATACTAAATTTTATAAAATTTTGTTGAGAATTTTGCAAATTAGGATTGGGAAGGGCATAAATTGTCTATTGTCTTGCGTCATGTATAAACGAATACAATTAATAAGACAGCAATAATGCAGTATATGGCCATAAATCAATGAATTTGCGGTCAGATATTTTAAATCTGGCTCCTCCGTGTCATTTGTATGATAAACAGTGTAGTTATTGCTTTATTTGAATCCATTTTTAATAAGAAATCCCTGCCGTCGTCTGAGCGGCTCTACGTAACAAATTGCGGCGACAAATCACTTTAATAGGTACTTGTATTGGCCGAAAATGTTCTGCCAGACTGCTGTGCTCAACGATTAAGTCGATGTAAGACTTGCTTTTAAATTTGGCACATATGTCTTGACGGGTTTTATGATGGGAGCTGGGGAGTCTACCTGATGTTTATCAAGTCCAGCTCCAGTGCAGAAAAGCCCTCTGAACCCTAATAGAATTTCATTGATCGCTACTCTTCAGGATTAACGATTGAGGTAGCTTTCGTTTGGAAATACAATACGTCTTTAATTGCATACGTTTGAATACGACTGAGCAAATCTTAAGTTGTATTAAATGTTTTTTATTTTTTTATGCATAGGTATATGACAGCAAACGAGCGTGCAAGTACACCCTTCCGCAGCCGCTGTAGTTATTAACGAAATTAAGAAAATGACCAAAATGTTTAACCGCTCAATGGACTCGCCATTTTCTAGGCAAAAATATCAGTATATTCTTCATCGTTTTATTGAAGCTACAAGCTGGATACCTCGTTGAAACATATCTTGGGCCGTGCTGTAAGGGCGGCAGCACACGGTAAAAGTTCACGTCGAGATACGGTATCGCGCGGGAATTTAAACTTGCGCTAGTTCTGTGAAGCGCTGCCTCGCATTTTTCCACGAGCTAGATAGTGGTACTCGGGAAACCCGCATGCATGCACCGGGAATACTAGGTACTATGATTCTATATGCCTTTAAAAACTAGATCTGCAGCTATCGTAGAACATAGAGTATTTTCTGTCATTAATTTCGTAATAAATGATTGATTCCATAATTGGTAATAATATAATTATTCATTAATTAATTGTATAAGATTTACCTAATACAAAAGACATCGATATTCTTAGGACGATGTCCGAAGCGATAACAAAAACAACAGTAAATTGTTTAAATTGACGAGTCAACCAACGATTGATGCCGCTCCAGTAGATGGCAAAGCTTCTCAAGAACGTTCTGCTTCAAATTTTAGAGTTGTACAATTTGTTTTCGATTAAGTGCTTTGCTCCCCAGTTCTTATGAGTAATGGTCATGAATAGCTCAATCGAGGAAGTCGAAAAGCACCTTTGGAGGAGGAATATCTTTTCGAAATACATACTTCAAACGTATCATATCCACGGGGTGAGGGATTTAAGAATTATTTCGTTACTTATTTATAAATATGTTTTTTTGTATTCAGTTCACAGAAACAAATACAAAAAATAGCAATACGTGACTTTAGTACTAGGGCTACTTATCCCATACAAGAATCTCTTCCAGTAGAACCGTAAAGTGTAGAACTTCATTAATGAAGCAAACGAAGCAAAAGGTGGTTTAAGTAGAAATCCAGCGGCTTGAACCTACCTTACCTACCTACCTACCTTACCTACCAACAGTTCTCACCATCTTGTCCATTACTTATGAGATGCACTATAAATAAAGGTCGCTTGGACTCAAGAAAAACTATTATACCCCAAAATAATTTGATATTAAACAGATAGCGCAGATCAAAACATTCCCATATTACACCGAATAAGCTGCCAATAAATCGCACACCCTCATTCGGTTAACTCGAATCTGCATGCAGTATCTACATTAAGCTGGGTACCTAACGGGGAACAAACAGCCCGTACAGCCATGCAGCGACACTGGATCGCCGATATACACAACTTGCAAGATCCAATACGAACGGCCGAAAGTTTTCAGGAAGAATGGTGTAAGGAATGGGAGGATAGCGACTTTAGAAGTAATCGTAATGACGATGTCGCTTATTCAAACGTGTTTGTATTAAAAAAAAATGTTTGTGTGGATGATGAATTGAAGAAATGTTCTTCGTCACAGCTATTGAATTCATGTTATCGTAAATTTGTAAAAGAATGAATAGATTTCTAACAGTATTGTAATGTAATTTTGGTTCTAACCCACTAGTCCTATACGAAAACCCCTCACGCTAACGCCATATTTTGCATCAATGACAATAACTAAAACGTTTTATCCATGCATTAATGCAACACGTTTTATCATGTTTAATACGAATGGTGTACCTAATATTATATTTAGTATGTTTAACATTACCACATGGCATTTGAGTTACAGACGCCTTACTGCAATGGAAGACTGAGTTCAAATGCCTTGTTATGGCCATTAAACTAGGCAACGCAGGGATGATAATGAAGCATCTTAATAAACAATAAGTTCACAAATGTGGAGTATGCTCTAGGCCTCAGTTACGAGTAGAGATCCGTGCTCAGTAGTGGACCATTCATGAGTTGAATCCAATACACAATATTAGATTTAAAAGGAATTCAGCGAATATCTAGTAACTTAGGGCACAGGCCACGTAACAACTAATACGCTTTAGATGCGCTTGTAATTAAACTGTTATGTTAGTTGGCACGTCTAATGTCGCGCGAATGTCGCGCAAATGTTGCACCAATGTCGCAATGTTCCGCACGTGCGATAACATTATTTGCTTAGTTCACAACTTTGGTTTGTCTCCGATACATGTGTTCAACTATAACCGTTGTTAATGCAATAGTTAAGTAAGGAGGGTCTACATAACGTAAATAGCCGACAAACGAACAGACAAGCTATATAGCTTCATCTAGCATCATATGATGGTAAGCGGTCCCCATCGCCTGTACTTGTTAGCCATTGGTTACTTCAATACTGCTTACTTCATAGCCACTGGTTTCCGGAATTTATTTAAATTTAAGTAAGATTTTATTTATTTTAATTTAGACTAAACTTTTTCAAGGGCTTACAAATGTTTAAAGAATAGGTAATAATGATTTTACGATGAGTAGTTTTTATTCTTAATACTTTATTTCTGTTACAAAAGGTTGCCAACTCTATTCCTAACACCATACTAGGATGCCATTATTATCCTTCGGACTGTAGGTCCCTACATCAAATGATCTGTGGAAACACTTGCGCTTATCCGCTCTGACATAATCTTGAGTTGAAGGGTTACAATCACGAATGTTGGGGTCACATTCACCTAAAACACTACAATTTGACAGATTAAAGAAACTGATAGAAAAACAAGTAGGAGGGATTACCACTCCGCGTCATAACACTTCTGTAAAATTTTGGAAGCGTTATTATTATTAATCTTGGAAACTGCACCGTAGGAACCTAGCTACATACTTTTATTTTAATTTACAATTAACATAAACTCTAGTGTTTAGTAATTTAGTTAAAATTTAGTTCTGCTTGCTCGAACCCCTGGGCTATTACAACCAATTTGTGGTATTTACCACATTACCACAATTTACCGTACCTACGAGTACCGTAAACCGTACCTACGAGTGTCTTTGGCTTATAGACTTTTTCTTCTCAAAATATCTATAAGACGCTAACGCCCTCGCACTACGTTTCTCTGTATTACGAGTGGCAGGAACAAAAAATATAAGATATTAACAACCACGACTTGGGAATTCTGACACATAAATATGTCCCGACCAAGAATCCAACCCGGGACCTACCTTCACACGAATCACATCACAGGAATGGTCACTACCGCTAGACCACATGTAAGGAAGTGGATAAACATGTGTGTGGTGAATAAAAAGCTAGAAATTCGCAGAAGGAATTTCAGCTCCAGCTAGAATTGCGCACGTTAAAGTAAGCTTTGAAATATTTGCACCCTAAAAACAAATCGTGTCGTCTGCGGGTGTCATAGCGAGTAGGTGTTATCTTGCGCGCCAGGCGTTAGGCGGCGGGTTACACCTCGCGACTACGACCACGGCTACGACTGGAATTCTGTACGGCATTTTTGCCTATTAATCATATCATTTCAAATTAATGTATGTCTTACACATCTTTAATAGGGAGCTCACTGTTGAACATGAGAAAAAAGGACGAAAAAGGAAAGCTGTTTTTACGATAATAATGATTTTTCCTAATATAAGTATTCTTTTATTTTCGGTTTAAGAAAAAAAAATATGAAACAATGTACTGACTCTCCATTCCTCATGTAGAACACAACGAGTCGTTTGCTTCTGACTCGAGCAAGATGGTGTTAGAAAGAAAAACATGATTTATTTCACCTTAAAACAGACTGAACTTCTTGTTAAAAAAAATTGTTGCGATACAACACGTTGGCTAAGATCTTCATTCTGTATTGCGTATCTAATGACTTAATCGATCTATCGTAGCGATTTGACAAGTGCATTGGTCACAAGCTCACAAGACTCAGGTCGTGTCGCAGTCGTGTGTGCTAAACGCGCGCGTTAGTCAAAGCGCGTTTATCGGGGCATGCATCACTCGGCCGCGTGTTATCGCGCCGCCGCACGCCCCGTTCGTTTATTTTGCCACATACCGCGAGTGATGACGGGACTTGGCTGATTTTTACAAAGCGCCCAGAGTTAGCTGGGAGGTAATGCTTAATCGGAGAGCTTTTAGAGTGTGTAGATGTACGGTCGGTTCGAGTATTTGAAAGCTTTTGTTTTAATCTTCATTTCGATTCTCAATAGTTTTAATGTATTAGTTTAAGTTCTGTTACTCTTATTGAATATTTTGAGTATAAGTGAAACAATGGTGGTCTGTTTTAAGTTAATTGCCGGCAAACGAGCAGCCTGATGGTAAATAGTCATCATCGCCACATCATTAACACCAAGGGCATTGCCGATGCTTAGTCGGTAAGAAAGAAAGAAGACGAAAGAAAGGAAAGGGCTCTTAAGCCCCCAGCCGCAATACGACAAGTGGTCTGACAGCTCTCATGCGGGCTTCCTCTCTACCGAGCAGAGGCCTTCCACTGACGCCTCCTACGACACATTGATCCAGTATTCTATCGCCAACAAATTTTGTGATAACTTCGATAACTGTCTAATTTATCATTGCCATGTTAACACGTCTCCTCTATTATTGTTGCAATCATTGTAACGGCTGCCGGCCGCTGTGATGGCCAATTATGTGATAACGTGACTTATCATTGCCATTCACCACATACCTCCACACCCTTTAGTCTCCTATGAAATAAAGTCGCAAAATTTAAATCAATCAGCCGAATAATTAATCTAAAAAAATGTTTTATATTAATTACGTACAAGATCATCAGGACCTTGATTTATTTGGTTTTCAAACGATCATTATAAAATCCCAATATATGTGTAACAGTGGACATAAAAAACAAGAGTTATGAATGTTGAAAAATCTATTAATTTGTTTCTAAAACACGCAGCTTCTAGTGTTTTCTAAAATCGTGAGTTCAAATATACATAATTATATTGCCACAAAAACATCTAAATACATCTAAAACACGAAGCAAAACCGTCTCCAAACCAACATTCAACCAATGAGTTTAGCACAGTAGGTATCTAAAACACGAGATCAGCCTCATCAGATACTGCCGCACACAATCGGGTATCAGTGCAAATCTGACGGCGTCCGCTAACAGTGAAACACCATTAATACCACAATAACGATTCCATTCGCCTCCCATTAGCATTAAAATTGAAACTTTATCTATACCAATAAAAAGCGGAGTGGTCGTGTGTAAATAATAAATTGTAAACAATAAGGTTCAGTAATTAGGCAATAAATTCCTCAAGGAGATATGAAAGATACAGAGAGGAGAGTTGATTCGCTCGTGGCGGCCTGAGGTGAGCGCGTTTACGTTGTTTCATACGACACGTCAACGATACCGAGTTTGTGTTTGTAATACAAGTTACCTAAAGCTTGACATTATATACCTGATGGTAAATGGAGATGGCGTCTAAGATGGTTGATGAACTAACTGCGTAAATTTCTTATGCACTCTTTTCTTGATGACTTATCATAGCAGAATATTCGGGCATGCTATATCAACTTTGCGAATGAAGGATTGGATGAAATATGCTACTTTTTTTTAATATTTTATTTAATACGACCCTGTAACCCAGTTAGGTTGGTAGGGAATCCTAGATGGGAGCGGTGAGTGCGTAAGCATTGTAAAATTTAGTCTTTACCACATTATAAATTTAAAAGTAAAAGCTATGTTATGATCTCAAGTGTATCATGGTTACTGGAAATGTAATATTTCGAAACCGATAGATTAAGCGTTTGGCTCCTTATTAATTTTTAATCATTATTTTACCTACTGACTATTTTATAATACAGTGTATGATACTTTTTTTCGCATTAGTACAACATTCGCGCAATATAATTAATACAGACACGGATACCGTGCCGCCATTGAACATGCAAACGCTCTCCCCCAAACTTTCGATAAGGCAGCTTTCAGTTTTATATTTACCCGCGATAAGACGATGCCTGCGAATCGATTAGCCCCACATTAACGATAGTGTGTCTGTCCGTTTATCTGGCGTTCTCTCCGAGTATTTACGTCTCGTATAGTTTTGATATATGGGCCACGATTACGGAGATATGAACGTTCCAGACTGTTATCGAAATGGCTGATGAAATCGGGATTTTTAGCCGATTGCGTTCTTCGTTGCATAGTCCCCGTTATAATACTAACAAATTTTGAGATTGAACGTCTGCCAATCCACACTTGGCCAGCGTGGAGGACTATGAACTTTGCCCTTCAGTTTTTAGCAGGACACAGCCCGAGCCGAGCTTTGGAACAGTTAGGGCTGCGATGCTGATTGAGATGAAACTAAAGCCGGCTAAAGATCAGGCTTAACTAAGAGAAACAAAACGGTTCCTATTTGAAAATTTCGTTTACATCTGTAAATTCCTCTGGCTGATTAAATATTATTTAATAATTTCTTTTCGTACATTTACGCGTGTCACTATGCTTCTAACGGCTTTTCAGTAAGTTGTTTTATCGTTTGATGAGATTGGCAACAGAAATTTTTCAGCATTAATAACGATAATAATAATAATAACGCTACACACTTATAGTTATATTATTCGGCACTATTTCCAGACGCCCTTGTACTCAAACCAAATGGATTCCTGAGCTAATTACTAACCTGGAGTCGCTCTGGTTCATAACACCGATTGTCAAGTGTGAGTCGAACAGTGATACTCTTGTTGTTACTGCATATTACACAGTGCGTGGTGATGTAGCATGCTACGATCTGTTGCCGATATCGATAAACACATGTTCGATAACAGACCCTGTTTGTACCAACGTTAGCAGGAATCGGTCGTCTCTTCTCTTAAGACACGTGGAAATCCTTGTGAACATTGTCTGGGGAGCCATATAATAAACTTTTGAAGGAAATAATAATAATGTGTACATTACCTATAAATACTTACATACAAATTGTACGAAAAAAAAGTCAAAATCCGACAAAATATTGGTCTGAGAGCGACATCTATATAATTGCTATGTAAGCACACATCCTATCACATCCAATAGCGCCCCCTATACATTACATAATACCAGGCAAAACGTCGTAGATCACTGAGCTCTATATAAGGGTGGAATGTACAGATACACGTAATGATATCAAATCGTCCACGCAAGCCATTATTACCTACTGTAACCATAGAAAAGATAAAATTCTCTGGATATTTACATTATGTGATTTCCAGTCGAACTGAGAACGCCTAATTCGTAAGCGAGTGCAGCTGCTCCGTCCAATCGATACTAATGATAATGTATGCTGGTCTGTGCTTAAGCTGGAGCTACATAGTAGCAGTTTTAGCAGTATGCAACGATCCCGATCGGCCAGGGCGCGATACTGCAGATTTATGCGCGCTATCGCCGCACCGTCTTAATTTACGGCTAAGGCCGTTCCACACCTCACCGCGCCGCGCCGCCGGCGCTGCCCGTGATATATCGCCGCTGCAGATATTTAGGCTGTGATTAGTATTAGTGCACCGAGTCAAAATTGAACGAGTTCAATGTATTGGGTACTGTGTTTCGGGTCGGTGATCTATCGAAAAGATTTTATTATACCTACCTGTTTGATTAAAAGCGCAATAAATGTAAACGAAGAGAGACGAAGATTACCGAGCTTTTACGATAAAAGTAACGCTAGCGCTTTGTAACGAATGTGGTGTAAAGTGGTACTAATCATGAACGATTAATTTTAAAGTAGGTACTAGGTATAATTGCAACGAAAAGGCTCTTGCAGCGTCATTACTAAGTGTCAAGTACTTATGCCTAAAAAGTACATCATGAACCGCGAGATAAGGTTCTATTTCTTGCCGGGACATATCAATGTCAGTGATAAAATATTGGTCTTCCTTATTTGTAATGTTTTAGTTCAGTATGTTAATATTGAGCTCAACTTAACCCAGTGCATGGACCCCGTGTTAACTTTCCCTAATGTACAATCTCAACAGATGAAACCAGCGGATTGTGGAATAGAATCCTGAAGATTAAAGGTTTTATGGCAACAACACGAGATATGAGTCAGTGATACTCCTACTTAAACAATCCATGTAATGTCTAGTTATGAAACAAACGCATGTTACAAACTCCACCTGTTATCTCCAATGACTGCATTAGGAATGCGGACTGCCCGCATTACTCGTTTTGGTGTGGTCGCGCCCTAACGCATAGATAGAATTTGTTAAGACCGTGTATTCGGTGGAGCCGAAGATATGCACTTTACACAACGCTCATAAATTCTATTGTATCGACAAGATTATTCTATGTTTCCTGTAACGGAATATAAAAATAATGTTTATTTACTGGTTGGTAGGTATATATTTGTTTTGAGTTAAATGTTTTGTGTATCTATCTTATTGTTTTGAGTTCATTGTTTTATTTGTTTGGAGTAATACAAACCCCATTAAACCAAAATCTGATCAATTCATGTCTTTTCACGCGGTCCTTCCACCTCAAAAAGTTCTTTATTTGAAAGCTAGTCCTATGGAAACCTCTATAAGTATAATTTTTTTTAGTACATAATATTTACGAGTACATGTACATGTATTACGTGTACTAGTAAAATAGTCACTGGAAATTACTTAACTTGTCTTTTATATTTTTTCTCGCAAAATACCTTTCCTAAATATTTATAACATTGGAAATTTCGCAAGTTAAATATTAGCTGGGTCCCGTGAAATTATCATAGATAGTATCGGGGGAGCAGTAGCAAGCTCGTACCTAGTTACGAACAATATTCCGCTGCCGAACTAAGATGCCGGCAACATTGTCCAAATACCTGGAATCCTCATATCAGCAGTTGGAGCGTGTGGGCGGAATCTCGGTGATCTGGCGGGCCGTGGGTGGGCCCAGGAAGGACACTGGCTTGATATGACATGTCTACATGGTATGCGTAAAGTATAAACACTTAACGTAGACACATAAGAGTAATATAAAATATTTAAGCTTTCAATCTATGCGAACCGTAGCGGGAACAAAACCACGTTATGTACATACATCATTTTTGGAAATTTTAGTGTTGTGTAGTTGTTATCGATAATTTTGTATGTCAGCCTGTTCAAGCCTCTCACGGAAACCGATGTGAAACAATTGCAATAAATTAAGTAAGTAAGTACTTAATATTGTTTTTGGGATGTTGGCATATTAATGTCTATTTGGGTATAAGTGTCGGAGCTTATTTTTAATTTCAAATTCGTGTTGTAGGTAGGTACCTAAGCTTAAGTGTTGATGTTTTTCTACATAATATTAAATTTACTGAGAAGTTTTAGATATAGTAACTGATACTAATTTACCTACTATTTTTTAAAATGTAACTCCTAAGTTATATTCATCCTATGTACCTATCATATTTATCCATCCTAGTGAACATGGTAAGTGAAGTAAGCAAGCTACATCACAAAATAATCATAATCGTTAAATTCTACTAAGATTTAGATATAAACATACATTACTAAAACGTCACCTAAAGTTCTGTTAAAACTAAAAGTAGTAAATCCTCTGATGAAGACGACGTTTTTGTACTCACACTCGCACAATATTAATAGAGAAGGAATCTCGAGCCATAGTTCACGGCTAGATATGACTGCGATTGTACGACAATAAATCGCGACAAGACAGCGACATCGCGACCGGCAGATACGCGACTATTAGCCGCGACAGGCGACCCCGGGAGGCCGCCGGGCAGCGTGGCGACCGGGGCGACCGGGGCAGCGGGCCAGGCGCGGCGAGCTGCGACAATGCCTAGATCACTATCCACTCCTACGCGCCTTTGTAACATTTCAGATATTTATTTTGGGATAATAAATGACAGTAAATTTCCGTATTATGTCTAAGTTAACGGACAATAATGTGTATTTAAAACGTGCCTAGATCCATTATGTATACGAATAAATAGGTAGATACTTAGTTGTATGTTTATTAATAAATTATTTGAAATTATTTGGGGAGCTGGTTGTATTTTTTTTATAAATTATAAGTTAATGCTAGACTACAATCCCACTTGATGCTCAGTGTTGATGCTGTCTTTACTAATAACAACCTCATCTTACATTAATCCATATCGATTCCCTGCTACATATTACGCACATCATTATGCAGATCCATAACGCCACGAGCGCGAGCGAGACAGACTAATAACAGTAATATTTTACTCGTCAGTTCATAAATACTATAGTGCATACTTTTTCATGGATTTAATTAACATTTCTAGTTCTTTTTAATGACATTTTATTAAATATAAATCAATGTAATAAGGTAATGAACATTGTCATAAAATCAATTGAATTTTGAGATAAAACAATATAACTAACGGTTAAGAGACTGAGATAAGGAACGGCGCGGCGCCAAAACCGAGGCAACCTAGCCCAGCCCGATACAACGCCTAGATGTCTATCAAAACCTACGCGCTGTAACTAACTCTCTCTTTTTGAATAATACCTGGAATATTCTTATGTTTCATTGTCTTCGTAGGAATACAGTTCAAATTTGGAACTGGAATTTTCAGAATTTCGTTTGAAATTGAGAATTACTGTTTTAAGTTTATCAATTTAGGTCTAAGCTATATTGCTTTCAGAAGTAGCTTTGCCACCAACAAATATGCAACCAAAAACCAATAAGTACCTACTTTAATCAAAATAAACATGAACATCAAAAAATACTCAAAGATACGAAAAGCGCTCTTTTCTAAAGAAACGATGTATGTACACACATATAAGTTAATTGATAAAATGCTTATCCCACAAAACACAGTTCTACTGATTACTGATATTTCTGCGCGAAATAATATGACCGTATCTCCGGATATTGCTTAATGATGTTGTATCTGAAAAATTAAACTAAGATGATACTCGTACTATTGTAATTTTTTGTACATTTTCTTTTCTTGTACGTATTGTGAAAATTATGAGTTTATTATTTAACTACGTGCATAAATTATGGAATTTAATCATTCTTATGAGGCGACAATGACTGCGTACAAGCAAAACGTGAGTTTGGTAATTAACCGCCCTACACGACACTTCAGGGCGGGGTAGGGCGGGGTGGGGCGGCGAGGCTAACTCAGCAGATAGTAGGATCTACGCGCTATGATAAACATTTCGGGTCTTTTAATGAATATTTTAAAAGCTTTGCATGAGTGAGTGAGTGACACACCTTCACGGTGTGCTCTAGTTGTTTGCTGTTATTTATAGTGGAAATAATGCTCTTGATTTATCATTCAGTAAAACGTAAAAAGGTTAATAGTCCGGCGGGTTGTGTTGATCGCAAGTGATCGGCCGGGTTAAGCAACAGTGAGCAATCGATATGTGGATGGGTGACCGCTAGTGGCATTTTCTTGAGCGCTTCTGTGCTTCGGAGGGCTTAAAGCCGTCGCGTCGGTCTCGGTTTTTATCATTAGAGAGTCCTTAAATCATGTCGGAGAACTACGGGCTGTCACTAACCCCTCCACCAATCCGCACTTGAATCCATTTACCGTTTCAATAACGTTTCATTTCCGACAAAGCGCGTCGTGAAATTACGTTCTAACTATATTTATTTCACTACTATAAAACATAACAGTTCCTGCTCCAGGCCTCACAACTTCTAACGAACTAAGCACCTAACGCCTTGAGTCCTAGTGCCGAGTTGAGTCTTGTTCGGGGTCCCTCACAGTTTTCATGGGCAGCAGCAGAAGGGTGCTGTATGCTCGTGCTGTCTTTAATCCATAAAAAACTACATTGGTGAAAACAAGGTAGTAGACCAGGAAAAAAGTAATCCAGGAAAACAACATAGTGCGCTGCAGACCTTCGAGGCAACCGAACATTAATTTGTACGATGACTGCCGCGACGTCACTCCGTAGCGTGACCGTGACGAATATGTTATCATTTTTATCAAGTTTCGTCACGCAATGCGTAAGAATGTGTGACAGAATTTGACGCGTTGTCACGCTGTTGAAAGTTCAGGTGAATTACGAGTAACGTAACTAAGCATTTTCCAAGTTTTCGAAACTCAATGTTTCTGTTATCAAATATTTTGATAAGTTATTATGTTTATATATTTATTGCATGTATTCGTTATTATTATGAATAAGTATTAACAGTTTAACGTCGTTTCAGTTACAATTCTGCGCGCAAAGCAATGAATTCTACTGACATAAATGAAGGGGTTAAATTCATAGGTCCTCGTGCTCTTCAAGTGCGGCATATCACTGCCACTAAAACTTGTTTTTTCAAGCTACAGCCTTAATACAATAAGAGTGGACTAAGAAACAGAGCATCGCGTGACGAGGAACTGAAGAATGTGACTAAATTTACATAAGCGACCCGTTTGTGTCGCTTTCTGTCATCGATGACGCACTACGTATCACAAGGGGATCGTATCTCATTTATCAAAAATATTGAAAAGCGAAACGCGTAAAATATAGAAGTTAGACTTTAGTGCCCCCTTCTTACCCTAACTCATCTATACTTACGCACTTTCAATGTTTGCTTATGACGTTATCACGTAAAATTATCGTCCGTAAACCGACTTTACAGACAACAATTTTTTTTTTGTGTTTTAATAACTAACCACTATGTCCTAATAACTAACCACTCTACCACTAACTATAAGAAATATTGGCACACCATAGGAGTATAAGTACATATATATAGATAGGAGTGTATTAAAGCTATATGTCCGTGTGTTTGTGCTCGTAGAGATCGGTATCACGCCGCGCCCGCCGTCAATAAAACCGCACGCTTGTCAACGCACCCACGCTATTGCGTTGGGAAATTTTCATACAAGCTTCCACTACTATAAATCATATGGTTCGCGGGACTTCGCATTCGAACGCCGTTTTTAAAACGAAATTGTCTATTAAGAACGTCAGTGAATGAATTGGTCGTGCGATTTTTAAATGCGCGTTTTGGAGGTTCGATGATAATAATGGGCAATATGTAAAAATATATAAAAAAATATATCAACTCGCCGCAACAGTGTGGCTAATGGCCTTATTTCCCAAAGGTGGTCATAAGGCCACACTGTTATACCTAATCAAAATTAAGTGTACCTAATCAAAATATCTTTAATCCCTGAGCTAAGCGACATGCCATCTATATGAAGATAATTTTTGAATCATAAAAAAATTATTTCTATGCAAAACCATATTTTATGTCTTTAATATATTTATTTTTCTTTTCAGGTAAGTGTCCGGTGAACAAACGTCTCCAGTACCGTGTGGCGAGTAGCACCTAACCTCTTATCCCGGACACTTAAGCCACTCGGAGCGTCCGGCGGGCATCCCTAACGACTGCGAAATGCGTTTTAAATTCAGCACCACAACGCCTTTAATCGCTTACAAATAGTCGGCAATTTCAGCCATAAAGCAAACGCGAAATGCGCATAAAAACAACACGGGTCGACCGAAATAAATATCGATTCATAACACAATACAATCTATAATCGAGTAAAAAGTAGGGGTGGCCACACATCGCGTATCGCCGACATCGCGGTATTGTCATTCCGTATCGCGGCCCGCGATCGTTGCGACGCGAACATAACTGCTAAAGGAACGCCATCTGTCACAAAATATGGCCGCGATGTCCTCCGTTTATTTGCTGATCTCCTGCTCTTAATACGGTTAGTGTTTTATTGGCAGTTTTGATATTATTTATGGATTGTTAAACATTCACATTATTGAACGACTGATCTGATCGCGTCGCAGAAATACGTTTTGTTATCGGCAGAAATGTGGCCAAGTGCACGCTTGGACTTCTAGACTATGGGCCTGGCTGACGACTTATGCGCGTCAAAAACATCGTCTCATTAGCGGCTTATTGAAAAACCTTGGAATGTACACCTACAGGCTGCGGGTATTTGCCACCACATAGTATCACTAACTAAAGGAGTGCGCACATTACAACGACTCCACGACCGACCGACGCCAACGCGACTAAAACCTTGACAAAGCTAACATTCAATTATGAGCCTTTGGTCTCGAAACGGAACGGCTATGGGTGTAGGGCGAGCCGTACAGGGCTTTTAAGTATAAGTTCGAAATTCAACCTTACCTTCAAAGATATAAGGCTCATAATTGAATGTTAGCTTTGTCAAGGTTTTAGTCGCGTTGGCGTCTGTCGGTCGTGGAGTCGTTGTAATGTGCGCACTCCTTAATGCAGTGCAGACTATTAGAATGAAAAAGCAAATACCACACTAATATTTTTAAGCTGTATATTTTATTACATATTCCTAAATCTACACCATACAACCACAAGTGCTTCTTTTGAATTAATGCCTCTCGGTAATCATTGTGTTTCTTCGTATTCAACTGTCCTTGATTTGGTGCATACGGAAACACTTTATTTTATTATTGACGCTCTAGAATCTCCAATCATATCTTGCACTTGGTTAAAACGATCATAAATATTAAGTAAAAACCTACATTACTACAATAAAACTCACAATCTAAACCTCGTTGACTACAAATCTAAACGACTGTAGCGCAACTATCGTTCACAAATCGCTTCAAACACTACTCGTATTGATATCTGTACGCTATTAATCGACCGGACTCGTACCTAATTGCCACTACGAAATATTGTTGACATTTCTACACACCAACTCCAGTTCGAATTTGCACGATTCTAAACTCTATTAGCTAAGGAATTGGACTGAGAAATGAGTGAAGAATACGGTCAGAGCGATTTGTAGGGCCTTAGGCATTTGCCCCATTGCCAATGTATGACAAGCGACGATATATTTTCCCGTCTTTGAAAGTTAAATCAATTCGTACTAGCAAAGTAAATACACTTACAGGTGAAAATTAATTTAAATTGAAATGTACTTATTAGATACCGTATTCTTGAATTCATATTTAATTGTTTTGCTACTTCGGTATGTTGATTAGAGTCCCTTTGCAGATTATTTCTACCAACACAACCATCGTTCTTTTACCATTGTGTGTTATACCTAATCATGTGACCTCAAATGATCCCTGTTGGATTTTGAGAGTTTCAAAATATTGGCCGTCTTATATCCACATTAAGCGAATTAAAGGAACTGATTTTCCTATTCCGGTCTCTCTGTGGGATAGTTTACCACCGTTGCACAATTTCAGTATTCGACGCAATCGAGGTACAGTTAAACTATATTTTCGAGACTAAATTTGAAATATAAAATATATAAAAGTAGTTTGAATATAATGTTTAACATCAAGAATCTTTCACTCATCGCTCTACCGGAGACAATTGCCGTAGAGTTTAGTCTCGCAGTCAAAGGCCGCAGTCCATTCGACGTGAAAGATTAAGTATGTGGTTTGCTTAGCTACGAGATCAATGCAAAACTGCACTTTGCTGGAACCTGTGTAAAGATTTATAGATTTAACATTAATGTTTACATCAGCACAGATCTAATGGGGAATGCTGAAAATCTGAAATCATACTTAATAAAGAGGGTACCCGGAAATGCTTCGTTGGGGATTTTGTATCAATACTTTATTGACAATACATTGGCATTAACAGAAATTGGACTACTAAGTTGATCAACTCAAATTGGTTGGTACTAATCGGATAAGCTTCAGAAACTCGTATTTTTAGAGAAACTCATCCTGCACCAGAGATAGATACCGCTGTGCTAAGATCACAAAATGTGTCAATAAGTGCAATAACTGGAGGGCAGTAATAATGACATAAAATATTCCTATACTACTCAAATTCCTCGAACTCCAACCCCACTTAAGAACACGCACATTTTTCTGTGTGAAACCACAATGAATCATGGATGAATGATTAAAAGATCGTTCGAGTTATCTGCGAGTGGCCGGCGAGGCGTCGACCCTGGCCTGAAAGCTCGACTCACGCGTACAAATGTGGCCTGTTCTCATTATAACTCCGCGTCAGATCGCAAATAATTGCCGCATTAAAACTTTATAATTATATCAATTATAATGCAACAAAAATTTTATACCTTGAATGTCTAAGTCTAAATAAACGAGGCAGACATTTTTTATTTACACTTTTCAATGTATGCATATTATTTTATATAAATAAAAAACAATCACTATACTATAATTGATTCAAGGAGTAGTGTTGAGAGCCTCAAAATTTCAAACTACCCAAATCCTTGACCCCCGAATATCTTAGTATCTTATCTAGCCTAGATTTCGGTCAGAAGTCGTTATAAAGAAATTAGTTTGGCATTGTAACCGACACTTGACCAAGATTTTAAATTTATTGTGTAAGTCCATGAGATCATATCCTGTGGGACTTGGAAGTCATATTTCACGGAACTTCATCATCAGCGAGTCCAACCTTTGCTGAACAACTGTTGAAACAAAGGCGCCAGCTCCATCCGTTGGGCTCAGTTCACTCCCAACAGTATTTTAAGCTACCTACCACATTCGAACACTATCTACCACCTCTAGAATCATCCCTGAATTATTAATTAATTCCAAAATATTTCAGCTACGGAATCACCGCTTCGTTCATGGCCTTCCACTTGGTCATGATGTCTTTGGTGTTACAATCAGTTGCCATTTACCTAACCATATAAGTATGATTATTTATCAGGTATATTTGCACACATAACATTGAGAAATCTGAAAGCTGATTAGAAGTATATTAAAAATGTCTAGTTACTTGTAGGTTACTTGTAGGTAGTACTTGTCCAAAGTTCCGTACGAGTGTTTCGTACAGACCTTTGGTATAAGAAATCGATTTAATCTACAAACGAAAAAATAAAGTTTCCCTCGCTACAAGTGATACACATATCGATTACAAATCGGCCGAGTCGATTAGCTCGATTCCACAATTGCACAATCGTGGCGATTGTGGCGGGGCTGTGGGTATCGCTGCCTAATGAGAACCGACCATTGTTTACAGATGCGATCTCACTATCTAGCACTTGTTTCGCCGTGTTCGGACCTATCTTGTAACTGGTAAAAATACCGCGGTGCCTCCTATCTTGCGATAGTTTGTTCGTGGGTGAATATCGATTTTTATAATCGACTAAGCATGTAGCGAAAGCGGTTTAATAATTTAAAAGATGAACTTGGTGGGAGAAGCTTTATACAGTTCGTCTGAACTTTGGGCTGGAAGGACTCTCCTTGAGTTAATATAGAGTATGTGTATTCTCCTAAATAACGCCTTTACGAATACCTTGCAATCTCAAATGAAACTGCATAAGAAATATTTATTTTATAACTTGACGAGTCAAATTTTCTTTTCTCAGTAATACCTAACCATCAGTTTTTACTTTTCTTTGCAAGTAGCGACGTCTGGTGGCAAAAAGTGGAACTCATTGCACAATCCCGGTTACGCTAATGAGCCAGCTACCATTGTTTACAGATTGGATCGCGTTATCTGAATGTTTTACTCGCATCCCACTTATCTCTCGTATTCGATTGTTTTCGATTGTTTTCGCGGTTTTCGTCAGCGTTCGCTGTGTCGATACGGCCCGATCGGCAGATAATCGGATTGTTTCACGGATAAAAGGTATTGTTCGGCCGTTACGCTTTTTTGGTACAATGTACCGACTAAAACGTGTGGATACATCGTTTAATTACAGGATAAATGCCAGTTGATTGGCAAGATGATAATGTGAGATTGTTTGTACAATTAGTGTGGTTTACAATAATGTACCTACGTCATTTTTCAAGAGATGATTGGAAAAAACATTCTAATCTGACGCTCTACATAAGGCTCTACTCATGAAATGGACATCTAATTATAAAAATATCAAATGAACTAATAATATAAGTTTGACTAGGTTGCATGCCGTACAGACCAATTTGCCTATTAATGTCTAATGATCTTAAATTCACTATCGAAATAAGTCAAAATAGTGAATATGAACCGACACAATTATTTGTGTAAAATATATACACATAATATAAGTTTGTTTTAACAACAAAAATAAATCAAAGTATCAATTACTCTGTGGTAAAGTTATGTAACAACGATGTAGCGCATCAGTCGCATCACAGATCACACATCGCTCAATAAACAGGTGATACGAACGCAAGAAGCAGGTAGCAAATTAGGCAACGCGCGCACGATACGATCGCGTCACTAGCGACGCGGCGACGGCCGCGACGCGTCCGCTGCGTCAACGTAACGAACCTTATTGTATGCAAAGCGCGCGTCCAGCGGATAAACAAATGTTTTTCAACTTTTAACTCCATTGCTCAACAAATTTTTTCAACTTTTAACTGCATAGACTTAGGATTTCAACCATTATATTTATAATTAAGATGATAATGATTTTTATCAGAGATTACCGTATTTCACATTTCTCTTACATCCATCCCAAACATTACATAAATAAGTATTTATATTAAAATTATAATAAAATTTAAAAACACATTTTAAGCCATTTTCTGAAAATGGTGATACAACTATCCATCTGGTCAAGTTGGACACATTTATTCACCTGACCGAGAGCTTCTGGCAATTATGACCATATTTCCTATCGGTTATTGATTCTCCATTATCGTCTTTTATCATCTTCAAATAATAATATCTAGTTGCGGCTTAACAGCGTATTACATTTTCAGAAAATGGCTTTATAAATTGAAACACGCCTAGCGATTAAAATATATTTTTTCCTTGCCAATTTTCCACGATTCTCTATTATAAGTCCCATTGTAAGGCGATAGCCCGCAGCTCGGTTCAGACTGAGCCTTTCCGAGGCATCCAATCAAGTAACCCATTTAGAGCTTTACAGCAAAAAACTTTGCGCTCATAATCGTTTACCCCGCTGAAGCTCGTATGACGTTCTGTCACTATTGGCGGTCGGATCTTCTGCGTAACTACCGTCGTTTGTTGACACAAAATTGGATTTTAATTCTGCTGCAACAGTGGTGAATTTTGCTCGGATAAGCGAGAGAATTTACGTCGTTTGGGTGGTACCCGGGCTGGCGCTATCAGAATCACCTTAATGATGCCTCGATGGCGGATAGCCATTGTGTGGGATGTAAATTTGTAGCCGTCGGCGCGGGTAATGATGTGAGAACAAACTGAGATGCCGATAGCTCGATCGGGATCGCTCGGCCCACTGTGCTGTTCCTTCGGGTTGTATCGTGTGATCCCGCCCGTTCTTTTTTTAATGTCCAATGCATTGTCTTTTGTCATAATGTCTCTGATTGTTTACAAGTTTTGCTCGTAAAATGGAAAATTTATGCAGAGATCGTATCTGAATTTGCTTTTATGGAAAAGTTTTTGCGACCAGATACACGATATATTGTGCTGAAAAGTGTTTTTATTTGGTGCAGTCGTTATGCAACTGCAAATATGTATGAGTCAGGCAAAAAAGTTCTGTTGATATTTTCCTCTCGTGTTTGATCAAGCAACGAAGAGTGCACTGTAAAATATTGTAAAAATAAAATCAGACACTACCTTCAAGTATTTATATGTCCAGCACATCTACATTAGCAAAAACGAAACATGCCTTTATCACATTGAAAAGAATGGACTGCCCTTAATGATTATGCGTTAGCGTGTGTACACAGCATTATCTTTTTACTGCCTACTCATTAACGAACGAAGCCTTTTAGCGTTAAACTACACAAAAACCAACATGACCGAACTGACACAGCACGCATTTATCCAATCTCAAACTACCCCTAAACCTTTCCATATTATTACACATAAACAAACAAAGCGTTTGAAAATGGCGAAAGATTCAAAATGGCGGACGTTATGATCATTAGCGGTTATCGCACTATATTGTCGAATAGGCAAAATTTTCAGTCTTTCAACTCACATCAACATAATGAGTGCGGTGTAAAGGCGGTTTGAGGCGAACGCGATAAATAATAAACCCACTAAAGGAGCTCCATGAAATACGATGCACGATGCGGGCACTTAATTTTGGCGGGAAATTAGGCCGTCATTTTGTTAGTGACGTGCTTACGGTGACACTCGTATGTCGGTTCTAGTGTAACCGCATACTATCAAAACAGTTACCAGACTGTTTTTAAAGTGGATACTTACCTTAATCTGATAATTTATTCTTATAAATAGGTTTTTTTATGTAAATAGTTGACGAACGAGCAGACGTGCCACCTGATAGTACGTAGACATTAGTAACACCAATGATATATTACACTAGATACGCCACCAAGGCTCCTAACGCGTGCAGTGGAAACGACCCTACGTGTGACCGTTTCAATCGGTCGAGCTGTCGGCTGTCATTGTGAGCGCACGATACTAAAAAAGGTAAAATGCCTGCTTGTGCATTTCGAAAGTGCAACAATTATGATAGAAAGGTGAAGAAAGAGGACGGTATATCATATCACAGGTAAATGTATAAAAATATTGAAATTTTAAATAGATTAATTTATAATTTGTAATTTTAATGAATCACAGCTTGTTTCCAAACGATAAAAGAGACAGAACATTGCTTCACTCACAGGTGTAACAAAGATAGCAGAAACGCTAAGATCATAGATTAGAGGCAACAATGCAGACAGTAGGTACAATAGGTAGACAAGAAATTGTTAGTATAACGATGAGTCGACTAACATTTTTGTTATTTCCTTAAAAAGCTAATTCATAATTATATGTATCCTACATGAAATAAATGATTTAAGTTTGAGTTTATGAAATTGCTGTTTTACTCTCTCGCAGTAATTAGTTTCTAATTTAATTTAATTTTTTTGTTTAATGTAAATTAAATTTAATGTTCTTTTTTGGTTATGATCCTTAATTAAAATTAAATGTTAATAATATGTACTTCCAAGAGTCATAGCAGTTTTAGGCATAAATCATTCTAAGAATAAATGTCTCGTCTGTAACATTTATCTATGACACTTATGGTTAACGTCAATAGACGTCAGTGCAATATTTCGGATCGTTTGTCAGGTTCAATTTTCATATAAGTAACATGTCTACCTCTTTTTACTTATAATGTCATTGAGTAACACTAAAGGCGTCATCGATACGTTCCTGGCCAAAAAGAAATTCAACACAAAAAATCACTAAATTCCAACATAAAAAATTACGAGATTTTTATTTTATTAACAATATCTGATATGTTTGCCTACTGACATTATATTTTTATCTTAATTTGTGACTTTGTTGCAAAACCGCAGGAACTGAAGAATTATTGTAGGTACATTGTGTTGTATCTAAAACAAGTTCACGAGATTCAAATTTCTTACTCGTGTTAATTCGATAAGTACATGTAATGGGATTTATGCTAAAAAATATTCACTTATGTAGCTTAGCGTTTTAAATTTTGATGTATGTATTACGTTTAATAAGATATCAGCAACGGAAAAAACAAAAAAAAGTTTTTAAGTTTACGTACATTATGCCTGTAAGATTTCCATAATTACAAAACAACTTTCTACTTAAACGCTATCTGTACCAACATTCTGTCCAAATCGTCCATTAATTTTGAAAAACAGATTAATGAGTAACTTTTTAAACTGGAACCCGTATCTCGAACTTGAGGTACATTACATAGGAATCCACAATTAAGACACTTAGCTGGGACAGCGTGCATGACATCATTATCAGAGAAATCGATTCTTTTTCTTTTATATCGAGAATATAATCGGGATGGAGCGTGGCGCCGTCCGATCTGTTTTATCGTCGTATTATCGACGACTAATGCATCGGGCGCGATAACGCGGACATAAGAGCGGGGGCAGATAAACTCGGTGTGGCCATGTTAAAAATAGTTTACACGCATAGTTTGTTGTCTATGGTAGGGCTACGAATCGGATCATTATTTAGGAATCTGTGCATGTTTTGTTCATTTTATTGGTTGTAACTATATTAAAGGAAGTTGCTACCTAGTGTAATTAATTATTATTGTTTGAAGTGTTTGAAGGATTATCGTATTAATGACCTAAATTATTGCTTTAGCTACGATAGTTTTTGAATTTGACTACTAAATGAAGTTACTAATATCTATCTGTGAAATACATACAACATACATACATTCTGTAATAACCAACAGAAAAATCGAAATAATTTAAAACTGACAATCACAATTCACACCCCTAGCGAATCGATTCTCCAAAATCCCAAACTTATCGACAGCAAAAAGGGATACGTCTTCCTTATTCAAATCGTCATTACGAACTCTTTCGGCGACCTAGCAGCGAGTATCTGGCGGCCGGAGAGATGGCAATAATAAAAATTATCTATACAAATGGGCCAGGATTACTGAGAGACATAAATTCGGCTCCAATGAGCGCTGTGCCGTGCGATAAAGGGGCAGCGGGTTTAGCTTCGACACTTTTTGCTAGTTTTTTGATTGGTGGCAATAGGTATGTAGATATATAGGTATGTAGGTATAACTTCCAGTATTTACAGTGCGGTTTCCAAACCTACTTGACGTACTGACGTTATAAATATTTCTCATAAAAATATTTTTGCAGTTATCATACGGGTCAACTACATGGATAATTAAGTTTATTAGTAGGTACGTATTTTTCGCTCAAGGTACGTCTATGACTACGACTGCGTCTTACCTCATAATGAGTTAAAATTATGATGAGTTTAAAAGTGAAGTATCGCATTAATTGAACCATTTGACGTTTATTATCACGTCTTCGCATAAAGAAATTGTAATCGTTGTTTTAAAATTTACGATACTTCTACGACAACTCAATTTACATAAGCTGACATTTGATTGATTGTAATCAATAAATTTAAAATGCATAGTGTTCAATCATTATGAATAACTGTTTGTCATTATCACCAACAGCCTGTAAGTCAATTTGATGTGTTTTAATGGCGATTTAAGTCAATGGTAGAATCATTGAGAATTTGTTAAATACTTAACTTAAAAATTAAGTTTTGATTTGCACTGATTTTGTGTGAGAAAATTTATGAAAAGTCTTCAGTCGTATCCATATCATATATTCATAAGTCGAATCTAAAACATTTCACAACTGCACAACATACAGTCGACAAATTAATGCATCCAGTTCAACCATAGACATGCTGAATGCTGTTAGTTTTACGCATTTGGCGGGAAATTTCCGAACGCTTGTTGGCGTAGCTCTTCCACAGATAAACTATAAACATAGCAGCGTCAGACACTTTCGAACACGAAAGTCTTTGGCAGGATAGAGAAATATTTTAAAGTGCAATCCGCTTAAAAAACGGCTAAAACCTGAAAGCCCGGCCAGCGTCGGTATCGCGTTCAGAGAGACACCGCGGCAGAGTTATTCGACAAAAATGCTAATTTTCAAATCTCAAGCGCTTGTTTCACCATCAGGGAGGCTACGAATGAGCGGAAAATGACGAGGTATAGGTACACAATATCTAAGTACGTTAATATGTGAGTGAATTCACAAATAATATCTAGTAAATAGGGGATGGTGCTAATAAATTGAGAAGTCAGTTAGTATCACTATGGCGCCCATAATATTATTTTGTGCAAGTTATTTTTATTTATTTAATTATCCATAGACACATGCGCGTATTTCTGTTTGTGGCTTTAAATAAGTCTAGTTCCTTCTAGCATTATCTTCTAATACTAATTGCGTTAACGTGTTGACTCCAGAAAGAAACTTTGAATAGGTAACGTAGTATGTCGCTAATGAGCGATTACGTACCTATCGCTTGTCTGCGTGGAGTGAGACAAGCGCAGTAAACTCTCCCGCCTGCCACAATCGCTCCACTCCACTCGCTTTTTTCTTCTGTTATCCTCGATTCGATGTTTATCCTCTCCTACCAGCAGCCGGGACAGCGCCACTCGGTTTGCAAAAACCAAGGGGTTTGAATGTACCTACCTACCTTACTATTTTTGAAACACAGAGTTATTGTTGAATTGGTAATTATGATTGAGCTTCCCCGGTTTGCGGTCGATATGCAGTCGTAATTCATTTAGTCAATATCATGAGTGTAATAAAATTTCCGAAATTATAGAGCTTTTAGGTAAATTTAGTAAGTACCACTTTACTAATTTTACTCCTACGTTCTGTGAGTTAGATTCCAACTTCACTAACAATCTCGTCCAGATCGGCTACCATTTAGAAATTTACCCATGAGCTAAAAAAAGATATTGGTGACTGGAATTGGAAAATGGTTGTTCATACCCATTCCATACTTATCTATAATGAAGCACTATGGTGCTTCAAACCTTTTCCCTTAAAACCTACTTAGTTAAAGTTATTTATTAATGTACCTACCTGTTTTTCAATAAATTTCACTATCTCCACGTACCGGCGTATTAAAATTTTTCCGCTGTCATGATGATCGGTTCGCAAATCGATGATTAATCGACTTTCGATTAAACTTCCACTCGATCGCAATCCCAGCGATTTTCTTTAATCATACAAATTACGCAGTGAGGGAGCCCGCGATCGCCGTACGATTAAATTCGCGACAAGTGGCCAACTTTACGGGATACCGCTACAACGGTCGGGGTCGGTTAAAGCTTTCGAATTAACCACTTGCCGCGACTTTGTTCGCATTCGAACTGGTACGGATATATAAGCTTACCACTCATACAACATGAGTGACGTGTGAAAGCAGTGATAGCCGTGTGGTTGAACGTTGGACTGCCGAACCGGAGGGTCCGGTTTCAAACCCCGCACGCACCACTAATTTTCAAAAATTGTGTGCGTATTAATATTAAATTATCACTTGCTTCGGTGAAGGAAAACATCGCGAGGAAACCTGCACACCTGAGAGTTCTCCATAATGTTCTCAAAGGTGTGTGAAGTCCACCAATCCGCACTTGGCCAGCGTGGTGGACTATGGCCTATACCCCTCCACTGTGAGAGGAGACCCGTGCCCAACAGTGGAACAGTTATGGGTTGTGATGATGGTGATGATGAGGTGTGAAACCCTTTTCTGTGTTTTTGTCTCCTAGATATGATATACTTACATAATTACTATTATCTACCTTAGCCAAGGATCAAACACACTAACCACATATTATACTTTCCGTCAGAACTACTGGGCTCCAAGGTTTACTATCTAATTCTAATAGGTTATCATTTATTAAAGGGCAAATATTTAAATCATAAACATAAAAATATATAATATTTTTTCTAAAAACATGTCGTCTTTACAAGACTGATTTATTACACGGACAACACTAACAGTTTAATATTATTTATTATAAACTAAATGCCAAGCTCTGGGCGATCTCACAAAAACGTTATGTCGCCTCGATAACGCCTCGCAAGTTCGCGATGTATTCATGAATTCATCGCCATAGAACTAATATTGACTAGAAAGGGCAGGTTTGGTGTACCTGACTTTGATGGGGAACGTTTGCTTGGGCGTGACAACCTTGGGCCTAATCACCACAACAATTTCTGCGACTGCATTGCTATAAGCAACCTTGTTTTCGGCACCAAGGATGTAGGTAGTCAAAACACTTACACGAAAAGTTTCAACTCGAAGTTTGTTAAGTAAAATCTTCGAACGATTTATCTAAAGCGAAACCACCACCTCACCGGCTATTATTTAAACAGTTTTTTTTCTTCTCCGTAATAAGTAGCATTATACCTAGAATTAAAAATCATTTAGCCTCACAGGTGGATAGAGGGCTAATCGAATAACTCGGTTGGTAATAATGTAATGTTACAAAAGAAAGTTTTGTCTTAACATTGTTCACTCTATGTGAGAACAGTTCTTTTCCCGCTAATATCTTCAATCAGTCGGTGTCCGGCCGAGCAATAAGTCGCCATCGTGTATGAATAGTGTCGTTGTGGCAATAAAGAGCATAAAAACTATTCGGTTATCACATACGTACACTACGTACGGTGTAAGAAACGTATGAACGGCATTCGTCTCGGAAAACGTGATTCATGTAGGCGTTGTTTGAATTTGTAGAAGAAATTCTTGGCCTGTCATTTTTTGTGTTAAGAGCATCACCGTGAGTCCAAACCAATCTCGCTTGCTGGTGGCACAAGGTTGAGTAACAGAACAAGCTATATATGCAAACAGTAGACCAAGGTTTTAAAACAAACAATGAGACAATAGCAAAAAAGGGAAACATTACAATTTATTCATTGAAATATACACTGATTGAATAAAAAAAGGAGCAAACGCACACACACAATCAGCACACATTGACAACCAAACCACCACCAGACAAGACGTCTATTGAAACAGTCTGCCAATGTCTATGCAGACAACAAGTGGATGGTGCGTAACTCGCTAAGGTGTGCACTAACGGTCCCGATTCTCCCGATACCCATCAGTGCCAGTCACGGCACTCATGGTCAGTATCGCACACCAGCTCTATCGATCGCTGGCGCTTTCTCATGTCGAATTGTTTGTTTTTTTCATGATAATCTTAAAGGGCCACTTACCTACATACATCACTTTGTCTATGGTGACCGAGATTCTCATAGTGTGTCAATACACCTTGTACATTTTAGATAGTACAAAGCTGACGTTGCAGATTGCGTGGATTCTAATATTAATGGGTGAACATAAGTGCCGCCAAAAACGGATTGTTTGCTGCATGGAAACAATCGGAAGCCGCGAATCAACTTACCTGAAGACTACAAAAACCTACCTACCAACTCTGGTTCAACGCACTTTCTAATTGTACACCATGAGACCGAATTTTAACTAATGCATAAATCGATATTTAATTAGCAATATTCGCACGGTAAATCATAAACTGCTATGCTAGAAACTATACGCGTGTAGTTAGTACAACGCATCCTCTTGTAAACAAGCATTAACTCGGATCGAATTAGTTCGTTCCATGTTCGATCCATCAAAGCCTCGTTAACACGTCCACGGCTCGTTTGAAACCAGTCCGGGCTAGTGCTGGCCGTTTTTTGAGCGTCGCCGGTATCGGGCCGCGGCGAGTAGCCGAGAACATCATGTTCGTCGGCCATCCGAGTTAATTATTTTCGTGTCGTAGGCGTGCGATCCTATCCTTTATCGAGATAAACTTACTTACTACAAAAAGGTAATAGCTTTGACCCGTGTTGCGTTGTCCAATTGCTTGTCGGTAAGGTTTTACTGAGATTTTATTACAAGTTAGCTACGCCTGTTGGGGTTTTGTTACATTACATCAAAATATAGGTTACTGCCATGGTTGCTTTAGTAACTAAGACAATTGATGCTCATAAAGTGATACTTTATTCATTATTATTTTTTGCATTTCAAGTGTCTTCAAACTTGTATTGGGCAATGACGACAAAAAGCGTTTCTTATAGGTAGGTGCATACCTATAAATTTTCGATTCAAAATACGCGTAAACGACTCTGATGACTTAAACTTATCTTAAGATTAAATCTCCGCGTTCATTTTTGAAAGCATCGAGAATAAATTTACATAGGTACCAACCCGCAGTGTGGTTAACCGCTTCGGTGGAATTAATTTCAAGCGATACCTCCCAGGGTTACTTCGAATAGGTAACAATCGCTTTCTCGGCGAACAATCTCACATCTTTTGCGGAAGGCGTTATCGCGAACGTCTGTTTCGCGGAATGTCGCGAATTCCGCAAAACGAATTAAGAATTTTGCGCACGCGATTTTCGTCGCACGAATCAAAGGCGGTCGCTATCAGCGCACTCGCAATCGACATATTAATATTCGATCTAGACCCGAGTCGATGTTCCCGATTCGTATAATTAAAATCGAGATCGATACGATTGGGCGTCGGATTCCGTCACGTCGCCCGTCACGCGCGCCGCCCACTTTTGACGCCTCCGGCGCTGCGTGTACGCAACTTTTAAACCGTTTATTTATCGCGACGATGCTATCTTGTATCGGGCGATCGTTAATTTAATAGTATATTAGTGTTGCTGATATCACAATCAAAGAACCGTTTCGTATGAAGGAGGCACTTATGGAAAGGGAGCAGGGAGAAATAATTATTACAAGTCCCTAAGTACAAATTATAGTTGAACGTGAAAGATAGGTAATTTTATGTAACTGGTCGAAAAAGGATCAGACGAGCATCCGGATTGACCGTCGCCCAAGGACATCTCTGAAAAGAAGCCTATCCAGGAGATTAAATCCCTGCCATGAAGCAAATAACATCGGGATTTAAATGGCGATACTAAGCCCAGCGACTCCAACATTAGGGATTTGTCGCCATAGCCTCATCTGTTGTACATCGAGGTACAACACTAGTAGGGGAGGTTGACTAGGATTTAAGAATAGATACCCCTAATAACCCAAATACTTTGACTACCTTACACTCTGGTGAAAATAATAAATAAAAATGCTGGTTATTGATTTCATACTAGTTATTTGATTTGGTATTCATACTAACATGTAAAAATAAATTACTTTAAATAATGTATATTATTTCAGAGAACAGACATTATTTAAAGAAATAGAAAACATGTACAATTGTCTTCGTCCTTCGTCGAATAAATAATAATAATATAATAGGCAAGCAACATACCTGTATGGATATTATAGTGGATAATTTTAATTACCCTGGCACTCTTCCTAACAAAACCCTTGCACACCTGGATTCCTCGCCACAAACCAAAACAGCGTTTGGTTTTAAAACTTGAAAATAAATAAAACGAGGAATTTTTATGCGGTTAACACTTACACTGATGGAATATTTAATTAGGATTTATTTATGATTATTGTTTCGAATGGCTTTTTACTTTTTTCAATTTCAATCAATTTCATGAAAACTGTTTTAAAAATCTTTTATATGTTTAGTACAAGACACCTAAAATGGGAAGTGGTCCATTTATTTCCCAGGAGTACAGATTGATCTTCAGAAGATACAAAAACCATAAGTACCACCTATGTATATTAAAATTCACCGAGTACCCACCGTTCATCGCAACTCATAATTCATACAAACAATATAATTAGTTACACAACCGCACCCACACGCAGTCAAATCACCTTAAACCAATCCAGTCCAAATCCCAGTTATTAATGAAAGCACACGGGGGTCGTATTACCGAGTATGTGCGACTGCGAGGGGTGTATTCAGGTCTCGTGAGCCGAGCGGCGTATCGTCGCATTTTGCATAGATTAAAAAACTCGATAGTTATGCAAATGTCTCGACTGCCGTGTTTACTTGTTTCTGAGTTACGGCGCGCCTCGGTAATAGAGCCAGCGCCTATCAGAGTTAAGGACTTGTGTTAATGGAAGCGGGAGGCGACTGCTTCTCGGGAAAATATCACAACTGAAGGTGTAAATGTTTGAGGACCCAATTAGTAGGTCAGCATATGCCCAAGATATTGTTGATATTGCATAGTAGATACTTGCCTGGCCATATGCCAACGTTTTGGCACTCGTAAGCGTTCGTAAAAGTGGTGGTGAGATGGCAGTTGTTTCTAACGATGTACAAAGTGAGATGTTCATCTTGGATAATCGTAAATTCAAAATTAATAGATAATACTCGTAAGTTTTCTTCGTTTGTCACGACTTTATAAATAAATAAATATTTTCAATGCGATCGAAAATGATCCTTTTCTCGGGTAATGAAATGCATCAATAAAAGTTGTTTATCTTTGTCCACTTTTTGACGACCCTTCTGCCTGCACCATCGGTAGTGACCCTGCCTGCTTCGATGTCGTGGGTCCCGGATTCGATTCTCTGCCGGGGCAGACATTTATGCGACAGATAAACTTTGTCTCATAATATCATTATGTGTTCTCACAGTCCGCGACACACGGAATCCTAGCGCGAGAATATGAGCGTTGTTGTTTATTATTTATTTTCCCATTTTCACAGCATTTTTATTGGTTTTAACATGGAGCAGAAAAATTAGGAAAGTGCGTAGAGCATCCATATGGCCAGCGTTAAAGGACGCTTCCCTCCGACAATGAGGCAAGAGACGCCAGCTATCAGAATTAGAGAATAACCGTTTTTTGCTCGACATTTTTACGCGTGCTGATCGCATGTCCGGTGGATATATGAAGTGTTTCGGGGAAATGCCCTCTGCATAACGTATGTACTTACATATATTATCGTGCGTGTGTTGTGGACACATCTACGCTGTGCAAGTCACTACACCTTGCACACATTTCGGCTGGATTCGATTTTAGCAGAATAGCTGCCTAACTGATTATTTCATCATCACATCCTACTACTGCCCTAATAAGGCGGAGGCCACCATGGGGAACTTAATAACGCAACTTAATAAAGAAAAGTAGGCTATCTTCAGACTTGTAACTAATTGGGTGGATAACCTATGTATGTATGTACTTACATCGTACGTAGCAATCTATCTGACAGCCGTGACAAAACTCAAATTGCTTATATTTGAAATACCTCACACCTCTTCATCGCAATCATAATTAAGATGATATGCCACGTGGATTTTGATTAATAGTCCTGAAGCGCGATATTATACACCAATTAAAAAACAAAATGCATTATTGAAGTACCAGGCGGTCATGAGTCGCGTGGGGCTTAATGGACCAGGCAAACGAATTTTTTTTTACACGTCAAATAAATCTATAAAAAATTACAAGAAAAACTGTGTTTTTACTTTTTCCATAACTCAATAAATGGCTGAGATATTAACGATCAAAGTGCGTATTTACGGACGTTGGTTTTTTTAAAAACGCAGGCGGGCGGTCACTACTCGATGACGTCATCTCTCAGTAGTCGCGCGTAGTTGATAGGGATTTTTGACCGAAATGTTAATTTAAACTCAAGTAAAGCCGCGAGCAAACCTTAGTTATCAATAATAAAATAACATATATAATTCACATACTATCTACTACATCTATGCAAAATTTCAAGTCTGTATCTATAGAAATAAGAAAGTTATAGATTTTTGAACTGCATAGACCCATATTTTCTATACTTTCGCCGTATCGTGCTCGCGGCCGAGCCACGTCGTGACGTCATAGCGTAAGCGCGGAAATTCAAAAAAGGGCTTGAACTTCTCGTCTTTATAACTTCGGAAATACTGCATGTATTGAAGTGAAATAAAAAGTTATGTAATGTATATGACCTAAGCTCGGATTTTAGGTGTATTTGATAGTAATATTTTGACCCTTTTGCCTTCTCCATTAGCTGGTGGTTAAATTATTATGTAAATGTAAACCACTCCCTCTGGTGTGCGACACGTGTGACCCAATGACTCCTTCATTTGTTCTACATTCACCCTGTTGTTATGTTATTATAAAATGATCTCAGTGCGATTGTGAGTTGCAGACCTAAGTCATCGTTTTAAATTAATAAGGATGATGGTGAAAATGTCCGTAGGTGTAGATTTGTAATACATACTTATAGTTCTGAAAGCCAAATGAAAAATCAGGACTGTAGTTTGGCATGAAATATGGCCAGAAATGGTTAACGTTGCTTATAACCATGGGTCTTTTGGAAGAGTCCTCGATGTAACTTTTTTCACGAAACGTTTCAGGAATTTCAGAAGAATGGATTCAGTGTTTTCAGTGACTCAGTGAATGAAACAGTTTACATGTAGGCATCAGAAAGCTCCGCGTCGCCTAACGATTTAGATATAGAACTTTATGGTACAATTATTAAATCACTTACCTATTAGGTCACTACTACAAAATATACCTGTCTAATTTAATATAATTATTTTGGTAATACGCTATAGATTTGGTCCGAAAGATAATCGCCGTCTTAGAACGTACACACACCACTTCGACGCACTGCTCTGGATCAAGAAGATCGGTAAATAGTCAGTAGATTCCCCGAGTACCATATCTGTTTGTTATTCCGAAGGTCACAAGGCCTGGCCTTATGCCAGGTCACATTGGTCGCTCATACCACAAAAACCATTACGAACAAAAACTTTTGTTGTTTGATAAAGAATAAACGTTAATTTTTGGCATCACTTATCAAATTCCAAAGTGGCTGTATAATTTATAAATTACAGCGCTCATTTCTCCGAATAAATTAGAGAAAACTCCATAACCCAACACAGTTAATATTATCGCCGCCGAGGACCCGAGCGTACTCCACCACGCTATTTGTGGAAGAATTACTCGAAAACTCTCTAATTTCCTCATAGCCTTATCAAGGGATCTCACATGTGCGTTACTGATTTTCTTTTTCGTTTTAATTACTAGACTAGGTATAGTAAAATCAAACTCGGAGTAGTGAAAGGGTTGGATGCGGCGTTTCACTTCATGTTCAAATTGTTGAAATATAAAATTTTAATTTGGAAATTCCCTACTGATATTATATGTATAGAGATTAAATTAGTGTTAAATATAACAGCAATAATATTGTAAAGGAAAAATGTGCGAAATTTTGAAAGTCGAACAAGATAATAATATATTGCGTAGTGTAATTCAGGAAATTTAGGATTTGTGTGTGATCATCGTGATCGTTATTAGATACCTACCCGTTACAATTAAAATACTTGGAGTTGGCAGAATCGCTTTCACGTGAACCACCTGAAATGCAATCATGAAGCAATGCTTTGTGGAAACTCGTGTTTCAGTGAAAGAACTGGCGCCAAATTGTTCTTTATGAAATAATTCAAATCAACATACCCACTCACTTGACATCCTATTAATACTACAGAACTAAATATAAGGTGTTGATTTAGGTAGTAATACAATCTAGGCTATTCTAATGTTAGCTAAGGTATTTGGATGTAAATGCCGCATCTAGTACCACAGTGCGCTTCGCACTCGGCAGCACAAATTACATGTGGTAACACCTTATGAATATTAACTTGCATTCTACATCAATCATACTCGTAGGCGAGATGTAGTGCGCGATTGCGAGTCGTTTGTTAAAGGGTTGCTTTTCTGTTTTAGTTGACGCTGCGGCAAACTTATTTATTGAGCTGCTTGCTGTCTTAAGTAAGATATCCACACAATCACTCATCTAGTTCCGTTACACATTTTATTATGGTCCGGGTACTCACGATATGTATTTTGAAACGCCGACATTTCGACCCAGTTGCATGGATCGTGGTCACGGCTGAACTGTTCAGTTCAGTGTACATATCGTGAGTACCCGGATCATAATAAAATGTGTACAATCCGCGATGAGTTAAGTTTAAAATCATCCGTTACACATTATTGTAATATTACGTTACAAACAACCAAATAATACCACAGATAGTGTAGATGTATTTAATTCTTTATAATTTTAAACAAAGAAAACATTCCCATGTGTTTTTTCACATAAAGCAATGGTATCTGGCCATCTTTATTACAAAAAATATGTATTTATCATATTATATTAAGATACAAATACGACAGCAAATTTTTGGCAGTAAGATTTACATCCTTAGGTACCTAAGCAGTACAAAGTAGATCAATGCAACTGGTATTAACCGTAAAAATCAATATACAAAAGTGTTTTCATGAAGCAAAAACCGTCTTCAATTCACATTTCTACAATTTAATCAAGATGGCATAGGATTTACCGCGCAGGAGGCAGGAAGTGGTGCCTGTGGAAATGTTTATCTACCGCGACGTTGTTTTTGTGCCCACTGCGACGGACGGCACGTCAACGGTCCTTTATTACTTTTTATGGAAACTACCTGGCAAATGAAGTACTTGATTTATTGCTTACATGATATTGAACCTATAAAATTATATAGGAAACTATGTTACAGATATAGGTAATACATTAACATTAAATATCAACTGAGGTCCTATGAGTGCGTTCGACAAGTAACAGACAAGAAAATGGTACTGATATCTCATGGTGACGTCAAGGACTTGTTCCTCCTTTAAATCCAAGCCAATTTTCGCCAACTGCGCCAAGCGATGAGGTAATGGCGCCAGGTTAAATATTTTAAATGTTAAGATATTTTTGCGTTATGGTAGCAATGTCAAGGAGGCAGTAACAAGCGAATCTATTCACTTACTACTTGACCAGAAACGCGACAGTGACGTCACGGACATACCATAATCTCTGCATTTTAACGGCTGTTAACCTAATTATGGAACTGCATGTTCGAACGTGTTTTACTTGATGTTTCTCCAGAAGAACAGGCCTGTCGTCTCGTTTGCATGTACATATATGAAGCACCAACTTACTAAGGGAAGTTGTTCCAGTGGAAATGTTTATCAACAGCCGTGCCAATGTTTTTGTGTCCACGGCCGCATGCGATACGTCAGCAAGTGTTTTTCTCGCAATGGATGGCATCTGATACCGGTGTAAGTAAACTGAACCGTGGATCCACTTCCTATTGTGACGTTCGCTTGTTGAATTACGTACAGATAGCGGTTTTTGCTCTGATATATGGATGGCATATGGAAAATTGATTAATGTACTTTTGGTCGGTAATCAGTAGGTATGCTATCCATAGTTTTTGTTTCTGACAATTCCTATTGGTAAACGTGTATAAGTAAAATGTTTTGTGTAAACAAATATTACAGTCACCATATTGTTTAAGTGGCCACTGCAACATGGGACCGTCAGTTAGCAATCTGAAATAAGGTTTCTATAATATTTGAGGTTAGTCCTGGACATTGGGGATATTCCTTGTGATATCTGATCCGAATATGTTTAAATTTGAAAGTACTAACTATAAAGCCACACTAGCACAAGCAGCAAGATAAAGTTACGTATCTCAGTCTCAAACGAACTTTACACACGTTCTACCCACCTTTAAATTATACCTATACCTAACGTTCTCGTCTCTCAAAGCCCGATGCAAAACGGCCTACTATGTTACGAAGGCAATAGCTTTCGAAAGCCTCAACTAAAATCAACCACTTAAGCAATTTTACATATTGCTCAGCCTATCGTCGCATAAACTACGTCCATAACAAGATTTAAGGATGGCCATAAAGCAGCGGACGCTAGATAAATCCACACCTCAGCAAATGGACACGGCGCAACAGTCAGGGCGTAACCCGATAGCGGAATCGAACCCGCGATATGTTAATGCACGTCCGATCGTGAGTATCGTGACGCACGACGTACGTCCTGTCGCGGACACTTGCGAGAGATTACCGAGTATGATACACACGTTTATTCTTTTTTAAACGTTAACATCTGGGCATTTGCCATGTCGCTAATGCTGGCAACATTGCGGCTTGCAGCTGCTCAGATTATCGCGGCCCTAGTATGGTAATTCGCTTCGGATGTGTGGTCCTGTGTAGACAACATTATTTTAAATGTCTCCCCGAAAGCGTGGCATCACCTGGCCGCAACCTTGCAACCTCCGTCGGACACAGCTTTCAATTATAAAGACAACGTGTTTATTTTTATTATTACGTTTTACTAATTAACGACACGAAAGCATTCGTCCAGCTGATGATGTGCATCATCTCATCATCATCATCATCTGCTGAAGAACAGGTATGGCTATGGCGGTAGGTCGTACCGAAGATCGGTTTCTGTACCACCTAGTTTTTTACAGTTTTTCTTCGTGGTTAGTAGTACTAACTCCACTTAGCTAGCTTCCACTTTATTTCCAAAAATGAATCGAGCAATATTTAACGTGCTTCAGTTGCTGTTAAAAACGGCTCCTTTCTTGACTGGATTTCAAATAGCCGGCAAACAATCAAACGAGTTTGATGGTAAGTGGTCACCGTCTTTGGACATCAGTAACACCAAATTAATCACCGATGCGTTGCTAGCCAAAATAGAAACCGGACTGACATAGTGTTGTACATGTTCATGAGTGACGCGTACCACTAACAAATAAGTGCTCGACTATTACAAAAGAAACCCAGAGAAAAATTATTAACGAGAAAATTATCGCTTGGGCATCACTTGTCCGGTGCATTGTCTACGCGCTGCTATTTAATCTGTGCCAGCGATTTAAAGGGACTACACGACAATCCGAATGAACATTCCGGTCCTATTAAACACCTTACGATATTGGCGCGGATAACGAACCCGACGCTTATGATAGATGAACAGAGGCACGTTACACAACACGCTTAAATAAATCAAGATCGTACGATTATCGATGTCGACTTTGTCACTCAACCCTTTGTTTGTATGTTATTTGATTTTTTTTTCAGTTGGTAACACCGCGCTAATGGCGTAAGTTCGTAGTCTGTAGTGACGTTAAGATGACAGTACTCTATGTTTATCTATGATTTTTTTTTATAATTCAAAAGTTATATTCAGATAACGAATGTGGCCCAAAGCTACATTTCCTAAATCCATTCAAGTTCAGTTATACGTACGATTTCACTTTCGTGGCTCAGTCTTATTATTATTATTTTTATTTTCATATATCTTCTATCAATTTATATAATTAGTGATAGGAGATATGTATAAATTTATAAAATTATTACCTTAAATTTTAACATGAATTTAATGTTGATTAAATTTAAAGAACAAAAGACCGAGGGCCCAAGTCTGCTAATGTATAATACACAAGCTGTGCCCGCGACAGCTATCTATATTACATCATTTACATCAGCTATCTGCCAGTGCAAGTCCCGTCAAAATCGGCGCAGCCATTCCAGCGATTAGCCGGAAAAAACACAGACAAAATTTGTAAAAAAAAAATTGTTACATGTACCGTGTTATACATCCATAATCCATAATATTCATTTAGTAAAAAGCGGTTATTTTAATATTACTAACAGACACTCCAATTTTATTAATTTTTATAGACAGCTTGATTGACAAGCTTCAATGCGTCGCGTTTCAGTAGTTTCACACATTGTGTACGATATGTGTCAAACTATTTACGACACGACCACTTTACATAATATGTATTTAGCCGACTTGGGCTCCAGTTCAAGCATTTATGTACGCTATATATAAATGAGATTATTGATTAAATACCTACTAATTCTATCGTTAGAAAAGGTAGTTCAAGTAGTTTTGTTGTGGGTTCATTGAAATTTGGTCCCTAACGGTGTCAAACAGACAACTCATAGGACAATTAGCATAACTATTGCGTGAAAATATACATTTGGTAAATAAATATAGGTATAAACCACGTCAATTTCCTATCAGAGTATTACAATCCTAAACCCAGCTCAATCAAGATTTATCACAACTAGGACCCTATTTATTACAATTAAAAAATATGCGGAACAACCTAACGTGGGTGGACAGTTATACGCTATTGTTTAGCGAGTTATTACGAATTATATTATGAATAAATTGAATAAATTATTCGTATCGCATTACTAATAATATATTCGTAGCGGGAATGTGAGCACAATCTGTTGAACTCAGCGTGCAATCAAAGATCGGAATCGAACTGACATTTAAGACGACTATCGATTTACGGTATCGATTCACCTTTAAAAATTATGCAAGCATTCGAAATCGTTTTAAATTACATGTTAGTGATCTGTAGATGGCCGATAGATCTTCAATGAACCGGATCGGATTCAAATTAAAATGGAAAATTACCAATTAAATGTTAACAATATTAGATATCTATAGGTGGTTTGTTATGGTGTCTTGTTGAGTAAAAGGGGAACATGTGTACTAAATAGAAATTGTAAAGAATATAATTATCTCATCTGACGTATTCTTAATTCGTTCATATTCTTCAAGATTAAAGGAGATCAGAGCTTCAGAACTTAGCGTCCTACAATGCGAAGGATCTAGTGGCATTGCCTACTTAATGTGACCACAGTTCATCACAAACAGCTTGACTTAGAAGGAAGTCCTTTACACCCCAATTTAATTTAAGTTGTATTTATATTTCTTTGCAACAATCCGCACAGGTGGAACTTGTTTTGGTATGGACCCACCACCCTCCTTTATCTCCAGGTAGGTATATACCATTACAACTTATTCCAATAGTACACGACACGTGTTTCGCCCCAAAACAGAGCATCATCAGGTGATGTGGACTCTACAACGGTTGGTCGTCGAGTCGTCTTGTTGCAAAGAAATATAAATACAGCTTACCTAAATAACAATGGATTTCCGCAAAGTAACGCCTGATACAATAAATTACCCCAATTTAAAGCATGTAACGTTATTCTTGATCCACACGATCTCATATAAAGCAACATCAAAAGTTTCCAAGTTAGATTCAATATGTTTTTCCCAAAACCAAAATATCAACTGAACAAATAACAAGACATTACATACCTATTCGAACAGGCGATAATTTCTCAGCTGCCACTTCAAGTGATAATTAAAACCGGCCATTCACGGGCCTCAGCGACATCTAATCGCGCGATCACATACCTACGGAGCTACCTAAAATCACAGGCATCGGATACTAGGTGATCGGTCATCGGCGTCACAGCACAGTCACAGATGCGTATCGGACGATTGTGGCTCGACCGATGCACGACTATTTTAATTGGGCCCTGATCTTCGATCAGATAAATGGAGGACAAGATGGCCGCTTTTGTTTTTTATTAACGTAGCACGTGTTCAACGCTTGTCCGACGCGTTGGAGCACCCAATAGCATTATTGATAGAGCGTTCTCTGATGTTCAACTGTTATTATACCTCACTTGGATACACGGAAGTGCAAGTGGAAATGTCTTGCATATAGTTAAATGAAGAAATATTATACATACTTCAATTATACATACTTCATTATAAGTGATTATAATATTTTCATGATAGGTACTAATGCCTCGGACAACATGCCTAATTCATTTTAAAATCGAATCGAATTCACTACTACTGATATATTTTCACGTTATACCAATTGTTATTATGGAATACCGCCTCAGCGTAAATCACTATCTGCGCGCTAATTCATATATTATCAACTCAACGGAATAATGTCTACGCGAAGCATATCACGCCCATGCAACTTGCGCCAACCTTGTTTATGCCAAGTCAAAGTTATCATACAGTTTAAACAACAGCCGGTAATATTTGCAGCATTATAATACCTAGGATTTGAAAGTTCACTTGCATTCAAAGAGCTCACATAAATGAGAAATCGCTGTCTAGCTACTAAAACTATGCGGGTACTTCAGTTTAAAACAAAATAGTTATGCCAGTTGCATGTCTGCCCTCTCACATAAAGCCCCTCGGAGGCAGCATTATTTGACATGTTTATAAAGACAAAAGGGCGCTGATGAATATCATTTAACGAATCGACGTTCGGTTTCGCGAGCGTTGCTTAAACGACACCGAGTCACGCCATCTATCTGATTGACATTCAACCTTTCTCAACAATCACAAGTTATAACTTACTTAGCGAAAAACGGGAGCTCGAACGCAACTAACGAACTGCGATAAACTCGCGTTCAGTATGACGGTAACATTAAACTGGCAGATAAAGCGAGCATTAGCCGGACCAATCGCGCGTCACTGCGAAATCGAAACGGCCAATCGAAACGGCCAGTGACTAGGATAGCGTGACCCGAACGCAATCCGATTCGAGTCGTATTCGTTACCGCGAGATGGCGGTCGACTCGCGAACCAATCGTCGCGTCCATCTCGCTGTCGTGCCCATATAATGATCTTCACAGGGGCAAGAGAATGAAGTTGAGCCTCTCATTAATTGGCGTTTTGAGTTGAGATCGCTGCGCGAAAGATAGGTTAATTCCTTGCTCGGGCGAGATCGTTGTCGCTCAAAAAGGAAGGTGAGCGAGCGTTTTCTGGAAATCAGATCCAATTACAAGAGGGCCCGTTAAGTTTTTGTTCTGTTTGGCCGCTGGCCGAGGGCATGCTCACGCGCGCGTTATTGACGGACGGCCATTGTCTCGACCGGTTAGTATTGATGGATCGCTCCGCTGATTCCTCGACAAGGAAATCCTTATAGACCATTTCTCGCATTTCTCAAAACTCCTTATACCCCACCCACGCGGCGAAATTTACATACCGCGAGCACGTCTCAATTAGGAGCGCTAATGTATGCCTCGACTCGCGAAGCTCAGATCTGACTGACGTCGACAGATAGCGGGCGAAACGTGACGAGTGACGACTATCGCGAGAAAACCGCTGCCAACCTAGCATCGCTCACTATTAACAACACTAATAGGGGCCGATACTGGAGCGAACTCTTCTTTTTGTTCATTTGCTCCATCGCTCGGAATGACATGCTTATGTAAATCGATTAAGCTACGTACAGCATTCAAGTTCGCATTTTATTTTTCAGGTGAGGACGAGGAATGGGGAAACGAGAGCGAAGCCATGCCGGGAGAACCTCGAACGCCGAGCTCTGGGGGAGAGCGGGCCGCGTCCAGCGGAGGCGCGTCGCCAGCTTCGGGAGGATCCCCTGCCGCTTCGCCACCGCGACTACGTCTTAACACTAGCCTTGCGACTGACCCAGCGCTCGCACCGCAAGCTACGTCGCTGAAACACGAACCTCCTTCTCCATCTCCGCCCCTGATTCCAGCGGCACCTCAAACCAGAGACTGCTTGCCGTTAACGGCTGCTTCTTTTCCGCCACTGTTTCCTGTAACAACTGCCCCTGGCTATACGTGCCAACCTTGCGGCATTAGATATTCTTCCTTAAGTACTTTACAAGCGCATCAAGAACATTACTGTTCGAAAAGAAGGCCGAAATCAGATTCTACAGAAGGACCGGCTGATACAGTCGATGATTCAAGTAGCGAAGCGAAGACACCGAGGCCTCCTGGGAAACAATTTGCTTGCACCTACTGTTCATACAGCGCAGATAAGAAACTAAGCTTAAACCGTCATATGCGCATGCATTCATCTTCACCTGTGAGCAGCGGAACTCCAGCTCCGACACCCACCTCTAATGGCGAGAGCGCAGACGTACCAACATCGCAAGATCGGTATTGTGTAGACTGCGATATACCCTTCAGCTCAGTAAAAACGTACCGGGCTCACAAAGCTCATTATTGCAATACTAGGCAAGTTGTCAAACAAGTCTTGGCTGCTGCCCGAGGAGGCTCTGCCACATCAGGGTCTGCGCCTCCTTCTCCTGGTGCTACCCCACCGGCTCAAAACCAATATGCGATAGCATTACCGACTAACCCAATTCTCATAGTTCCATATTCTATACTACGAAGCGCCAGCACCCTACCTGGAACGACACTACCAGATCCGGATACGCCATGTTTTTTGTTACCAAATGGAACTTTCCAGCCTATTAGCCGGAGCTTGCTCTTAAGTACGGAAGGAAAGGAACCGGAAGTATTAAAATCTGCGAACCGGCCGCGGGAACCGTCACGTGATGGTGCAACACCATTGGACTTGAGCGTTCGTCGTTCTCCTGAATCTGTAACGACCGATGACCACGAGAAAGAAAATAGGATAAGGTCAGCGACACCAGAACAGATAGTTTGTGCGCCATCGCTTCCCGGCTCCCCAGGGACTCCGTCACCTTCGAGGCGATCATCGTCACCCGGCGGAGAATGTTCACCAAAAAGAAGACGACGCAACTCTAGGGGCCCTACCCCTAAACCTCCGAGCGTACCTTCGCCGCCAGAAGAAAAATTCACACCGGTGGTGCCACCCCCGATCCTGCCACCTGCACTCGCCCTACGCCTGGCTTCGGAGCTGCCCGTTACGGCCGTGACTCCTCAAGTTTTAGTTAAGCAAGGAGTTTCGAAGTGCAAGGAATGCAACATCGTGTTTTGCAAGTACGAAAACTACCGAATACACAAGCGGCATTACTGCTCAGCTGGCGGCGAAGAGAGAGCGAGTCCGGCCCCTCCCGAGCCCGGACCGCCGCCGCAATACCGTCAGCTCATATGCGTGGCGTGCGGGATACACTTCAGCTCGCTCGACAATTTGACTACCCACCAGTCATATTACTGTACGAAAAGAGAAACGCGATCCCCAAGAAGTGTGCCAGAGATTCCGCGGCCATCGTCGGGCTCCGAGGGGGGATGGAAGTGCCCATGCTGCGAGGTGGTGTCTCCAACAGCTGCGGCCGCCCAACGCCACATGGAAGCCCATGCCGGGGTGAAAGCTTTCCGCTGCACCATATGCCGATATAGAGGGAACACCCTGCGGGGTATGCGCACCCATATACGCATGCACTTTCGAGAAAAACCTGCTGATTTACAGGTAAACAATTGTAATTTTTTATCCTCACCTTTTTATCTTTACCTGACGTGACAAAACAAAACAAAACTAACAAAAAGATATTTTAAATGTTTAAGTCACTGAGTTCACTGAGGTATATAAGATCAACAAGTCAAACTTTATCGTCAATAGAGTAGGTACCTATACTAATTAAGTTATCGACATAGGTTGTTAAGTTAGTTACAAATCCAATTAATTACAAAAATTCAAACACTGATGAAGAACCGCCAACAATACAATAACAAAACCATTTTGCAAATTCCAGGAGGAGAGCTACATTTCGTGTGTTGTGGAGGAAGACAATCGCGAAGCGACGTCCCCGAGCCCAGCGGTGGGCGGCGAGAGGGTGCACCGGTGCGGCAGCTGCGCCTACACGTCCACGTACCGAGGCAACGTGGTCAGACACGCGAGGCTCGTCCACGCCACCGAAGACCCCGAGCCCGAGGAACAGATCTCCCCCGTCCCTCCTATAGACATCAAAAAAGAACCAGAAACTGAGGCCGAAGAGACCCCCAACTACTGCAAGTCTTGCAACATATCCTTTAAATACGTTAACACGTACAAGGCTCACAAGCAGTTCTACTGCAGCGCCGCCAACCAAGAAACTGCGAATAACAATGTCCCGCCGCCGAGGGTCAACGACGCGCCTGTCCTCTGAGCTGCTGGAAACTTCTCGAAAGAATCTGAATTATTTAACTTACCCATGCTCGCAAATATCGACAGACGCTTCCTAGCTTGACGAGCGTTCTACTTGTAATTAAAATTTAGAAATTAAGTATGTAGTCTCGTGTTGATTTATATTCCAATAATGTGCAATAATAATACCTATTGAATATAATAAAGTTATTCGATTTAAGACATGTATTGCATATCAAAGCCAAATTGATGTTTCGAAATTCAAAATCGTTATTTCATACGCGTACGGGTGAATGGGTCGAACGGTTGAGAACGAATGAAGTTCCGGCAGATGTACATACAAGCCCACAAATGTTAAAAATTGTTATGTAAATTCATATATAGTTAGAAAAGTTAAACGTTTTTCGTCTTTGTATTAGTATACGTTAAAAATACCAAATTGTAAATATTTGTAAAGATATTATCGCATTGTAACTAAATTTTATTACCATTTGTTCTAAGTGATTGTTCATTCTTTGTTGTTAATTTTGTTTAATATTAACGAATATTCTTAGGTAAATTTTTATGAACCGATTCCTTGCAAAGCAATTAATGCTCATTCCGTTTCATCTTTTTATTAATTTCCAGCTGTTATGATTCCGCTTCTTGATTATAAATATAAAAGCTTTGAAACAGTTATCTAAGTATTTATTTCAAATTAATATATACAGCTGTGTTACAAAACCATTAAAAACAGAAGTTAGAGTAAAACAAATAAAATGTTCTCTCTCAAATTTTGTAATTATTAAATGATTGAAATACCTATATATCTATGATTAGCACATCTAAATAATATTATTTGTAATACGGCTATTAACAATATTGATTCTTTCCTTGATTATTCAAAGTGATTTAGTTGTCCTTGCGGCTGTAATTAATGAAAATAAATGCACACTTTTACTTGTCACGAGTAACGAAAAATTACATTTTGTATATTCAAAATTAAATTATGTATATTTCCGCAAAGCTTTATATACGGTTAAAATTTTAAGCAAATAAAATTTAAACGAGCATTTTGTACCAATTAATCTCTATTAATTTCATAGACTAATAATAATGTTTTTGTTAACATACTAACTGCTTCAATTATTGTAATTCTCAGATTGATTCTATTCAACTGTAGGACATACAGTCAGAGAAAATGTAAAAGATCTTGAGTGAATTATAACGCAAAATACCATGTTTTGCCTATGCCAAAGCATCGCTAGATTAATCGTAATTTGCATTTATAGGTATCTCACTAATTATAGTTATAGAATTAAGTGAATACAAGACTTATTCCGTAGATATACCTACCTACATTAAATTTGTGTATTCATTTGTGTTCGTCTTTCTGTCTGTAACTTTGGAATAAGTCTCGAAGAACCGTTCTGGTAATGTTGCATCTTCTGTGTGTATTAGTTATCGTCGTACAGTCGACAACAAAAGTATGTAATTTAAAATTTTATTGGTGGTCAAATGTGAATGATCCCACATCTTGATTCATTATTATGTATAATTATTAAAATTTGGCATGTTTCGTTTAAAATTCCTTTTAATAAAAAGTTATTCGTCATACGCGTATCTATTTCATTTAAGTATTGATCACTTTTGTTTACGACTGTACCTAAGAACGTAAATCATCATGACATTAATGAAATTGCAGTTAGCAAACCAGCATCTGATGTGAAGTGCCATACATCTCTGTTAAAATAGTATTTAAATAATATAAGAAATTCTCGAATAAAATTACGGCTTCAATTCAAATTAAAAATCATTTTCAAATAATTAGTAAAAAAAATTACATTTATCTGCGCAAATATGGTTTATCTGCGCAAATAGTCATAGACTAAGCGTTGCAGAGATAGCAGTCCAGTTTGGCGGGAAAAAGGTAATAAGGTACATAAGGCCATCTAATAGATTTATTCGGCAATTTTGAAGCGTCATTTGTTACGGATTCAATTTGTAATCATAGAATGTTGAATAAAGCGATGATACACGTAAACTGATGTAGGCATACAATGATATTGTAAAAATACGCCCGACAATAAATTATTTATCACATATCACTATTTTTTTATTTAACGACCTAATTTAAATAAATTTTGCCACTCCCACACTTGAAACATCTTGGTTGGTTATTTTAGAAGAATATAAGATTAGTAAAATAGCAATGTCTAAACCACAGGTGACTACGTAGTTAAAATACTAGCTTATGCCTATTGACTAGGACTGTAAAAAATGTAAAAATTATGAAATGAAATGATGTCGATTCGATACCAGTGTCTTTTATCATCCTTATTCGACACGTTTGCTTGATTAAGAACTATGAACATCGGCATATTAAATTAATTATAAAACAAAGTACCCCGCAGCGTCTGTCTGTTCGCGATAAACTCAAAAACTACTGAGCGGATTTTCATGCGGTTTTCAACAATACAGAAGGAATCGTGAGGAAGGTTTATTAAAGTTTTGTGTAAATAACATAACGGTTATCGTCATATTTCAAACAAATATGACGATAACTGATAGGTCGCAAAAAATCAAGCCACCTGGGAGCTTCCAGCGAAAACGCTGCCTAATCCCTTTAAGATATAACAAAAAAATGCATGGGTGGAATATTCCTCTTTTATAGTTTTCTTTCCAGCACTACCTAATCCAGTTATCGAATGGGAACCTTTTGAATAATTTATATAAAGGATTATAAAATTATCTGTCTGAGGGACATTTTAAAACCGAAATATAAAAACCATGTATAAAAATGTATTTTATTAATCAAGAAAATATAACAATTCTGTAATCATAGTTGGATTAAAATCTGTTACTGCATCAATCAGGGCTAAACTCATCTGACGAATCTTTTTCCCCGTATTGTTGCTTAAACTGTTCAGAATCTTCCTCCTCTCCATAGTAAAACCCATCATCGCTGCCATCTTTGTACCCGTCTATAGCCTCCTCGTCCAGAACCTTGGAACAGTGTACATAGCTGCTGCTGCACGTTAGATTTGGGTCTTCATTCTGAATCTTAGCTTTATACTTCGCATATGCGGAGCCGTAGCGCTTCACATCCTCGTCGAATAGGTCTGGTGGGTTATCATAAATATTTTCTTCACTGCTCATACTTAAGAGCTCATCTTCTGAATCTGAAGGAACTGAAAGACAGAAATTTAAGCATAACTAAGTGGTATATAAATAAGAACTACTCCAGAACCATAACTATTAATATATAATCTAACCGTCGTCTAGGCATTACGATCAGGGTTTTGAACGGGAGATTTTATTTTTCAATAAGTAACAAAACAAACCGGAACTAAACAATTGACCTATTTATGACAGATAACTAAAATTATTCAATCGAATATGAATTCAATTGAATATGGTGTTGATTGATACCCATTCTAAGTCTATTTTTCTAGTTTTTGCTCGAAAAGTAGCTTCGGAAAGGAAATCGCATAATAAGACATAAAACAATGTAAATCAAGAAATTCTCACAATCAGAACTTTAACCTCCTTGAACCTCCTTTTACAAAAATGAGGTATACAACCTCATAGGTCATAGTTAAATTTACTTGTCATAACATTCAAGCACAGAATTATTTAGCATGTTTAGTGATTTATTCTTTTTGTTTGTGTTAATCGGATTTTACTCTAGTAAAACCAACTATTATGGTATTTTGTTTTTATTTATGTTATTGGATTTGTATCTGTACCCCAACATATTTCAATTAAATACATTGGGATAGAGTTTAATCCCAATGGTACTCATGCATGGCAGGGTTATTACCTCACTGACTAACCACCACCCTCATTATAAAATCCTGAAATAACACTTTTTTTGGCTAGCAATACATTGGTGATGCCTTTTTAGAACTGAGGTCATTGGACATTACCCAAATGTGGTTGGCTTGTGGTTAATTATATAAATATGGTAAATAATTTATTGTAATTCAATCAAGAGCTATTAGATAGCTCTTGTCCTTAGCCTTTCGAAAATATGTTACAATAAATCACTACATAGTATAAAACAAAGTCGTTCTCTCTGTCCCTATGTATGCTTAGATCTTTAAAACTATGCAACGGATTTTGATGGGTTTTTTTTAATAGATAGAATGATTCAAGAGGAAAGGTCATATGTATAATATATTAAAGTTTTTCGCAAAATGAAAAATAACGCGCGTGAAAATAAAATCATACGCTGGTTACGTTTAACAATTTTGGACTTGGGTACTAAGGGACAGGTTTCCCGAAGCGAAGCGAGACGGGTTTACTAGTACAATAATAAAATACACTACAAATACATAATTATACATTAACTTTAATAGGCCGAATTATGCATAATGTAATAATGTCATATTTCTCACCAATATTACAGTTTTGCATAGCCTTAAGCATATCTTCCTCAGTAATGCTTGGCTCACGACTACTTGGATTTGAGTCAGGATAGTCATTCCTCCAGTTATTCTCATCATTGGAGTCATCGTCGTCTTCTTCCTCATCAGACTCTTTCTCCCCGCGATAGTTAGTTAATATGAGCTCACTTTCATAATTTTCTATGCTGTAAAATTAAATGCATTATTATCTTTTAGTATAATTATGTAAAAGATAAGCAAAAACTTCCAAAACGCTGCTTGTATCAATATAAAGATTGTATCCCTTTTTCCTTATTTTTATCTATATCCATCCATACTAATAACTAATAATAAATCTGTAACTGGTCACTGTCTGTACATAGAAGATTTATGAAAAAAACTTTTACTGGGGGTTTTTATTAATGCAATTGAAAACAAAACAACCATTTTTAGAATTTTTGTCTGATTTTCTGTGGTTTTGTACGTGCTAATTTCCAAAACGGCTTATCCAATTTGGGTGCGGTTTTCACTAAATTATTGTGATATCCTTCACTTAACATTTAGTTTAGTGTTTTTGTTTTGTGTGTGTGTATTTAGTTTTGTTTCAATCAGTTGGAAAATAAAAAACTAATGACAGTTAAAAGAATGACGCCTAACAAATTCCGATTGTGCGTACTAAGGGGCATGTTTCCGGAATCGAAGCGAGGGCGGGTCCACTAGTAAGAAATAAATACCAATTGAAGACTTCTCAGTCACCTATTGATTTTGTAACTTCTACATGGGACATAAACATCTACATGGGACATAAACAGGGTTACCCAGCATATAATTGTACCATTTATCATCATCCCAACCCATAACTGTCCCGATGCGGGGCACAGGTCTCCTCTCAGAATGTCAGGAGTACAGGCCACAGTCCACCACGCTGGCCAAGAGCGGATTAGCGGACTCCACACACCTGTAAGAACATTATGGAGAATGCTCAGGTGTCCTCACAATGCTTTCCTTTACCCAAGCAAGTGATAATTAAATTGTAATATGCACATAATTTGTCGGAAATTAGAGGTGCATGTGGGATTTGAACCTGGGCCTCCCGGTTTGGGAGTCAACATTCAAACCACTCGCTATCTATCACTAGGCTATCACTGCTATACCTTTACCCACTTACTTTACTGCTTGTACCATTAATCCACTTTTTATGGAAACACCTACAAATGTGCAAATAAGCCACCCGCTAGTAAGTGGTCAATGTCCCACCAATCAGGAACACCAATGCATTGGCGAACAAAAGAAGAAAAAGAAGAGATACTACGAACATTATTTTCTTTACCTTACAAGATTGTCTATCATCGATATATCGAAGTCATCCGTGGCAGGAGTGTACAAGTCATATTTGTATTTACCATCACCTGCTTCAACATTGGTTTCATGTAGATCAACCAAATCAAAAAGGTCTTCATCTTCAGCGTTACTGTTTTCTTTTATGCCCCTACTACAATTGACAATCTTATACCGGTTTTCACTAGCAGTTTCCTGCTTCTCTAGTCGTATCTTTTTGATGATGTCGTCTACGAGCGGACCACCAGATTTTAGCTTAGTGGGGAGTTTAGGGGCTATTTTTTTCACTGGAGTTGTGTCCTGAAAATTAAATGATAGAATTAAGCTTTAAAAGGTAAATTATCTTGTCAGTGAAAAAATATGACAAATGCTGTAAAGTTTACATAAATTAGTGACATTAGGCACAATTTCATATAAACGGATAATAATTTTCACAATAATATAAATGACCAGTAAGATTGAATTATAAATATCTCATATATTCTTGCTGTAAAAATAGGGTAATTATACAAGGAAGTTCTAACTAAGTAATAAAAATTTGAGTGGAATATACTAAAATCATTTAAATCATACTGATGTGGCATTAATAACAAGGTATGCTCCAAATTCAGAAAGCGCCGGTAGGAAGACATGACATACTTTTGAGAGCTTCTAGAACTCTCCGGAAAACATTTCTGTATTTTTTTCGTGTGTGGTTAGTTACTTCACGTGAGGTTACCTGGTTATCAACACTTCCTCGGAACACAAACAGTGATGGTGATACTTCTTCCTCATCCGTTTTCATACGTTTACAAAGGAGAACCAGAGCATCTTGAGGATTGTCTTCCAGGCGGCGTTTCACGCGCAAAACAGTAGAGGAGGTCATTGTGGGCTGAATTCAATAACTATGCCATTCAGTAAAGGTTAACTCAATGTGCTAGATGCAATTTTACAATTAACGTAACAAAAAATAAGTTATTCCGTTTGTTAATTTGTTTGAGATATTTTGTATCCAAAACACAATTTACTTATATACAATTAGCGTCTTGTCTTCTTGTCAATTGAACTCAATTGTCAATGTCAATGTCATGTCATTGTCATGTCCTTTTTGTAGGTAATATTTATTAACTTTATCACAGACTATTTAAAATGCTACGGGAACATTCACACAACCCAAACCCAGCATCACGTTATAAAATAGTTAGGTTAGGTTAGGTAGGACTAGGAACCTACGGAAGTTTAACGCTATGACTTACAAATTGTAACCAAACTGCTGCTTTTTGTTATTTATTTTTGTAATTTTCACGTCAACCCATTGACATAATATTGCGTCAACCTCATGCACACGACACTCCACTCCAATAATCCATTCACTTGACGTTCGTACGTAAGACAGTGAAGCTGAAGATGCACAATATTGTATCATGTACCTACGTAGCGTTTACGTACTCTGTGTCTATTGTCTGATCTGTGATATCTTTGACATGACATTCATGACAAATGACATGACAGTGTATTGTATTTTATAGGATAAGTTTCATATCATGGATTGTAATTGAAAAATTGAAAATTAAATTGTGAATATTGAGAAATTTGAGAATAATTTGAGTTGAGATTAGATATTGTGTTGTGTAAAGTTGTGTTGACGTAAGGTACTAGGAGAAATTGCTCCCAAACCAAAGTCCCAATTCTCAAGCTCAAGTTGATTTGATATTATAGATTTATTCAGAATATCTTCATTATTATCGTCATATTCTGCCTATCGTAAAGAAATCAAACTAAGGATGGATAACTTAAAATTTAGCATGGCATCTGAAGATAACTGGCAAACGCCAAGTTTCAGACAAGGGGTTGTGACCAAGATGTAAGTTTTTTTGAACATTTATTCAATAAGCACTGAACACGGGTCTCTTCATAATTGTACTTCTAAGAGCTTTATTGTTAACTACTGTTATTGTTAACTAAAATAAATAGATTGACTGGATACCGTCATTCTATAAACTTCATTACATAAAATTAAAAACCTCCAAATGATGATGGAAGAAATGAACTTCTTCCATGAAAGTATAAAGTAGGGTACACATTATTACTTGAAATGATATAAAGTCAACTTGGCATATTTTGGCTCGGAGCTTGAGTGCCAGTATTTCTAATTCTTTTTTCTTCCTTTTTATAAACTGGCAAAACATTGCTTATGCATTTGGTATTATTGAGGTTGCTCATCGATTCCTTTGTCGGCTGTTAGCAAGACCAGTCACCAATATACATTTCTGTTGCGACCTTACACTGTGCAGTATCAGTTACACAGTATACAGTTACAGTATTTGATTGATTGTTTTCAGTGAGGAAGTGATCCAGAGGTCGGGGATGCAGGTGGGTAGGAACAGCGGTGAGATGGAGAACTATGTGTTCATGAAGGCCAACAACCGGGACGAATACATGAACATGGTCGCTAAGCTCATACTACACGTGAGGGAAATGTGTAAGGGTATCATCATCTATTTTATAGTTACACTAGCTGTCGCCTAACAGTCGATTTTTGATTTAATTCTTTTCAATTTCATTAATTTTTAATTTTTTTTAATACTTATTCTGCTATTCGGGACACCTTCCCGGAACCCCTCTTTTAACACATAAACTTTATGGTATGGTATTAAAGTTCAAATTGACTTTTAAGTATTATTACGAATTTTTTGTATTGGAATATAGAACCAACATTAAACAACATTAACCATGTGCAAACTTTTCAGCACAACAACCAAAGCAAAACCAAGTGTCATCAAACATGGCAGGGCCTAATCAGAGTCAGCCGGGCCCAACTGGGCAGGTGCAGCAGAGCCAACCGGGGCAGGCTCCGCAGGGACAGAACAACCAATCAGGCCTAGCTCCTGACCCATTAAATGCTCTTCAGAACTTAGCCTCGCAGGGCACAAGGAATCAAATGATGAACATGGGTCAGGGGCAAATGCAGCAACAAGGAGTGCTCGGACCCAACCCTGGAATGGGGGGCATGCAGAGTCAAATGGGTCAACAAGGCCCCATAGTCTCTCAAGGTGGACCCCAACAACAAACAGCAACAAATCTTCTCCAAACCCTGAATCAGAGACCGCAACTGAACATGCAAATGCAGAATAAGCTTGGTGGATCGATGGGGATGGTTCCCAATCAGGGGCAAATGGGGAGTGGACAGATGGGTAACCTGGGAATGGGGGGCTTGGGGAACCCCATAGGCAGTCAGTTGCAGAACCAGCTGGCGGGACCGGGGATGCAGGGCCAGATGATGCCCAACATGTCAATGTCCAATAATATGCAAGTGCCCATGTCGGGGGCCAGTACTATTGTGGGTCAAATGCAGTGTAACCAGGTTGTTGGTGGCATGGGCGGACAGATGGCGCCTAATAATATGCAAGGGCAGATTCCTGGACAAATGCAAGGTGAGTTGCAATTATTTATTAACATACACAAAAGTATTATGAATTTGTGGTAACAAATAAGACTAGTTACCCGCTCTGCAGATGAAATTCGACCGTAATTCATTCTGTCAAAGGGTTACTTAAAATTGACTCTATGAACAATGACCCTCAAACACATTTCAAACGTCGTGTCATGTATGGCAGTGAATAGAGTAACTTATATTATACTATTTCCATTTCTTTATTTTCTCGATGACAGCTCCTGTGAAAACTTGAACGAGCGTCTTTTTTACATTATGTATGCATTATTTTATAAAAATATGACGTTTACATAAGTACAAGGTTATACCTGATTCGGAGAAACTGATAGGGATGGGCTATATCGATAAACGTAACACGATAACAGACCCGATATTTTTTTACAAAATGTAAGAAACTAATTGCTACCGGATACTTTTGTACCAATTTATTAACTAATATTATACTATATTTCATTACAAGATGTTACACGTATTTATTCTTGTTTATTTCGTATTTATTCGTATTTATTCTATTAAAATTTTCGAAGATGTTGTAAAATAAGTAGGTATAGGTAGATACTCGACAATGAAACGTAATAATTATAACGACAGGTAATCTTTGTTTATTTATTTTAATCAAAATCTGATGAATTTAATATAATAAATATATGCGATCGATATCATTACTTATTTGGTCACAACACTACTACAGAACTGTCATCGAGAAAATAAAGAAATGGAACTAGTATAGTGTGTGTAATGTTTTATTTATTCAGTGTATGTATTTTTTTTTTGCATTATTTTTTAAAGATATTAGCATTCTGCACTCCTTCTCTATATAAACTATTAGTGTGCCAAATTTTATACTCCTCCATTCGCACAATTTTCTTAAAAAAAGTACAAAGTTTTTCCTTGACATAATAATATAATGATTTATCAAATTCGATCTGTTTGAAATTAGTATTAAGGTTGTGAGAGTCTTGTTATCTGTCGATCACAGTTGTAAGGGCGGCAGCGGAAGGGTGGTGCTGCATGCTCGTAATTCTTGATTCTATAAAAAAGGACTTTACACAATCCTCTGTGTCCACAGTGGGCGGCATGGGCAACAGCCAGATGATGAACATGATGCACATGCAGTCGCGCGTGCAGGGCAAGCCCGAGGGCGGCATGATGGCGGCGCAGTACGCGCCGCGCGCTCCGCCGCCGAACCAGTTCCTGCGGCAGAGCCCCTCGCCCTCCGCCTCCTCGCCGAACATGGGGGGTGAGGGTTTTTCAAGTTAATGTATAGTACGGCCGGCGGTTCTAGGCCCTCTAAACTTTGTTCGGATCGCTGCGCAGAAGTCAATTTTAGGGTCCAAATGGTGGCAAGACGCGCGGGGTGTCACTTTGAGCATTGTTTGTTTCAGTCACACGCTCAGTGTTCGTGTTGCTATCTCTCTCTAAAGTACAATACCTGCGCACTATATCCGAAAGCCTAACTTCAGAGCGGCCTAGAACCGTCGGCTGTACTATACTCGTGGAGTTGTTAGGTGGATCTCGATTTTTCATTTTCCTTCCTATTTTAAAGTCTGTTTCGTAAGCTATCGATGTCGTAAACTTTCGCTGTGATGCAATATCGATATAACAATATTCTGTGTAACTTGTCCGATGTCAGATGCTTCGATATAGTGTAAAATGATGAACGGATTGACCTATCATTGATAGCCGACTCGTGAAAAACGAGTAATATTTGCAAATAAATTAAATTAAATAAAGTAAATAAAATAAAATAAAATTATTGCTCGACTACAATCCAACGTGATGGTAAGTAGGGATGTGGTATTATTTTGGTTATTTAACATTGTGTGACCGTGGGCAGGTGGGGGCGTGCTGGGCAGCGCGCTGGCGTCGCCCATGTCGTCGCTGGGGGCGCTGGGCGCGTGTCAGGGGGTGGGCAGCCCCTCGCCCTCCGCGCCGCCGCATCTGCAGCACCACGTGTCGCAGCAGCGGTAAGTATATTGCTTCTTTATGTATTAAGCCTTAGAATAATTACTATAGAAACGAAGTCCGCGCGGCCATTTTGAAGCACCTTAATTGGCGTCAGAAATGACTCCAAACACTTGTCTGTCAGTCAACGAGTGCTTTATTAAGTAGATTTATAGCGAGTGGTGTAGGATTGATAGTTTTAAAATATATACAGAATAAGGGCTTCAAATTGAGATAATAGCTATACATATGAATAATAAAATGTACAAACGAAAAGAATCTGAAGGAAAATGAATGTGAATGACAGACTTGTTATTTTAAGATTCCATGGTAACTTAATCTAGGGTTGAATATAGAAATTTACAAGAATAGGGTTGTTGCCCTACAGATGTTTTCTCCACGTAATAACATGTAGTGTTGTCCCCGACAGGAACGTGAACACAGTGGCGTCCCCGTCGTCGTCGCTGAACACGCCGGTGGGCGCGGGGGTGGGGGTGGCGTCCCCCGGGGGGGAGGAGGCGGCCTACAGGGAGAAGGTGCGCCAGCTGTCCAAGTACATCGAGCCGCTGAGGAGAATGGTGCATCGGATGGTCAGCGAGGGGGAGAGTGAGTGGTTTTGCGTTGATTTTGGGGTTTTGTGGGTACCTATAAAATTGTATTTTTATTATGATACGGGTACTCACGATATGTAATTTGGTACGCCACGATATGTATTATGGTGGCGTACCAAAATACATATCGTGAGTACCCGTATCATAATAAAATGTGTACGATCCGCGATGAGTTATGTTTAAAATCATACGTTATTAAATAGTAGTTACGACGCCTTACCCGTCTGTCCGTCTGTGGGTTAGCTTAGGGACTGTTACAACAAGAACTGTTACAGCCCTTGCCAATCTGTGTTGTTGATTGTAGCAAGTTGGCCAGTGTAGTCAGTCATGTTTTTTTACCGTCAATAAAACGGTCGGTGTCGGTTGCAGACGTGGAGAAGCTGACGAAGATGAAGAACCTGCTGGACATCCTGTCCAACCCGAACAAGCGCATGCCGCTGGAGACGCTCATCAAGTGCGAGGTGGTGCTGGAGAAGCTGGACTTCAAGCGCAGCGAGGGACTGCCGCCCTCCGGGAAGGTCAGCCATGTTTTTTTTGCAACGTAGTTCCTTATTGGGCGGAGGGGTGCACTAGCCGGCAGAAAATGTCCCGTAACGTAAGATTTTTTTAAATATCTAACTTCCACAGGACACCATCCGAGGAGGGTGTAAGAGATTTTTACGTAGACAGAGAAGAGTATAGGCCTATGGATGCCATCTGTCTCACTCACACAAGAAAAGGAACAACATACGCAAAAGACACTGAAAAAAACGAGACAGATAATAAATATGCTTTGTCTCACTCTACGTGTCGGTTTTTTCAAGGAAAGCACAGTTGTTTACTTACAAATTTTTAGCTGATGTCGAACTTTTCTTGGGGCATATACAAATTGTACTTTCCCCTGCCATCTCATGCTGGCCACGCTCACCAGATATCTAAACTTACAATTAAAAAACCGACTTTAAATAATGCAATCTTAAAACTTATATGGTTTTCTCTTGGATGCCATTGTCAGAACTGGATTAAATTGATATGGGACCAAACGGGACTAGCAAGCACCAGCTTTCAAATAAAAAAGTGTCATCAAAATTGATTCAGCAGCAGCAGTCGAAAGTTCTGAGGTAACAAAACAAAAAAAATTGTATAAAAATATAGTATAGTCGAATTTGAACTCGGTTAAAAATTTAGCCAGCATGGTAAATTAAGGCCAGTTCAATTCCAAAGCAATAGCCAAGATAAATATCGCCATGATGATGATTGCACAAAATTGTAACACAGGAGCAGATCTTCAATCCCCTGCTGGAGGTGGTGAACATCTGCCTGCAGTCACCGCTGGCCAGCCATACGCTCAAGCGCACCTTCGGCACCGCGCTCGACGCCATCAACGGTCCGGAGATCAAGTCAGTACCACCACCACATGCCAACCACCACCACATCCCAACCACCACCACGTCCCAACCACCACCACATCCCAACCACCACCTCAGCCAATGCTGCTACTGTCACCGACGAACGTCAACACTGCAATCGATATGACCACCGAGTCCACCTTACCACTGGCCTATTACTAAAACTACGAATAATATGTCAAGAAATGTAAATCAAACTCAAAAATGGCACCATGCAAATGTATACCGCTGTGGGCGTGGCTTAAAAACTGTACCGCGCAACGCTGACAGTACACCCGTCGTTACTGCCCACATGACCTTGACGCGATCAATCACGTGCGGAGGAGGTATCGACCTTGTAGTATGTGTCGGGGGGTTCTTTTTTGAAGCGGTATCTGTATGAGAGTTATGTTTCTTGACATAATTATTATTATTCGTAGTACTAACACTCCTCAGTCCCCAGTCCTCATATCTACAAACGAACTGACCAACTAACATTCAATGATACCCTCCTCTAAACTGGTTTATCCATCCCAATACTGAGTAACAATTGGACTCAGTATGTGATCATTGCCACTTTAAATTTGGAGCAAGGAGTCAGCGACGTGTCGCTAAATTAATGCAAACGGCGAACTCGTTCCTAAAGCTCTATAATAGTCAGTACATCTGGTGATCTAGTTAGATTCGAATTGTTTTCAAATTCGTTCCAGGAATTTACCGTTACCACCAAAAATTCCTAAGATCGAAGAATCTACTTTGGAGATTCCAGACGTGCTACAGGGTGAAATAGCCAGACTGGATTCCAGGTTCAAGGTATGTTTTCTTCCCTATACTTATTAACGTACGAAAATTATTTGACGACTCGAGGCGACCATAAAAAGTTTTATGTTTTCTTTAACTTTCAGTGAACGTCCCAAATAAATCCAGTATTAGAGATTAGCCCGGACAAACAGAAAGACATACTAGATTTTTTATGTTTGCTCACGTTTTAGTGCATAACTATAATATAATTAACTATATGCACTTGCAAAAACATCATCATCACAGACGGACACTTCAATTTTATTTATATGTATAGATAGGAATAGAGCCCAATTTCACCGGCCATCATGAACGCAGGTGTCGCTGGAGACGATGCAGCTGCCGGGCGGCGCGGGCGGCTGCATCTCGCTGGTGGCGCAGCTGGACGACGGGCGGCTGCCGTGCGTGCCCGGCGTGCACGTGGCCGTCCCGCGCGACTACCCGCGCGCCGCGCCCGCGCGCCGCCGCCCGCGCCTGCGCCACGACGCGCCCGACTCCTTCCTGGCGCGCGTCGAGCGCGCGATGGACGCGCGCTGCTCCAGGTGAACGCTTGTAGTGTTTAGTACTAGCGCCCGCCCGCCTAAGATCCCTAAATATATGAAAGTTGATAAAATCAGAGAACTTTCACACTGACTGCACCCCCCTTTTACCCCCTTAAGGGTGATTTTCGAAAAAATATTTTATACGTGTTTCATGACCTTCGTACTGAATCTCATTCGAATAACTGCAAAAACGGCAAAGTTTTACTACTTTACTAACTTTGCATTCCCGTTTTGGCCCCTTAGGGGGTGATCAAAAATCCTTGCAAGAAGTACAAAATTTCAAATTTCTAACCCTTATAGTTTAGGCCCTGCGTTGATATGTCAGTCAGTCAGTCAACTTCTCCTTTTATATAATTGCAGACAGACAGACTTACAGAGGATGCATAACCACCAATCTATATAATATATAGAATGTAAGTCGCCTAACTACTGACAAAAACTCATGCTGCAGATAAATACTCTTTATTGCACACACAAGAGAAAATTCATGAATATCAACTTACGCCAAATACGCACATTACTAAAAATTATAATGATACACATGCTATTGTAACACTTGACGCGAATGCTTAAAGTCCATTTTCGGTCGCGCAGGCTACCGAAGTCGTGCTCGGTGGGGCAGCTGCTGGACGCGTGGGAGATGAGCGTGCGGCAGGCGTGCACGCCCAGCGCCGGCGCGCCCTACACTCCGGTGCCCGCGCTCGGGCTCTAGATCTAGTTACGATGTATAGTACGACCGGCGGTCCTGGGCCGGTCAAACGTTTGGTCGGATCGCTGCGCAGAAGTCAATAGGCTAGTTGACAGTAAGAAAATAGTTTGAAGATTTCTATTTTTTATGGTAGCTTAATATTTACAAATGCGAAAAATCGATCTCATTGATTAAATAAATCATGATTATTTAATATTTTGGAGAAATAAAATTCCAAAATTACAGTCACTAGTCACGTGACAGCGAACGCCAATACGACGCGTGACGCAAAACTAAACAAACTTGTCATGACATTTTGGTCTTTCCGCTCAACCAAACAGCTCTTCGTTTTGCAACATATGACGTCACCCGAGTCGCCATGATAGTTTGACGCGTTTTTTGACGGAAACGTCAAATAGTTCTTAAAAATATAAAATAAAATATGTTACAGTTTGTATTTTACTGAAATTATAAATATTTCAGTTAAATTAGACCGTTTGGTAAACTATGATTTAGTTTTTCAAAATTATTCAATTAGCCTATTTTCAGTCACACGCTCAGTGTTCGTGTCGCTATCTCTCTCTGAAGTGTGTCTGCGCACTATATCCGAAAGCCTAACTTCAGTCCTGCCTAGATCCGTCGGCCGTGCTATAAATATCATTTGACTGTGACGTGTACATAGGGTTAACTGGGGTAACTTTGAACGATTTTGAAGTGAAAACTTCTTAAGTATCGTTGTGATTTGGAAGTCGATGAAACGGAAATGACGCGCAAATGAAACGAAACGGACACGGAAAAGAGTCAAAATGGCGGCTTACGTAAGCAAAGCTAAACATCAATATTTGGACTGACAGTATTCGTTGTTTTGAGTTTCACTTGTGAGTTCACTTGTAGCATGTGTGAATTGCACTCATTTTCATTTTTTGTTTAAGCGCTTGGCCTTGGAACAATAACGTGTGTATACTCATGTGTACGTGTTAGTAAGGTAACATTAAATTAAATTATAAACAAAATATTATACCTTGTGCAAAGGGATTCGAAGTTACGCTGATGTTCAGAGTTACCCGGGTTGACTGTAATGCCATGTTGGAATGACCATACTTTAGTGTAGGCGGAATTATTTGTTAAATTGACTCCTGTGTTTATAAAAATGTCGAAGCCACTTATAATAACAAAACTAAGATTCATGTCGATTCTTCGCAGCAACGTAGTATGTGAACGACATTCAATTTGAACCGTCAAATAAAATTTCCATTTGAAGGTAGGTCATTAATCTTCTAACATTCGTAGCTATTGAAGTATAGAGTGAATTGTAATCTGACTGAGACAGGCATGAAAGCTGTGAACTTGTGTAATAATGTACAAGGTCCCTTAGTTGTAAGTAAAGTGAAATTTTCTGTGATTATTTTGTGTCCCAAATTATTATTCGACTCATTGTGACGTTAAACATTTTACAAGATGTGATGGCCGAATTTTTTATGTTTTTTACGAATGAATATTATTAATGAACAAGGGTTTATGAATTAATTATTATATTATAAGTATTTGGAATGTGTACCTAGTGTGGCGCCTTGGAGGATACAAAAGATCTAGATTAGGTTATATTTGGTCTTGTAAAAAAATGATTCGCTACAATTAATATACACGTAAAAAAGTTTTATTATAATAAAAATGTTTTTAACAGTCTGATTTACAAAATTCCGATGTTTAGCACATGCATGGTTATTTATACTTCGTCTGATATTTTTTCACATGCACAAAAGTAAATGTGTAATTCCAGCTTACACAGTCGAAATTTCCAAAATTATTTTCTTAAAAAGGTGAAATGATTCCTGAAAAACTCACTGTCAAAATACTTACGTTATTCTAAGTTATATAAACTAAAATAATAAATTAGGATGTTCAAATAACATTGTAATTTATTACTGCAATAACTAGTTTAATGTAACGTTAATTTGATACTACAATAGATTTTAATTTGTTACCTTCTTAGCGTTTAAGTACCTATATTATTAATAATTTTAAATATCAATTATGTTAGGGCATGTTGTTTTTAAAATAAATGTACTTGGTTCGAAAATATTTCTAGTTTTATTTACTGCTTCTGAAAATTATTGAGGATGATTAATTTGTAACAATATTCAATAACTTGGAGTCAGTCTAGTTACACATGTATGCTGAATTCTGAATCGAACGGGAGGTGTTAAAAATTAAAAACATTTAATCGCTGTTAGCGTGCGTTTGCATCAAAAACATTCTTTGTCTAGAAAGACATCGCAGAGAAGAATACATGCAACTTGCTCTGTCCTAATCTGCATTCTGATTGACAGAAAGTTGGTGTAAACCTTGAGATTGTTAAAATGATAATGATATTTATACCCTGAATTTAAGCAATAAAGGCATAATAAAGGAGTATTTTTCTTGTTCTGCGGGCTAAATAAAACACGGGGCAGTGAACAGAATATTTATATTTATAATAGCGGTAGTTGGAGGGGCGCTACGACTGCTACAAGGAGAACTGGTAGAGGCGCGTGCGCGGCGCGCGGTGCGCGGGCGGCGGCGCGCACGGCGAGCGGCGGCGCGTGCTGCCGCAGCACGACCAGTGGCGCGCGCCCGGCCAGCCCGCGTGCCCGTGCCCGCAGCCTGCGCGGGATGGGGGGGGCACGTTAGCGAAACTTCTATATGTATATGTAGTTACTGAATCGCGGCTATATAAGTATACCACAATAATAATGTACTAAACGCGCACAATTTTACGTAAGCCTTAATATTTTATTTTTAATTAGGTGTGCTATATTTATTTAGCACTAGCTATGCCCGCGATTTCGTCCGCGTGGAATTTTAATTATTACGGGGAAATTTATTACACAGAAATTTCTTATTTCACACACAGACACTCCAATTTTATTTATTTGTATAGATGGGATTGAGGTCAGTATTGTTAGCCGGCCCCTTCCCTTTCCCCTCATCGCGTTGTCCCGGGGGCCCCCCGAGCCACCGACCTTTGTACCCGGCGCCCATGCTGGAGCCGCAGCCGCAGACCGCGTCGCGCGCGCCGCCCGACGAGCAGAACGCGCAGCAGTGGAACTGCCCGCTGTGCGCCTTGTGCACGCGCGCCGCGCACGGGAACGGGCTGCCCTGCGCGCACAACGAACATACCTTCCATCACACGTCACTCGGACAAAGATCGGGGTAACAAATGCGCAATGGGTGCTACCCGTGATCCTTTTGGTACAAATTCAAAATTATTTTAACATGTCGACTTTAGGTATCCAAAGGTGAACAACGGAACTCTGTGAATAATATGTAAGTACCTAATAATATTTTCGATGTCTGTCTGTGAATTTTTACACAAAACGTGTTAATGTGACTGCTACCACAAGAAATACTAAATATAGAAAGGTGGTCAAAAGGTGGCACAAATACAAGAAACATGTTTTTACTAAACTTGTAACTACCCACCACTAGATGTCGCTAAACGACACTTTATTTTGTTTTACCACCGTTTCGTAAATCTTTCTCATTGAGAAGAAGAAACGGCGACACTCCTCATGGACACCAATCACTCCACAAACCTTGATCGGCGTGTTGTTGAGGGTGACGGCGAGCAGGTACGCGCCGGGGCTGGGCGGCGTGATCGTCAGCCGGTAGCTGCCGTCGCCCGCGTCGCGCACGCGCGCCAGCGCCGGCCGCGCGCTCGAGTCGCGCCGCCGGTAGAACCCGCCCACCTGCGCGCACCGCGTCGCTTCGTTGTAAGCATTACCACGGTAATAGTATCATACAGTATTCCATCTTCATACAAACGGTGGGAACGCGAATCATACCTACGCGCCTCGAGTTTGGTACGCAACGGCTGCAGATGCGCCATAGGGACGAATGAACGTGTGGGTTTGTAAGGAAGCGTGCGATTTACCTACCTACTTACATTCACTACAACTAGAAAGAGGCGGTTCTAGCGCGCGGGGCTGCAGGCATTTATTTCAAGGCCGAGTCACAATACTGTATGATACTATTACCGTGCTATTACTATGGACGACGGGACCGCGCCAAAAATGTCCGAGCCAAATGAGCAACAAAACGCAAAAAGGACTACAATACCGCATTCACGACTGTAGTTGAAATTAAACCGTGGTGTAATGTTTTTAGTGTTTAAATTACCCTGTTAACATTTCTATTCTTGCGATGGCTGTGACTGGGACATTTTTTCGCGATTTTAGTATGATACCTGTTGTCCATAGTACCTAATAACCTTTTTTATGTTAATAGCCGACTAAAGAGCAGACGAAACTCATAATAAGTGGGCACCGTCGCCCATGGACATCAATAGCACCAACATTATCGTTAAGTTGCCCGTCATTAAAGAAAGAAGAGGAAAGAAGGAAAAAATCTAAATGTGTGCAATTCACACGTGCTAGAAGTGAAAACTCAAAAAAACAAATATTGATGTTTTGCTTTGTTTACGTAAGCCGCCATTTTGCCGATGCTTCCTATCTCATTTTCTCCCACGTTAAAATGTGTCTGTCTTTTTCGTTTCCGTTTGCGCGTCATTTCCGTTTCATCGACTTCCAAATCACAACGATGCTAAAGAAGTTATCACTTCAAAACTTTAGTGAAGCCGCAGAATGTGCACTAACACAACACCCACAAAATGTGAAATATGAAGATGGTAAGGTAACCTGCTCGCCCCCGCACCACAGCCGCTCCCCGCTGCTGTCCCGCAGCTCCAGCACGGCCTCGTGGTGGCAGTTCACCAGCAGGTCCTGGAGACCTGACACCGAACAATAGTATAATTTTTTTACATTTACATAACTTCTTCAAAAAGAGTTGACATCAAGAAACTTGTGCCATTAGGCCATTACCATCAAGTCTTTTTTAATTATTAATTGGCGACAAACTGGCAACACCAACGATACTGACATAGGCATGGGTCAAAGAGGATATAAACACTACGTGGCATGGGTCAACAGTCAATAAACGCCATCCAGTGTCACGCCAATCCGTTGTCTAATAAATCGTTGTTGGGCGCGATTCCAGTGGGCACAACGACATTTCGTGCGTGGCGTATTCGTGGACTGCAGTGGACGTTATCACATACACCTTCTTGCCAAGCGAAGCTAGACTCGTAGTAGGTACTCTCGGTTGGCTCGCGCCTTACCTAACCCTAGACGCGTCTGTCTGTTACCTTCCGTGTTGAGCACGCACTGGTCGGGGTCGGGCGCGTGCGTGAGCAGCCGGCCGACGAGCGCGGGGTCGTGCGGCGCGGGCGCGGCGGGCGCGAACCGCAGGTCGCAGCGCGGGGGCTCCGCCAGCGGCTGCAGCTCTGTCAGCCGCTCCAGCCGCCGCAGCACCGGCCCGCTCAGGGTCAGCAGCTCGTCCGGCTTGCCGTCCGACAGTAGCTGAGGCGGATCAAATAATGTTACAGTTTTCACCTCTAATTTTTGTTCTTTCCTAGCTAACAATGCATCGGTCTCGTCGGTCTCATCGGCGGTCAAGTCTCTTGGCTATGTACGAGTCTCTTGGCCATGTACGAGTGTTCTCTTGCTTGATAGTACTACTAACTAGCTAGAGAACTTTCTAGGTATCCTTCCACAAAACTGGCACTGGAGAAGCGTCTAGGCCTATAATTACAAAGGATAGATCGGAGGAGGAGTCATTACCTCCTCAGCAAACTTGACAGCCTCGACAGCGTAGTGCGCGCGCTCGTCCAGCTCGGCGGTCTTCTCCTCCACCTTCTGGCGGTAGTGGCAGCGCGCGCGCACGGCCGCCGCGCACAGCGCGCGCCCGTGGGTCTCCACCGCCTTGCGGTACTGCTCCGCCCACGTGCGCACCTCCGCCTCCACGCGGGACGCTTGGCTCTGCGACGATACAAACCTCACGTGTATAGGTTCCGGTAGTCACCCTGAACATGTGGCCAAAAGGCCGTAGCCGTTGCGCCATTCGGGTCGTCATTGCGAGAAAAGTTAATGAGAGTTGACGTTAAAATGACTACAAAAACAGAAAGGTGTGTGAAGTCCGCCAATACGCACTTTGTCAGTATGGTGTACTAGGCCTGTACCTCGCGTTGCGAGAGGACACCCGTGCCCAGCAGGGGGACAGTTAAGGGCTGCGATGATGAATTCTCTCTAAAAGTGTACTTCCTCTCGTGGACTCACATCGACCTCCATGGCCTGCACGCTAAGGATCCTGGTGGCGCGCTCCACGTTCTCGGGCACGTGCTTGGCGCGCGCGCACGCATCCGCCAGCGCCCGCGCGCGTTCCGCCGCCGCACGCGCCGCGTTGCTCAGCGCATGCCCCGCGTGCGACACCACGCAGCAGTCCTTGCACACTACCTGCGGCGCACAACGCTGTGATCACCTTCGATTATTGTGGTGTTGATCGAAGATTTTCGATTATAACGTGGATATTACACAGTGACGTGGGTGCCTTCATGACAAGAGTGGACAGGCTTTTCTATTGGTATATTGCCACTTACCGGGTGGGATCGTAGTCAAGCCCTACGTCATACTTAATAAAAAACCTGTACAAGACATGTTTGTATCACTGTGTTCCTAGTGGTGCCAAAGCCAATTCCATCGCAAATAGCTATTAGCTATTCAATAGGCTTGCGAAATTATAGGTTACTACAGTTATGAATGTTATGATGATACGCTACACCTGAATCATGCTATCGAGTTTTCTATACCGCTTGTTTTATAAAGTTCTGAACACGAACAATCTGAGCTCAGCCGATGCCCAGGCATGATCAATAAGCCTGGCAGATCTCTCTGTAGTAAACATAGAACCTGTTTGTGAGTTTGTGTGTCTAAATTATTAACATAAAGAGTATTGGACGTTTCGTAACAAGGATATGGGTGACCTGCTGACAACTGGCGCAGTACACGCTGAGCTCAACCTTGGGGTGTTGGCTGCAGAACCTGGCCGTGTCGATGGGCTGCAGGGCGTGTCTCGCGTTGCCCTTCTGCTTGGTGTGAGCATCTCCGCAAGAGGAACACACGCTCACCAGGCACTGGTTGCAGCGACTGTCCGCCTGGAACGAACCAAATCTTCGAATGTGTACGAAAGCGGTGAAGGCGGGAAGGTGGAAGTTTCAACTAAAACTAGTACATGGGTCGGGTGGTTGACCTGAATGTACATGCTATTGTGGCGCTCAAAGGGCTCAGATAAGGCCTTACGTTGGTCATTAATAACACTGTATAACGTGCGTGTGAAGACGGCTTTAGCATAGAGTTTTAGACCTTATGAAAATAGATAAGTAAGTAGATACTTTCTACTATCACTCAGTTGCAGAACGAGTAAACCATGCTTTTTTGATTGGTTCACAATACAATGAGTTAAGAGAAAAAATTACACTACGGAACATATTTTTCATTTAACATGCAGCTCCTAAGGATTCCTTCCAAGGTGTATTAACATAACGAATAGGACGGAAATAGCGCTAAATAATGAGAAAAATTCCTTCACAACATTCGAAAGCTAAACGGCAAACGTGGCGGAACGTGACGAATGGATTTTTTTCCAAAACCGCTGGATACGCGCGGCTTGCGGCACACAGTACACGTGTGCGCGGTATTTATACCTTTCTATTCTACTTCGTATGGTATTTTTAATAAACGACGAAAACATTATAAATCAAAGTGGGGATAATAGCATTTACAATAATATATCGTACTAGGTTAGGTCGGTACCTTACCTAACCTAGGGATTCCCGGTGGAATCCCTGTGTTGCGGGTAGCATGAACAACTATAACACTTCGGTAACATCCACGGCTCGAGAACAAACATTTGTCAATCACATAAATGTTTTCCCCGGCCAGGAATCAAACCCAGATTTTTTGAGTTACCTCAGTATGGGTATTAAGTAGATCGTAAAAATGATTGTCACCCTGATGTGACTACCTGACAAAGTTAGATATAAGCAGGTATAGGTAAATAAGCATCAATGTTAAAAAATTTGACAATTTACGCAACAGAAGGTTGTTGTTGTATCTTCCCGACTAACTTCTACAATACTCTTGCGGACACTGTTATGTAGAAAAGTATTAACAAGTAGGTACTGATTCATAGTTCTGATGTACTATCTAGTATATCAAAAATAAGGAGGGCCTAAGTCTAACAGTACAAAGCAGGAACTTATCTGGTACCAGCAATAAGCACCTCACAATTTTCCTACCTTTATATCAGTAGTGCAGAGATCGCACAAAATACTGGAGCGTCCCCCGTCTTGGTTGGTGGCTATCTTCCTCAGCAGCACATAGTTGAGAGGCAGCGCTGATATACCGCCCAGGGGCAGCTGGGTCTCTGCACCGCAGATCAGACAGAGGATAAACTGGACGTTCTTGCCTGATATCTGGAGAAAAGTGAAGTTATCGTAATATTGGGTTGTAAGGAGCTCCATCTGACTCCAAGCCAACCTCCCCTACAAGTGGTGTATTAAGCTAAACAACGGACGGACTAAGGCAATCGGTCCTTCTAGTTGAAAGTCGCTAGACTTTGTACCACATAGTTTAACGACGGAGGCATGGTTGACTCGCCTGACCAGAAAGTCTGTCTAAAATTTACAGTCCTTGAACATTGCAGCGTCGGAGAACTAAAAATAATACGGGTCCTTCCTCGGTCAAGCTTCATTCTTTGATCCAGTTCATATGAAATGTAAAAGCTAATAAGGAATGATATTTCACCTTCCTAGTGACAATGCCGTATCTCTGATGTGTGGGTGGGGGCGCGTGGTTGCAGCTGCTCTCGGAGCCGGACCGGCGGAGGTCGCTCTCGTAGCCCGAGCCGGCCGACCCCGCCACCGACGCAGACCTGGACTCGATGGGATCCAAATGTGGGGAACCTGAGCAGGAAAATTTGCATCAAGTTTGAATCGGATAGGCACATGTCTGCCGCAACCGGAAATCGAATGTGTGACTTCGCTTATCGTTCACTTCAGAAGTTTGGTACATAATTGGTTTTGGAGTAAATAAGGTGTGGCAGACTGACAAATTACAGACAGACAGACAGACTTACAGACAGGCAGGCAGGAGATCTCTTGGGCTTCAGCTGCCTCCAGAGGCGTATGAAGTAACTACTGTTGTCAATAAAAGTTCTTACTTAGCAATGTACCTATAATTCGTTAGTTTAAACTTAAAAATGTGGCTCGAAAATCAGATTTACCCTCCCTGGATCTAGAGCTGGGTACGCCATGAAAATATCTCAGACACCAAGACCTTTTAATCCGTAACCTTTTGAACTCGTATAAGCACAATTAACGCAGAAAGTCCAATGACGAATAAAAATGCTCGCATCGAGACTCCCCATGTGGCAATGCAGGAAGGCCAGAACACACAACTGGACATCAACATTGGCAATCACGGCTGTACGCGGGCTGGCTGCGTACGGCCGCACGCGCTATTTGCGGGGCGGAAGACTGGGTGACTCCTCATTACATCCGATGCGCATCTTTAAATAACCGACCTCGTATGATTCACCTGACTTCTCTCCGGTAGTCACACGTCATGTGTTTTGTTTTGTTACACACACTTGTAATTTATTTAGTACTTTTTTATAAATATGTACCTAGATACCCATTATTTTTTGTATTTAAGGTAGCAAACGAGCATGCAGCACCACCTTCCGCTGCCGCCCATGACAACTGCGACCGAATTAGAGCAAGACTCAAATCGGGACTGGGATAGTAAGTCCGGTTATAAGACAGTGTTAGAACATTAGCTGGTTAGTATGTCAGTAAGTATGAGGACTGGGATAGGGACTGTTAGTGAAAGTCAGTTTTGTTAGTAATTGTTAGTAATAGTCCAGTTAGTAGTTGTTAGTAAGAGTCTACTCCTGAGGACTGAGATGGTCGCCTCTAAAAAAAGCCGGCTCCACACCTTTCTATCTGGAACACAATTGCTTTTAAAACAATTACTACATAGTACAAATGATACTAAGTACCGTGGCGGTCAGTAGTAGGTACTACCCCGGGCGAACTCTAGGCTCTACTACTTAAACAACACACAGACGTATGTATTTGGCTATTACTAAATAACAAATACTTAGACACATTTGGCTGTACCTACCTATAAGCAGACTCGTCACTCGCTAGTCTACGGATACCAGAAATCCCAACCGGATCGATTCATTTGTTACAATTACAAACTATTCAGGGTCGTTCAATCGATGATGCTGATCAAAGAGAGATTTCAAATGCATTCATGTTTAACCCATTAAAGATGTTTATTAATTAAACCTAAAAAAACAAAGAGCAGTTAAAAACCGGTAATTTGAAATAGACGTTGCGTCAAAGCGATTGTTAACCTTAAGCTTTCATACATAAAGACCACGCAATGTTATTCTTAAACTTCTTCAATGCATGATAATTATACAAACAAAAATGTTGAATAAATATACAAAGTTGGTTTCCACGAAATGAAAGGTAAACAAATCTTTCGAGCAAACTATTCCCCCACCTATTTTATTATTGCGTTGCATCTGCTCTATAAAGTTTTTTAGTGATATTTGAAAAGGCATTTTTGCTTACCTACAATTTAAATAGCTATTGCTTACCTACTCGCTATTACATATGGGACTGACAACATCACATAACTATTTTTGGATAACCGAAACGGAACCGAAAAAGTGGGAAAAAGTATGTGATTACCCGTTTTAAATGAAACCATTTATAATTTTAACTATGAGTCTAAAGCTTGACCGCAATCCGATAAGAGTTATGAGCTACTATAGAACACTCGCCCCGATCTAGATCGGACTAAGCGCTTCGCTAAAAAAACAAAGTTATCCACTTTGTTTTGTCTTTTTATTGAGCATCTTGTTGAGTATCTTTCAAGGGTGACTGATATTTCTGTACGTCTTCTGTGGGTTTAATAAATGTAAGTATAAATATTAAAGGTATTAAGTGAAAGAACAACTCAAGTATTAATATAATGTTTTTCACATTGTTAATTGAGAGGTCTCAAAGCCTCATCATTGGATCAATGCTCTCCTGCTCGTGGGCGTAACCAGGTATGGCAGCTGTCCCCCCTCCCCTAGATCTAAAATGAGAAGGGTCCAACTACCGTTACCTAGGGTCACAACCCTTCTAATATACTTCCGAAAGTAAGTATTCACATATTAAATCAATAGTTTATGGTAAATTACAACTGGTCCGTATGATGTCGATGGCCGTGTATAATAATTTCCTCAAACACGTCGGTGAAGCCCAAATAGATCAAAGCGGTCAGTTAAACGGGCAATAACAGTGCAACTCGAGTGCGCCTAATTTCGCGATCTCTTCAAATGTTCTCAGAACCGCACCGTGCGTCTGCGTAGCGTTTAATATTCGGTGATTATCTTTGATAGAGGCAGAGAACCGATGCTGTTAATTCATTGTGTAGTTATACAAGTTCTCGACCCCTTAGCTGACTTGGTAGTGAGTTAGTGACCTTAGTAACCGCTCTGCTGTGAGAGAAGTTTTAGGTTCGAATCCCGGCCGGTCTGATGGTAATGGATAAAAATTTGTTCCCGGATTTCACGTTTGTGATTATTTTTACTACACTAATACTGTTTGAGGCAACTACTCTCCTCTACTCATGTACACGGGACAATATAGAAATATGTACATACATTAAGGTTAAAAGATATCTTATATCTCCACTTACCATCAGGGTCTCAAACGGCCAGGCGGCAGTTTTAAAACCCTTTGCGTGCTGAGTTCAGCTCTCTTGTCTTTGGATTCAAATTTAAAGATCTAGGCCTCTTATGTTAAGAAACTCGTGGCTACCGTCCATAAATTAATATGAGTCGACAAGAAACCAATCCTCACCATCCAATCGATGTTACTCACTCAACCGTTTTCCGTTGATTCGCCATAAATCCGGTGAATATTGCCAGAGGAAGTTCCTCAAATCGCGAGAGTGTTTCACATTTCATTCGTGTGTAGTGTAGTGCGGCCGGAACATAGCCAATGTTCTAATGTGCTCTATATATAGCCGTCATCGCCACCCGTGCGCCGCACAAACGCACAGTCATAACTAGAGCTGTATTGATCTTGACAGATTTTAAATTGGAGCTGTCGGGAACTAATGTACCTACTACCTACAAACGAGAGCACGCGATGCACTCGTGTTAACTGTAACTTATTTATCAGACCGTAGGTACGTATTCTGTATCCTGTACTGTTGCGGTAACCCAAGGGACATAATTATAACCGCTTCTGTAATTGGTGAGCAATGTTGACATGCTGGTACAACCCGGGAGGATTGTACTTGTCATGACGGACGTGTTGGGATGGTGACTTATCTCATCAAAACGATATATGTACTCGTAATAGGGAGGGAAAGGTCAGCTATCACTCGAGCTTACTTATCGTGCGCATTACAGACCATTGCAGCTTCGCCGCTTTGCCTGAAGCCTAATCCTATCCATATTTGGATCCAAATCAACCTTCTTCTTGTGGTGGACTGGTGGATTCCGATTAACTCTGATTAATGTCGGTGAAATTTTCTGCATGGATGTGAAGTAAGACTTAAGAACAGTTTGACGTCAATCTCATTAAAATATTAAAAGTAAATTAAAAAGAAATGTTTTATAGTTTTAATTATTTCTAAATTCCAAGGTAAAGGCTACAACATCAAACAGAGCCTACTAACTTGAAATATATCGGATTATAGACAGCGGTCAGGGGCTTATTACTGGGGCTTCTGTCTGATGCTGCCTCTTTACTGTGCTGTCTCTATTACGTTGAAAGTTGTAACGCTACCTCAATAATAACTGAGTCTTGATTGATATTACAGCACTTGACTTTAGTCGAAAACAGCAAAGAGTATAGACCAATGGATGCCATCTATCGCAAATCGCACACGATAAAAACGAGACAGAATGACACCATGTTGTGTCTCACTTTGCGTGCCGGTTTTTGCAAGGGCAGCACAAGCAAAAAAGCTTACAAGCAAATTCGACAGCTGACCGTCGAATTTTTGAACAGATATTGAACATTATTGTTTTCGAACATATATTGTATTTTCTCGTGTTATCTCATGTTGGCCACGCCTACCAGATGTCTATATCCTTCTCTGTCTACGGTTTTAGTACTGGTCAGACCACTCAACAGCAGCAAGACGTGAACGATTGCCCGGCGTACCATTAAACGTATCTCGAAACGATTTTGCATTAGCTGGAGCCGATCCCAACTACCACGAGAACTATAAAATAAATCAACCCAGTTTATTTAACGGGCGCTCAAGAAGGGACTCCATTATTCATGGCTATCGACCTATTAACGCCCCGTAATGTCCATTTGATGGCTCCGCCAGATGCTTCGCAACAATTAAATCGGACAGTCACGCCATAAAACTATAACCGAGTAACCAGTTCAAGAAGATCTGATGAAGAGCTTTCTTTATCATATTGCTTAAGAATTTAAGAAAGTTTGCAGGTCTTCGGTCTGGTTATGAAATTCAACGCTAACACAATGATCCGGCAATACGATGAGGATGTTAACAATAAAGATTTTTTTATCGATATTTTACTATCGCTTTATTGATTCTTGGTTCTAAAATTAATGTAAGTACTTATTGTTAAGATGATCGGGTATTTATCAAGCAATCCCGTTTCGACACGATAGGTGTTGCGATTAATAGTCGTCTTCTATCAATATTTAATAGTACTTACCTAACCTACGTAACGTAGGTCATTACTAAAATAGACCAACGTAAACAAGTTACATTATATTGTATTACCTACTGTTACATGACTCGGAATGGCTATTAAACATTAAACATAATAAATAGTAGTAAATAAATATTATTAGTAGAGTAAAGGGTAGTAGACACAGTTGAAATAGTTACCATTTTTTGGTGTGTAAAGGGGCTAGATCGGTCCTTGAACCCGAGCCAACCTCTCGTGCTCGTCAAGCACCCTGCTGAACAAGAGACGAGGCTATGGCGAACTATTTCTCCTGTTAGCTGTCACTCAGCTCTGTACCACGCAGTTTAATCCTGACGGTACACAATTGTGGTGGTAGGAGTTTTAAAATTGACTGTGAAATCTTTTTACGTGTTTCCGTTGCAGTGTCGTAGAGCAAGTAAGTAATAGAGGCCACCCGCTTGATTTTAGAGATGGTGTTACTGATGTCCATGGGTGACTCCAAAAACACACATGCTTAGGTCCGATGAGGCTGTGATCAATACCGGTCTAGGTCATCTACAAAAGAGTGGGCTAAACAATGTCTTACCCCTATCAACTTCACTCCAGGCTTCGGGCTCGCCTTCCTGCTGCAGCCCCTGGAGACATCTGGTGCAATAGCTGTGCAGGCAGCTCAGGATCCTCGGCTCCACCAACTCCCGCTTGCATATCCCGCACTGCCACTCCCGTATCTTACACTTCTTGACGTCACACGTCCTCGGGGCGATGGCTAGTTGGCTGTTGGGCCTGGTAGTCCTGGGCAGCCGCAGGGGACTGTTCCCGGCACTTATCGAAGTGGGCGGTTCTGACTTGCGACGGTCTTGCTTCTTCCGCGAAAAGCTTCCGAAGATGTACAGAATACGGTCCACTTCCATTTTAGTGATTTAATGTCGCGTATTTTTAATTTTGATTATTTTATTAATCGCGTGAAATTAATTTTAATATGATATGAGAAAGGGGTGTTTTACATTGTTATTTGCTACTAATTTAAGTATACTTTTCAATAATTTAAAATTTTGAATATTCTAAATACTTTCATTGAACTCTATTTTTTAATTTTTTATGTGTTTTATACGTTTAGGAGTGGCGCACACACAACCCCGAGGTTATGGTAAGGATACTAAGGATTATAAATAGCGTAGTATCGTGCCGGCGCCGCGGCGTGCTAAGGTCGACTGAATGCTTTATTTTACAAAACTGAACACATGTAATGAGAGAATGCATTTCAGTTCCGACGTCTTTACGCTTTAATATAACTACTTGGTAAGGCGCGCTACACACCCCTCCGTTCGTATTGTTAATCGCCTTCGACGGAAGTCAATTGTCACTTACTAAGTAACTGTTGGGATTTTAGCAAAGTATTCATGTTATGTTATTTCTTTTGACATCGAATTACACTTTTACTTATGAGTACCTACTTAACAATATACAGTAGTTAGGAACGGAACATATAATTATATTTAAAAAAAAAAACTTATTTGGTAATATGCTTGATTACAATGATTATTATCAATCATCATCATCACATCGCTGTCAAAGGTATTGTTACATTTATTACAAACGTTACGATTGCAAAAAATCCCAATATTTTTCGAATCAAAAGTCAAAACCTAAAACAAACGAAAAATTTACCGTGTGCAGTCGCCTTTTTACCAGCATTTGATGTTCAGAATTACGCAGGGCTTCGATCATCCGATATTCACTTACTTAGCCTCGATGGCTTTAATCCAATCACGTGTTTTGTGGGCATTATTGCACACGTTGCGTGTGTGACTCATACCATGCAGGTTGCAGGTCACATAATTATGTCTTTAGGTGATGAGATGAGAATTAAACGAAAAATGAACGAAAAAATTTTCCACATCCACCTGGTAAAGAATGCCTTTAGGCATTCAGTTTTTGCCCTTGTATACCCTAGATACTAAATAAATTAGTGTGATAATGTTACTAAATAAATTAATTAAAATGGCTCTATGGACTTATACTTATACCTTTTTTTGTAAAAAATACCCACTAAAACCCCCTCGGCAGTCATCCAACGCATGTGGGGAGGCCCCGGGATCTCGTATGAACACACCGGTGATGGACTTATACCTACTATAAAGTCCAGGGGTGGGATCCAGCATGAAACTCGATTTTTTTAAGCTTTGCATTACTTACACATTTAGAATTAATAAGAGTGTTCTAAAGTTCTCACGAGTTTAAAGTCCGCCTCGCCTATCCGCAATTCTGATTTGTTTGACCACTGCAGAAAGGGAGTTATGTGTTTAGTTGTAATGATGATGTATGTCATTCTGTTGTTGTTATGAAACATATTGTTTGACTCGACATCGACGAGGAATTGATGTCACGTGTGGGAGCTAATCGTTAAATGGCGAAGCCGTTGGAGGTTTCCACAAGCTTCAGTGAGCTACTAATCTCTTTAGCGGTTCTCAACCCGAGCTAGCCCGCAGGCTGTAACATCAATTAATAGATCTTGGTAACCAAGGATTCCAATACTTTTTTTTCGTTTTCCTTTTTATTTAAATTGTTCCTTGGTGTACCAAATTACCGATGATGTTTTTATTTTATTTTTGTTGACTTTTTTGATATTATTTTTGGTAAAAACTTAAAAACCTAAATGGGGCTCTATCTCTTGAATGGATATGTACATAGACACCTGAATTTTTCACAGAATACTCGTTACTCTGGCTGCTATCACAAGAAATAATAAAGAAAGAAAGAACATACATACAAGAACCTTAAAGTAATTAGACTCGGTGAATGGTGTATTTTTTTTATTATTATTTTAGTAGCCTGAGAATTTAAGTCCCTTCCATAGGATTAAGGAATGATCGTAAGGAACCCAGCTGACTTTTATAAGACCCATGCACTAATTCAGCAGTCATTAATTCAACTACGATACCTACCGTTATTATCTCTAAATAACCTTAAAATCCAATAACATCGAAGAATCTGTCGCATGTCGTCACAAATTACTTACGATCGTTCATACGAATGCCACGTCCAATATCCGAACACTTTGAGGGGTGTGACAGCTAATAGATGATAGTGATCTATTTCCGAGGTAACCCTCGTCATTCCTCATATTTATCCTTGGTAATGAGATGACTAACTCTGTACGATACACTTATATGTATATCGTTTTAAAATATCCGGTGTTTATATTTTCGATCATTTACCTATTACTTCGAAACTATGTAAGTAGTTCTTTCTAAAATAAATAATTAGGTTTTTTACTACTACATAAGATTTTTTAATTTATGTAGGTATATTTACTGCACTTTAACACGGGCGTGATTAAATTAGGTACACAAAAATGGAAGCGGATGACCCTGTAATTATTCAATTAGCACCATCAAAATTATTTACCAACCAAATAAACGACATCACAGGATTTATTTATGATCGATAGCTATCGGTGTATTCATTGACTTATTAATAATTATTATTGTTTCCGAACTCAATCCAATAGGACGCGCGTTGACCCACATAATGGCGGGAAAACTAATGTCAGCGCTATTTTTCGCGCGCACCCGGGTGCGTCGGCAGCGAGCCCATGTTGGTAACTGACAGATTGACTGGGTTTATGGACAGCACACTGGCCTTGTAATTGGCAAAAGTTAAATTGTGGACATTGTGTTTCATTCACCTGTAACCAATTATGTAATCCATTAATCACTCAATCATAGATGGTGACAAATACAAACGCTGTGCAAAAATGGAAAAGTCATTATTGATTAATTTACATCGCTAATAAATATATTACTTACCTAAGTAGGTAGTTACCTTTTCGAGATTTACAGTCATCTTCGGTTTTTCAAAAAAATATTTCGAAAACCGTTTTTGATATGATACCTATTAATTTAATGGTACGTACCAATTCTTCTGTGTATAATCACTTCACATACACGAAGTTTGGCGCGTAAAATGCTCCTTACTTTCTCAAGTCCAAGTTGGGACTCCAAATAAATATCGTGGGGCATTTTGCGCATTATTAATGGAGAAAGCAATGATGCTAGATTAGTGGCCGCAGTGGCGGGGTGTAGCGTAGTGGCCACGGCAGGGGAGGCCCTCTGCTTTTATCGATCTATGCTGACGATCGTTTGGGTGCTCCAAAAGCGTCAGCGAGATCTCGCTTGTGCGAGATTCAAATATCGTCGATATGGCTCCTAATATGGCTGAGGAAATGCTATCTAATCCAGTGTCGCCTGGCGTCCAGCGTGCGTCTGCGTCAAATCCAACTAGAAATATATCTACATCAAACCACAGCAAGGCAGACATACCCTACACTAAATTATGTTATTCTGGTAATTTGTAATTTTCAAGTTTTCATTCACGGAACTTTACGTAAAATTGATAGTCAATCAATTATTTCATTTAACATTAATATGTGCACTTTGCGCAACAACGGCTTAGCTGCCATCCTGCTGTTTCGTTAGTTGTTGGCCGGCAACGCATCGCCGATGCGTTTGGTATCACTAATGTCCAATAGCGCCGGTAACCACTTATCATCAGGTGGTGCATCTGCTTATTTGTTAGCTGTTATATTGTAAACTACATAAAAATTATATTTTACATTTTTCATCCTTTCCTTATACCATTACGTGCAATTCGTAGCTCCAGGAAGCGTCCTAAATCTAATTAGAGTCGGCGTCTCGTATTGATTATTGTGGGATGAAGTTCCATTATTTATTGACACGAACGGAACTGCGGTTTACACAATGTTTTTAGAACGCTGGAATCGAATCCGTTCCAATAATGTTTGTTGTGACCTCCATTGAGAAACAACGCGTACCTAATGATATCATGGTGGCAAACACAGTCATGAAGTTTGTATAGGTCTTCAAAATAAATAAAGTCCCGAGCAATGGTAAAATAGACAGGTATATTACGATATTTACGACGGCGATAAACGTAATTCCCATAATAAAACCTTTAAATAGGTGTACAGTAATATACAGTGCACGGATAGCGTGAAGATTATAGTGTATGAAATATAATAAATATTGCCGCCCCCTAAAAAGAGCTCCCTGGGGCGGACCGCCCGATGTACTACTGTTGTTACTTACTTATAGGTACATTATATCCTTTGCAGGGAATCGAACCCAATACTTCTGACTCAGTAGACTAGCTTTTTTCCATTTCTATTTTTATTACAGTGTTGCTATAAGAATAGATGGATTGCTTTTTATTATATTAATTTACATTGAGTTCCTAAAGTGGCTATAGTCAATAAGAAATTTTAATATGCGATATTAATATAAACCTTTTTCACCGCAAATATGTGAACGTGTATACTACAGTTAAAGATTTATGTTGAAATAATTATTTTTGTTTCAATTGACGTTCAGGAATCGGAATTGACATTGATCTATTAACGTTTTAATTTCAATACTGAGTACTGACATGACATTGACGTTTACTGTCAAACCCGATCGAGTTCGAGATGCACACACAAGCACAACAGCAACATACATTTTAATTAGCATTAATCATAGTTTTGATTTCTCTTGGGGACCGCGTTGTTTTGTTTGGCAGTGTGGGTGTACAGTGGAATTGAATGTTTATATTTATAATGAACTCGAATTATGTCAGTTCCTACTTTGGCGTCGTGGTAGAATAGCGGCAGTGCGCCGATATGTTGAACGTCCATAAATTATGGTTGCTTTCTTGTTTCTGTGTTGTTACTGTGGTCATTTTATACTTCCAATCGGAAATCGCAAGACTGGACCTTAATTACCGTAAGCTAGGTGAGTCTGTAATAGAATTTGAATTTGGAATTAATTAGAGAATTTCTTTTCATGGAAGTTTATTTTTTTAGAATATAAACTGGCACAAACGCACTCGGAGTCGCGACAATTTTTCCCGAAAGCAGTAGAAAAAGATGAGGATGATTTGGTTGTTATTTACAACAGAGTCCCGAAGACTGGGTCAACGAGCTTCGTCGGAGTGGCTTATGACATGTGCAAGAAGAACCATTTTAAAGTTCTTCACATAAATATTACTGCGAACAGTCATGTGATGTCGCTGGCTAATCAGTATAAATTTGCCCAAAACGTAACCCGGTGGCAGGAGATGAAACCAGCATTATATCATGGTCACATGGCATTTCTTAATTTTGAAAGGTATGTTACTTTGACTTAGTATATTTACTTCAAAACTGAAACTGGCCCTACAAAAAAGGAGAGGCAATAATAACATTAACCAGATTAATTGTTGTCATAAGGCACCCAAATAATGGAAAATCTGAACATCGGAATGTGGAAAAGTTACTTTTGTTTTTTCTACGGGGACAAAATATTGTCCCCATAGAAGGAAAAATAATAACTAATGTCTCTGCCAAAATTCACTTTTGGCCATTATTTTAAAGCAATTTTTTCAAAAGCTATCTAGCTAATGTTGCTCGTGTTTACTCTTAAAATCCTAACACTTAAATACTAAAAATGAGTACAGTTTCCTGGCCCTGCGGCAAAACTGAGGTCCGAATAATTGAGTCTATTGCTCCTTATGCATATACAGTCAAAAAGACCTATTTTAAGTCCTGTCCTACATTGATCAACATAACTTGATACAAAACTAAATGAGCAGTACCCATGTTAATGACAATTATTTCATTTAAAATTGTTTGTGTTCATTCAGAGTTAATTATAAATGTATGCTCCATGGAAATAGGATAATTATCTTAAAATTTTCGCATCATGATTATACTTCAAATCTTACATTTCCAATAATTGGCAAATTTAATGAATCCGTTTACATTTAAATTACAGCTACATTTATCATAGATAAAAACACCACATTAATTCACTATTTACAAAATATGGCTACTGGCTGGCTGGCTACAACCCATTAATGGCCCACTATTGAGCACGGGTCTCTCCTCATACCTGAGGAGGCCTAGAGCATACTCCACCACGCTGCTCCAGTGTGGATTGGTGGAGGGGTTAGTGGCCAACCCAAGTGTCGGAAATTTTAAGCCGGCCGAAGGTATCCGACATGGCTTAACGACTGCTACCAAATGATAACAACCGGGACCGACGGCTTTACGTGCCCTCCGAAGCACGGAAGCGCTCAAGAAATTTTTGCCACTAGCGGTCACCCATCCAACTACCGACCGCGCCCGCTGTTGCCTAACTTTGTCGATCACTTGAGATCGACGCAAGCCGCCGGGCTATGAGCGCTTTATTTACAAAATATAAATTATTAAATTGTAGTATTACACTTTATTATATAAATAAGAATCTATAGAACTTTTAACCTGAAATAAAAGGAGAATTTGAAGATATATTGAAATAATTTGTCTCATTGAGGGGTCAACAAATGAAATGAGAAATATTTTTAACATAAACATACAATCAAAACTTTAGAAGGTGCATGCAGGATTTGAATCTATCTTCTTAGAGTGACTTTGAACTCATTTTGGCTTACTGCGAAAAGTATACTTTGTTCCAAGTTAATTTCCAAATGTTAATAATATATTCTAGGCTGGCCGTAACATCAAAGCCGGTGTTCATCAACCTGATCAGGAAGCCATTGGACAGGCTGGTGTCCTACTACTACTTCCTCAGACACGGGGATAACTTCAGGCCGCACTTAGTACGCAAAAGGCACGGCGACAAGATGGTATGGTACTAGGAGTTATTTAACGTCTTTTTGATTATTTTTCAGGACAATATCATAGAATTGTTACTTTTGAAGACTATCAAACTTTGAGTCCAAGCCAACCTGCTCAACTTCTAGTGCCACCTGGCGGATAATAGACGAGGCAATGGCAGAAACTCCTTGTAGAGACTGATGAGGTCTGGACAATCTAGTTCAACCCTAATAATAATCCATAATTAAACACATAAAATAGTATACAAATCAATAAAATCAGAAATTATTTAAAACCAAATTAAAAATATGTCAAAAAAATTATGGCTAATGGCAAATGGCTATCCTTTTGATATTGTCATAGAGATGTAATTTGTCAGCGGTGACTATTTGAAATCGGGTAGTAATTCTGCTTGCTTACAAGTGGCCATAAAAATGGGATTTAATACAAGTTTAACTTAGCAATGTAACCGTCAGTGATGCTATAGCATCTAATCTAGCAATTTCCTATTGGCAGACATTTGACGAGTGTGTGGAGAATGGCCAGCCAGACTGTGACCCTAACAACATGTGGCTACAGGTGCCTTTCTTCTGTGGACATTCTGCCCAGTGCTGGTAAGTATCTCCTAAAACAAAAAGTATTAATTAAGGTATAAACTTGTCATTGCAAGGTCATACAATACTTTAATTATAACCTGTGATTATAACAGATTAGATATTTTGCATATCAGCTATGATACATAAAGAAAATACGTTGTCTTCACACTCGTTGGTGAGGTACAAACAGCTCATTGCTCCTAAATTAAACAATTGCCTTCCTCTTTTCAGGAAAGCAGGCAACCCCTGGGCGCTAGAGCAAGCGAAGCAGAACCTCGTCAACCACTACCTGGTAGTAGGGGTGACCGAGGAGATGCTGGACTTCATATCAGTGTTGGAAGCTGCCCTGCCTCGCATGTTCCATGGAGCCACCGACCACTACCTCAACAGCAACAAGTCCCACCTCCGACAGACCAGCTCCAAGCGGGACCCCCAACAGCGGACCATAGAGAAGATCCAGCAGTCGACCGTGTGGAAAATGGAGAACGAGTTATACGAGTTTGCGTTAGACCACTTTAAATTTGTGAAACGGAAACTGTTAGTGAGAGAAACGAACGGTGTGCAACAGATATACTTCTATGAGAAGATTCGGCCTAAATGAGACCTTGTGAGGTACTGTAGTTGAATTTTTTTGTATGTTAGACAAATTAACTCTTTATACCAAGTATATACATAGCATTCCATTGAATGTATGTACTTGTAGCGACAAAGTTATTGTATGTGGGGAACAAGGAACGAAATAGTCAAAAAACTGGCTGTTTTGTATATATGACACTATTTCTTTAATTTACGATTTGAGCTCTCAAATCTCTGTAGTTTAAAATGTTCACTGCAGCTGTGCAGAATTTATAAATGTTATTTGCAAAACATTTAGTTTTGTATTACGTAGAATTTGTTGATTTAGATAGAAGTAGTTAACGGGACTGACTAAATGCTTATTATATGTATCAACTCGTTTAGCAGTATTCTCTTTATAATAAATGTAATATGGTATTAGTGTATAATTATGATGTCATGATAATTATTTATTATTGCAGTTTACAGTACAGTAATGCATATTTTAATTAATCAATTGGTTCACAGTTAAATTTTATTATATGCAATATACGACTGATTAGGTATACTATGAACAATTTAAGGCATAGTTGGTAGTTACCCCTGTATCCATTGAAGGCTTCCGGGTTCGAGCCCCGGTAGGAGATAACAAACAATTGTTTATTCTCCATTCGTGCATTTCAGGTGTCCTCATTGTGTCCAAATTTCTCCCATGATAGAAATAAATTAATATGTAGTAAATTTAGAGTGTACTTATCAATGTTTGGATAATATCAAATTAATTTCACGGTAATTGAAAAGATACAATTTTACTAAAGAAAACAAAATTAAAACCAACTAAAATAAATACATACACTGTCCAACTTATATGAATAATATATAATTATTGTTTATTTTAGTCATTGTTACATGAAAATATAATATGTTTAATCTATTATTAGACTATTTACATTATTAAAATTAGATTAGTGTTTCCATGCAATATTTTAATTATGTGATGATTGAAAATAATAAGCAAAAAACGACGATTACGTTTTATTTACATTGTTTATTTAAATGTTTAAAGTTGTTTTAAACGTTTTTTACTGACTTTTGATGTCGTTTCGCAAGACTTCAAATAATTACGCACAATTTAAAACACTAGCACCTTTGGTTTAATGTTTATTTTGTAGAAAAGAAAACGAATACAACCACACAATATTATAGGTATTATGTCAAATGGACATAATTATTATGTATTATGTAAATTTATACACTGCACACTTACGTTTTCAATATTGTTAATGTTATTTATGTACGTAGTGAGTACTTTATTTTATGATGTCATCGGCATTCCCCGACCGACTCCGTGATAGACTGCATGGCTAATATGGTGCATATATTATTTGGCATGTATCGGAAATCTATCTATATTTTACATTTTTTAAATATCAGTGTGTCAGTAATAATGATGTTGCATCCATCCATCACCCTTCACGAGTCCACTGCTGGACATAGGCCTCGCTTCCATTGCGCCACTGTGACTGGACCTGAGTCTCTGAAGCCAGCGGCTGACCGCTGTGGATTGACCATCTGAGGAAGACTCCTCAGATGGTCAATCCACATGGTCGAGCGGCGGTGTTTATGATGTTTAGTTGGTTGAAATAAAGCGTTATTAATATTAGAATTAGGATATCAATATCAGATTTCACATGTTCGTGGAATCAATGAGTTGGCGACATTAAATAGCAGGTTGCATTGTAAAAAGGAAAGAATATGGATTTCTTAGGGACATATACTTAGGGAACACCAACGTCAAAATCAGTTATTATTGTTACAACACTTGAATTAATTATTACTAAGTTTATATTATGTTTTGACACAATTTAGCTCAATTTATAATAATTTAGACATAATGAAATTAGGTAATGTACCTACATACGTAGTAGTATATTAATTGGCATTACATGGTACAATTATGACCATCCTCACTGGAGCAGCGTGGTGGAGAATGCTCTAAGCCCTCAGTTTTTGACGATCTGCGCAAAGTACACACTATTCACAATACTATTATGTATGTAGGTACAATATTAGGTATCGTTTTAATGAAGTCATAAATTATAATTGTTTATGTACTGATTTAATGTTTAATGCGTTTTAACTGCTCATTATTTGATTGTGTTGTAACCATGTGTTGTGTTGTTTATATTTAGTTAATTCGGTTTGTTTGTATATAATGCTCTATTATTAAATTGTACTTAATGACAATCATATAACTTTATGTAGTTAAATTTGAATAATGTTATCTATGGTATTATAGTTTAAACAATTTGTTGTAATATCTTTTTCTTGAAATATTATGTTTTACTCGTTTTAACTCTTAGTACAAAAGACTTGATAACATTTGTAATTTAGTATTGTTTATAGATTTATGTATGTATGTACTTATACAAGGTGATTTGTAAGTCACTTAACATATGAGTAGGGGATACTCAGTACTCGATTCTCGTTTCAAAATATGTAATTAAAAAGGGGCTTAAACTTTGACCTAATTATCCATTAAAAACCAACAGTGTAGACAATCGGAGCTCACGCGCGTGGCGTGAGCGCGCGACGTCTCAAATGTCACAAGCCCCACCGATCGCGCGACATTAGACCGGAGTATTTTAAGCGTCTGCACACTGTGTCCATACTTCCCGCGGATTTTTAGATATCTTTGAGTACTTACCATTTTTTAAATATTAATTTTGAAACATTATAATTATGTATATGACCATGTACTGTCATGTCCTCGAGTATGTCAAGTGATAAAAAAAATCACCCGGTATAGTAAATACTATGGAATCTCCATTTGCACCAGTTGTTTACGCAATGAATATACTACTTATATAAAAAAACGAATGATTTCATTTTCCACAAACACTTTCTTGCCGATGTTCCTTTCAAGACCACTCCGGTAGGGATTTGTTGAAGCGATGGCGTAGTTTGACTTTCGGAAAGTGTTCGTAAAAAATCAGCTTATAATAAATTTTATTTCATTTCAATTGGTCCTTCGAGCCGAATGAGTCATGACGCTATGTAACCGTGGAAATGATTGAACTTGATGCCTCAATTTCAACTCATTATTAAAGAATGATTCAGATTCTTCAATAAGTTACAACTTTCCTAGAATTTCGGTATCGAATCAACTAATAAATAGTTTCAAATCTACCAACAAAGCTTCGATGGATTGGCCGTAATTACACTTTTCGATTCGTTCCTCGCTTCATAGAATTATGTTTATAAACGTATCAATTATCGTAAATGTAACGCTTTGAATAAATGATGACCGTCAGCGTCGGTGGATCAAAAATTCACTTATGACCGTGATCATTAGGGCCTAATGAAAAGGTAGACCGTAGGCAAACAGCATTAGCTGTCTTGCAAACGGCTTGCATTTCAAATAAATGTTTATACGAAGTTGATTCATTGGGGGGATAATGATTAAATTATTCAGTGCAGCACCTGACACGTGGCGGTATTAGCTGCTTGGTGGGTTAGAGCGAGAATGATAGTGTTCCGCGAGCTATGGAGGTGCCTGGCATGAGCTTGGTCAGTCGCGCGTTGGAGTCGGTGCCGAGCGGTGGGCACGCGATGCTCGTCCGATTCAAGCCGCTAGCAGAAATGCTGTCCAGAAGACACAACTTCCGAATAATTAATACGAAGTTAATCAGTTAAAATTTTTGAAAATGAGTTAAAAGTTTAATTTCCTTTGGTGATTTTTATGTTTAGTTCGTTTTGAGTCTCGATACGAAGGTCGCGTCCTTCAATCGATGAACAATTATATACGACGTGTGATTACCTGCGAAGACAACACGTATTGGAACTGTTTTTGATATATATATTTTTACGCCAAGTGCCAATATATCTATATTGCTAAAGTAGTTTAGTTTTACTTTGTACTTAATTTACAGAAGAAAGTCAAACTTATCCTCATCTTCATGGAATATGGGCATCTGTTTAGATACCGGTAAGTTTGAATTGTGGATGTGTCGGTCCCTCGGTGGGCGCCATAAACTTCTATTTATGGCGGAAAATTACGATTTATGTTATTTATATTTATTTGTTGTGAGTGAAAATACTACACACACTAGCTAGGGAACGCCTTAGCCCATGTATGATTCCGGGTAGGGAAACCATTTATGTGACAGATAAACCATTTGCAATGGATATGACAAAACAATACCAGTGCTGTTTCAATAATTTAATTTGAAATGTTTTCAATAATTAAATCTGATTTTCTACTTGAAACTTGGATTTTACAAACTAAGTATGTAATTAGTTTTTTTTCTGTAAATAATCGTCAAATGATCTGACAACCCTCTTGGTGGTAAGAGCTCACCGTGGCCCATTCACATCGGTAAAAGAAAAGGCGTCAACGATGTTGTAATATTGCTTACCAAGAAAAAATGTTCACGTGAGTATTATAAGTGTACAGGAAATTAAATTATGAAATCAACTTTATCAACTACGCGGTCGCTGCAATCCAATACAATCTCATAAATTAGTCCTTTATCGGTAATATTACTTATCAAAGGAATTAATTAAAATGCTCAAATAAATAAATAAATAAATGCCCATTAGGCTAATTTTGTGAAATGACTCCATAACACGTTGGACTTCATCGCCACTTACCATCAGGTGGGATTGTAGTCAAGCATTAACTTATTTAATATAAAAAAAACTTAACTGCTAAAGCACAAGTGGACAATTTACTTATACATGCATTTCTGCGTATTTTCGCTTACTTAGTTGAATGAACGAACCACTTTCGGTAGGTTAGAATTTGTCAGGTGGCAAAAATACATTCAAAGACTAAATTACACCCCTGAATTAAGACTCACCGGTATCAATTCATCAACGTCTGGTATTGTAAGGCTACTCTATTAACCGAAGTACAAAACTTCCGGTACGAAGGTATCTTCACGTATAAACCTTACTCTGGTGTGACTCAGCTTGCGAAGCGATGTTCCTCGGGTTCGATTCTAGATTAATGTTTGTTTCAAAATAGTGGTTAAAGGGTTCGATCTTAGATTAATGTTTATTTCAAAGTCATGGTTAATTGGGATTAGGTACCTATTTGTATACCTTCACCCACTACTGAAACCTATGGCAGCTATCAGGGGCATGGAAAAGGGCGATAGGACACAATGTTTGTACCTAAGTACTTGAAAGATATTTCAGAAAAAGTAATATTGGTGAAATCTCAGATTGTTTAATCTGAGGGTGAAATACTATAATAATAATAATAATAATAATATATTTATTCGCATAAAATTGGTACACACATGTTGTTTATCTTAAAATTAGTTCTCAATTTTAACCACAGTGTGGTATGCAAATATAGAAAAATAAAAAAAGAAATACAAGTCAACATCAGTCTAAATTATTTATCCATGCAATCCAATTCAATTCAATTCATATTAACTTAATTTAATATAATTGTCAGATGTATTAAAATAAACTAGACATAAACATAGTCCATAAAATAGAAATATCATAAAATCAATTATCCAATTCAATTCAATATATTAATAATTTGAATAATGTCAAATTTTTTTTTTTATTTTTGGCCCCTTAGAAATTCTTGTACAGAGTAATATGATTTCTCCAGCAGCAAAGACTTTAATTTGTTTTTTAGATGTTTTTCTGGAAGTGCTGTGATGCCCTGTGGTAGGGCATTAAAAACTTTAACACACATACCATAACAATTTTTGTGTAATAAGGCAGTATTTATGTTTTTGTCGTATACCAGTCTACCTCCGTTTCTAGTGTTGCGTGGATACACTTCACTTGCTTTTTTAAATAGCTTAGGATTGTTCTTGACATATAGCACCAATTCAAAGATGTACAAGCAGGGTAGTGTCAGGATTCTTAAAGTCTGGAATATATGTTTACATGAGTCCGTCCATGCACTCCCATAGATTGCACGCACACATTTCTTCTGGGCAAGAAATACTCTGTTTATCTCACTAGAGTTACCCCATATTAAAATGCCGTACCTAATGACCGATTCAACGTAGGCGTGATAAGCAGTGAGTGCTGTGTTAGGTGAGGATGTTTTACGTAATCTATTGAGAACGTATATGAAGCTGTTTATTTTACTGCACACTTTATCTATATGGGCCTTCCAATTACATCTATTATCAATTTGTAGACCTAAAAATTTTATTTGTTCCACCTCACTAATTTCTTGATTTTTGTAGTGCAAGGTTAATTTTTGGATATTTTTTTTGTTATTATTCCTAAATTGTAGAAAGTTAGTCTTACCTATATTTATATTTAGATTATTATCATAAAGCCATTGTATTACTAATTCAATTGTATGAGTTATGTCCGTTTGAATATTATTTGTCATTATTATTGATATATCGTCAGCGAAAAGTATACATTTGTCTGAAATAATTTCTGGAAGGTCATTAATATATAGCAGAAATAGCAATGGGCCGAGCACACTGCCTTGTGGCACACCGTATTTATTCGTCCTAAATTGTGATTTGCATGATAGTATTTCTGAGTTTTTATTGACAGACTGTATCTCAACACATTGTCTACGTTCACTCAAATAACTTTGTATCCAGTGAAGTGCAGGACCTCTTATCCCGTAGTTTTCCATTTTTTGTAGCAATAGTTCATGGGAGACAAAGTCGAATGCTTTGCTCATGTCAAAAAACACTACAACTGGTGTAAGGTGACTATCTACCATATCAATTACCGTGCTTACAAGATCGTAACATGCGTTTGTAGTTGACTTATGTCTTTGGAAGCCATACTGTTCAGCCTTAAGTATATGAAACTTTTTAATGTATTCGGTTAATCTCAGATGCATTGCCTTTTCGAAGATCTTTGATAATATGGGGATAAGTGTGATAGGGCGATAATTATTCATTTCTTCTTTGCTACCTTTTTTATGCAGCGGCTTTACAATGGATAGTTTAAGTGGTGTAGGGAACCAGCCATTTTCAAAGGATGCATTTATTAAGTGCGTTAGAATAGGCGACAGTTCTTCTTTTGCGGATTTGATTATTTTCGTCGATACCTCATCTATTCCTTCAGCATTAGTGTTGTTAAGTGTTGAGATAACATTTTTTACGTCATTAATGGTGAAGAGTTCTTTTTAACACATTTTTTATTTGTCACGGTCACCGTCCCCCATGAACATCAGTAAAAGAAGCGAGAACCCGCACTTGTTCTCACTCTCCAACATTGCAACTGAAACACGGAAAAAATAGTGCCGGCATTATACAAGGTAACAGTACCGGTCAGGATTAAAGTGGGTGGTACCTACAGAGCCCAGCGACTTCCAACAGGAGGGCCGTAACCTCGCCCGCTGTTGAGCGAGGGAGGTTGGCTCGGACTCGACTCGGGATTATTGTCTCCTTACACTCCTACAAAAATCAAAACTTCGATACCACAGAGTTCGCAAACAACTAGGGCAACCACCTGTAATAAACTAATTGTATTAATAATATAATAAGATTGCCGTCCAAACGCCACAAATCAGTTGGCCTACCGCGATACCGGTACGTAATCGTCGTAGCACGCTCTACAACATCTTGATAACGTAATCCGGGTTTCTACGTAGCAGCTACGGAACGTTTCGTAGTATATTTTTTATTAGCTAATTATTCTCAAACACCTTTTGGGTTTGAGAATTTTGTGTTCAAATCTTCTAATCAGTAGGTAAACTTATAGGTGCAAAGATGAATACAGTTAACAGGTGAATTGTCTGCGACACCATTTAATGGCTATTGCATGATAGCGCATGCTAGACACCTAACACGATTACACAGAAGGTTTAACTCATTTTATACTTACATCAATAATCAGCGTAATCAAAACGACGTGATCATTTATTTTTATGTAATGGGGAATAGTAGAAATTAATTGATGACGAGAGGTAAGTAGCAGGCGTATCCGCAGGGAACAGCAAACCATGTAATGTCCTACGAAGGCATGAAGCAAACACACAAGACTAGTTGAAATATTGACTGCTTTTAATCCTTTATAAGTATTTATATCATATCTATCTATCTATCATAGTTTTAGATCTCACAAGCTCTATAATATTACATGCTAATTTATAATTGAGAAAGTAGGTTACGTTATAATAAACCAAGATGTTTAGAAAATTGTAATTTTATTCGTTTCCCTCGAAACAGTTTTATTTTACGTCGTGTGAATCAAGTGTAAGGACCCGAAAACGGCGGGAAATTGTCATGCTAACTTAAAGGGTCAACCTCATGTTTATTGTTAAACATAACTTTTCTAAATATAATGCGGAAGTACACTGTGGCTAGCGTGCCGTGGCACAAAAGGAAGCGCGGCAAATTAAAATAATCTTTAACTGGCAATATCAAGTAGATACGTATCGAAATCCGCTATTGTGTAGCCAGGCTGGTAATGTATAAATTCTTAGGTGTGATTCTTTAAACTGACACAGGTAACTTTATTTATTAACCGATTAGCATAAAATAAACACTAAATGTTATGTGAAGATTACCATCATATATTTGTGAAAACTGCACCCAAATTGGTTGAGCCGTTTCTGGGATTAGTGCGTAAAAAACCACAGACAAACAGACAAAAATTCTTAACGCCCGCCCCCAGTAAAAGCTTTTCTCAAATATCTGCCATGTACAGACAGCGATTAGTTACAGATTATACGTATGTAGATATGTATGGCATAAAGTAGGTAAATATTTCATATGAAGCAAATTACTATCATTGTAACTTTGCTTGGTAGCGACCGTGAGGGCCATTGACTCATTCCCACTAGTACCATCGATTACTTCAACCGTTGTTCGATTAGGTACACCAGTTTCATAAAATGATATTAATGACTAATACGACTGACTAACGTGAAGACAGTCTGGCTAGCTACCGGCACTACCGCCATCCTGCACGATTAGCTGCCAGCGATTTGTCCTGTTTCGATCGGACGCGATTCTTTGTTCTCTATGTGTGAGTGGTTATTATAATTTTAGTTTGTGTGTCCAGAACAAAACAATGAAGAGTTGGAGACCAGCGGTGAGCGCACGCGCGCGGGCAGCGGGCGCGGGCGCGGGCGCCGCACGCCGCCGGATGCGGAGTTCCCCATGCAGAACACGACACACGTCAAGTTCGAGCCGCCCAACGTTCCTGTCATATTCGTTCTGGGTGAGTTCAGCTTTGAGGCTCTGATAAACATTTCGCTTCAACTCATTAAACCCGCTGCTAAGCACGGGTCTCTCGTCATAACTAAGGGGCCTGGAGCGTACTCCACCACGCTGGTTTAGTGCTGATTGGTGGATAAAGATTTATCTACTGCTAGCATAAACTAGTTCTACGCTTGCCGCCAAAATTTTTATTTTTCCGTGAAGCCTGCCTGGCTACCACCCACCGAACACTCATCATGTTCCGGCTGGGGGCTTGAGGGCTAGTAGGTACACTACTGTGTTTCTTCTCTTACCTTTCTCGACTTGCAGCGCATCGATGTTGACTTTATTGTTGACTGAAGTGTATGTGCAAAGTCGACCGCTCACCAATAGATGACTCTTTTGCTATAATATATAGCGAACTTCCAATGTTCACCAACTGCTTCCATATGCTACGCGTTTGTGGTCTTACCACGTAGTTCAAATATGTAGTAGACCCCAAGGATACTTTTTTAACAATGCTCTGATCAGTTGAACCGGGTCTATTCTACTATCTGTCCCATCGGCATACTTGTCCCCAACCTTATCCCCAGCAATGTCGGCAACGAGTTGTGTTGGGATGTTCTTCGTAGTTATAATACAACATCAGGCTTGGTTCCAGGCGGGCCGGGCAGCGGCAAGGTGACCCACTGCGACAACCTGATGCAGGAGCGGCGGGGGGTCGTCCACATCAACATGACCGATCTACTGCAGCAGTACGCCATCGGCAATGGTAAGTACTTCACGTATTGATGTGATATCGACTTCTGAACTACAGACAGGTTCGACTGACGCAAAATGAGCACTTCGCACAATGACGCGATATTAGCACTTCGCGAAATGAGCTTCGCAAAATACGTAATCATGTGCACATTTTGTGTCGTTGAGAAATTTTGCAAAATTAGCACTCATTCGGTTCAACTCGTATACAAAAATTGGGTCAAATTGGTCCGCTACGGTTTATCTATAATAATTAAAATAGTTGTAATTTAATTATAATAGATAAACGTTTACTTATATATTTACCTATCTATTTTTTATATTTCTAACACAGAGTAAAAAGATTTCGAATTTCGAGAATCGAAATTCATGTAGCTGAAACTTTCCCATAGAAAGACATTCAAAATTGTCGACACCAGCTTTACCTACTTATCTACTTTGTGACACCAGCGAAAAAATAGCTCGTTGGTCGACACTTCAAAATCTCCAACATTCTCAAGAAGTAGCCAGTAGTTATTACAGTACAGGGTCACTGTCAATAGACAATGTCGGGGCTCGTGGGAATCGATCGATCTGCATTATTCAAGAACGGTAACGACGTCACTGACGGGGACTTCCAGTGGTGACCAACGCTTGTCGGATCGTAGCTCAAATAATAATATACTTATGGGTGTTTTGGTGCATTACAGTATGGTTGGGTTACACGTACGGCAGACGCTAATTTGTTTCTTGTTTGTAGTGTTTTACTTACCTACTCGTAGTATAAGTGTGTACTTACTTAATTTAATGCTTAACAACAGTTACACCGGATGGTAAATGGCGATTAAATTTTAATATTGAGCGAACTAACTTAGTAAAAACCTATTTAACCATATCAAACGGAAGCGGCAACCAACACCGAAAAGCTAATCCAATCTCTCGCGGCGGCATAACGATACCGCATGACGAGGCAAACCGCGACGAGCACTGTGGATACGTAAGGATTTCTAGATTAGGTACTGGTTATGTTCATAATGTAACCCTCGCTTGACGTTTGCCAATACCTAAATAAAATACTTGCGACGAAACAGTAAGTCACTTTTATCAACGTTTAAAAATAAGCTTATATAATCCTTAAAAATACGATTTAATTACTAGGTGAACAGTAAAATTTGATATAACTTAATATGTTCGATAAATGTTTAGCAGGTAGCTATGCAGTAGAGCGCAACTTGAACACTTTTAACCGTTTCCACACTGAAATACTCCCCAGCACTTTACTTATATCTACTTTGTGCCAGCACTTAATATTTGAAAACTTACACTACGTATTAATTAATTATTAGTTATTACCGAAGAATCGAAGCTATCATTAAATGTCCGACCGTGGGAGCCGCGTCTGGTGCTCGCTTGTGGTCACCGTCTCAAGGCCCCCTCGGCACGTGTAGGACATCTAAAATTTACTTCACTATATGACTGTTCTGTCTGTTGGTAGGGAGTAATCTAACTGTATACTTACCTATTAAGTATAACGTGTAATTTAGTCAAACTTATATTTCAAACATAACTTTTAGGTATACAAATATGTTGAACGTTGAACTACATCGTGATATTTTACGAGTATTTGAATTTCTTATGGGCAATATAGGGTGTCGTATTCGAAATTTTGGGGTGTAAGATGCCCCATCCATCCACGCATCTTTTATACGCCGATATTTCGACCCAGTTGCTTACTACTTGCTACTACTACCACTACCACTACTACTACCACTACCACTACCACTAGTACCACTACTACTACTACTACTCGCTTTCACTTGCTATTTTTTTTCATTTTACATTGATGAAAACCTTGATCTGATCTAATTTCGTTTTTGGGACACGATGTTACAAGTCACTGTCTTTTACTGTGTTTTTCTTTACAATGAAGACAGCGTTAAAAGGTGTTATCCAACAGCGATTAATCAATGTTACCTTTGCCACAGCATAATAGTACCTGGGTACTTACTACTTACAGAACTATAGAAGGTGCGCTCTGTAAAAACATTTTAATAAACTGGCAGTTGATACAAACAACACTGTCATAATATCTATGTTATAATTCTTAAACATTCATTACGCAAACTATTCGTGTAGGTAATGTGAATTTTTCATTAGAAAACCCACAACATTCTTCTAGTCTAGTAGAGCCACGTTATGATTGACCAATAAATTGGTTACGCTTATGACAGGACGGCGTTTTTATTGACTGATGATTAGAGATCGGATATTCGGATGCAAAAGTAACTATGAAATTATGGTAACGGCGTCATACAATTTAGAATAATTTATATTTAAATAAATATAAAATTTTAAAATAATTCGGTGTTTAAGAGATAGTGATAATGCAATATGTGTATAATATAGACTCTGGCAAAATTTAATATTCAATTTAAGAAGCCACTTCCATAATTTCAGTCGTAAAGTAACTTTAGATAAAATCCGTTCCAGCAGCCTATTCCGAATACGATAACATTGCACGAGCTTGATAATTCTTCATAAACCACGTCAATCGTTAAACACATTAATTAGTATAGACATAACATCACATTCATTTTCCTATGATGTGGGATCACATCACAAAGATTAACTAAAAACTAAAAAGTTTATCACGAAAATTGAAATATATATAATTATAGTTATTAGCAAAAGCCGAGATGATTTTCTAAACACATAATTTCCTCAATGATTTATGACAATTCTTTGAGGAAAATTTTGTACACATGTTCGGAATAATCTGCTGGAAAGGAGTTTAAAGACGCAGCGGAATATCCGATCTGTACAGAGGATTCTCTGGCACCAGACATGCAGGACTTCGGCACGCTGTCCAGCCGCACGGTGACCGAGGTGCTGATGCTGGAGATGAAGATGGCGCCCGCCGCCAGGACGTACCTGGTCTCCGGCTACCCGCGCTCCATGCGCGACGTCGCCGAGTACTCCGATAAGGTATGTATTACCTACTACCTACGTAGAGAACACTGGGTTACGTCCAGCCATGACCAGCCATTGATATTACCGATGATATTGATATACCAGCCATCACAGTCTCAGCTAGCCATACCATCACATTCGGTCAATGATATTTTAAAAAAAGAAGTAGATATGTCACTAACATGCGAAATGTGGGACGCACAAATGTTGCTGAATGTCCTACTTTTCATGTAGCTATCTCTTTCTGTCTCATGAGTTCCGTAATTATATTTCACATCCATAGATAAAGTAATGTCATACATTTTTATCGTTCCATTTATTAAAAACCAACAACAATAATAATAATATTAAAGATCTAATTGCCCAAATCAAATTATTACAAGTGAAAACAAAATGACGGTTAAGGTATGGCCCATGAGGGGATCGAACCCGCGACCTTCGCGTTATTAGCACGACGCTCTAACCAACTGAGCTAATGGGCCGATGTTCAATATGATGAGATTCTTGCTAATTGTCTTTTCTTTCAGTTAAAGTAACTTTCATTTGGTAAATTGAGTAGAGTAGGAATTCTATCTACTGTATTAGCTAGACGGTCGCCGATGCATTGTTATTTTCTTACCCACTAGTTTACTTATCTACTTACTTTGTGCCCACTAATGAACCCGCCCTCGCTTCACTTCGGGAACATGTCTGTTTGAATTATAAAAAGTCAAGATCTTTTACTATTTGACTAAAATCTCCCACTCCATCTCTCTCCCACCAATAAAAACAAAAGCTGATTGGGTCATTTGCGTGCACGGCATTCGCTCTACTCCTACATAATGAGTTTCAATTAACCTTTAACATTTACTTTAAAGAAGTTTATTGGTAAGCGAAGGCTGAGATACGGGCGTGAGGCGTGCCAATCGCTCGCAGTCATTTGCTAATTGAAGCGAACTACTTTAGCACCAATTGTCTTCGCTGATAGCACGTCGATGTGTGATATCTGACCCTGTTCAATAACTGCATTACAACGCATCGGAACGGGTAAACGTTGGTGCCGACATAGTCGTTGTTTCGCCCAGGCTTGTGGGACTGAAGTCAACCTGTGCACGGTGGATGGTCATGAACTGCTAATAGGAAATAGTGGTCCGTTTGGGTTATGCATTTCTTTATTAAAAGACCTTTAGACCACTGCAGAATGCGAAAGTGATTTCGGAGCACTTGATGAGGGAATTGGAGTTATAGCAAGTGTTCCAGCAACATGATCGGTTAGTCAATTAGACAAATCTTGTATCTTTTCGTTTTACGGATCTTTTTCGTTAATAAAATAAGTGAAAAAGTCCTGCTTATCTGCCCAGGAGTGCACAGGATTGGTGTGTTCTTGTGTGATCCCCAATCTTCACCTTGCGTTGGATGCCTGTCAAGGTTTTAGTTTTAGTTTTAAACCCACATAACTCTATACCTGACGATTCTTTCGGAAGATCTTCCTGAAGAGAAAGACCACTAATGTAATTAAAACAGCGATCGGAAAGCCAGGTATTTTGATATTTGGCCACATTAACGGAGAAATATTGCTTCTGTTTGGACGGCCCTCAGTCCTAGACAATGGCCAACACAATTTGTTATCGTCAAATAGGCACTGATTCGTGATCGCATGCGAAACATTTCGTGTTTGTTCGTGTTTAATTGATCACGTTTTTCATTTAATAGGATGCAAACAATGATACTACTAACTACCAGTGACATGCATTAGTGGCCTTGGAGCTTTAGAGTCGGCTATGATACATATACGAGCCACATTGTAGCGAAACATGGATCCAGGGTACGATTTACTAGCAGTCATTTGCAAATGTTTGTACTCGAATAAGTACTTACTTGTTTGTTATAGGTGCGGCACAAAAGGAAGGCCCCGATGAAGTTTATTTGACGTCTGTCCGATCATCAAGTTTCGTATAAATTATTACATAAAATTGAAGGAGCAAATTGCTGTTCTTCATGGTCTATAGTGATGTGCAAAAAGTCATAAAATTTATCGAATGTATAACTTTAAGACCCAAAGTTAATTAATTACATGGATATTGAAACAATATATATATTTAAATATTATGGACTAATGCGGGACCATATAAACAAAGTATATGGTACCGCGAACAAATTCCTTCACGTTTTTACTAACAAAATACAGTGCCACCTTTAATAAAGTAAGTAAGTCAATTACATAAATGAATATACTATAAATCATCTCAACCCAACAAGGCCCACTACTGAGCTCAAAGCCGAGGAGGCCTTAAATATAAGGTGATTCGTAAGACTCTTGTGATATTAATAGGGGGTACTCAGTATTCGATTCTCATTCCAAAATATGTAATTAAAAAGGGTGCTTAAAATTTTTATTCCAAAAATGTATCGATGCGACTCGCACTTGACCATATTTTTTCGATACTAAATTAACATTTTTCACGTCACTATTTTAATGTGTCAAAGGGGCCTTAACTTTTTGCCGTTACTATAGTGACATTTCACTTTTATGTGAGTTGTGTAGGGGTGTCTGTGTTATGTGCGTTTATTATTAGGTTCGTAGTAAAAAAATGGTTAAGTTATTGTTATGTTGATTATGCGTAATGGTTAGCTGGTAGATAATGAAAATGGTATTTATGAGTCTTGGCAAATATTGCAGGTGGTCACCGAGGGGGAGTTAATAAAAAAATAAAGAAATGGGTTACGTATTATGGTTAAGATAAACATACGAAATTATTTAATATATTCTCCATCGGCCCATTAGCTCAGTTGGTTAGAGCGTCGTGCTAATAACGCGAAGGTCGCGGGTTCGATCCCCTCATGGGCCACTTTTTGTTTTTACGGGTTTTTAGAGATTCAATTCTTCTTTTTGTGTTCTGAAGCAATCTGTGCACAAATTTTATTTTAGTATGTATATTATGTTTATATGTACACCACTAAAAATACAAAAATAGTATAAAAAGGAAAAATACAGTAGACGGGCTTGTTATTTAATGTAATTTTTACGCAATTTCTCCAAGGCAACTCGGAAAAGGATAAAATACCTACCATTAAAGTACCGCATGTACCTAACAAACGCACCTCTAATAAAAAAGGCAAAGCCGATGAAAAAGAAGAACGCAAATAAACATAATTAAGTATTCAAGCATAATGGTGCTCCAAAGGTAATGAATGAGACTTCTTTTCTCATGGGTAGTGGCTACCTGCTACCTACTACCTAATACTGCAACTACCTACACCCACACTTACCCACTGTACTTGTACAAGTACAAAGACTGGAAGGAAGCAATAAATAGTAATAAAATAAATAACTAAAAGTCCCAAGACTATAGCTTTAGGTAACTACATGTAAGACGTGAGATATCTCTCTCCTTCCCAAGCACGATTAAGAAGTAACCTTAAACCTTTCACCTAAACAAGAAGCAAACTAAACCCGCGACTAAAGCGTCCTACCACTAAACAGTTGCATCAACAGAATTAATGTATTGTCCCACAAACGACTAGGCGAGCCATGGTACGGGGGTCCCGTCGTCATCACCGATGCGTTGCTGCCTAGAACGGAGAGAGTCCAGAAAGAAAGTACTGCTAAGCCCCCGCAGCCGAAACACGACATAATTAATTTATAATCTTGGCACAAGTTCATATCTTATCCAATTACATTACTTTATTATTTTCTTGTCTTATGCAATACTGTGCTATCATTTGGTATTATCTTAGTTCTTACATTATTCAGGTATTATACACGTTACAATACAAAACAAATCCTCTTTATTGTTCACCATAAAGTGTTACAGAAGAAAGTTAGATTTAATAAAAAAAAAAAGCAGGACAGTTTCATCAAATTTCGGTCAGCTAGGCATCGGCCCATTAGCTCAGTTGGTTAGAGCGTCGTGCTAATAACGCGAAGGTCGCGGGTTCGATCCCCTCATGGGCCAAATATTTTTTTCAATTTTTCGAGAATATATAACATTTTTATATTATTATTGTTATTGCAAAACTCGTCAAAAATCGGTTCCTGAAATAAAAAACGTAAATGAAAAACAAATGCAGCGGTACCGCGTAAAACTCATTCCATATGCATTTTTACGACACAATGTTATTTCTAAAATAAAAGTAGCCTCAGTCCCGTCTAAATCGGTCCAGCCGTTCCAGAGATAAGCCAAAACAAACAGGCAGGCAGACAAAAATTGTAAAAAATGTTATTTTGGTATATGTACCTACCGTGTATGTACCATATGCATTTAGTAAAAAGCGGTTAATTTAATATTCCAAGTTTTATTTATTTCTATAGATTGTAAACTTAAAGAACAAGTGCAATAAAGCCGAGTTTCCCGCAGATCCAAACAATAACCGGCGTGGTGCTGGTGAGCTGGCGGCAGCGCGTGCTGGAGCGGCAGATCGAGTACGGCGCGCGGCTGGGCCACGTGGTGCTCAGCCTGGCCCGCATGGAGCTCAACAACTTCTACCGCAGCGTGATGCCCGTCGCCGACTACTTCGACCAGACCAACATGCTCGTGGCGGTGAGTGCGCGTGCGTAAACAACACGCCTGTCACTGTTTATTTTAGTTTATGTTTAGTTTAGACGACCCGGATGGCGTAATGGTTAACACGCCGGATCGCCGTTCCGTGGGTCCTGGGTTCGATTCCCAGCGAGGCGGAAATTTGAATGATGAATTTAAATTTCTGTTCTTGGTCCGGTTGTGTGTGTTCTTGTCTTGTGTGTTGTCCATGGCACCCACGACACAGGGAATCCTAGTGTGGGGCTATGAGTGTGTAGCGTTATTTATTTATTTATTTATCTAAAAAAGAGCATGTGGGGACCTCATTGAAACATACCAACCCCTTACGATACAATGTTAAAAAATCAAAAGATTTTTATACACTGGCCAAGAGTTGCAAGCTTGCAAAGTATCCGGGCGGGGCAAACACTTTATTATTAAGGAAATACTTAAATATTTATATAGTTCATCAATCAATAACTACTTAATCTTATCGTGTTTTGATATCGTTATCATTTATTGTTTATAAATAGGACAATTTATATAAAACTGTGAAAAAGGCCGTGTATTTGGTAATAATAAGTTTAATGTGAACAAACTATTGAATAAAATTGGCTAATACATTATGACGACATCGCACAAACGTCGCACAGTGACGTCACGTCAAGCCTGAATGAAGTCAATCAAGCTATGGAAGTATTTTATATCACTCGCTATACTACATAATATACTGCAATTGCAATCATGCGTAGTCGGAACGACGGCTACCCAGGGATGTCACCTAGGCTAGCGGGAGAACATCCTTTGCTAATTGGATCCGAGTTGGAGTTGAGTTGATGTACTCGTAATGTGCACAGGCCTTTAGTTTTCCATCCTCCTGAAAGGGGTCGGTGGCGATCACAGAACATTTTAAAAGAATAGAAAGGCGTTGTGGGCGGGGCTGATGCGCCGAGTGTTTTGAGCAAACGTGCATATTAAACCACACGTAACTACATTACTAAAACTCACACAAATAAGCTATAAAAATGTGCATATGTATGCGGCATGCGTGTGATTCGTTCCATATGGAATGTCGTGATTGCGCGGCGCTACGATTGGCTAGATTTTAAATTGCAAATATGTGCGTAACGTTCATATTTATTTAAGTACAGATGTAGTTGAGGTGAAAGGCGGGGCAGAATCGGCGACACCAGTTTTCATACGAACTTCGACTGACTCTTTTTAAATGTTCTGTGGTGGTGATATAATTATCACAGACCACGATATATCAATGCCCTGTTCCTATACATATATTATTCGAAAGACGATTCGTTTGGCTAACGGATACTAGACCTATCTACGAGGTATAGCTAAAAAAGTGTTTATATTAGAACTGATTCTAAGGAACCGACCTTAACGACTCGTTACTGGTAACTCGAAAACGATCAGTTTAACGATTAACGTTTGTATAAACTGCCGAGTCAGTGCCACGTAATGCCGCGATGACTAAATCGGTCATTTATATAGATGCCCATTTGTCAACAGCCCTGTAAACATGAACAAAACAAAGTAAATATGGCCGGTACACCTACAGGCACTACAATGTGACATAATTGATTTACCATTGTGTACACATGGGATAATAGGTACACGGACACACCATCGCCACATCGTATAGAAAGGTACTTATAAATGAAAGTGACTCCTTCGTTTGGTGTAATTGCGTTCACTTGATAATCTACTGGTGTACTGGTTTGACGACCCCGCAGCCTAGTTGGTAGTGGACCTGCCTGCGAAGCGAGTGGTCCCGGGGTCGATTCCCGGCCGGGGCTGGTATTAATGTGACAGATTAATACGCGACAAAAAGTCAACAAATTCATGTATTCGACAGATGTAAACATCGACTTATTGATTTAATAACAAGAGTTACAACACATGAACTACTACGAGCGAAAGCATTAAGACTGTTTAATTATGACATAAAAACTAAAGTAAAATTTCATTTACATTTTTACCTAGACCGGGCGCTGGATGGAGTTGAGTGTGCAAAATATGAGGACCGCATTCTGTGAATGGGTTTGAACTCAGAAAAGCATGCACATAATGATTCTGGATGTTGCCAGGAGGTATATTGGTCCATTTTTTTTTACACCCCGCCCCCTTAGACATCAAGACAGAGACATAATTATCATAAAAAATTGTACTAATCAATCTTTTTTTATTTTGACAATCGTTATTTATGAATTTGCAAAACGAAATACAATCAATACCTATGTAACTTTTTACAAGAGCCAACCATTGTTTACAATTGGACGTACATTTACAGGGTTGAATCAACAATTCCGGCAGTGGTTGCTCGTTTCGTTCGTCATTTCTCGTGGGTATAATTTACCATCTTTCTTTTCCCAAGCCTAAAAGCCTAAGCTTTGCCTAAGAAGGTGTAATTAAAAGGCTGTAGTAAAACGTTGGTTTTTAGGATAAAAAAAACGGATTATCTCGATTTTCGGAAAAACTACAAGTCTGATGGAAAAAAGTTTAATGGCAAAGTTGTAGTTAATATAAAGATCTACAACTTTTGTTTTAACTTTTTTTTCATATAACCTCAAAATGTATATGAAAAATTAAAAAAACCAAGTTTTTGGTTTTTTATTTTTAACTTTTCAAAAATGTGTTCGTTTTTCACGAAATTTGGTGAAAAGTTACCTTTTTTTGTTTCAAACACACTGTAATTTTTATAATTTAAAATATTTATTTTTGCACCTTATATTGACTTAATATCGAAAAACCACCCTGATTTTCAATCGAAAATTTTCGCGTCAAAATATATTTTTTTTTTTAAGTCGGTAGGCTTTTTGTTCGTTGAAATATCTACTTTCTGATGGTGCAAAAAAATATATATATTACGATGGTAAATTTTCTCAGAAAATGCGCTTATACTGTAACTAAATCAGGTACATTTCTCAAACGAGTTTGGAGATTTCCTGTCAAAAATGTGCAAGTACCTTTTTGACAGGAAATCTCCAAAATCAGAACTCGTTTATCATTCAAAATTTCGAAAATGCAATTTTTTTCGCATGAAATAAACGTTAATTAGCCTATAAAAATGAGGTGGGTGGGGAAAAGGGAAATGGACCAGTACAGCTGCCGGCAACATGTGATTTTCTATTATTTAGGGTCTCAGGTAAAAGAATTTGAGCATAGTTGCCGGTCCTCACATTTTGCATACTCAACTACCTCTGGCGCCTGGTCTAACCGGCCCATTAGCTCAGTTGGTTAGAGCGTCGTGCTAATAACGCGAAGGTCGCGGGTTCGATCCCCTCATGGGCCAACTCTTACAAGTAAGACTTTTAATACTAATAATTTAATAATATTTTTGAAAAAAAAAAACAAATTTCATTGTAGATTTTTATTGTTTGAAGATTTTATGATTTACTGGCTTTCTCCCGCCAATTTCCAATTATTTTCTTCCTATAAGACTTCATATTATGAACTCATTAATTGAGCTTGGAAGGATAGGTGGAAATATCATCGATGATCAATTGAACAGGATGAACGCTCAATTGCGCCATAGATTGGTCTTAATGGGTAAAAAAATATAAAACGGGCAACAACGGCATGATTAATATTTTCTACTACCACGGACAACCTTGGTCAGTAAAATAGTTATAGTTGAAGGGCCTGAAGTATGTATGTATGTATATTTTGTTCGTCTGGTAGTCGATATGAACTGGCTCGAAGATGTCGAACGTGACTGTGTGAGTGAGTCATGCGAGCCGCCAGGTGGTAAGGATGAGCACTGAAAATTTAATGTTGTCGCCGCGTGGACCTAAAATACACGTTTGATAGGTCGGAGGGCGGGGCCTATGACCTGCATCACCGTCACCGCTATGCACATGTTAGTTTGACATCCTTCGTGGTTTTCTCCGTTGAATAATACAGTGGGTGCCATGAGGGTTGTTGTTGATGAGGTCACATTTCTCATTCTAGTCGAATGTTTGCGTTAAAAAGTGGTTTGGGTTCGTTATTTCTCCTTGGATAAGCTGGGCTAGAATGGTAAAGTGAGGGGAATTCTTGATTGGGTCCGGTTACGCTTTTTTTGTTGAATATGTTGCCATCATATTATGACAAATGTATGTTGTATCGGTTGTTTATTTATTTATTCTTTTTGTAAGACCTGAAATCAGGTTTTTAACAAAGGACGGACTTAATGCCTGGTGGCATCTACCAGTGAACTCATGGCGAAGGTGAGAAGTTGTGGCAGCTATTGTTGTAGCTATATTACTTTAGCGACCCGTGAATCCATTGAAGAAATAAAGAGTTACAGTTCCTTTTTTATCCCCTTAGGGGGAGTTTCCAAAAATCCTCTGTTAGTGCTCCCCTACACTTTCAAGGAACATACATACATGCCAATTTCAGCTTCTTGTGTGTGTGTGTGTGTGTGTGTGTGTGTGTGTGTGTGTGTGTGTTTTTTTTTTTTATTTCATGTCCGTTTGTCACGCTAGTGTATTTCAGAGTATTTATTTATTATAAGCCATAATTTCTAGTAGTAATCCTCCTTCCAATGTAATGACACATTACTGTCAATACCTACGAGTACATGGCGTTTGGGGCGTGGCAGGAACAGCCATCGATAACTTAGGTACAAGTGTTTATGAAATTTTTAATCACCGATCGAAAGCTTACCGACTCAAATATGGAGTACCTACATATGTACTCGCGATTTTTATGTCAACAGCCGATAAATAAACGCCAGTCATTAGCGGATGGTAAAGCCGTCAATGCAACGCTGGCGCGTTGAAATTGTTGAAAATCAAGAATACAGCGGGCAGCGTTTTTGTGAAATACAGAATGCAAAGCACGTTGAGGGTGTCAGCTGTAATCTCCGTCTAACATAGTCCAATGCCTTTTTCAGTTCTTGGTTAAAATATTTAAGAATTTATAATTGTGTCGTATCTAGGTATAGCACTGGAAAATTAAGGAATTCCAGTGCTATTAAAATAAATTCGTGAGCGGGTAACGTCTAGCAATTTTTGAGTTAGGGGTACTAAGGGACTGGTTTCCCGAAGCGAAGCGAGGGCGGGTTTACTATTGATTAATAATTGGTAGACACGTCACACACTGTCCACGGACGGGCGACATCTGTCAACTATAGATATCAATCACGTACCGGCTAGCGGCTAGCTGGCTACACACTGCGGTGGTACTGGTAAGGTCACCTGAGATAACATCGAACGAATTACATACATAAACAAAATTAAATCGAACCTGGCAACATTGTACGAGTATTTGACTTGTAACTTTGTTGTAACAAATATTAGTTTGTATCTCTATAGAGATATTTTTTTATTTCTTTTAGAAATCTTATAAAATGCATTTGTTGTTAAAACAATTTTTAAAACCTACAGTTTCATTCATCTCGATTCCGCTTCTCTCTGCTTCATTACGATTCCGGAATTTATCGAATTTATATATTTAAAAAAGCTGACATAAAAATTATCATCTTATTAACTTGGGAGTTCCTCTCAAGAATCGGCACCCATTTGTGAGGTTCCATAGCAAATAGGTATTAATCGATATCACTGAATCAATATCACCATAATAAGTCAATGAATATCGCTGAACTCGTATCAGCTACTTTTGAAAATTGATCACTGACGTATTGGTTACAGATAAATGGTGAACGCAATCCCGAGGAGGTGTACAAGGACTTCCGCGCCGCCGTGCTGCAGATCCTGGGGCCGCTGGAGGACCAGACCATGAACGGCGTCAGCGCTGTGGGGGTCGGCGCGGGCGGTGAGTCACCCATGTCTATTCTGCTGTCCTTGTGCTTCCGGGTAAACGGCTGCAAGGATCTGTGCATAAACTGATTTAGATACAGGTTTGGATTGGATTGGACTATCTTAGGGCGATTGCTCCCCAGGATGCCGGCATCGTGTTGAAATATACGGACTGTTTTACAAAACCTTTCCACGGATTCATTAAGAACAATACGTTTCAATACAAATAGTACCTTGGCGCGGGCTTCCTTATGGGATATGATATGAGCCTCAGAGGCACGTATGTATACGAGATACAATAGGTAAATAAATAATGCTACAAACTCAAAGCTGTGGGTGCTATGGACAACACATAACGACCAAAAAATTTAAACTCGTCATTAAAAATTCCGCCTCGCTGGGAATCGAACTTAAGTCCCATTGCACCATGCAGGTCGTTAAAAAAATGGGACTTCCAAATAATTATTCTAAAAATACTAGTTATTTTTTATAAATGTTAATACAAAGATAATAACAAAAACCAGGTATACCAGGTGAGATAGTCGGCGTGGAGCCGGCGCCGACGAAACCGGTGGAGGTTCACCTGGACCACCGCGGTGAGGACATCGACTTGGAAGTAGTGGAGCCCCTCCCCCCGCCGGGCCCCTTGCCGCCCTCACCAATGCCAGCGCCGGTGCCCCACCACCTCACCAATGGACATGCTGCTAAGATGGTCACTCCGAAGGTAAGCTCTCCGTGGTATCTTATCTATTACCGTGCTTATGGCTATCGTCACGAAAAATTTTCCTGCTCTAAGTTGAATGCTTGCTTATATTGAAATGGCGCGGGGTGGTTTGATCTCTCAGGTCTAGTAGGTCTTGCTCAGTTGTTTTGGTCTTATTCCCAATACTTCATACGCCATCCACGAACTTACAGCATTTTCGCACCAACAGCAGGTTTATACCGTAACAGTGCCAAAAGCAAAGGGTTTATAGGTTAACGCTTTTTTGATCGGTTTATACATTTAAATGTTAGTAGGTAGTGCATGAATATTTCGCTACAAGATGTTCGGACGTCAAGTTATACAGGTTGAATATTATTTCCGAAGCATATTTTTTCGTAATGAATAGACTCGCAGCTCCAAGGCGGAAGGCGGAAGGCCTTGAAGGGTTGGTTTTACTGTTATTGGACTTATTGGCGTCATGGGTTGATGGGTCGTGTGCCCACCTTGACCTATCAGTACTTTAAGAGACGTACCCTATAGGTGTAAATTAGGGATGATTGGTTTTTAGAGCACACGGTCTTTAAAACGTTTTTATTAGGCCAAATACATGGGAATTGTTGTCTGGTTACGATCTAGATTTTATCCATGTACGAGACACTACTGATCGTTGTTTTGACATGAAATTTGTCGATTATAATCTGATGACACTGTAAATTGTCGACGTGATCTAATGATGAAATTTGACGATTAAGACAGAGGAAGATTCGTGAGGATTACTTGTTTAGGTCTTGATGTATTTTTTGGGACATAAGTACAGTTTTTCCATATACCTAGTCACACTTGTCTGCGATTGGATTACGGCACAGAATAAATTAGTAGGTATTTATGCCAGTAAATCGTTTACTTCGTTATAAAAATTAAATCATGTTCTTAAATTACTAAGTAAACATAAATAATAAAAAAATTCAAGAAGTTTTCTCGTCGGCCCATTAGCTCAGTTGGTTAGAGCGTCGTGCTAATAACGCGAAGGTCGCGGGTTCGATCCCCTCATGGGCCAATATTCTTTATTTTAATATTATATTGTTTTTTTTTTCAAAATAATTACTAACTACAATAGTTAAAAATCCTATACCCAAATAACGAACCTGAATCTATAATTTTATTGTGTCATGTACGCGGTTATTTGTATGTCACAGTCATATTACATTGGAACTACATTACGAAAAGTACGTGATTTCTATAAATCTCATTGACGTAATAAAATAAGAAGGGCGTACGCTTCGACTCGTGCGGATGCACGGAACGGGTTTCCGTTTCGGAAGTCCGAAGATAGATTATGTTTCCACGGGTCCGCGCGGCCGCTCTCGCTCGGAGACGGCAAAATTATCGTCCCAATAGAGTCCGATAACAAGAGTCGTTACGATAGGTGGCGAGACGAGCACGACGAGAGCTATAAAAAAGTCCCGCCGCATTCGACTACGTCCGTTCGCAGCTATTCCATTAGCAAAATTTTGGCCTATAATTTGTGCAAAGCTGGACCTTCCGCAAACGTGAGGTTCAAACTGCAAGTTGCAGACACCGAAATTTGGAATTCAACTGCTCCTCGGGCATCACGTAACCTGGCGGAAGATCTTACTTTGCTAAACACTGTGTTCATTAGCAGTTATATGTGTTCGCCCTGTTTAGGTTAAATGATTCTTAAATCAACTTTATTAAAATAATTCACGCGTTAATAACATGCAACATGTTCCGTTAGCGTTAGTTTAAACAAATACAAAAAAATAATACTTTATGAGCATGCAGCCGTTTCCGTTTACACATATTTTAGAAATGCTCATTAGTCGTGATCGTGACTAACTATCCATTAATTTTAAATGAAATGACTGAACCGCCCTTCACCTTGGAATATTGTATAATTATTTAAAAGGGGGTCACCATTAGGTTGCTATTAGTGTTTATTTGTGCAGCTATTAGTCTACTTCACATTGTTAGTATGTAACGATGTAAACAACAGGTAGATTAGTCTTACAAAGTAGAAGGACAATCGAGAAATTATGTCGTAGGTAGGTACTATAAATTTAATTTATTGATGTATTTGCAATTTATTGAAACTTTAACACTCGTCACGCTGTGACGTAATGTTAAACCTGAATCACGCTATCGAAATTTTCAACACCGCTCGCATATACATATGTATTTACCAAATGTAGGTTGTTAATGTTGATATTATAAATGCGAGCGATTCTGAACATGAACAATCGGAGTACGGACGTAGGCGGTTCGTAGTTGTATTATTGTATTAATCGAAAATAAATCTAAAATAACTTAACATAAAATAAAATATCGAGTTACTTACACAGCGTTTCCGTTTTTAAGTCCTTGTTTCTTTTCTCTTCTTACTTGGCCGAGATAGGATCAGTGGCGTGGTGACTACTTACCATCAGGTAGCATTTGAGACTGGAAAGTGATTAAGCGGAATACCTAGTTCCACAAAGATTATATGGGCAGTCGCTATTTTACTTCTTGGTATACTCGCGAACTCCTAATAAATCAGTTTATCTAATGTTATAATATGTTTAAGCCGGAGCTGATCAGGGTGCGCGGCGCGTCGACGACGCCGATGACGCTGTGGGTGGTGGGCGGGCCGGGCAGCAACAAGGCCGCCCTGTGCCAGCGCGCTGTCGCCCAGAGACAGGGCTGGACCCACTTCAGGTACGTTGTCTTTCATTAACATTTTTTTGGGAAGCCTTTGCCAGCGAAACGAGTACGAGTCGTAGACGGCTCACCTGATGGTAACCGATTATTACCATCGGACATTGATGCAACATCAGAATGATAAATGAACATCACGTTGGGGTCACTAGTTTAGCAAAAACACTTCTCCCGCCAGGCTAGGTGTCATGACTGGTGATACAACCAATAGATTCCCTTTTCGAAGAAAGCGTCTACCTTGCAGCCTCGGGCAGCGTCTCCGCGCGCTGGCGGACGCGGGCGGCGCGGTGGGGTCGGACGGCGCGCTGGCGCGGGCGGCGGTGGCCGGCGGGGAGCTGGCGCCGGGCGAGCTGGTCGCGCGGCTGGTGCGCGCCGCCGCCGGGGACGCTGCGCGCGGCGGCTCCGGCCTCGTGCTGGACGGCTACCCGCGGGACTTGGAGCAGGCGCGGATGTATGAGAAGGAGGTGAGCGATGTTTCCTGTAGCTGAGCTGTTGGCTGTATTGGTGTTATATTTTTTTTACTTGGGCCGCGACGCCTTTAGTGTTTTGATGTTTGGTCAACAGTGACCACTTACCTCCAAGTGGTTCATCAGTCTGCTCATTGACACTATTTATATAAAAACTAGACTCTGCCCGCGACTTCGCCCGCGTGGAATTCGGTCTGTCACATAATTTTCAATCTTATCGTGATAACTTTTAAAATATTTTAGCTAGTTACTGTTGTGATTCAAATACGCATCATAATCTCCCCGTGGAAATGAGATGTTTTACCGGGGTAATAAAAGTAGCCTGTTACTCGCCAGCCTCCTAACCTATCTCCAAAAAAATTATACCATAGTATCGCTCCATTGCGACGTGAAAAAAAGGACAAACAAACTTTAGCCATTTTATAATATTATTATGGAGCATGGATATGGATAGTATGGATAAGTGTTTGATGGGGGAATTTGTTTGGGGGTGTTGCAGTTCCAGGTGTCCCCCCGGCTGGTGCTGCTGGACTGCTCCAAGCTGCAGCTGGGCCGTGGGCGGCGCGACGACTCGGTGGCGGCGTTCCGGCGCCGGCTCGAGGTGTTCCGCGAGCTCAGCCTGCCCATGCTGAAGAGCCTCGACCAGGACCACCGGCTCATGATTGTGAGTGTATCGTACGATCGTCGTATCGTCGTTCGGAACTTGTAGATAGTTAAATATGCGAGCGGTGAAGAAAACTTCGATAGCGTGATTCAGGCTTGTCATGACGTCACCGTGTGATGCGTGTGTGAAGTCGTCACAAACCGTCTTTCAGTCTTTCTTCCACGACCTTTTAGGTAAACACAGCATTTACCAACGTGTGCGTGTGTCCCCAGGTGGACGGCGACACGGACTCGGCGGAGGTGCAGGCGGAGTTCACCCGCGTGCTGCTGGACGAGATGGAGAAGGCGGAGGCCATCGCGGCCATGCCGCCGCCACCCGCCACCGGTATGGCCTGGTTAGATGTGCTAATATTTTTAATGGCACAAACATAGAATAGAAAAAAAAGTTCGTTAACGTGTCACTTTTTCTTTTTTTTTTACGCCAGTTTCTTCCAAAAAACATTGTTAATGGTAACAGCTGGCTACAGCTATGGCTTGGCCCCGTCTGGCTGTGACGGCTTGGCTTGTTTTGGCTTAGCTTAGCTTTGGCTTAGGCTTAGGAGCTACTATGGCGGTGAGGCTTGGCCGGCGACACGTTGAAGGCACAGATTCGCTGGCGATGTGACTTACGCCACGTGCGTTACATACATTTAAAATTGGATCACCGAGTGGTGTTCTTGATATTTTTGAAATCAAATGTTATTATTGTGTGCAATAGTTCTTCAAATATACTACTTATTATCTAACGGTTCTGTCACTTCTGTCTTTGCCATGATATTTGTTTCCTCTGCTACATGGACAGAGCACAGACAAGCGGAGGGGTCGACGATGCAGCAGTTCGCGCACGCCATGTCGCGCATGGGCGGCGGGCTGGCCAACGGCGGCGCGCGCAACGGGACCCTGCCCAACGGGAACGGCGTGGGCCCCAACGGATTCATAGGGATCAGCAATAAGGTACGGCTGTTGTTTTGTAGATGTCAACAAAGCTTCACATTTTGTTAATAGCCGACATACGAGATCATCCATGTGATAGTGATCTGATGTCCATGTGGACTTAAGATAGCATTCTAGTATGCAGACAATGTTGTCTCCGGTTGCAGGTGAAGCCGCTGATGAATACCACGCCGCGGGTGCCCACGGTGTCGGCGCTGACGCACGATGACGTCAGGCGGCTGTACGAGCAGAGCACCGGCGACGTGCTGGGCACAGTCAACACGCACATGTAGCTATACGCACACTATGGTTATGACTCGGCTATTTTTAAGAAAAGGGTACCAACGAGGTTTGTTGGTGTGCACGTCGCGACGCCACATTGACTTATTATTACTATGGACGTCGGGTCCGCGCTAAAAAATGTCCGAGCCAAATGAGCAACAAAATTCAAGGAGAGCAACAATTCCGCGTTCACAACTGCAATCGAAATTAAACCGTGACGTAATGATTTTAGTGTTTAAATTACCTTGTTAACTGCATGACATGACATGACATGACATGACATAACTGACTGGGACATTTTTTCGCGATTTTAGTATAAGATTAGATGTACATAGTAATAATAAGTCAATGCGACGCCATCATGTACGAAGTACGTACGCAACTTGGAACGCACACAAAGATTTTCATCGGAACCCGCTGAACGCGGCCTGAGATCGCTAACGTTTTTTGTGTGCGTTTCACGTTACGTAGTACAGTCACGAGCAATAATATGTATACATTGTCTCGTTTCGCTAAAATATCTTAACTTGAACCAATCTAGAAAGAAGTGAACAACAATTCGTTCTAAATTAAGTAACCATTGAACGATGTCAAAATAAGGTATAATATACCTACAATTTAGGATGAATTGTTGTTGTTGTTGTTCAAGTAAAAATATATTAGAAAACGTGACAATGTATACATATTATTGCTCGTGACTGTACGTACGTAGTACGCCACTGACCACATTCAACTCTCATTGGTTTATTTACTTTATATTTCTTGCGAACTCGATACCCCATAAATGTACTACTAATACTAATGTACTCCGTCCCCGCTATAAGTGACTCTCGACAGTCTTTGGTGTTCTTCGGATTTTGGATAAATTGATTGACCAGAAACTTTAATAAAAGGAAGAATATTAGAATGTGCGTGAGTGGGTTAGTCTAACTGTGTGTATGTGGGGGACGGGGGAAGATGGAATGCTTAATTTAATGTAAATGTATGTAAATTAATTCCTTCGATATTGTAACGAAATTAAAATTTTCTTACGTTTTTGTAAATTATACTTAGTTGTATATTAGGTCATGTGTAGATTAAAATAAGATTCACTACAACAAGGACGATATTTTAATAAATAACAAAATTTTCTGTCTAATTTTTGTGACTTATGTCGGCAGGAAGGTTTACGGTTTATTTAAACTTGAACAAATTTCAATGTAAAAATCATTGGATCATCAGTAGATAGTAAGAAGCACAAGAAACTGGATTGTACTTACATGTTGGTATCTGTAAAGTATCGTGTATCGTATTCACTTAGTTTGTTTATATACTTAACACCTGATGTTAGGAACATTGACTTATTATTACTATGGACCAAAATGAACCAAATGAGCAACAAAACGCAAGGACAGCAACAATTTCGCGTTCACGACCGCAATCGAAATTAAACCGTGATGTAATTATTTTAGTGTTTAAATTACCTTGTAAACATGTATACTCTTGTGATGTGAAACTGGGACATTTATTTCGCGATTTTTGTAGGGGACCTGATGTCCATAGTAATAATAAGTCAATGGTTAGGAACAGTACCTACCTAGATAGCAGTAGATATTAGATAATAATTTGAACAAAACGTAAAACGTGCCACAGTACTTAGTCAATAAAGTATTATTATTATGTATAATAATAATAATAATGTAGATTACTTAATTATACGGACTAAGGGTAGACAGTGAGACAATTAACCAACACGTATTTTAATAGTTTTGATTTAGTTACAATTGAATGTAAGTAGTTTTCATTTTTTGTCACCAGAATAACGAGCAAATGGTCGTTAATTGTTATTGTTAAGGGCAAAATACTAATTAAGTATGATATTATTAATGTAATGACAAAATAAGTAAAGCGAACTTAAGTTACTTAGATAAAAAAATATTAAATAGGTTTGAGAAAATTTGAATCATGATTGGTCGTAAGCTTTATATACCTACTATATATAACTTCGTCAATATGAAAACATTGACCAAACATTTAATATTAATTATGTTAATATAAATCTTCTGTACTTGCGTTTGTAACCTAACTCCTACTAAACGGCTGGACCGATCTGGTTGAAATTTTGTACGTATTTTTCCATGGGTTCAAGAATGCTTTGAAAACACAATTGGACCCGGTAGGTGGCGCTGCTGGCGGTAAGTCACCAAATTTGATTTGCTGTACAACAGAATGTTACATAATTTTGAGCGGTAGGTATTATTTTTATTCTAGTTAGAAAGAATAAAAAATTATAAGTTACTCGAATTGTTTAAGTTAAAACTAAACTCAACATAAATTAAATATAATAAATTAAGATTAATTATAAACTTAAATTTATGATAATCAACGTTAATTTAATTAATTAATTTAGTAGATAAGTATTTATTTTTTTATTGTACTAGTACTTATGATCGATGGGGTCTAATTGACGCATGTTGACAACTATGGTCTGTTGTCTTTCTAACTACACCCGAATACAGCCAGTACGCAGTAACGCTATATTTTTTTTAATAAACCTAACAAAAAATATACACGCATAAACATTATTTATTTTTGTAATTTTATTATTATTTAAGTATTAACTTAGCATGTATGTAGTGTAAATTAAACCTTTATTGATGCACCATTACAAATAGACAAATATTTTTAAATTAATAATTTCTTTCAACTCCTTGAGTCTCGAAGGACCAAATTATCATCTGGTTATGGGGACCACGATATGTATAGTAACTGTATAGTTACCGATACAAGTATGTACTGTGTTAGTATAAGTATATCGTAAAACACTTAGATGTAAGAGTCACTGCAGTTGCCAATTTAGATGTAGACCACGATAGGTATAGTTAGGTACCGACGACCAATATCACGCAATAAGCACTAATTTTAAAATTATGTGTTAATTAAATTATACATTTAGCGTAATGCTATAGAAAATTAGGTTAGACATAAATTAGACTCTTATGTCTAACTTAACGTATTTATTTCAAAATAGGCGATTATATGAAAATTGGTTTTTGCAACACTTTGTATATCGACGCAAAAAAGCATAACCGCTATAACCCACAAAGTACAGTAAATGTTCAGTACAGCCGATAAAGTTTTGAGATTTCAGAAGGTAATGTATGGAAATAGGGTTAATTTCAACGCTGTATAGTACGGCTTGCGGATCTTGGCCGATCTGAACTTTGTTCGGATCGCTGCGCAGAAGGGTTTAAGGTCGAAATGGTGGCAGGACGCGCGGGGTGTCACTTTGATCATTGTTTGTTTCACTCACACGCTCAGTGTTCGTGCCGCTATCTCTCTCTAAAGTACAATACCTGCGCACTATATCCGAAAGCCTAACTCCAGAGCGGCCAAGATCCGCCGGCCGTACTTTACAAAACTTTCTATTGGTCGTAGAGCTAAGGGATTTGGACCATTCGACACTGAATTTTTTTCTGATTCCGAATCTGCAATAAAACAATCAAGTAATAAACCGACTTCAAAATAATAGAATCATCAAAATCGGTTCACTCAGTTGCATGTTCTGAGCTTGTGAGATAACAAACAAAAAATGCAGTCGAATTGAGAACCTCCCCATTTTTAAAGTTGGTTAAAAATTGTCATAGGTGTGGGTTACAACGTTTCTGTATTTTTTGTGTCTATAATAGACACAAAAAATACAACGATCTACAAATATGTAGAATTAATTTAATTTCTACACTACAATAATTAATTTTATACCATTTTGGCAGTTACCGAAAGCTGAGCAAGTATCTTGTATTACCTAAATATAAGAAAGTAATAATGTTCATTTATTTTCTGTAATTTATTTATTTTATTTAAAATAGCAGAATAGATGGCATGTGTAAATGAGGGTAATTATAAAAACAGTTACAAATATTTTTTTTAAGTAAATTACTAAAAATATCAGATGGAAATTCGATATTTTGATATACTTATCTACCTATTAAGTAACGTAGATACCAAGTCATGTGAGAAAAAATAATACTTATTACTTTTTGTTTGTATGAAGTTACACAATAATAGTGTATTACATAAATTACATTTGAGGATGTAGGACGGAAACACAAAATTGTGATGTGGAGTCGCAGTGCAGTATTTGCGAGCTCGTACAACGCATCACCTTAAACCATAAAAAACGAAATCTAATCGTACCAATTCGCGTCGTAGTTTACTATAGGGTAATTTGCCCTAAATGGGCCCTGTTTCAAAACTTGTCGAGGCGGTCACAATGGAACATTTTACAAGTTTTACACACATCGGGACCCCCCAGGCTACGGGAGCCCCTGCTACCGTAGCCTGGGGGCTCCGATACGGGGGTAGTTACGACCCTGTATCGCGCCAATTCGCACTTTTGTGTTTCTACAGTTACTGTGTCCGACACTGTACGCACATTTATTTATACAATGTATTATTGTCTGAATGTGTCGTACTTTTTGTTAAGTTGGTGAATATTTATTAGATAGTAGTTAATGCAATCAATAAATAATTTATTTATGTTTGTACCTCATTAGTTACTGTTTATATTAAAAAAAAATAAAAAGCACTTTTAATAGCGGGTTGTTTGAGTTCTTCTCTTTAAAGTATAAAACATTTATAGCTATGGTATTGACGATAGCTACCGTTCGTTTTGCCGACAAGTCGGTAAGCCTGAAAACAATCACAATGACAAATCTGTAAAGATAAATTGTTACGTTAATTATTAATAAATAATTATGTTAATTAATTATGTCTCAAAACTATTTACTCATTAAGAGATAATAATCAATTTTATTCCATTCCATTACCTGTAACTGAGATAGAAACTTTATTGATTTGTGATTTACTGAGTAGTAGGTAGCTAGGTAGGTAGGAGTTGTACGACTACGACTTTCAGTATAGTTCAAAGTTCACTCAACTCAATCAATAGTCAAATTTCCCGCCAATTGCCGCATGTTTCCCGCGCTGTCACATCGGTCGCCCTGCGTCGGCTGGCACAGTTTCCACGCCCTTGACCGAGAAGCAATTACATCGAACATTAAGCAGTTTCAGCGCTGGAATACTACCTTTTCATAATACATAATATTTAACTTTTTAGAACAAAATATAAAGTAACTAAATGGTTAAAATGGTTCAGTATTAAGTATACACAATTAAGTTATAAAAGTTTTTTTTTTCGATTTTCCCTCGCATTTTTGCCAAGTATTCGCACCACTTTTCAATCGAAGGAAAGAATTGCATAACTTAATTCAATATTGAAGTACAAAATAATGCTAGTGAAAAAATATAGAAATAATAGGAGATACAATATTATTCTTGAACGTACTTATATTATTTAAAATGAAGAAGAAATAAAATTTCTGAAAATTTTCTCTGCGTAGCGTACCTATCGTATATTAACGATCAATGCAGCGCAATGCTGCGCTGAAAGTGCTGAAACTAATCAAGCCCGCAGTTGATCCGCAGAGCTCACGTAGCGCGGTGGTTGTGTTCTAATTTCAAACCGCGAACTGTTCCCGCTATATTTTGAATCAAAATGGTGAGTACCCAGGAATAAAATTCTCGTAGTTATTACAGGAACTTATCTATGACTGCAATTTTTTGTGTCTTATACAAACCATAAGTTTAGGTTGTGTAACCGAATACATCTAATATTTTTCTTCTTTTGTTGCGATTCGGCGTGTTACGTCACGAAGATGATAATAATAGACTGTCTTTCCTTCAATGATAGCTGCGTGGTTTCATTTCAATTTCATCCGTTACTATCACTAATGTCAGTACTTATATTGTATAAATTAATCTGAATATTAATTTGGTATAAGTACTTACTATAATCAACTTTTTTGGTACAGTTAGCAGGTAGAGAGAATTCTTTTGTATCAAATGATTTATAATAAAGAAATTATAAATGTGTCATTAATTCATAGTTGCAATCAGATGCGTTATGTTATACGTATATTACGGAAAAATGAATGCACCATTAATTATGTTGCTGCTCATCAGCAATTTTCATGTCTTTCTTATCAGAAAGTCTCATTATTGTGAGTCTAAGCACTCTACTATTTACGTACCTATAAGACAGACTCAGTAACAAAATTAGATGGTGAAGAATGTTTTTAAAATACAACTTTTTGTGATAGCATAAAATAGAACACGTTGGTATGTGAATGCTAAGGCCACAGAGTATAGTGAATATTAAGAGCTCAGTTTAATAAGGCATTTAAATGTTTCACAGCAAACTTATTTTCGTATGGGAACATTCCACACCTGTTCATGAATGTCATGAAATACTAATACTTACATTAAAAAAAAAAAATTAGTGACTTCCTACGATTGATTAAAATGTCAATTCGGTTTACACTATAATATTTTAGCAACTGTACCCCTATGTGGTCAAATGGGTCAAATGAGCGGTGTCAGATTTTTAATATAGGTACCTAAGTACATAAAAATTTGCTCAATTGTATTTCTTTAAATAAAAATTATATTTGACTAATTTGGTTCTTTGTAATTAATTAAAAGGTGCTATTAGATACAATATAATACTTCCTCCCTTTATTTTTACTTCCAGCTAACAAAGTTCAAACTGCCAGTAGGTAAATTATATCATTACAATCAATTTTTTCTCTGGATTCTTTCACACGCAATCGGCCAAAAGTCATAATTGAGTTTTAATTAAGGTAACGTTACCTGTTACTTATCATAATTATGTGTTTTGCGTCCGCAGGCTGCACTGGCAGGCAGCCTTGTTGGTCCTCGGCCTCCTGATAGATCATCTAACCTCAGTTAGATGGATAAGATACAAAATGACCGGACATTAACTTCAAACAAAGCCATTAAAATAAATTTAAGTGATAATTTTGAACGCACGAATTAACTAAAACCTATTATTAATGTGTTCATTAATAAGTAGTAAGCACATAGTAACATGCTTCTTCATTGAAATACTTCGTGTACCTAGATTGATTATTTTTATTGCATAATAATGTAATGTAGCAACTGCATCGGGCAATAAATAAAATCTGATATCGAAATCTATATCGATCGAGATAAGTAATACCACAGTTATTATAATGTAATCTGCCTTGTGCGGCAGCCATTTTGTAAAATTTATATATATTTTTTTTAATAAATGGAATGGGGCAAACGTGTCATTATTTTATGTTAAGCAGGGTAACCGCCTATCCGAGTCTAACTAGTGCAACTACCTCAATACTATGTGATATTCATTCTTTTGCAAGACGTTATTCATTCTTTTGCAAGACGTTCACATCGGAAGCACTAGTTTCCATATTCTAATGTGGGTTTATAGCATAAACAGAAACAAACAAATGCTAATCCCTACTAATATTATAAATGCGAAAGTAACTCTGTCTGTCTGTCTGTCTGTCTGTCTGTCTGTCTGTCTGTCTGTGTCGCTTTCCCGCTTAAACCTCTCAACCGATTTTGATGAAATTTGACACAGACAATCTTTAGACCCTGAGAAAGGACATAGGCTACCTTTTATTGCGACAAAAAGGGATGAAGAGGTTGAAATAAAGGTTGAAAGTTTGTATGGGATTTCTTCGGATTTTAAGCACAGCGCCATCTAGGGGTGAACCTTCCTAACTTAAAGAATAAGAACGCCTAGCGCCATCTCTTAAAGAACCATGAAACTAATAAGTTTCCCGAAGCGAAGCGAGGGCGGGTCGCTAGTATGTGGAATAAAACGAACTAGCTAGATTTGAATACTTATAAAAGATTTTAGATTTGAATACGAATAAAAATCGAGGGATGTCGTAGACTAAACTGACTCGAAGTAGCTTGGCCTGAGAGCATAGTTTACACACCGGCTCTCTGTTCAGAGCAGTCGCGGTAGGTAATTGATGTCATGATCGCTTGACCGCATGATTTTCTGTAGAAGATAGCATGCAGCAAATGCTTAAAAACTTTATCAATGAATCTTGATAACATGAATATCTTATTCCCTAAGAAATTTCTTCCATCGGACTCGCGACTCAAGAATTATTAGCATCGATGTTTTCTTCGTGCCGGGTAAATTGGAATGGTGAAGAAACGTTCATAAAACAGACAGAGTAAATGATTCTATTGGGTATTAGAGACAGAACAGCCAGAACATTGGGTGCACTGATGAAGAGGAAGCAGTCCGTCGCAGCGCCGCTAACCTTGCGTCTTCACTTTGTTTTTATTAGTTCCGGTCACGCTCATCGCCGACGTCGCGGCGCTGCCAGATAAGAAATGGCATAATTATCGCTATTCTAAAGCGAGTTTTAAGGCTGGCTGCTTTTTAAAGACAATATTCCATTTTAAAAACAACGACAACCCATTAACGGCCGCCAGCTGCAGGACATGGAATTCTCTTCATTCATGAGGAGGTACAGCTAAAGCATACTCTACCACTCTGCTCCGGTGCGAATTGGTGGTTGGGTTAGTGGACAAGTGTCGGAAGTTTTATGTAACAAAAGACTTAACAATGTGCTCGAATCCAAGAAAGTACGAAAACGTTTAAGAAATAATGCCACTTGAGGCTGAAGACAATGTTTACTAAGATGTTAGCATAACCACATGCTTTTGCGTTACTTACTATTGTTGAAACGCTCATTAGACTGACACTAAGCTTCTTTGCAGTAAGACATGCAGATTTTTATGGTAAATAGCACCGCACTAAATATACGTAAAGAACTTCGCTCCAGGCTTTCTTACAGACTTTTACGTTGCACTTAGCAATAGCTGTCACGGCTATACAGCTGGATGATGCACCTACATAGTAGCAACGTACCTATGCTATGTTTGTATTTCATCTAAGTAAGGTTTACAAATATGATACTTAAGGGAAAATCCAGCAAAAGTTTCCACGTTTGTTAATTTACAATATTATCATTTAGAAACCTACACCCGAAAAAAAACTACGATGAATGATGGAAAAAATACTGCTAATACTAAATTTACGTCACAGTGTATACAAATAAAACAAAACATTTTGGTGATTTTGGCACGTTCGCCCAGCGGAGGAACACGTGGGATTCGTGACGTGCATCGCAATAACAATAATTTTCTCCAAAATCATCCAGTTGCGCTTAAGATCGTTGCGGGAGTATCGCGTCCGAACTTGCCAATTTTGTTATTGGCACCGGGTCAAAAAGAAGTCGCTGCTGGGAAAGGATTGCTTTTACAGAAACTTTCTGCGTTATTTGCACACCACTGATGAAACCGCAAAGGAATATTTAATCAAGTTTCATTGGCCTATCCTTGTAACTAGACTGCTACTTGCCAGCAAGTGATATAGTAGCCAATTGCTAAGTTACATAAACAACCGAGACGGTTGTTTTTTTTTTTCTTAATATTATTTATGTTGGTTGTTATTGAGCTTGCTAAAATTCCGAACTGAATACTTACAATAGGTTTTTAAAAGATCTTCTATGTACGATAAATAAAAAATAATTATATCAGTAGGAATGTAAACAATATGAGGGTGATAATCGTTTGGGAGTATAATTTAAACAGCTCGTGGTTGTAAAACGCAGAAACTTTTAAATTTCCTTCTCATGCCAGCGACTCCAAATATTTACGAATATCTCGGCAGTCAGGGCCAGTCGCTCTCGGTCCGTCGGCGTGAGTAAATGAAAGATCACATTGAAAACTTTTCACCAAAAACTTACGTATACCTGTTCATATTGATCTGTGCTGCTAGCTTCGAGCTGAACGGGTTCTACTGGGCCGCTTACTTTAAGGTACCTTATTAAAACCTGGCATGATAATTAATTGTTTAAATGTTATTCCTAACCCTCAACGAGCATTCTACTATCATTACTTCCATGTATTATTGTCTCGGTGATACCTAATTATTTCTTAAATCTCTCATAGGTCGTAATCTTTCTATCTTCTATCAATCAATAGGTTAACTTATTGGATTATATTTTCCAGTATTAACGTAAGTAATATATCTACCACAAAAGATATTTCTATTAGGGTCTATTAGGTGTCAGTAATTTATAGGCGCATATTAAGTATTAAAAGTGTATAGGTTTACCTGCCTTCGTAAATGAATTAGGGACTTACACTGGGACTTACATTGAAAATGCTGGACAGCGTATTGTATTACCTATAAAGATAGGTAGTGGTTTATACTTTGTGCCTCAGCATAGAAAATACATGGAGTTACGGAAAGTAATCAATAGTTCAAACAATTAATGGCGTGATGTATACAGATTGTACCGGCTGACCTACATTCTCTATTAACCATGTCTCGCGTGATGCCAACGGCAATGCATTATTTTGCAGGCACTTTAGTACGTATAGCGCGTTGGAGTCGGGCATCAACATAGTTCTAGCTATAGTGACCCAATTAAACTGGCGCACCGTTACAAACATAATTTTGTAGGTACTATAAAAAGTAACCCCCAATAATATCCCCCCAATATTTTTTTAAGTTAATCCTTGACAACAATCCCACCTGATGTTAAGTCACAGAGTAGTTACTCTGTGGTTAAGTGGCGATGATGTCCAAAGATGGTAAGCATATTAACATAATATCAATCATTACTTAGTCAAATTTAGAAAGAGACAGCAGTATTGAGATATTCTTAAATTGAAATTGCTCTAGTAAAATTTTTACTATTGTAACTTTATAAATCCTAGATTTTTTAAAGGTTTAGACGATAAGTAATCCGCCCAAAGAGAGTGGGTGTCTAGAATCATTACTCTCTCCTCACTTTACCAAAATCATAAAATTCAAGATAATCTGTTAAAAAAACATAGAATTTTTGATAATCGCGATACTCATTATTGTTTTCCTTTTCCACTAAAACGCAGTGTATCCTCTTTGCTTTTCCACAAGGGCACAGAAGACTAAAACAGTACATTTATACAAAAGAAAGGATGTTGCGCAAACCTGTAATTTGTGTTGACAGCTGTCAGTCTGTCTATCAAAACCGTTGACAGCAAAATTTACTACAAATCGAAAAACTGAACATGAATACTTATGAATATAATTGTAATAGTTCGACCTCCACCAACATAATACATGCTGTTAATTTTTCAACACACCACGGTCATTGTCGTTGTGGTCGCTGAAAATAGATCCTGGCTCGATGTAACGAGACGCAAGATCACGCCGGTTCTATATAAAACACTACTCGTACAATGTCTGCAATACGTAAAAATGTATACTTGATACAATTTAATACAAGTGAACATTAGGTACAGTAAGCGCCGTAATTTCCTTTTAACTACTCATGTGGTAATACCAGGTTCCCGATACACCATATATCTAAATAATAGATATACTTACCTGGTATTCGTCAACGATCGGAGAGCAAACATTTATTTGTCGCATTTGGCTTGACAGCCAGTATTTTGTTTCCTTCCTCTTCCTTGTTTCTTGCCCAACAACTGGTGAGCGATGCGTTTTTCGCTACTAATGTCCATGGACGACAGTGACCCCTTACCGTCAGGTGGCTCGTCCAAGGGCGGCTTTACCCATAGTGCAGGGAGTGCGGTGCACCCGAGCGCCTGTTGTTAGGGGCCGCCGAGAGCGTCTCGACAGGCACCTATTCAATTTCGACGGCGTATTTTGATACAAATGGAGCCAGGATTGATTGCATACGGGTGCTATATGTACTGGAGCCGATCCTGGGCTCGTCTAATCGTTTGCCGGCTATAAACATAAAAAAACATGAGTTCATTTTTACGTTTAATTATGGTACTGATTACAGTAGGAAGGCATGTTACAGGGTACGTGGGTCATTAATTTCTTTTTTTCTACAGCAAAAAAACGCTGGCATAACTTCAAACCAACACAAATGCCCAGAAATGACATCTGTCATCATGTAGTCAAATATCGGTTTAATTGAAATTTAAAAATTATTGATGTTTATTTCTTCATGGTATTCTGTAGAAAGGAGACTGAATAAAGTTTACATGTAATGGAACAAAAGGTTTGCGAGCCATGCAAGGAACGGATCATAGAGAAACTCCCGGCGTGTCCCCTGCAATGCCACTCGCAGAAATGTAGAGCGTTCAAAGCTTGGGTAATAACTGAAACACTCGGGGTATTGAAGCGCGCGCTTTTATAACGCGCGTTTTTAGATGTAATAAAAGCGCGCATTCGCATGTGTAGTACATAGGTCATTTGATTCTTAACACGCGTCCTATCAAATCGCGCGCTTAAGACACAAATTTGTACACGCTTAAAATCTAGCCGATTTGAGCTGCTCTAGTCTCTAGTAGACGGAAGTAATCGTACGAGGCTAGGCTAGAAGAAGTAGGCTAGGCTAGTTGAGCTGAACAACTAAAAGTCGTTCCTAATATTCTATGAACCCATTATCTCCAAGATACATAGATCCAATATTGGAAACGACCATAATACTAATACCTATTGGCATCACTCGGTTGTTTTTTTAAATATTCTTGTAATCTGTGATGCAGTGATGTACACTTTTAAAATACGCAATTTTATAAGTGTATCCTTAACAGTTTCTATGTAGTTTTGTAACATTAGTACGATATACAACCCCAGGCCCCAATCGACACAAGCAAGAAGCCGATCGTGTGGGTGCTAGGCGGGCCGGGTTCCGGCAAGGGCACGCAATGCGAGAAGATCATCGCCAAGTACGGGTTCACGCACCTCTCCACCGGCGACCTGCTGCGCGCGGAGGTCAAGAGCGGCTCCGAGCGCGCCAAGACCCTCACCGCCATCATGGAGAGGGGTACGTAGCTCCATACTACCTTCGAATCGAGCCTTATGTGCCTGCGGACTACGGAAATATCTTCCGTCCGAGGTGTTCTCTCCGCGTTATGACGTGGGGTCTTTTAAAAGGAATGTAAATATTTTCAATGTCGGCAATGCACCTGCAGCTCCGTTGATGTTTCACGTGTCCATAGGCGACGGTATGCATGTGTGTCCGTCTCTTTTATAAAAAAAATGTCAACAGGAGCCGATAAATAGGAGTATACTTACTCCTATACTCTTTTTTTATTCAATGACTAGGTATTATACCACATTGAAATTTTGAATCTTTTTACATTTAACATAAAACTTAAAATATTACTTATTATTTACCTACGTGGCCAAGGTTTTCAGAAATGAATATTGTAAATAAATAGACAGAATTTCAAACATTTTTTGCATGGGCTACTGTGACCTTAGAACAGATTTTTCCAAAAACATTATCCACTTAGTTATTAAACCCTAGGCTTTATTAACGTTAACCACTTTAACATTGCAGGTGAGCTGGTCCCCAACGAGATAGTGCTGGACCTGTTGAGGGAGGCGATGATTGCGCGCGCGGAGGAGGCCAAGGGTTTCCTCATCGACGGTTACCCTCGCGAGAAGTCGCAGGGGGTCGCCTTCGAGGAGACCATCGCCCCAGTTACTGTGAGCACACTCTCTGATACTTGATTTTTAATTTACTTAGGCATGTCAACGGGAACACGATGTCAACATGTTATCAACCTTTCGAATATTTGTATTTCATACCAGTATTTCGACTCAATTACATGGCCGTAAGTCACAGTGAATTCATTTTTTAAGGTATTTAAATTCTAATAGTATTTCGAGTATAATTTCGAGTAGACTAGTAGAGCCATTTGATAAGCCAGTTCCCAAGTTCTCGGTTTACGAGTCGTTGTCGGAAAAGAAAAAAGAGAAGAAAACCTTGTGCTTTGATACTTATCGATTGGTTGTACTGTATGATTTTAAATTTAACTCATCGCGGATTGTACTCATTTTATTATGATACGGGTACTCACGATATGAGAGAATCTCACCTGTCAAAATTTTCTCCGCGCCACCGCAGTTCAGCCGTGACCACCATCCATGCAACTGGGTCGAAATATCGGCGTACCAAAATACATATCGTGAGTACCCGTATCATAATAAAATGGTTGTACCGTGGTTTAACAGTGATCGTATGTAACAGGTGATAATCTACTTCGAGGCGTCGTCGGAGACGCTGACCAAGCGGCTGCTGGGCCGCGCGGCCAGCTCGGGCCGCGCCGACGACAACGAGGAGACCATCAAGCTGCGGCTCAAGACCTTCCTCGACAACAACGACCAGGTGCTGGCGCAGTACCCGTGCAAGCTCAAGAGGGTAGGTTCACAGAGTAACTACGTCCTATTCTATTAGGGAGCATTCGAGTAGAAGGTAATGCAATTTTTGAAAATTTAGCGCGGTACCTACAGCCCGGTTTTTAGGGTATGTTGACATGTCCTGTGCCTGTGTCCTGAACCTTGGTCCAGTACTTTCTTCGACATTATAACAGAAGGATTTTGTTTTTTTTTTTGCGCCAAACTGGATAAATAGCCGAGAGACTTTCAACTGTCAGCTCATTCATTCATGTCAGCTGCGGCTTATGACGGCGAACAAACATTTTTTTTTCATTCAAGACTGTAGTAAAATCTCGTATTACTTAAGCTGTAACTCAAATCCTAACCGAATGCAGGTTACCTTTTCTAGATAGATACATAGATAGATAGATAGATAAAATCTTTTAACACCTAAGAACATAAAAGAAGGAAAATAAAAAATAAACACGAAAATACGAAAAATTAACATTTTGTTAATAGGTGAAGTAGATTTATAGATGCTATATTCCTTCCAGATAAACGCTGAACAATCCGTAGACGCAATCTTCACCGAGGTGCAAGCCATCTTGGACCCCATCGTGGCCTAAACGAGGCCAGAATGAGGCCTTCTACTGTACATATTACTGTAATAACTTACTTTAATGAACTGTTGATTAAATTATATTTTTATTCTGTTACTTACTCGCGTGTTTCATTATTAACATGTTAAGTAAAAATAATAAAACCAAATTAACCCTTAATAAGGCGCGAGCCTGTGTAATAGTAAACTTTAAATTAGAAGCGTGTTTAGGGTAATTTAATGCTGGAGAATCCAAAAAATACATTTAAAAGTAGTGGGAGAGGGGGGATATACCTTTTTTTGCAGTGGGAAAATGATTCCCTTTGCCCGATTATGCTTGTCATAAGTGTAAGAAAGTGGGAATATAATTCCCTTTGCCTGTTAAGGTTATTTGTTTTTATAATAGTTTTTATTACTATTCAAATATAGCGCTGGCTGCTGACTTTGCTTCCGATATTTATTATTGCAAAAAAAAATTAAAGGTATTCCTACTACTCGTACATAATATTATAAATGCAAAGGGTTGGCTATTGAAATGTGCCGCCCTGATAGATTAAAGATGAGTTTACAACTATATTCAGTTAGTTGTCTAAAATATCTTTTAGACAACTAACTGAATATAGTTCTCGGTCTACAATATCTATATTTTCTTCCGATATTTCTCGAACACCGAAAAGCTCTTCAAGACGCCTTTCAATAATAATATCTTCAGGCAAATTGCAGTAATCTGCCGGGCTGGTCACAGGTGCTGTCTGATAATAAACATCATCGTCGGAATCAAGATCGGATAAATCGGAAAGGTTGTTGACGATTTCTTCCACCTCCCGATCACTAAGAATTTTATTTTTTTTCTTATTCATTGCTGACGAACACTACAAACAAAAGAAAACCTGTAAGTGACATGGGTTCTGAAGAGGAATGGACACAAAGAGTATCAAGAAAAGGACAGAAAAAGAAGTTAAATTTATTTCTATATATATATGCCGTATGCGTAATCCATAATACTGCAATCGGGCAATGGGAATTATTTTCCCACTTATTTATTTGAACATTTCGCAGAGAAATATCACTCTAAGACAAATAAAAACAATATACAGTAACACTAAACAGTTGTTTTATATGATACAGAAAGCATATTCTACTTACAGGAATTTTTGTAAAAGAAAAATTGTTTTTTTCTTTCTAACGTCCGATAATTTCAACTTTTCACTCACAATAACCTCGTTACTTCACTTTGAAATTGACATATCAGTGCAAGGTGACATTATAGGTGTGTGTTGCCAGTTTTAAGAAATTTAAAATTTACCATAAAAGCGTACCTTATGATTTCATTCAGTCTGTGGTCCAGCTGTTACGTAAAAATAAATGTTTTTGAACGCATTACTAAGTGGGAAATTATTTTCCTTTGCCTTATTAAGGGTTAAAGAAAATGAAACAATTTACTTTAAAAAAGTAGCATCCTTACAACTAATCCGTACAATATTAAAATCCTACAGAATAGTTCTTATACGATAAACTTGTGATATTAAGACAACTTAAAATTATTTCTTCTAATGGAAAAAAGTCACTGTAGCATTATTTTCTGGCAAAACGTCACTATTATCTGCCTACTGATTATAATTGATTTAAATTTTAAATTATTGATTCAAATCTTGGTGCTTCTTCATTGTCAAATCTTTGATAGAACTATGTAACTTATTCAAGAACTAAGTCAAATGGTCAAAATGGATTTTCTTTTACGTAAAGTTAATGTGGAGAAACCTTTGTCGAATTACGTCTATGAGCACTACGTAAAATAAAGTTAAATCGAGTAGGATAGATACCGCCCCTCACTACATAAATGAAAACATCAAAAACCGCTTGTTATTTTTACATTAAGTATGTAACTAGGCAATTTTTGATTTGTATCTTTCTAACGACTCGGCGACACGACTTGCCTGCACCGACACACTGTCTAAAGCAGAGCGTGACAACTTGGTGCGTGGCACCAACTTACGGCTCGCGGTATCTACAATACTCCATAGATCCACGGGTGAAGAGTAGCCTTGAACAAAGCAATATAAACGTTATGCTATACAAATTGACACTTAGGCCTCATTTACATGATACCAGTTTCTTGCCTGTTGCATATAATAAAATTGGAGCAATAAATGACTTGTATCATCTAAACAACTCGTGACATTCTTGACCTTCTGCTCAACTTGCGTTGCAAGTTTCGCTTTGGTGTAAACAGCATAATACCATAATTTCAAGCAATTATTGTATTCAATTTTATTGATTTCTCTCTGCATTTGCAAACGTGAGTGCAGTGAGTGAGGGTGTGTTGATCGTTGCTGCTCTTCTGAGGCACGAATATTGAGAAAACAACGTAAAAATATAAATAAAAAAAATTTAGATATTAAAATATTTTTTTATTTTCAGTATCCCTTAAACATTAATTATCGCGATAAATTTCAATGAACCTTATTATATCAGCAGAACCGAACTTTAAGACTATTTGGCTCATTTGAAATAATTAGCTAGCGCATAAAATGTTCTACTAAATATTCACCAATGCAAATACGTGCAATACTTGAAGCAACACGTCAAAAAATGGTACAAGTATGTGTTTAGACAAGGCAAAACTTGAAAGCAATTGTTTCATAAACAGAATTGCCTTGGTGTAAACAAATTTGTCTTGCCAAGACTTGCATGCAATAATCGCATGCAATTATCGTATTCAATAATCTGCGTGTAAACAGCCGCTTACAATTCTTGAATGGCAATTCTTGCGTGTATTTAATTGCATACCATTATTGCTCTTGCATGTACAAGAAAATGGTATCATGTAAATGAGGCTTACAGTATAATTTAACCAAACATTGTGCCACGTCAATATATACCTAAGGCCTCATTTACATGATACCAGTTTCTTGCCTGTTGCACATAATAAAATTGGAGCAATAAATGACTTGTATCATCTAAACAACTCGTGACATTCTTGACCTTCTGCTCAACTTGCGTTGCAAGTTTCGCTTTGGTGTAAACAGCATAATACCATAATTTCTTATGCAATTATTGTATTCAATTTTATTGATTTCTCTCTGCATTTGCAAACGTGAGTGCAGTGAGTGAGGGTGTGTTGATCGTTGCTGCTCTTCTGAGGCACGAATATTGAGAAAACAACGTAAAAATATAAATAAAAAAAAATTTAGATATTAAAATATTTTTTTATTTTCAGTATCCCTTAAACATTAATTATCGCGATAAATTTCAATGAACCTTATTATATCAGCAGAACCGAACTTTAAGACTATTTGACTCATTTGAAATAATTAGCTAGCGCATAAAATGTTCTACTAAATATTCACCAATGCAAATACGTGCAATACTTGAAGCAACACGTCAAAAAATGGTACAAGTATGTATTTAGACAAGGCAAAACTTGAAAGCAATTGTTTCATAAACAGAATTGCCTTGGTGTCATTGACATATGATTGGTGTAAACAAATTTGTCTTGTCAAGACTTGCATGCAATAATCGCATGCAATTATCGTATTCAATAATCTGCGTGTAAACAGCCGCTTACAATTCTTGAATGGCAATTCTTGCGCGTATTTAATTGCATACCATTATTGCTCTTGCATGTACAAGAAAATGGTATCATGTAAATGAGGCTTTAGAGTAGTTTTGGCCGCTTATTCCGTTTATCCACCCTAAACCAGTAACCTTAAGTTGCATACTCGGAAACACCTACTACCTATTGGTCTGTCGTGAACGGGCTGGATATTTTTGACTGTTGACTGTACTAGGGGAGAAAGTTGGAAAACCAATCAGAATTTAATTCCGGTAATTCGCCCGGTCCAGGGTAGACCAACATACGTTTCACAGTATCCACATGAAGTGACTGTTATAGGGTTTATGTAGGATTTGACACAGAATGTGCACTTCACAAAAAGAAAGGAAACGAGTGATTTTGCGAGGGTATTTTTTTTCAATTTCTCGTCTTTCGTCCGGTGCACATTTGGCGAATTGCACACTCTGTGTCACACGCGTTTTTATCTACGGTAATGCTTAAATGGGTAATATTTGTTCCTGCTCCTTCTCCCGCTGGCGCACAGCCACGGCGGTCTCCACCAGCAGGTACAAGCATTTGAACTTGTCCTCGCTCTCAGAGCGGCGCGGCACCACCTGAAGTTAACGCTACACTTTATATTCATTTCACGTTCCTGTCAACCACATGTTTTATTATCTGTACACATTTGAATACTGTTCGATCAATATGAGTTTAATTTATGTAGTACAGAATTTAAAACATATGCCGACAAACTGAAAATTCTAATTGAAGAATGGGAAGTAAAAATAAAATAGAACATTCAGGTGATGCCGGTATTAAAACACGTTAGCGAGCAGGGTTGTATTGTGTGGAATAAAAGAGGCATTATTTTCAAACATTTATTGACACAATCAAACTAAAAATAAGTCTACTTGACTAGAAAATAAAAATATACTTTCCTTAACGTATATTATACTATTAAAAATACAATGTATACGTACAAATCAAGTATACTGATTTGGCCTGTACAACTTTTGAATTGGCGGCTGTGCGTATTGAGTGTTTTAACACCGACGTCGCCTGTTTTATTCTAACTAACACTACGTAATACATAGTTATAATATTCTACATAAATAAAAAGTCAGGTTAATTGTCTATATAAAAAAAATTAACTGAAATGAAACTTTCTTGAACATTAACATTTTCAAGTGGAATCTTCTATAGTAGGTATCGTTGTGATTAGGAAATCGATGAAACGGAAATGATGCGCAAATGAAACGAAACGGAAACGAAAAAGACAAAGACACATTTTAACGTGGGAGAAAATGAGATAGGAACATTAGAAAGAGTTAGAACTAAAGTTCACTGCAGCAACAATAGTTATGACATCTAACCAAACTATTTTTTGAAGTTTTACTTGTAGCAAGTGTGAATTGTACACATTTAGATTTTTTTATTATTATTATTAATTAGGCATGGGAATTTGTTCCACCAAGAACAATATGTGAGGTCCATATTTTGTTCCTAACAGCTATAAAATGTTAAACATTTCAGACACAAATAATTTTATGAAACTGATGAAAGAGATATGTTGCTATAGAAAGAAATTATCACAAAATAACTTCTAAAATATAAGCTCCAAAGCACATCGTATTGCGTCACAGGTTGCTTCTTCTCTACGACAAGTCTACAACCTCCGAGAAAACTACCGTCTCCGATTCTACTTCGGTACCGTCTTCCAACAAAATGATCGGGAACTGCTATCATTCTAACTACAGCACCGGCCAATCTTCTGCCGCCCTATTAATATAAACTGCGTCATGCCGTGTGTAGTAACCCGCAACTGTTACGGTATCCGCGTGTCCGCATGCGCCTGCGCACGATCCACTGATGCCTACATTTCCTGACGACCCCATAGCCTAGTTGGTAGTCACCCTGGCTGTGGAACCAGGCATCCCGGACTCGATTTCCACTCGGGGCACATATTTAATGGGACAGATAAATGTTCGTTCTCGAGTCGTTGTGGGCGTCCATTAGTAGTCCATTATTCCAACCACGACTGTCCTCCACACAGTGGTAGTAGGACGTGCAGCGCCATGCACATAAATGAAAGCAGACAATGTTTGGCGGAAAGTATACATAGGTACTAGTTGGGAAGTCGTCTATCGCTGGGCGGTGGAACTAAGTATGGCACCAGGTGTCAGTGGTGGCCACCTCCAGCTCGACGGCGACGGGCGGCGGCGGCGCGGGGCTCACCTGGCGGCGCAGCGGCGGCGGCAGCTGCGGCAGGTGCGCCAGCTGCGGGTGCCAGCCCCCCTCCTCGCCCCCCGCGCCGTCCGCGCCCGGCTCCACGCCCGCCGGCTCAAGCTCCTCCGACGTCGTCACCGTTACCACTGCCGCTGTTCTATAACATGAAAAAATAATGAGGGTCTGATTAGCGATACCATAGTACCATACCTACTTAATTATCCTAGATAATTTAATCGATAAAGTCGATCGTCATCAAAGTCATCGTCTGAAGGATTATTATTCTATGATAGATGACTCAAATTAGATTTCATATAACAACTAAATTATGACCATGATGGCTGACAACGGCTACAGCGTAAAGTGATGACAAAGGTCTAATAACTGTCTAACAAATACTCATATTTGTAACGTTTTTAACATGATTACCACCATTTTTAATGTAAAGCTTTAAGAGTTCGCTTCGTATAAACACGGTCAGTTGAATTAGCCAAATTCATCGCGTCGCTAGTCTGTTTGACCGCTTAAAACGTGTGCAGTAGGTACAACTTATTACTTAATAATGAAATAAACTACAAAAAATCCAATCAACTGACACCACCGCACCCACCCACGGTTGTTGACAGAGTTGAGGTCGTGGTCCTCCGGGCCGTAGCGGATGACGGACTGCCACACGGACGGGTCGTACTTCACCTCCTCCTCGCTGATGGCGCTGGAGTAGCCCTCCTCCGCGTCGCCCAGCTCGTCGCTGCGGTACACCAGCAGCCCGTTGCTGTAGTCGTGGCTGCGACCGTGGTCAGCTATGTTCTGGTAACACCTCGCTCGTTACGATCGAATCTTTTTATGTAAATTGCCGACTAGACAACAGAACAGACGAGACGCCTGATGGTAAGTGGTCGTCGTCGCACTCGTCGCCCGCCCGTCGCGCGTCGCGTTATTAAAGATGCGCTTTTAATTCGAGGCCTGACTGGAGTCTCGCGCCGTGTCGAATTGGTGCAAAAAACCAACATTCAGACCCTTGGCAATGACCAATTACATATTCGTATGCATTCGAAAATGAAAGCGCTCATAGCCCGGCGGCTTGCGTCGATCTCAAGTGATCGACAAAGTTAAGCAACAGCGGGCGCGGTCGGTAGTTGGATGGGTGACCGCTAGTGGCAAAATTTCTTGAGCGCTTCCGTGCTTCGGAGGGCACGTAAAGCCGTCGGTCCCGGTTGTTAATAACAACGACTGCTACCAAATGATAACAACTTGTTATCATTTGGTAGCAGTCGTTAAGCCATGTCGGATACCTTCGGGCGGCTTAAAATTTCCGACACTTGGGTTGGCCACTAACCCCTCCACCAATCCGCACTGGAGCAGCGTGGTGGAGTATGCTCTAGGCCTCCTCAGGTATGAGGAGAGACCCGTGCTCAGTAGCGGGCCATTAATGGGTTGTAGCCAGCCATGCATTCGAATATCAACTAATTTCCATTAACCTGCACTTCAACGCTGTCCCAGCCGGCGACCGATACGTTCGAGTGGGTCATGAGCGTTATAGACGAGGTGGAGGCCCCGCCGAGGCCCACCATGGGTCCCACCAGCGGGCCCAGGCCGGCGCCCGGCTGCTTGCGGCCGCGGCGGGAGATGGTGTACTGCAGCGGGTCGTGGCCCTCGCGCCGGATCATCTCGGGCAGGATGCGGCGGCGAGCGTTGATGAACCAGTTGCATACCTGCAAGTTAAATGTTTTTGAAAAGAGGCTTATGCCAACTTAAAAGGTCAAGGTAACCTACGGTCACCGACTCACCACCCTGGACTTTATTGCCACTTATAATCTTACAAGCAAAAATGTTCAATCTGACTTCAAGATATAGTCACCATGCTAGTAGCAAAATGTACCTGCAAAACGCTCAAGTTGGCCTCCTGGCTGAGCGCGAGCTTCTCCGCGTCGCTGGGGTACGCGTTGTAGCGGTGGTCGTACAGCCAGCGCTTCAGGATGCGCACCGAGTTCTTCGGGAGGTTCCCGCGCCGCTTGCGCACCGACCCCAGGACTATACCCTGAGAAAAAATCTATTAGTTTTATTAACATAGGGGGCATCTGACGAACAGTCAAATGTGGGTTGGAATATTAAACCTTGTTGGATACATCGTGGGGAATTACATAATGAGTTTAGCAGCTACGAGCACGATCCATGCAACAGGATCGATATATTACATAATATACATTATGTATATCGGTATACAAAATGCGTATTACCTGAACCATTTTAAAATGTAGACGATAATGTAACATAAATTACATCCTATATTTTGTTATAACTCACCTGTGGGGGAGGTGGCGGCCTGGCCTGAAGCAGTCTCATATCCGGCCTCAAGTCTGGCCTTAAATCCGGCCTGTACTCCGGCCTCAAATCCGACCTGTAGTCCGACCTGACGCCAGACCTCATGTCCGGGTCCCAGTCCATATCGCCGTCGTTGTCTTCTGCCGAAGACGTTGATGGAAATCTATCGCGAGCTGTGGAGACGAAAAAAAACATTAATAAAGAGCATTCACCTTGCAAATACTCGGAGAACACATAAGATGGGTCCTAATGGGTCCTAATTTTACAGATAATCGGGTGATTATCTAGCTGTAATTTAGGCAGGTACCTTCTGTCTACTGTCTTTATTTACCAGTATTAAAAGATATAAAAAAGAATCAAAGAATAAAAAAGATCGTAATTCTTTACGTACTTCTGTATATACCTAGTTAATAAAATATAGTTAATATTTTATATTCACTTGCATATGTATAACCTACGAAGTTTTATGTTTGATTTTATCATCATGCCCATCATGGATATAATATTATTAATCTACCCCATTTCCCGCAATTGTAAGAAAATATTATTGTCGTTAAACATTTCTGTTAGTTTTTAACTAAATAGCGACAAACGAGCATTTGAGTGAGCCACACTACACTACTTATACACGATACTAAATATTATGATACTATTACCGTGCAAAAGGCATCAAAAGAGTAAAAAACATGGGTGGTAGCTAGCCAGGCGAACCTACTGCAAAACCGTACAACGATACAGTCATGATTACTACCTATGTGGTACGGTAAACACCCAATTTACTTATTAAACAATCGTTTATTACTTAGTAAAATAAAATATTATTATTATAGGTACACATAATTCAAATACTATATTGTTTTTACAGTTTGCAAATATTTTGGTGCTTAACAAATCAAGTAGGCTTAAAGGTTACTTTAAAATTCCGAGCAATTAAGTTAATTTTAGCAATCCAAAGTAAGCCATCGAACCAATTAAAAAAAACCAGGTAAATATCAGACATTCTAAATTCGTGTTTTTTATCAACTGGCGCAAAACAATGTACAAAGAACAATCCAGTGAAGTTGTCGTCTTTGTCTCAGGAATTGTGAGTTTGTGAGAGGCTCCAGGTACTCCTGTAGAAAGTTATAACACCAACTTGCTCTCACGAACATTGTCACTTATTATTTGATAGGAGTCAGTCAATTTTGTCAGCCCTACGTGTGTCACGTAGACGTAAAATGATAAATGTGCTACTAACGCAATTTGATTTTCATAACTTTGATCACCGATTTGCGCAGCGTGGCTGATGATTTCCGAAACGTTGAGGAAAAATCTTCAGTGACCTTAGATCAACGATGACCCAAATCAAACTGGACGTTGTTTTGTTTTTAAATACGATGTGCATTTTCAACAAATGACAACGACGTACGTCTCTTGTTGAAATTTGAAAAAAAGAAAATTGCACGTGGCCAGTTTTTCTACAATTTATGTTTATTTTATTAAATAGGTCTCTTGTTATTTTTTTATTGAAATTGAGTTGTTGTGCATTGACTTACTTAAATAATAAGTCAATGTTGTTGTATTACATAATAGTTTTAAGTATTGATAACTACTTATTGTAAAAAAATCTTGCCAAAATAAAATAATGAAAATCACCAGATTCTAATTTATAATAGATAATAATATAAGGAATGGGAGCAATATAAAAATTGATATTTAAATAATAGCGGATAAATTACATCCATGTTTTTTGTTAGTTTAATTTAAAATTTATGTGCTCCATTAGGTGATACTTACGTTTAAGACGGCTGCCAAAAAAGGAGTGTAATCGTTTCAGGGTTCATGTTTGTAAGTTCCTACACCGCCATAATTTCTAAATGCCTCAACAGATCAGGATATCTAAATTATGTGATATCGCTAGAATTCTCGAGTGAAACCGGCAATATTTTTTTTTATTCAATATTAGTGTAGGGCATAGGGTGTACATGAAAAACTCATTTTATTTTTGTCTACCTACATACTTTTTAGTTGGTTTTTGGCAAGTCATTGGGTACTTATTTTTTTTATTAATTACTTGATAACAATTGTTATCTTATTCATTAATTAAGTATTTTTAAATTTTTCAACTATAATTCATTATCTATTGACGTTGCAATATTACTTTACTTAAACGGTAAAATGTAGGTACAACAATGTTACAACAATTGGTTAAATAAAACAACACGCGCTATAAATACGAGTAACATACTTTATTGTAGCAAAATTTAAACCAATAATCGGTAGTAACCTACACTAGAAGCCTTTAACTTTCTTGCTCCATCTCGGCATTTAGGGGCACGGGACTTTCAGGAGGTTCATCTTCAGAGACACCTTTAGGAGTGAGACTAGAGAGGTGGATTTCCGGGGCGGAGGCTACGTTCGGAGGCTGTGACTCCCTGTCGGCGTTTCTGCTCTTCTCCATGGTGTCGGAGAGGATTTCCTTGATCTTGGACGCTAGGGCGTGGGGGTTGCCGCTGCTGTCCAGCTGCAAGAACGCCCAAGTTATAAGAACGTCACCTGGAGGAAGGTTGACCTTTATGGACTTGAATGTTAAGCATTTTGTAAAGGAATAAATGCCTGAAATTGACTAGTTTAAAATAATTAAAAAAGCGCTTCTATCCATTGCAATAACTTTGTTCTCTTTCAAAAACTAATAAGATTCAGCATAGGTATAATGCCAAGTCCTTACACTATAATCACTTAATATTTAAGCGATCGAACTAATCGTGAAAGGTTCCCACGGTTCCATTAGAAAATAGTTAAGGACCAACACAAGAATTTGAAGAAGTTGACAGTGTCAAAGCAAAATGGACTCACCGTGATGACATTTCTGCCAAAACGCTTGTGCACATTCTTGACCTTGTGCGCAGCCTCCCGGACTATGTCCCGCGCCGCGTTGATCTCCGACTCCGGCCGGCCCAGCTCCGAGAGCTTGCTCTGCAGTCTGGCCGCTGCCAGCTGACAACATGACAATTTATTAATTTAAAAACTCACAAATGGCGTAATATATTTTTATTGTTAGTTTATGGCGTAGTATATTTTGTATTGTTTATTTATATAAATATTATTTTGTACGAAAGCATAAAAGAACTTTAGAATTTCGCCAAATTCGATTTAGAGTGACGTCACTTTATTTTTCGAGTTATTCTCAGCAAGCCCTTTCATTTGATACCCATATTGTAGGACTGCATTAAAATGACGTCACAGAACTAAACATGCTTTTGGATGACAATCATCCAAACTAAACGTGTATTCAAAATTTCAGCTGAATCGGTTGAAGACATTTGCTACAAAATTGAGTTGCGAGATTCCACCCGAACAAACATAGTTACATACATACATTACAAGTTAAATAAAAGCTTTTAAATGAGGTGTATTTACTTCATTGTCCACTTCGAGAGACACAATTTTCTCCGGCCACTTGACTTGTCGGTTGAACATTGAGGACATTCGGTGGTTCTTGGGGAATCCGACCAGAATGAAACCTTTCGCTTCCTGATGCTCCAACATTGCCTCCTTTACCATGTCCACTGTGAGTTGCTGAAAAATACAATACAATCTAATAACATTTTACGTACATTGTACACCGATTAAAAACAGTCACAATATTTATAAAAATATCACTACTATTAATAAATAATACTATAAATTAATAAAAAATACAAGAAAAGAAGTTATATGCTGGTGAACCCCGTACTGTGATTGCCATTAAAATTGACATAGAAATTATAATTTGCTCGAAATTGCTACAAGTTTTTAATTTTTGCGTTTGGGAAAACGCAAAAAACAATAAAGTATCGAGGCGTAAATTAAACGCGTAAGTACTGAATCAATAAAATTTTACGATAATAAGTACACTGTTCAGCACGAGTTCAGAAGTTTAGAAGTTCAGAATTTCTGACCGTCTTAAAACTTATAATATACCTCTGGCACATCTTCCTGAGCCTGTAGTTTGTCGGCCACGAACCTCCCCCGGGGGGTGTCCTTCTCGGCCTCCGCGCGCACCAGCTCGCCGGGCCGGATCATGGTGTAGCCAGTGATGTTGGAGATGGTCTGCGCCACCGTCTGGTTGCCGGCGCCCGGGACTCCGTTCACGAATATTACAGGCAGATGCCGGATTGGACTCATGTCATATACTATGTCCTCCTGTCCGAACATAATCTCTTAGCAAATAATATATGCCTTAACATAATATTACAGTGTCAGTCAATGTAAAGTACAAAACAAAGTGGAGTACCAAAACATAATTTCACTATCAAATTTTGGTCTGAATTTTTTGTTGTAGGTACTTAATTGATTTCGAATCGGCTATGTAAATTTACTATCGATAGAGATTTGTTTAGTAGGTACCTAGTTGAAATTAATATACCTAGGTATATGTGATATCTTTTTTCATGTACAATTGAACATAATGCATAGGTAAGTTGTTATTCTATAAATAAAAATGAAATTCTATTTAGGTTGGCAACTATGACAAAAAATTTTTCTTCGTCTTGTCCTAGAGTACAAGCATCTTTGTCTTTCCTATTTTAATTATTTCAAATACCATCTTCATCCCGGTCGGTTTGGAAGACTTTATACACGTTTGAGAACGTTATGAAAAACATTAGATGCGCAGATTTCCTCACAATGTTTTACTTCACCGAAACAAGTGACGATTAAATTCTAATACGCACAATTTTTTTTTAAATGAGTGTGTATGCAGGATTCGTACATTTCGTACCCCCTGTTCGGGAGTATAGCGTTCATACCACTTGTCTGTCACTGGTGTAGATACAAAACAGGTACGAAATAATTCTAGCTCACCTCATTTTCCCGCCGAGAGAAAACGCAACCCATGTTGACTACAAATAAACTAATTCTAAATTGTTCCAATTAAAATAAACTTGTTTTAGTATTTAATAAAGTTTGCAAAGAAAAATGACATTTCCAAATAGACAACCGTTTGAAATCGATACGTCTAGATTTCTGACATTTTTCTCAAAGTGATAACGATGAGAAAAACGCAAGGAGGCCTTATTAACTTTCAACCTAGCTGAATCGAAGGTGTGCACTTACTTACTCATTACGCAACTAGATTGTAGATTGTACACATTTTTTTAAGATACGGGTACTCACGATTTGTATTTTGTACGCCGATATTTCGACCTAATAGGATGTATCGTGGGTCACAGCGGTGGCGCGGTCACCTGTCAAAAGTTTTTCCAACGCTCTACGTATGTCGGTTTAGAAGCCATTATGGAACAGTTACAGGTTATGAATTAAACGTAGGTACCTATGACGAATATCGGTTAGTTCTGTTTGTGAGGACACTGAAATTATTCCATTCATTTAAATCAGGAAAGTGTAATTTAAATGTCACGCGAAACAGACAGTTTCCGCTGACTGACCATGCAAGAGTACAATGTCTGGTCAACAGATATTATAGAAAACTATTAGGCGTGTTGAGCTATGAGTGAAGCGGGGTTCCGTGTTTGAGAAAAAACGTGTTCCAACATATTTGTAGCAGGGAAATGAAAACGTAGATGATCAATTCACAGATGTTAAAATAACAACACCGTGAGGGGATTTCACTGAGGAATTAATATAGTGAAAAGAGGAAATCAATATACATATTACCTTGAGATTGTTATTTTTGCTCCCAACCAGTATTTTTTCTGTCTATCTTCAGCCGACGATGCGTGACACGCTATTGGTGAAGCCTTTGGTGAACGATGATGCACACCATGAGCAGGCTAACAAATGACAACATACTCTAACTGTATGATGGCCGTAATTTTCATGTTTTCAATTTGTTAAATAAGAAAGGATTTTTTTAAGACTTGTTGAACTCTAAAAACATCGCGTTCTAATGCAGTAGCTGCTTACAAACATTAGTGCGAGCTCGTGCCGATGCCGTTTCATTTTAAATAATAACAAGTTACAAAAAATCATCTTCATTACAAAGTATTTAAATGAATCCAAAAATATATATGATAACAACCATGTTCGGTTTTTGTTTTGTGTCGATCGGGGCAAGCGTGAAGTGCTCGGACGAAGCATCCCTCATACCGAAGTATTACTTAATTGAAAAATGTCATCGATCCAAACTCGCCGTGGTAGCCCGAGCCAACTATACATCGTCGACGAGCTGCCGAAGACTCGGTATCAAGAAGAAAGGTCTGGCGTTCAACTTCAGCCCTCCAGAAGCCTTGAATATTACGGATGGATCAATAGAATACACGTGCGAAGTTCTTCAATGTGCTGAAGCTAGTGGAGGCCTGTCGCTGGCTAATGACACCAAGTTTGACTATTACAGCATTTACGCCAATCCTATTCGTAAGATCAGAAAGATTTACCTACTAAGCAAGTTCCTGGTTGTCCTTATTGTCTGACTTATCTTTCCACGACAAGTCAAAGCTTCTAAAGTCAAACCACCTTTTATAACTCATTCACAACTCGGGGGCTTAAAATGGGAATAGAAGCTTGTATCGAGATTTTATGAAATCCTATTTTATAAGTTTTAGATATCAGAAAGTGAGAAATTGAGACTAAAGCCACTGAAATCTTTTCAGCCGACATTAACTCTACTTGCGTGCCTGCCACCGGGATGTTTCGTCTGCTCGAGGGGAAACTCAACTACACACAGGCTGAGGTGGCATGTAGAAACATGAGCGGAGTGCTGGCGGATGTCACCAGCGAGAAGAGGACGGATACCTTGGCGCAGTTCATCGCGGGGGCCACACTAGGTGCTGCTTATGTGAGGATGCGGAGATACAATACTACAAAGTTTTTCAATACTAATGGTATGGAGTTATTAACTATTTGAGAAAGACTGGGGGATAACAATGTGTAAGCCACGCCATATCACCACGTCTGTTATTGTTCCAGGAGATTCTTTAGATTGTTCAACATACCGCGCCTGGGCTCCGGGGCACCCCAGAAAACAATACGAAAGATATGACTGCGCAGTAATTACACGATACAGAACGTGGCGAAGTATTTGTTGCAAAGATAAATATGCTGCACTCTGCGAGTTGATACCAGCTGGGCCCTATAAAATGGGATCGATATTGCCTAAGGAAAATGATGGTACTGAATCGATACAATTTTTTTTGTAACAAGTTCCGAGAATTAGAGAGATAGGCAACTTGATGGTCCGCGGTAACACCCGATCTTCGACAACTCCAACAACGCGTCGTGGATGTCTTTTATGTAAATGGGTTCATTCATAGGCGGCAGTCACCGCTTACCTACTATCAGGTGGCTCGTCTGCCCGTTAGACAGCCGTTAGTTGCAATAGCATACGACACCAGTCACTATTAGGCTAGACCAGCAACCTAACTCACAACTCACAATATATAAGTAGCTCATAGTTAGGTATGTAGGTACTTATTAAAGGTATTATTAAAGTTTGTATTTATATACTTAGTTGATTCGGTAAATTTTGAATTTAAAGGTATATTGTTTCAGATAAAGAAGTTAACACGACTATTGTTGAAGAATAATTTACTTAGATCAATAATTATTTAAGTAGGTATATCAAGTATAAAGGAATAAACAACGCCAATCTAGATACTTAACAATTTCATTTTCGGTAGGTACCTAAGTATAGCTAACTTGCATTATTGAAACGGTCCTTTACTGTGTAATTTAAAAATGTTGTTAAAATTTATTTTTAAATTGACCTACGGTCTTTTCATTTTTACCGTAAACTCAAATTCAATGTGTTTAGGTACTAATTTGCAGATATTCCAGGATTCCATCAGCACCTTCCAGTTTCATTGTCAGGTCCTCGTCTGGGTGTACTAGTTGACATTCCAAGACCTTCCATTCCCCTCATCCTTTTCTTCGGCATTAGGCATTGACATTGTAATGATAAGTCAATGGCATTCGGTGAAATAATTATAAGAACAATTAAGTAAGACTTATTTAATAAGCCTACACTCGTGTATTGTGATGGCTTAAATACTGTCATTAGACGATCATTAAGTGTATGATAACAACCTGGACCGACGGCTTCACGTGCCCTCCGAAGCACGGAAGCGCTCAAGAATGTTTGCCAGCAGCGGTCACCCAGCGTTGGTTATCAATCACTTAGGATCGAGAGAAGGCGCCGGGCTATAAGCGCTTCATACGGCTAATCTATGTACTTATACAATAGGTACAGTACAAGAGCTAAATAAAATGTGAATTACAAGTGGGAGAATTTTGATATTTTGTATATTATGAAGCCATTAGGTATTACATGACGCCGGATGATGTCGGTGACCATTCACCATCAGGAAGTTAGTTTGCTTATTTGTGGCTGTTTACAATTAAAAAATCTTCTTTAAGAACGCACTCTGCCGGCAGAGCTTTGCATTTTTAAATCATGCAAAGTTAACAAAGGGCATAATTATGGCTGATGTGATGATGGCTGAATGCCAGTGAATGCCGAACGGCCGTGGCGGTGGCGTGGGCACCGTGGCCGACTTGAGTTGTCAAACCATAGTTTTGACTTTTGACTTTGTCATTTGTTTGACACTTCTTGTTAGTTTGACATTGACACTTTGACAGGAACGGGACGGGAGCGGGAGCACGGAAGCGGAACAGCCGAACAATTTGTTTGTTTGTTTGTTGATTTGTTGACTTTGTGTTGTACTCAGTTTTTTAGTCAAGCTATTGTTCTATAAAAAAAACATTGAATAATATTTACAGTTTGAGCCGAAGACATACAAGTGGGCATGGGTCAAGGTAAAAGTCAATTCACAGAAGAGGAACTACAGGACTATGAGGTATAGACATTGGTAACATTACCATGTATGAGTAATATCATTTTTACCTTCCTAGTATGAGTAATAGTTTTTTGTTTCCACAGGACCTTACATATTTCACAAAAAAGGAAGTACTCTTGTAAGTATCTTTTTACTTTTAAATGTTTCATTACCAAAATGCTTGTATTCTATTCTTCTGTATTTGTACTATTTTATAGTTATTGTTTGGATCTATTGACTGCATTAACTAGTTCTGTGTTTGAATGTTTCATCTGAATAATTAGGAGCAGAGCACAGGCTAATGAATAATAGCTTCTTTGTGTGTGATTTAGTCACTGTCATGAAAAAGATTACTGTCATGAATAAGATAACAAAATATGTTACATGTTTTTCAGTGCTCATCAAAAATTCAAAGCTTTAGCTCCAGAGAAAGTGGGTCACAACAAAAATGCAAAGTTACCAATGGCCAAAGTGCTTCAATACCCAGAGCTGCGGGTGAACCCCTTTAGAGACAGGATATGTAAAGTGTTCAGCTCAAGCAATGACGGTGATTGCACCTTTGAGGATTTTCTGGATATGATGTCCGTGTTCAGTGAGATGGCGCCCAAGGCTGTGAAGGCTGAGCATGCATTTAGGATATTTGGTAAGAATCTATACAAATCAATAAAATTGGAGTGTCTGTTTGCAATATTAAAATAACCACTATTTACTAAATGCATAATTATGGATTGTATAGATGGTACATATACCAAAATAACATTTTTTACAATTTTTGTCTGCCTGTCTGTCTGTTGGTGTGGACTTTCACTGGCAGATAGCCGATGTAATAAGGAGCAACTTAGGCTACTTTTATTTTACAAATTTAATAGCTTTATTGGTAAATTCCACGCAGACGAAGTTGTGTTGGCTGTTGAACAAGGGTATCTTGGAAGTTGGAACAATAACCGCAATCCGCAACAAATATTTTTGTGATTAATAAAACAATAATGTCTTCTTTTCAAATATAATGAAGTTTCAGTATGGCACTGATGTCACTAAAATGTGATTGTTAAAGTATTAATATAATATAATTATATTACTTTAATTAACTTATCCAAATTTCAGGCTTACAATGAAGTTATAGATTGGTGAAGTGTTGTAACCAATTAGCACAATCAAATGACAGTTAAGGTATTTCATGAAATGCTTACAGATTTTGATGGAGATGACATGATTGGAGTATCAGACCTGAGAGAGGTGATAGAGAGACTATGTGGGCCAGAGCTCAAGCTAAGTGACTCTGAGATCCAACAACTGGTCCAGAATGTTCTAGAGGAAGCTGACTTAGATGATGATGGAGCGCTATCCTTTGCAGAGTTTGAACATATCATAGATAAAAGTTCTGATTTTTGCCAGTAAGTTTTGCACTAACTTGTTTCATAATGAAATAATTATGAATAAATTCCCAAAATATTATGAATACCTACTTGGATAAAATAATAATTATATTAAACAATTTCGCCTTCCTATTCCTATAAAGATTTGTGAATTCCTCAGATATAGACAGTCGGAATGACAAAACGAAACCTTATAAAAAGATTGTGATGGGATCTATTGTGATAATAAACACACCTACTAGTAGTTTTCTGTCAGATTGTATTCATCAGTTCAAGTTTGTGGAAAGATATAAGACTGTAATGCTAATTGTAAATTCCCTTTTTCTATTTCAGTGCATTCAGAATAAGGCTGTGAAGAGGACTACTCAATTTTTGTACAATAATTAGTTCTGTTTTAGTAAATGTTTACCCTGTGTACTATTAAATATCCTTATAAATCTCATTTACAATGCAATCTCAATAATTAGTTGTGTATTTGATATTAGACTTTACATTTTTATTATGATTATGTCAAATTATATTGTTGTTATAAAGATTTTTAGTCATGGTGCAGTTTTGAATGTGTCGAGAATTTGAATGGCAAATCAGATGTTGTTTTGTATATTTTTAAATTCCACATAATGAATTGCACAATTTTTAAGAATTTCCATATTATTAAATTCCATAGTTTATGCAAACATACATCATAAAAAATAATACATCTCATCTAATAATATATTCCAGTCGTGAACCTCACAGTTATTCTCCAGACTCAAAATTATTTTTGAAAATCTACTACACACATAGCTTCCATTACATTCCCTAATTAAAAATACCATCAATAAGATAATATACTACAATAAACTGTGTTATAATATGATTGATTGAAATTGATATTGAATGATTGAAAGAAAGAACTTGATGTTAATACACATTGACTTATTATATAATAAGCCAATGTGAATACTGTTACATTCATTTAATTTCCCACTGGAGTCAAGTGTGACGAAAATTTATTGACCTGATCAGATTAACTATTTTCATGTGCTATACCGATCGTTACCACTGCTCGTCTCTCTGTGAAGTTTATTCTTGCTCAACATTCATACTATTTTTTGTAATGGAAATTTTATTCTATTAAGTAATTAAAATGTATTATAATTTAGTAAACTAGTTTAAGCGGTGTCTTCCTTTGTCTAATCAATGCAATGATCTTATTTATTTAGCAAATTGAATGAAAATTATACTATTGTTTACAATTTTTAGCATCTTTTATCTCTTAGGAATTTGTTATTTAAATTTAAGTTTTTTGAAGAATATAACTGAAACAAATACTGCCAAATAGTAAATAAGATGTGCCCCAACATGCTGTTTCATTTTGTACCTAAAACCAATGTTATTATGAGGCTAGACTTATAGTGCTATTAAAATTATTATAATAAGCAAAATAGAATAAATTATTCTGATATACAATTAACTTGAAAATTAGTGTGCCAGGGAAAAAACGTGTTGTTTTGTTCACAATGGGACAAACTAGAATATACCACTGATCTACTAATTTTTGTGGAAACTAGACCTAATTGTAAATTATCGCAAAATAAGGGCAGTTGTGAGTTTCACTTAAAATTCAAACATCAATGTAAATAGGTATAAAAATATTTATTCAACCTAATAATGGAATTAAACAAATAGAAGTATGCTTAAATAATTAGAAATTAATTTTGTAAATATCCAGGTAACTTCATTCTCATGAAAATCCAGGTTGTGAAGAATGACACAAGAATGCAAATGAAAGCCACAGATATGAGAAGGATCCTGTTGAGTTTTGGGGTGGATGGATTGTGTGTTCTGTCCAAGATGATAAAACCGAGGCCTCCCAGAGAAAACAAAAAGCTCGAAGCCAGGCCTTCCATGATGTATTGGCCATTCACTCTATTCGGCATGAACGCTACCGGCCGGCTGTGGCCGTGTTCGTCAGTCGTTGATCCCACGCTCGGCGGTTCTACTATCACATCGTAGATAATACCTGCAGCAAAATAATACGCAATTGAAACATGAACGTAAATCATGTCTGCTACATTTATATAGGTACTTAAAACTTATACGATTGCTATTAGAAATCAAGGCGGTTCTAACCTCCTGTCACTAAAAAGTACGATAATAAAACCAATGAAAATGTTGTCATTGCCGACGGAGCCTGAAGCCATGAAGGCTTTTTGATTTTTATATTTGGAATTTCAAGCACTGAGAATGGTATTGAGAATAATGCTTCCATTTTCGAGATTTTGGGTACACTTAAAATGTTAAATTTGAGTTTAAAATCTAAGTAAATGAAAATTTCTATCGGAATCGGATTGGATGATTTGATTGTCGTTTGACAGCTAACCACAACCATGAACCAGTTTTTGACTTTTTGTTGACAGTGACTGACTGACAGTAACATTCAATTCAATCTTCGATGACGTGACATGACATGAAAACCTTTTTTTTTTTTTTTTTGGGGGATTTTATGACCTGGTATTTAAAACCTTTAGGTCAGCTCTTATTTTCCATAGCTCATTCATAGGCGTAATATTACGCCTATGAGCACATTCAATTAAATTGTTTTAATTGTATTCTTGATGTATTTGTAGATATGCTTGTAATTAAGTTCGTCTTGTAGCAATTGTTTTAATGGCGGCGGGCGGGACAATAAATCACACTTATTTTCAACATCACTAAGTTCACTGGCCAACACTAGTCTGTCGATTAAAAATTTTTGACAATCAAAGATAATGTGCTCCATAGTTCCATCACTTGAATTACAATATGAACAGTTTTTATTCGCAATAATGCCGAGTCGAGCAAGGTGTGACGGTGCAGTATTATGACCAAAACGCAGTCTATTTATGATAGTAATAAACTCTCTAGTAGCATCTTCCATTCGATGATACCAAGGTCTTGCAGGTAAGCTTTCTTGTATGCTTCCATACCATTTTCCTTTCGTATCTTGATCTTTCTTCCACATTTCTAACCACAACTTTTGAATATTCTGGTCAATACATTGCAAGTAATCGGACATAGGAACATACATTGTATGTCTAACGTCAACAGCATTAACTCCTTCATATGCAGTTTTATCAGCCATTTCATTGCCAGAGATACCTTTGTGGGAAGGCACCCATAGAAAGAAAACTTGGATATTTTTAATGTGATATTGGTGAATTATTTGTTTAATGAAGTAAAGGATATAATTGGACTTGAATTTAACTGTGAGGGTAGTTAAAGCTGTTATCAAGCTCAAGGAATCAGAAATTATTAAAAAATATTTAATGTTATTGATTTCACGAATACGCATTAATGCCTGATACACTGCATATGCTTCTGCCGTAAATATAGAGCAGGGTTCATGCAGAATAAAGCTTGAAGAAAATTTTGCTTGTGGATCATATAGAGCAGCATGTACATAATCACTTGCTTTGCTCCCATCAGTGTAGATAACATAGTATTTTGTATTTTCCTCTAAAAATTTAAGCATTTCTGAATTATTGTTTATTGTCTGTTGAACTACATTAATTGGATGTGAAATACACTGATAAGAGAAAGAGTAACATGGCCATGGATACTGTTTTCTAATTTTAGATAAACTATTGTCTATTTCCAGAAATATATCGGACAGTGTTGGAGAATTGCCGCATAGTAGACCTTGTGCTGTTGTTAATGGTCTTCTTGGGGATCTATTTATATAAGGTACAATTTTGTTTATTACTTGAGTGTTATTTGATGCCAGTAATTTGAGACAGTATCTTTCAGCAAGTAAGATTCGTCTCAAAATCAAAGGCATCACTTTTGTCTCAACTTCCATGGCTCTTATGGGAGTCGAGCACATAGCACCAGATATTATTCTTAAAGCTTTATTCTGCAATATGTCTAATTTATTTACATGAGAACTATTCATATAAGCGAGTGAACTATAATCTAAGTGACTTCTAACAATACTTTTATACAATATAGACAATATTTTAGGGTCTGCACCCCATGTTACACCACAAAGTGATCTAATAACATTTAGTCCTATGTGAGCATTTTTGGATACATATTTAATATGTTCTTCAAAAGTTAGTTTTTGGTCCAGTATTATTCCTAAAAATTTCTTTGAATTGACTCTATTTATAATTTCATTATTGTAAATAATATTTGAATTTGAGGCTTCATTACCAAAAAACATAGCACTACTTTTAGAGGGGTTAATTTTCAAATGTAAATGATTGTTATAATATTGTAATAGTTGAAGTAAGGATTTGTTCATATTATCTATTGCAATCTCTAAGTTGTAATTACTACTATATAATACAATGTCATCAGCAAATTGTAAAATATTTATATCCTTATTATTTACATATTTACAAATCTCACTTGTGTATATATTGTACAGTAATGGAGATAACGTGGCACCTTGCATTGTACCTCTTGAGGCACATTTGGGTCCATATAAAATATTGTTATGCCTAGCATAGATTGTCCTGTTGCTCAAAAAATTATAAATCCATTCACATAAGTGCCCGGGCATACCTAACCTAGACATGACTTGAACTAGTATGCCAGGATCAACACTGTCAAAAGCACTTTGAACGTCTAGGAATACGCAAACAGTATTTAATTTTCTATGTTTTGCATTTTTCAGGTCAGAGATTAAAGAGGTGAAACTGTCTGCACTACTACGTCCTCTACGGAAGCCATTTTGTATATGTGGAATTAAACACTTGGATTCAACATACCAATCAAGACGGACTTTCACCATATTTTCGAATATTTTACCAAGACAGGATGACAAGGAAATTGGTCTATAAGAACTAGCAAACTCAGGAGATTTGTCGGGCTTAAGTATTGGGACAACACACTGTGTTTTCCATGACTGTGGAATAACTTTATTACGCCAAAGCAAATTGAGGATTTTAAGAAACAACTTTTGGGCAGATACATCTAAGTTTTTAATTATAATGTAAGGATAATCATCTAAGCCAGGTGTTGTATTTCGTCTAGACTGCAAACTTGTTAAAAATTCAGACCATGAAAATGGATCTAGTAAAAATTTAGAATTTGGGTTATCATTGTTAATTTCAAAAAGAATGTTCAGTTGATCTACTTCAATTAAATTGTTATTATCTGATAATTTATCCAAAAGTGGAGATATAAACTCATCTGTATATGATTTATTCTTAGGTCTTATGCCTTTAAACATTTTTAATAAATTCCAAATTTTACTTATGGGAGTATTTCTATTAAAAGTGTTACACAAGTTATTCCATCCAATTTTTTTCTGTTCTGAAATTGTTCTCTTTTTCTGGGCATCTTTTCTTTTGTAATTAATGTAATTCTCAATAGTAGGCTCTTTTCTATATAGTTTTAGTGCATTATATGAAGCAATAACACTTTGTTCGCATATACTATTCCACCAAGGAGATGGTGGTCTGCTTATGAAAGTGTTTGTTTTAGTGAGCTTTGGAATTGACATTTCTTTAAGAGTATCTAAATGAGAACAGAAATTATTATAGGTTGAAATAGGATCATGTGATTGAAGTACCAAATCATTAAACATTGTTTTTGAAAGAGCTGTGTATGTTGCCCAGTCAGCTTTTTTATATATGAACCTATCTACAGGTGAATTGAGATGATATTTATCTATATTTAATGAAATCTCTGTTATTGTTGGATAATGGTAACTTCCCATTGTGTCATCATGTACAGACCATTCACATAGTGGTGCGAGGCTGCCACTGATGAAGCTTACATCAATGGCAGAAGGAGTTTGTCTAGGGCGATTTACAGTTGTAGGTCTACCATCATTTAAAATACACAAATCTAAGTCATCAATTAAATTAAATAAATCCTGACCTCTACCTTTGGTTGACTGACAACCAAATGCAATATGATGAGCATTAAAATCACCACTCATAAATATGGGCTTTGGCAGATCATTAATAATGTAACGGAGTCTATTAATTCGTATTCGCCCACTTGAAGGTGGACAGTATACACAGAGAATTGTTAAACTACTATGTCCAGTTGATACAGACACAGCAACTGTTTGAATGTCTTCATAAAATCTGGTATTTAATATATTATACTTAAGGTATGGTTTAATCAGAATTGCAACTCCATTATGTGCATTGTTTGAATTTTTATTGTAAATGTTATATCCTGGTATTTTAAAATTATTATCTTTGAACCATGTCTCATTAAGAAGGCAAATATCAATATTATGTTGTTTTAAAAATTGAATTAATAAAGGTTTTTTACTATTTGCACTTTGAATGTTATACTGAGCGATACGTAGCTTGGATTGTGTAGGACTAGGCCCAACACAATCCATTATGTTAAGTTTTTTAATAATGCATCTTTAATAGTTTTAATATTAGTGGGTGTACTGTCATCTTTATTGGCTAATTCCACCAACGTCTGCACTAGGGCCATAAGTACATCGTTGTTGGAAATTATTTGAGTTTTAAGGTCTTCCTTAGAATTAACTATTTTAACTTTATTTACATCTCGTACAGACTTATTTACAGAGGTATTTACAGACTTATTTACAATAACATTACTATTTACAGGTTGTGGTTTTGGTGGTGGGAGTGTAGGGAAATCTGTTTCATTGATGGCGACCTGTTTTGTTAAGGCGGCACTTGCATAAGATATGTTGTTTTTCTTTTCTATAATCTTCTTAGTTTTAATCGGACATAATCTAGATATCGCGAGATGAGGCCCACTACAATTTATACAGCTGATTTCTGTTGGTTTATCACATTCCTTATACAAGTGTTCACCTCCACAAATACTACATCTTTGTTTACCATTACAAATCTTTGCTGAATGATTAAATTTAAAACACCTATAGCACTGTAGTAATGGTGGAATGTATTCAAAAACTCTGTACGAGAATAGATCATATTGTACATTATTAGGCAGTACATTAGATAAGAAAGTGATGCTTACAGTCTGCAATGGAATGCGCTCTTGTCCTACTTTCTTTGAAAACCTTCTTATTGCCACTATTTCATATGTTGAAGAAAGTCTTGTGTAAAGTTCTTTGTTAGATATATTCGCTGGAACAAATCTGATGATGCCGGTTTTTTCAATTTGCGCTGCCGGTATGAACGCCTTCATGTCATATTTTGTGAGGAAAGTTGTGTTATTAATGAAGTTATTGGCCGTATTATATTGCTTGAAGATAACTGCAATTTTATTGGCATTCACCCTCTGAATACCCGTCACACCTTTTATGTCCATTGCGAAAATATGGTTTAAGTAAGTAGGGCTCTTGTTGCCCAACCTATCGTCGCTTGTGGATTCCACATACACTTTAAAGTCTGTGTTGGTTGAGTTTTCCGGATATAGTCTTTTGTAATTCGGTTTGTAATAAGGGAGATATGCATCTCGCTCATCGCCGCAGTCCAATCGTCCAGAGCCTACGCCTCCTCCTTCATCCGTAGGCCGTGGCCGTTTTATTGAGGTGGGCGGGTGAGACCCGCCCCCCTCGTTTACCTCCATTGCTATTGCCCTTTTCAGCAGCTAATAGCAAAATTTTAAGTCACTAACTAAAAAAAACCACTACATAGAGGAAAATTTTAAAATTAAAGTAGAAAGACAACCGCGCTTTTTCAAGGTTCCCGCCAGCAACATGAAAACCTTGATAATATATACGTTCGGAAATGGAGAACAATAATTACATTTCACTAAATTATTACATATCACAACACAAACCTACAGCTGATGTATGTATCTTGATCCTACATTCAGCTTTCAATTAATTTCAAAAATTTAGTGGGACTAAAACCATCTTTTTAATAAGTAATATTGAAATAATTTTAATTTCAATTTGATATCATGTATTTTCAAGTCAATTGGATTTGGTTATGCCAATATAAGAAAAAAGCTAAAATCGTTTCAAAATATTTTTAAATACCTATTAAAAATTATGGACATTGTTTTAATTTTACAACATTATAACATAACAAACATTTACAACTTTATAACATTCTGTCAATTTAACCACTGTTTACAATAAAATATGTCACTTACAGTGAAAAGAAACGTAAAAGAATAAATTGATAGAATTAAAAATGACCAATCACAGTCGAGTATTCATATTAAATGTTTTGCTACTATTGGCGCATCATTAAATAATCAATCACGAAAAACATTTCCACCAATAACATGGGCCGTAACAAAAGACAAAAAATTGGAATTTTGGGAAGTGTCAAAATTAATACATTCCTCCACGAAACGTTCGTTTTCGTTCGTGGACTGATTTGGTCGGTTTCAATTAATTTCGTAGTCGTTGTTCCCAATTTTTCGTGTTTTCACTTTCAGAGGCGGCAGATGGCATTTTCGCCAATATTTTAAAATGTACTTATTGGTAACGAGTACAAGTGTCACGTGTAGTTTACATTTTATTTAGTTACAAAAGAATGTCGATGTTTTAAATTCGTGCACAAAAATGAACTGTATTGTGGATATTTCTCTAATAATACGATGAAGGGCGGATTGTGTATTATTTACACGTCGCTACTGACAATTTCAGTGCTGTCGAGGTTTGTTAATAAAAAGCATATTATCCTTACCTATCTCATTATTCCGTAACCTTAAGATACGTTGCGTTAAACGTTTATATATTTTTTTCAGTTGTACTCTGTTTATTCTGGTGATTTCGGACGCCCTGCAAGCTGAAGAAGCTAGCTCTCAAGTTGACCTTTCTGGGCTGCATAATGTTTCGAATAAAGTGAAAAAAGTGAGTGATAAAGAGGTGTCAACAAAGACTTCTTTAAATCCTCCATTGGAACCTGATATTGTGAGTGAACCTACAGCACAAGTGGATGCAGACCGCCTCATGACATTCCCTGAGGCAGTCTCAGTGAATTCAGTGACCACTGACGGGTAAGTGTTATAACACACTAGTGAAAGTGACCCTATTGTTCTGAACTATGACTAGTGCTTTTTGATATCAAATTTAGATTCTACATGGATCCTATTAACTTTTATCACCTGTGGACTGGGAGGTCTGATGTAACCTGTTCAATCATGTTACAATACAGGAAGTCAATATTCTGTTAGTCATATTACTTTGCTGTAACACTCCACTTTCCATCTGAGATCTAATTGTATTATTGTTCAAATTGTTGTTGTAACATTATTATCACATGGTAAACAATAACAATGAAGTTACAAGCTTTTACAAACTTTAGTGCGCTTCACATCTACAACTGCATAGCTGCTACCATCAGGTGCTATTGTATACAAATGTATACTATGTAATAAAACCACTCAATGTGATAGAAGTATCATGGTCAAACACAGGGTATTCAGTTGTACTCTGTACAATAATCATTTTCATTTGAGACATGATCTTGGCTCATTTCATCCCTGTAGAGCGAAAATACCATGCTGATAACGTAATTTCGATATCAGCATTATATTACTTAATATCTCATTTTACCTAAAATTGTCATTAGTTAATTTTCACTCTACGGGCACGAATTTTGTTAAATCCATTGATGTATGATATTGTTTAAATTCTTTTATTAGCTGATGTAATTATTACCTAATTTGATACCACTTGAAAGTTTGTAAGAATTGAATAGTCTGGAACATAATACAGTGTTACTTAATGCAAGCATTGTAACAAAGGTCAAAACTAAACTTATTTACTGAGAAACAATACAAAGTAATTAAAAGTTAATTACTCATGCGAGTTATACACAATTTATTCTTCAATACGTTTGATCACCTATTGAAGGAACCAGCCCCTGCTGGTTCAATGGTTCAATGTAACAAATACAATTAAAAAATGAGCACTTTTAAATTAGAGAATTGATATTGGGTCACTTAGAATTTGATGACTTATATTAAATTTTTATTTAGCCTGCTACGATTGTTGGATATTAAAAATGGCTAAGTACTTCCTCCAACAGGGTTTTTGGTTTATGGACACTCCTCAGTTAATTGTAATTGCAAGAAAGTAAATCAATGGTATTACTTGCCACTTGTCTTAGAAGACATTCAAAAGTAACAAAATTCCTTAATTCCAGAAACTCAGTAGATATTGTTGAGGCATGTCCATCTTTTCGATAGCTGAACCAAAATTTGATAGAATTGTAGATTTATTATCATGCAGTTATTTTAATAATTAGTAAATTAACCTCAATTGAGGACTATAATAGATTTATATTGCAGTACGATAACCAAGAAGAGTGTAGGATGGGTAGGATATTAAGTTACTCATCTGTGCTCATCCCACTGATGGCTAACGATAACGTCAATATAGATACTACTTTTATATCACGGCAACTTGATTATTGTAAATGCTCATGTTTCTTAAAGCGGCGTTTTTGCTTTTGGTATAATTCGTAACAGGAGTGAATAAACTCATAGTCAAACCATGAGAATCTTAGACCTGATAGACTGGCCATTTTTTATATTAGTTTTCTCCACAAATTAGTCTGTCGGATCGTATCTAGAGACATAACTCAATTCTGTTTTATAATAACTAACCGTTAACGGCCTAGTTTTCTAGACGTAAGATGGAGATTTCTCTACTTTATTTGAATATAATATTTAATGATAGCTTAAGTCTAACTGATAGCCTAGTTTGAAAGTCGGTCTCCGGGCGGGGACGGCGTTCCAATCCTGCGCGCATTTACATTTTTTCCAAATTATTTGGAATATTAAAAATGTTCACAGCTCTATCCGCGGTTATTTGTAGCCGACACTAAGGGTACGGTCAAATAGCCGACGGGGCGTGCCGGCGACGCGAAGCTGGCGGGACGTGAAGAGGTTGTAACGTTACAACGTTACGGCTCTGTGTGACATATTCCATACTTGCTCATACGTATGAGCAAGTATGGAATCTCGGCAGGTCACGTCACATCGCGCGCAGTACAACGGGGACGCTAGCGTCGCGTCGCCGTCCCGCCCCGTCGGCTGTTTGACCGTACCCTTTGACCGTACCCTAAGAGATAATCAGAGGGCAGTGAAAGACAGTTATGTAAATTTTATATCCAAAATCCTGTCTTATTGCTCCCCTACACTCCCCAAGGAACATACAAGCCAAAGGAGATGTTTAAAATTCGGCCCAGTACATATAGTACCTCGGAAAATCGACTTCTTCGGATAATCTTCTTGCGTTCAGTAGTTTCGGCTGTGCGTTGTCTGTCAGTCACTCAGTAACGGAACAGTTTTATATAAATATATTGATGATTATAAATACTCTATCGATCCAAGGTAATGGCGACAAACATGTTTACTATTACTGACTCCAAATACATTATTCAGAGCTGAATTGCGAGTGTTTATCGACATGTTGCAGTCGAAACACATTTTCGGTCAGGCGCATTTTAACTAATTGAGCCTAGTCTATTGAAAGCTGTCGTTAAAACTATATTTCATGTCCTAACTATGAGTTTCTAGAACTAAAATAAAGTGAGTATTTTACTTTGATAGGCCCAGTTATTAGATCGGCTCTAACCAATTAACAGAGCACCATAGCTACAGACAGATATCTCTTGTAATTACGAAAGCATGGGTATTGCAGTGCTCTAGAGTAGTTTAAGTTGACTTTAGAAGAAAACGAGGGGCTCCGTTGACTTATTTTGCCTACGTTTTTTATCAAATCAAATTAAATTAATTCTAATTTCATTATTCATTCATTACGTAAATATCCAATGGATTTTAATTGAATTAGTATAAACGCAACCGACTTTTATAACATTTTCATCCAGATAGACATGAGTACGTAAATGATAAAATTATGCAATAATGTGGGCGTTATCCGATAACGAACGGTTCCCTGATCGGCATTTCGTCACGTACGGCCCCTTCGCCAGGGCTCAGAGAATGTGCATACAATATCTATACGTCAGTTTTGATCCCTTGATGATTTAAAGAAAGTCATAAATAACCTGAAATATTCGGGCTCCACGTTTTCTTGTCGTTTTCGACAAGGTCGTTGTCGGTTTTAAGTCAGAGTTGTCCATGGGCGACTGTGAATACTTAAATTATTGTATAATTTATGACTATACTCGTATGTATATATGTATGTACATGTTATGTGTATCTCAGTTTGTCTGTGCATTCCTTTCTGCTAATCTCAGAAACGGCGTAGCCGACTTGGATGTAGTTTTCGTTGGTGTATTGTAATAGCTTGCGTGCTTCACAATTAAACCTAATTATATTTCAATTCAAAGAATCCCGACATTCTCGAGCAAACATTTTTTCGGGTGTCGGTCATAATAATGCATAGGTTTCCCGGAAGCGAATCATGGGTAATATAGGGGCACTTACTAGTGAATAATACAACTCACTACAGACAGCAATCCGAAAAAAGGAACGCCTTTTATTACTAACTCCGTAAGTTCCGTTCGCTATCGAACCCGGAGACCCTGGGAGGTCAAGGAGGACTATTCATAGTAGTGACACTACACTACCTACAATACATAGTATCTTTAAATTCAGAAATGGTTTATAAAGATAAATAAAATTTAAATGTGTCTGAAAGCATTTTAAAACGTTTTGCAATCACCGTCGACAAATTCAGTGGAGCGTAGCCACCGCCTCTCGTAAGTGTTGTAGACTAGGAGCCGGCGGACGATTTAGCAACAGACTGTATAATTATAATAGGGTAGTTGACAGTAAGAAAATATTTTGAATATTTCTATTTTTTATGGTAGCTTTATATTTACAAATGCGAAAAATCGATCTTATTGATTAAATAAATCATGATTATTTAATATTTTTGAGAAATAAAATCCCGAAATTACAGTCAGTAGTCACGTGACAGCGAACGCAAATACGACGCGTGACGTCACACGTTGCAAAACTAAACAAACTTGACATAGCATTTTGGTCTTTCCGCTCAACCAAACAGCTCTTCGTTTTCCAACATATGACGTCACACGAGTCGCCATGACAGTTTGACGCGTTTTTTGACGGAAACGTCAAATAGTTCATGAAAATATAAAATAAAATATGTTACAGTTAGTATTTTACTGAAATATTAATATTTCAGTTAAATTAGACCATTTGGCAAACTATGATTTAGTTTTTCAAAATTAGTCAACTAGCCTATTATTTTATTACTCTTTGTCTTTATTAACACACTTACTTTTATTCTACGTTAAACTGAATGCTGAACATAAGATGGGAGCGAGAACCTACTTGTACTAACTATAATTAATAAATTAAAAATTTAAAAAACCCCCAACGCAAAAAATACTTATAGTTTAAGGAACAACCCTTAAAAAGTAAAACGATTATACTGGCACGCGTTCTATAGTAAATCTGTGGGTATTGCTATTGTTTAAGAAGGACCTGTTCCAAATTTCCGGCAACCTTCCCGACTATTAACTGTTAACATCGGCCAATAATGCGGAGAGTAGAAATCGAAAGTACCTCCTTCTAAATATAGACAGCGCCAATATGGTCTTCATTATTCTCTGTGATTTATTTTATTATAGCATTCGAATGGCCCTTGCCCTACGCTCGTGTGAGATCGGTATAAATCTGAATGTTCTATAGAAATTAATTATTAATTATGAATTGTTCATTTCGGGTGAACGAGTACTGAGAACAGCTGCGACCCGCACCTCATCCTTTTTGGGTGGCCTTGCGTAGGTGCGTGTGTGTGATTGATGTACATGGATGACTACGTCTCATCAGGTGTTCGTCTGTACGTTTGTTCACTAGATATAAAATATAATGCGTAGGTCCATTAAACACGCGGCGCCTGCTGAGCGTCTTGTACATAACAAAGTAAGTCAGTACATAAAATGTTAAAAATATACATATTTACGATAGTTTATTCTAACTACTAAAGATCTGTGATCTCTAGTAGGGTTTTGTTCAATTTCAGTTTGATAAACTTGGATACGGTTGCCAGCCTATGACTATAAGTTGTTAGACTTGCCATAGTAACTTAACGCCATTTGAGCTGCACACTTATCTGCCATTTACTACCACATTAATAAAATAAAAAATAAATATGAGTGTACACACAAATTAATATTCCAAATAAGTTTTCACCTCCGACCACCCCGCATCAAAATTCATCCAGCATTTAAATGCCATACTATCGGTTCGGACGTAAGGTCACGGGTTCAACTTCTGCTGGCGTCACGAACTTTATTCTGAATAGATTATGATAATGTTCATTGAATCAATATGGGAAGATGGTGCGATACTAGTTTGGAATTAAGTAGAACGTCCCATGCTTTCCCCCTTCAAATGCAATGGAAACTGATGTGAGGAAACAACACCGGCGAACTACTGTGATTGCATTGATATGTTTATGTACGGGTTTGAAAATATAGACAAATATATTTTCACGTTGCTCCCGAAAAATGGTTTGCAGCGAAAGTAGCCCGTGTGGAGGGACCCGAAGATGCGTACCGAACGATTTTTATGTCTATGTGTAAATGAGTACATTATATAAAGGAATTCGTTTTAAAGCAGTTTGGTGTTTTGGTGTTTGTGCACATCATTAATAAAAGTCACCTTGTCATGTTCTAGGTCCAGCTATAACATATTTTGCACGGCTTGTGGACTTTGCAAGGTGCGAACTGGCGGAGCGCCATTGGACCTTGACAGTGAGTCTTCGCAAAAACGTGTTTCCCTTCTAGTTTGTCGTTCCACGTCGATAAAGCTAATTTGGTTATCCGCTCGATATACAGATCAGTTGATTCCGCTCATATGTTAACCCGGTGATATTTCAAGTTTTCCGGGACGTTATGGACACATTTTATCATTATGACACGATTTGTGAATCTTGATCCTTCGTTACGTAGTTGCATTGGTTTGTGAAGCTATTGACCGGCCTAGTTAAAAACGTAAACTGTTCATATACGTAAACTGCTAATATGAGTAAGTCCATTGGGCATACTTTTGTAAATGTGTTTGACACCTGTTAACTTGTATTTGTATGGGATTTTTGTCTTCCTGATTAGTGATTACGCTTGGAATTATATTTGTTTTTACTGAAAAAATACCAAAAAACATCGCACATGCCAATCTAATTCGTTATAGATAGTGTAAACATGTTCTGAATGTAAAGAAGTTACAGTGAACCCCTCCATTTAATTTATATGTATATAGTGTGTTATTTGCCACTGGCGGTTATTATGCAGGAGCATGGGTCGGATTGACTCAGATAAATCTCCCATAAGGGAAGCCAATAAAATCTGTAATCATCAGAGTACTGGGCCTGTATTAGATTTTTTAAATCTCAGTTATTTTTATTTTTAATATCTACCAAAGGGTTTTTATTACTTTTGTATTCGAAATATCTTGTCTTCTCAGGTTTGCGATATGAATATTAGGCCAAGACGCTGATCCATATTTATGTATGTATGTGTTGAGATCAAGATCAATGCGCTTTGCGTAACGCACCTCCGAAATATCTTGCAATGTCGCATGTCATAAATAGTATGACGCTGGTCACCTTGGCAGTGTGTGCCATGAGATATATCGTAGGCACGATACTATCTGTTACTGTTATTACTCTGTCAACAATTCTATAAGCGTACAGATTAGTTGATATTTTTTGCATATATCTATTTCTGGCTTAGGCGATGATAAATGAAAGTATGGGAATAAGTAGTGGGACATTTTATCGTTCTATTTTTAAAATTTTGCAATAAGTGCAATTTGGTCTGAGGGTCGTATTTCTCAACGATATACAGTCATGAACACGGCAGGAAGGAAGATAAATGCGAAAAGCTTTTCAATTTCAGGGATTATACATTTCCGCCGGAAGGCCTTATCAAATATCCGAATACAGGTGAATGGGCGAAAACGGCTCAATGAATGGGTATCGCATAACATCCTCGGAAGTAATCACGTGAATTACTTCAGCCTTACAGTCGTATTTATTACGTCATAAACCATCATAAAATGATAAGTCGTATTCAAAGCATTTTCCAGTACGTGATTTGTTTAAAAGATTCTTATCGTTTAGCAAACATAGTAGTAGTATTGTACTGATAAAAATTTTAACATTGAAAGCCTGAGCGAGACAAATTACTATTGAATTGGTATTTCTCGTTACGAAACTTGCATTTTTTCTTTCTGCATCGCGCAGTCTGACTGCCCCTGATTAGATCGCTGCGTCCAGCAAAATTCGCTGTATTGTTTCGTGGTAATCGCAAAAGATGGATTTTGAACGGAGAGATCTTTGATACAGCGAAAGTTGTTGTAAATTGAAGATCGAAACTGACGCAGAGCGATCACCTTTCAGCCGGATAGCTGACAGGAGGCCATTATCGGAGTTATGGAGAATTTCATTTCCTCCGTTTCGTTCACCGGTGCCTTGACAGATAGCTCGATCGAATCTCGCCCGGTAAGGCCTTTTGTACACGGCTCGTTGCGTCTTACTCCTTTTACCATGGTAACATTGGTGACAGCGCCTGGCGCAACCATAGAGGGGGTCTTTGCTGCGTCAATTTGTACGTCACGCGATTACAATTAACGATTGTTGACAATCGTGGTCGCAATACAATTTGCACGTGGAGCTATCCATGTAGGTAAAGTACGGCTGACGGTTCTACGCCGCTCTGAAGTTAGGCTTTCGGATATAGTGCGCAGGTATTGTACTTTAGAGAGAGATAGCGGCACGAACACTGAGCGTGTGACTGAAACAAATAATGCTCAAAGTGACACCCCGCGCGTCTTGCCACCATTTCGACCCTAAAATTGCCTTTGCGCAGCGATCCGAACAAAGTTCAGAGCGCCCTAGAACCGCCGGCCGTACTATACTTGGCGTTGCTTGCCGTCATATACTCGTAGTGTGGAAATTGCTCGCGTTCACCAAACTGGTATTCGGGGTATTTTAATAAAAGAGAGGTATGACAGAATGTCGCGACTGGTCTTGTACAAGAAGCCTAACGCGTAACGAGACGCCGAGGGCCGCGATTAGACAGAAGGCTATTTGGGAACCTCCAGGTATAACTTCCTAAGCCGAGGGCGCTCCGGTTTCCGCTAACAACTATTTACTTTAGGCGATACCTTGATGAAAAACAGGAACTTTCATTAACTGTCCTTCGCCAAAGGCACGAGGTGTAGTGTACATAGACGAACTATATTAAACGATTATTTTCCCAGGATATTGTAGACTAATTAAATTGTAATTTCATGGATAAAGTAATCGTTCCAAGTACTAATAGTACGGGCTTGATAGTTTCGGTATTAGGTAACACGATGCAGCTCTTTGTAAATTCGTTATGGTTTGATTTAACGTGACAAAAGAAAATAATTGATTGCCACGGCAGCGTTGATAAGTACTTAAAAGCTAACCCTTCCTTAAGCCTTCAGTAATTTTTATTTAAATAGTAAGTATTGCTCTTACTCATTGTCGAAGAAGAATTTTTTTTTTACGGCTTAAATACGCTTTATACCGCTGCTAGTGGTAGAGTTTTTTGAAGTTTTCCATGCTAAGACCTGTACGGCTGTACCCAACGTTGCAATGATTCTCATTGGTTATATTGTATTGAAACCATTTAAGGGACCTTTGGACACCTGAAAAGATTGCGTAACACTGCTTCAGAAATTAATAAAACGAAAAATTCTGTCTTGTTTAAACTTATTTATCGAAGGGATAATCTGATACTCACGACCAAAATCAGAGTAGATTCCTATTCTGAAATATAATTTAGTGTATTAAATGGGTCTGAAAAGCCAATACACCACACAGTTACGAAAGCGCGGCATTTGCAAAAGGTATCACCGTCGGGTGTCGCAATCGGTCACTCCCTGGCTGTGTTCTCGCTGCTGTAGATTACCATTGTCTCGGGCTAGTTCGTGTAGATGCAATCGGCTTTCGGTCGAGATTGCTACGCAAATACATATTAGGTGAATAAATGAAGATGACATAACGTTATTTACCATGTGTTTGAAATTGGACCTTTTGATACTCGTAGTTACAAGATGTTATCGTGCCGGCAATGAATATCTAAAATCCGCATCCCTTACAAATATTTTATATAAGAAACGAGCTTGACACGTGGCTCTCAAATGATCAATACTTTTGGTGATTGTTGCGGATGTGAAGGTTCTGTAACGCGGAGATCTCTAAACAGATTAAGATGGCACTTGGCATGTTTGTAGCGGATATCCTTCCGATACTTTTCATATCGGAGCTATAGGTTGAGCTTTTAAACATAAATATCGGGCAAAAGAGCAGACGAGACCTGATGGTACGTAGGTTCCGTCGGCCCTGGATATTAGGACATTAGGACTTTGGTGTTACCAAGGGCCTTCACTGACGCCCTGTCAGCCATGTAATAATAGAAGAAGAAAGAAATAATTATATTACTTTTGGTAATTTCTAGACTAAAGCTAGCATGTACATAATTCTATAAGCGTCTATAGCATTAGACAAGCAATTTGATTAGGGATCTGAAGGTTGCGTAGTATGTGAGGTCAACAGACATTTTGCGGTCGCAAATCCACAGTATTTTTATTCTACCGAACTTAAAATTGCAAATAGGTACGTTACTTAGCAGAGCAAGCCGTCTGTATGTATAATGCTGCGCATTTAATCGCTTCGAGGTCATAGCATCAGGCTGATATTCATTAAAATTTATTTCAGTGCTGTTTGCATTATTTTACTGGCCTCGTGGAATCAGTGTGGTTTTTTATTTCTTTCAGTTTTGTAACTCAAGTTAGCGATGACGAAGTTTTCCGAAATTTTATTTTATACCCAGCTACAAAAATATAATTAAAGCAACGCATTAGTATAGTAATATCTATTTCCCACGTTAATTTCCACGTGTAAGCTGTGGAACGAACTTCCTTCATCGGTGTTCCCACAGTGCTATGACATTGGGTCCTTCAAGAAGCGGGTCCATCACTTCCTTCGTGGCCGGCAACGCGTTGGTGACGCCCCTGGTGTTGCTAATGTCCATGGGCGACGGTGATCACTTAACATCAGGTGACCCGCCTGCTCGTTTGCCTGCTCAGGCTAATAAAATAAAAAAAAAATGGTATTGTTACTTGTCAGTATCAATCTAGTTCACTGGCATAACGTAAGTACGAAGATAATATCAGTATCAAGTAAATGTAATCTAATATAGATTCAAAATTGTTGATGCCACTCATTTGTAGACAATTTTACGATGCGTCTGGTGTGGACTACTCCCAACAACTGTCTTACGTTGTCCTCTAAAGTTCTTTTGAAACTAATACGCTAAGGAGTGTATCAATAATAATAATGTTAATATTGAAGTGCCCAATGAAAAGCGATCGAGAACAATTGGTGGCGACAGCTAATCGAATAATTAAGCGCGGGTTCGGCCCAGCGGGCTCCGATACAGGGAAAGTGAGAAGTCAGTCGCACTGCAAATACAAGTTGTGTCTGTTCACCGCCATTATTTACGATCCGGGAAAACTGACATTATTGCTATGACACGAAAGTGTATTTTTGCACCGGCACACCCGTTGTTTATGGCCGCTTAGTGAAATGAATAGTGGCTTTTCTTCGCGCCTGTGTCTCTGTACAACGGAGCCGCGCCCGACGTCGATAAATCAAATTACGATCTTATTGCCTCGTTAGGAATAATTAAACACTTAATGCCTGAGATATCTACTCTTATTGTATGGCTTACGTGTACGAAATTATTTATACCTCGGCAGCAATAGCTATTTTCTTACAATAACCATCATTGCCCTGTGATTTGCAATTCGCTAATATATATATTCGAAAAGCACGTGCAAGTAGGAAAAAACTATGTATTAAAAACAAAAAAGTTTACTGCTGATCCGCTCGTTCTTACAATTCCCCATTCAAACATCACGACTTTTTCTAGTCTCACTCGACAGTCAAACTTAGGACTGTTGAGCATAATAACAAAAGAAAAGGGTTCATAACTTTCCAAACTTCAGAGGTCAAGATAAGCCGTATGAGTATTTAATTATACATGTTGGAAGAAATTGGACCTTTAAAAACGTAGGTGCAATATTTCCATATCCATCTACAGGGAGCCTCAAAGTGTAGAATACACTATCAAGAGGAAATCTTTCGTGGGTGTGGCGAGCACCATTATGTACATCAGTTGACCAATGATAAGTTGTTACCAAACAAAACGAGCACCAACATTAATGCACTGTCTTCTAGGAACCGTACTATCTCAAATTGAAATCATATTGTAAAGAATTGAATGAACTTATGTAAGTGTATGATATTGGCACATGTGTTATAAAACCGCAGACAATAATAACATTATTCATATCGTATTAACCACGGTCTATTGGACTTGTAGGTAGACGTTACGACGGAAGATTGTATTCCTTTTTTCTATATTTAACTGTAACAATTTGCTCTGGACACTATTTTGCTTTATGTAAACGAAAATTGATCGATTAAAAATAACTCCTCTCACGAAAATTGCTGGAGCGATAACTTCGAGAAATCTCGCTCAATTCTGAAGGCCCTGTAAGAGTGGATCAAGTTAGCTCAGACTTGTATCCAACAGTTGTGGACTACTAAAGACTTATTAGACTATCTATAAATTAGCGGATAATATTGTTTGCAATTCGTTTTATCGCTCTTTATTGGCGTTAAGGATATAGCTATGGTCTCATGTTCTGAGCGTACGAACATATACACAGTCACAGGTGTATTGCTTCTGTTAAGAATTGACTTAAAAACTCATTATAATATAATCGTCGCTGGAATAAACCTAACCGAAACATAAGATAGCTTCAAAATAACATTTTTATACAATTTTTGTCTGTCTGTCTGTTTGTTTGAGCTAATCTCTGGAATAGCTGGACCAATTTTGACGAGACTTTAACTCGCAGATAGCTGATGTAATAAAAAGTAACATAGGCTTTTATTTTAGAAATTTCATCATAACAATTAAAACTCCACGCGGACGAAGTCGCGGGCACAGTTAACAATAAAAAGCTAAATAATGTTACAGATAATATAAGATATCATCAGAATGATGACTCTAGGTTTCAGTTAGCTTGGTGAAATTTGGATTCCTCAATTTGCGTGGTGCAGTAGGCGCATTCCAGGTATCCTTAAATAAGCATACCTAGTAGTCCTTAGTGAGCGGGCCTAATGCTCCAGGTCTTCTCCGTGTCTGTGGTTAAATTGGTGAACTAAACTTCACGGCTCTCTACATTGCGAAAGACCTGCGCCCTGCTTCAGCTACGTCTTACACGAAGCTATTGATAAGCTATCCAGAACAGATTCCATTCATTTAGCTTTTGTTCATATAAATCTATTGGTCGCATAATTAATGCATGACTTTGGAACTTACAGTTCTATTCCCAGCAACCGTTAAGGCAATCTGTAAATCTTTGTATTGATTTAGTACTCGAATACGCATACGTATTGCCATTCAATTTGTCCCCGCGATTGATATACGGCGTACGGCGATAACTATCGTACGTACCCAAATGGCGTACGGACATGAAACGCAGATAAATCATTCCCAGTGTGTGTACTGCGTGGGCCTCATATAAATGTCAGCCGGTTGAATATGATAGATAATTTAACTGGACCAAGTTGCTAAATAGTAACTTGTTTTGGTTAGCCTTTAATAAGCTACTGCTCAACAGTAATGAGATTAGGGTTGGCAGAACCATTTTGTTACTGCAAATAGTCATATACAAGTAGGTGCCTCTAAGTACAAAATATTTTAGTAAGACAAAGACCCTTATCCTGCTGAAGTAAATAAATTGGCTATAAATAAACGCTTATAAACTCATGCCATCGCGCTAAGATTCCGTGTATCGCGGACGGCGTGGACAACATAAATAACACATCACACACGGCCCGAGTACAAACATATTTTATCTGTCACATAAATGTTTGCCCCGGACGGGAATCGAACCTGGTGCCTCTCGCTTCATAGGCAGGGTAGTGACCCTAGCCTAGTTGGTAGTGACCAACTAGGCTACGGGGTCGCAAATATATAGGGTGTGCATTATTATGATGGTATAATGAAATTACCATTATAATATTGCATATCCTCGTGGGATAAATCATACATTTAAAAGTATATCTAAAACGATATTGCGCTCCGCAATTCATGTCGCAACACATCCACGCCCGAAAGCAGTAAAAGTTGCTATACCACAGATGTGTGATAGTCTCATTGGATCTACCACCCACACACGGACAAGACCAAGTCACTGATAACCGACTGGAAATAGTAGGTAGAGTTAGCTCCGAGGTAGCTCTCAAACGAACACGCAGCACCAACCTAGAACGAGACTCAAATGGGGACTAGGATAGTTAGTCCGGTACGACGGTGTTAGGACTTTAATTTGTTAGTTTGTTAGTATGAGGACTGGGGCAGAGACTGTTAGTGATAGTTAGTCCTGTTAGTTGTTGTTAGTAATTGGAGTTAGCAAGATTCTCGTTCATATTCGGTCACAGATGTGTTGATACCCCTGAGCAATGAGATGGTAGTCTCTAAAAAATTGTAAACGGTCACACGTTTATAACCGAAACATTTGTTTTTAAAACAATTATTACACGGTAGAAATGGTACCAAGTGTTATGGTTGGCGGTAGGCCGGTAGTACTACCCCGGGTAGCTCTGAGCTCGGGGCTCGCAGTCAACGTGTTGTCACGTCCGTTGATTTTTCAATAAGTAAGCAGCAGCCGCAAGCCGCTGACGACGCCGTGATAACGACCGGGCACTGTTCTGTCGCGGCGCGGTGGTCTATCAGTGAAAGTAGATTATCCCTATAAGGATAAACTGAGTAATAACTTCCCTGGGAACGTTTCCAATGCCCGCCATTATGAAGATAAACGGCTGTCCGTATGACTGTCTGTTCGCGATTTAAGGGCGTTTGTTCGGTTTTCGTGTTCATTTCCCGGCGTTCGTCCTCGCGTTCGTAGTTGATTTATTAACATCCGTTCTTGTTTGATACTGGTTAATTCTGCAGCTTTGTCTCGAGATTCAGAAGGCTTTGTACTGAAAATATCTATTAATACTCTAATTAATATTTCAAAATGGGCTCCATCCATTCTTGAGTCTCCAATCAAACCTCCCCTGCTTGCAGTATACCTTGTTGAACAACGTGCGAGGCTATTATTGTGATATTGATATTAATGAGGATATTGAACATTCCTGTTGCAGATCAGTCCATGTCCACCCAGTTTAATACAGATAATCCTCAGGCGTGGTTGTAGGGTATTTTTACCTGCTTGGCTATATACGCGTCTAGAATCAATAGTAAAATATTTTTTAGTGTTTCAGTTTCGGATTTCGATCGCGGATTGGCAGACTGAAGTATGCCGGCTTCCTCATTATGCTTTCCTTGATCGAAGCAAGTACCTACTTGATAATTATTGTCGAAAACGCCTATAAATTAACGGTGCCTATAAATTAATGATACGCATCGTTAATGCAATGTGGAATCTCTAAAAATATTAAACGTACAGACAGCCACATTACAGTTTTATTATTAGTACAGATTATCTCGTGTCATGAGATGTTACTAGATTCCGCTCGTCCGGAGTTTCTTCGTTTCCTGCATTGAATAATTGTTTGTGAACTTTGATATTAACGTCGTAGCATATCAGACCATATTACTACTTCCATTGAGTGGATTATTGATTCATACAATGTCGAGTTTCTAAACACATAATTTTAATGCCAATTTCGCTGTTTAACTCAAAGATATGAGGTGTTAACACGAGTCGTTATTATAATAAATCTGTAGAATGAGGAAACGGTGACAAATTCAGTTCCGAATTCTAGTGACGTTGAACTATTCAGTAACAAAACAACAGATAACTTTGGTGTAAGAATAATAAAATACTGTACACAATATTAAACCCATTTGCATTGAATGTTAGACTTTGTTGATCGTTAAACGCTATTATTCGCCGAACAATAAAAGTCTTTAGTCCTCAATATAAATGTTTTAAAGCAAATAGGTTATAACAAGATAAAAGTATGCTTATATTGTTAACGTGAACACCTTTTCGCACGTGTAGCTAATTGTTATTATTGAAGCAATTTGTTGTTACATCCCATAATAAAGTCTTTAATCTGTTTATCGGTTTACCTCTGCGTTTACAGCTAATTCTCAGACTAACAGCTAAAAACCGATTTCGATGAGGTTTTCACTAATGTTGTAAAGTAGGGTTAACTTAAGTTTGTAAATTACTAGTAAATTAAGTTTGTTTTATTTCAATCGTTCTACCACAAAAAAATTGTCAAATTGAAAAAATCCCATAAACAACAAGGTTTATTGAGTACATACTTCCATGATCCAGAGGACACGTTAACCCTAGGGTGGTCGCGCCTGTAAACATAACATAAGAGGTCGCGTGGATGACAATAGTCATCCATTTGCAAAAAATAATAAAGCCAGTGTTTAGTGTATATTTTTTATTTCACAATAACAAAAATTAAATAACTTTCATAATGGAACAAAAAAATTAACAGTATTTTAATTATTTAAAGAAATTTGGTACATAAATATTAATCTTTATGAATTCTCCGTTTCTGAGATCCATGTTTCACATAAAGTAACATTAAAATTACAAAAAGTATAATTTATGTGTGGTTTTTGTTATAACTAAGGCACGTGTACTTTGCAATGATCAGGACAAGTAAATTTTCAACTGACAACTTTCAATTTGACAAAAAAAATAAATCTGATAGTGGTACCTAGTCCTCATCCGTGGGAACAATTACAGGGCTTGCGGAATGACCGCCTAAGTCTTGATCACCATTTTCTTCAGAGTCCGAATTTCAATCTAAATCTCTACGTGATCTACTCTTCGTCATTAGAGCATAAAGAAGCGTCCAAATCTTCTTCATCTTCTTCCGATATCCACAATTCGACATGCTGGTCCTGATTTGCCATTTTCCGTGTAAAATAATGATTTATTATAAATTTCTAGGCTAAAAATATGTATTTCATGTGAATTTATATATATATATTATGAGTAGTTATATAAATACACGAAAGTATATGCAGAATCATAAAAAAATAAAAAAATATAATAGTCAAAAAAACTTACGTAACAGATCGCGCGGATGACATGTGTCATCCATCTACTAAGTAGAAGCTTTCTTTACTGAACCGAACCACTCAAAGGCATGGCTGTCACTGACGCTATGTAGAATACCATAAACAATAATAAAATCGGCGCCAGCAATTTTTTTCCAAATAAAAATCTAAAATTACCACCGGTTAAGTCAACGTGGATGACTAATGTCATCCGCGCGACCACTCTAGGGTTAAAACATCCCAATTGTTATTGTTCAACAGCAGGAGTTAGCCTCGTGAGAAGCTTTCGATTCGACGTAAGCGCTTCTAAGTATTGGTGAACTAACCTCAACTCCAATCCACGCTGGTTCTGTCGTTGGGTGCCTCAGTAATAATCAAACACTAAACTTCAAACAAGGTCAAACTCATCCGAAACAGTTAACGAATAAACACCATAGTAATGTGTGAAGAAAAAGTTTATTGTTGAAAGATGCAATGAAACTGGTGAAACCGTGAGATGATCGCATGCCTGAAATGGACATGTAAATTACATGAAAGTGTCCATTCTCGGACGCGTTTCATTGCCCAATGAATTCCGTTGGTGATCACATTTCTCAGAAACAATTTGCTTTTACTGTGGGAGCTCACGGTACACCCATCTCATAGATTGTGGACAGCAGGTCTACGCTGACGATCCCTGTTAGTGTGATCGGGTATAAATTCTATGAAACCGGATTAAGTATTTTCATATATTGACGTGATAACGTCTTATAAATTGATGGGCGCGCACGGAAGAGTTACCCGTTCCGATGACGTCAGAGCTAGCAGTTAGAATAGTTCTGCTACTGTATATAACAAATGTTGAATACGCTACGTTTTTTGTTTTTTTGTGTTTATTTCTACTTTTTTCTTATGACGTTATCACGTAAAATTATTGTCGGACTTTACAGATAACCATTGCTTTTTTTTGGACTTAAGATTTCCGCTGATGACAACTGTGACCGACCCAGAACAAGACTCAAATCGGGACTAGGATGGTTGGTACAGTTACCAGAGGGTGTTATTAAGAAGTTTAGTTGGTCAGGTCGTTAGTATGTATGAGGTGTGGGGCAGGGTCTGTTAGTGATAGTAAAGTCCTCATACTTAGTTGTTACCGTTACCGAGACTAGATAGTGACTAGATAGTGGATACTTTTAAACCAGATATCGTCACTGGACCTCATTCTGAAATCTATAAGTCGCCTGCAGAAACTAATAAGCTTGTGGAAATAATAACTGTAATTGTAATAACAATGTGTGAATTGTGAAACTCATCAACTTAATACGTTTTGCGATGATATGATTACAGTAATATAATGCCAATAAATATCTAAGTAGTGAAACCGATGCACTACCTATGCTGTTTTGCTTTCTGTCACATTACTTTTTGTATGGAGGTCTAATTCTCCATTGGCTTGTTGTTGCATCTTTTAATGGGTGTTTTCTCGTGGTTCTACTGTTTTGTCCTACTCGTAGGACCATGAGGCTAGTTCCGATCGTAGTATATTTATCTGTGTAACTTACCAGGCGTCAAACCTGACACTGTTGTTCATCTTAAATCTTGATTTGGTTGTATGGTACCTACTTTCAGACATGTTTCATTTTAAGCACCAAAACTTGTGACCATTTGGCATATCCATATCATCGTCATCACGACCAGCAACTGTCCCACTGCTGGGCACGAATCTTCTCTCGCAATGTGAGGGGCACAGGCCATAGTCCACCAGTTGCACTTTGTTTCGAATATATTTTATTTTTGCATTGTTTGCATTTGCAATTATTAATTTAAAGGAATAAAACAATTAAGAGACAGTGACAGTGACAACCCTAGCCGCTCACCTATCTAACTTTCTATGCTGTACATCATCTCGTCACAATGCCGCGACGCCGCTTAGGGCCCATTAAGAATTTACAGTCAAGTCTAAATCTAATCTAGCGTACAGCATAAACAATCCGAGCAGTTATGTTATTCGAAATGAATTCGCTATTTACGAGTGTCTCAGGGAAAGCGCACCAGCCAATCGCGGGCCGTACGACTGTCTCCCACACGTTTCTCGCACCGAACACGACTTTGAAAGTGAAACGATGGTGACCCGTTAATAAATCTAGCTGAACAAGCGTCTACTGTACCACAGTCGCAGGGGTTAAGGACGGGAGGTGTCCCGGCCGAGGCCCGGAGAATATGACGGGTGGCGGGCGGTTGGCGTCAGCTGAACTTTGCTTCAATCCATTAATGGCCGTCTACAAGCACGAATCTCTCCTAATAACTGAGAAGGTCTCTAACAAACTCCACGCTGCTCTAGTGCGAATGCTGGAGATTAGCTGGACACTTATGTATCTCGAAGTAGAAGTCGTTCCTTTCTTGCGGCCGAAGCGTAGTAGTTCGATTTTCAGCTATCGGAAAAATTCTGACGAGATTATTCCCAAGCCCTTACCTACATAAAACTATACTACAAATCTCGTGAGGAAACAGTTATTTGTGTTAATATGTGTGTGTGAGCGTTTTTAATACGCTTTTATTAGCTCCTTACATATAATATTATTCTAGTTATCACTGGGCGTATAAATAATACGAACTAAACAATGATACAAAAAAAAGAATTAGTACACATTTTATTTTGGGAGTACCTACATATTATATTTAGCAAAGGTATTGCATCGCGATGGTGCTACTTTGTGGTTATAGCGGGGTAGCTGTGGCATAGAGTAGCAACGGATCGAATTAACGGAGGTCTGTGGAAGAGAGGTCTGTATTAGCATCGAAATGAATGTGAGATATACCTGCAGGAAGACGCGATGTATGTTCGTTTTGACTTTGACACTTGTCCGCTATTCAAGAGTTTTTTTAAATGTTGTAAAATTTTCAATACCTTACATTATCTGTATTATTATTATTATGTATAAAACTTTTAGTAGTCCTAATGTAAAAAGAAGTAAGCGAGCCTGTGCGCTGTAGTGGGCCATGAAGGGGTTGAAGCGATTAAAAGCAAGTGTCAGTAAAGATCGCCTTTTTTGTCCAGTATGTATGTAACATAATTTCGTTTTCCAGTTCTAAGCAGTCGTCTCCCTATTCTTTATAGATATAGACAAAGTATTGTCTGTTAAACGCATCTTGTCCGTTTACATGTTCCGGCAAACTGCACTTTCTCCCATTTAAAATAATTGTGCGTTTAAAATAATATTCCTGAACATCTCTGTATCGTAAAACCAATGCACCATAACATGCTAATTCGTATTTCGCGAGCCCTCGAAATTAGACCTTGTAAATTTCGCTATTAGACTCAATCTTACTTGTCCAGTTACGGCGGTAGCTAGTAGGTGCAAATTTTTTAATGACTAAACAAAATATCGTCGTGTTTGTTTCCGCGATCACTCTGTTGTTGATAATTATAATTAGTATAGTATACATCAAGTTACTGTTACGTAGTTGTGCTGTTTGGTCTTAGGCTCTCATACCCTACCCAAGACGCCAAGGGAACCTCGTTGGGTACCAAATACAACCTGGTGAGATACGAAACTTGCGGCAAGGACGACAGCACTATGTATATACATGTTTCTAAGTTCTACGGCGATGTATGTACCTAAATTAGTAGGTATGTATTCCTTGAGATCCTCTCCGTTGCAGCTGAGGTTGTTAAATAATTTAGTAAATATAACGTGAAAACCCTCTTGCTAGTGTAGATAATACCATTTGTACACACTTTCAGTACACAGAGATACCTAGTACTCTTTACTTCTATAGGTAGGTACCACAAGCATCCAACTATAGCGCCCTATGTTGATCGCTTCCGATTGTCACAATCGTTTAACCGACGATTACCTGACTTTACTAAACTGGGTTCCATTCCATAAAACACCGTAAGAACTACATTACACCTTGTGACACTCCGGTAGCTGTAACTATAGAGCGCAATGTTGCATAGGGTGCTTGGACTGCTTGGTGATTTGCTCGGTATTTCATTATCGTAATTTTTACTCGATATAGATACTATTTTGGCGATCCTAATGGCAGTTTCTTATAGACGTTTCGTTTCTTACAGAAAAAACGTGCTTGAACGTCGCATGCTAACGACCCATAAGTAAGAAAATAAATTTAAAGAACTATGCCAAATTTTTAAGTAGGTACCTACTTGTTGATCAGATAAAAAATCTACAGTGCCAAACGACTAAAATACGATTTCGATCGTCAGTTGCTGACTGACACATTTACTCGATATTCTTTAATTAAGTGTGACGACTGTCAAAAATCGAGTAAATTTGTAAACGCCTTACGCTCCGCTCGTTTCTCAAAACATTTACTCTGCATGTCATTTGCTTATACATATTTGATTGATTATCGAAAATTGTGCAAATCTATCAGCACCTTTAGATAGCAGGGTTGCGTTCTAATGTGACAAATGAATGCCCTAGTCTGGTCCATGGACACCTTTACTACTCTTATTTACAGGAGGTATTTTCCAAAGCTGTTCACATCTTTTATTGTCCATCGTTTCTCCGTACCATTCTACGCGAAACCTTACCCGTCGTTGTCGCTTGTCGCCTCTCAACAAATGTTTGGAGCTAACGAGCTCACGCAACTGTAGGGCCCGCGCCTGCGTCGCGAGAAAACAAGAAAAGTTACTGCCTCACGCAGTCGTAGCGATACCAGCCAAATAAACACTTTACACTGCTTTCGAATACCAATAATGATCTAGGTTGGACCTCTCCGACTCCGTGTGCCGTACTGAAAGCTTCCTATGAGAAAGTTTATAACGCTTTCCTCTTAAATCACCGACATTATCTACATAGGCCTAGTTTACACGCGCGAGATCAATTTACGCTTTGAATTATTATCGGTCTTATCTTCGTAAAAAAATATTGAGTAACGTTTACTTCCCTTGGAAATTGATAATTTCCATATCTACAGTCACGTTACGTCGAAGGCGTTTTAAGTACGTATACACAATTAGATAAACTAATCTAATGGTAAAAACATGATATTTAAATTTAAAGCATTGTTGTATATATGAAATGTTTTCAGAGCTCAATTTAAAAGGAAGTTCAAAAATTATGAACTGGTTATATTATAGAAATAAACAGTTAACGTGATTGTGAATCTGAATTAAACCACTGACGAGTGATTCTTCACTTCAAAACTAATGCGACCAAGCGTACCTATCCTTGTAGTTGATGGGTAATAGGTATGGGTATAGGTCGTACATTGTAAGATAAACATCTTAAGTAAATTTATAGACGAATTGGAAGTACCACAGTCGAAGTCCTAAATATGTTGAACGAGTTATTCAAGAAGTATCAGTACGCTAACTACGCAATTGTATCGGATAAATTACTCTAAAAACAAAGCTCGTGCAAATGAATTTGCTCGCAACGACTTGCCCGCATTACACGGTCAATTTAGATAGCACGAGGCTCTGCAGCCGAATGTCGTACAATTCCTACAAGGGCTTACGAGCTCGTGGATCTGAGAGACAGATACCATTACCCACCTTGAAGTGGTATTTCAATTGAATGATAATCAGATTGATAAAGGAATTTCTCTCGCGGAGGCTGCTTTTGTTTCATATCGAGATCGCTTGGAGCTCGATAACACTGATAGTAAACTTGATCAGCCAGAAGTTGTAGCGAGTATACATTTCAAAGACTCAATTTAAACAGAGTAATGATATGAATTGACGTAGGTTATAAATATATCGGCACGAATATTTCGCTGGTGTATTTATAGTATGTAGTTATTTTCAGAGTAGTCGTCAACAGGTTGTCTTTGTACTGTGTAGTTTCTTCAGATATCTCAAATCAAGAATCTTTCAGATTGTTGTATTTCATGTGATTTAAAGTAAAGGGTTATAGGACTTTGTCTACAGCAAATCCTGTTTAGCGCTACATCTTTACTGTGGGGTACTAGTAGTGTGGAGTCAAAGTGTCCAAAAATGTTAACCTTATTGCTGGTTCAGAATTTTAAGATTTGTTAAAGTTTGTGACGGATTTTGTCTTCCTAGATTGTATCTCTAATATGCCCATGCATTAAAGAAGGAAAATATAATGCTGATTGTAAGAATCTCATCATCATACCTAATCAGTAGGGAAATCTTCATTTCCCGATGTCAGATTTTGATTTTTTTAATATTAAATATACAGTATATGTTTACGTAAGGATTACATAATTGATAAATTGATGACGGCACTAGATATTATACCGTTAACAAAATTCTAAAGGTTAGATTGTCTGTGGCCCAGGCAAGGCCACGTGCGAGCGCTAGAGAGACAGAAGCATCAGTAATAATTGACACCTTCATTAATCTCCGTCGGCGCGGATGGCCGATCACTTTCACTGCCCACCTCCACTGATTGATAAAGTCCATCTATTATAATTACGTGATTGCTCCCAATTTCAGTCTATCTAAACTTACCAACACGACTCATTAAACAACTATTTACGTCGTTATTTCAGTTCAGGGTTTTATGTTAGTAACTACTACCAATTCACTTTATATACTAGCCTATTAAATTGTCTAGTATCTACTATTAGTATTACTAGTTTCCCGCGACTTTTTATAGTAATTTAAGCTTTCCCCTACATTAAACCCACTGATAGGAAGAATTTTCCTAAAATCCTTAATGTATCCGCGCTCCACGCTATACAATCCCTGAACAAAGTGTCATGCTTTTAGGTCCACTGGTGCCTTATCTGTCAGTCAGCAATCCTTAAGCGTTTTGTTAAGTAGATGCAGGTAGTTTAATGTATGTGAGAGGAGACCCCAGCCCAGCACTGGGCCAGTTATGGGTCGTCATGATGCGAAGACACGTTTTCTCCTTACAGTCATCATAACTCGCGGCTATTTTAAAACGTAATACTAAACAAAGAACATAAACTTAAAGCATTATTTAGTTATTGTTGCAATATCTAGAGATTTATTAATACATTTAGTAGAAAATATCGTAATTATTTTCTTTTACACGTGTAGTTTCTATTACACCTGAATAAATTCATCATCTTTCTGGTCATAAATTAAAATACTAATTAATAGCTTTCTTACACTCAAATCATTATTGGGTAGCTAGATTTATATTATAAACATGAATAAACTGATCAGTTGAATTGAGAATAAAATGATTCGATTACTATCGATTTTTTTTATAATCAACAAATTAAATTGTGTTTATCCATTGCAAAGTTTTTGGTTGCCTACTTTTTCTTTCGTCTGGTTGTCAGGCTTGCTGGTCGATGTATAGTCCTGCCTTTCAAAATCTATCAAATTTTCGCTCGTGAAATCGCGACTTATCCGTGGATCCCGATCCACAGTTTGGGAAACGCTGATCTAAGACTTCTACTTACACAAATTGGTTTAACTAGTATCTATCTACAGAGATCAACTTACAAATCGCCAGAAGATAGTGCGTACTGAACTAACTGTAACGCGTGATGGTTGCACAGATAACACAAATGCAACAAAACAAACAAACATCGATATTATCAATATTGATGTTGGTAATCTCGCTACTCGAGTTTTAGAATCGACTTGCCATGATCGTTACAAAGTGGCACCGCGTTTTAAACTATCTAAGTATCTATGTAATTAATTAAATTAATATTTTATGTACGAGATGCGGTAATTTGAATAGATTGATAAATCGATTCTAGGGAAATTTTTGAGACTTGTCATTATTTAGCACAGATAATGATAATCGGGTTTGAAAGTTGGTATTCCGAATGGAGACCCGATTGCACCCGTAATTTTTAATTCCTTTAGCAGAAGACAAATAGTCTTTGCCCTCTCTCAGTGTAAGAAAGATATAAAAAACTTTTTAATTAACATTGAAACTTGTATGCTTCAATTAAATTCTAGGGTTGGGTCTATAAGAAAAACTAGCTTTATTTATTTTAAATAAAAAGTAAAAACTTAAAAAGCCTACATGTATAAGATATTTATGTCAAAAAAAATACTGTTCTTTGAGCCGAGTTTCAATGGGATAGGTCATTGACGTCTTTAAAAATAACAAGAGTAAGCCTAGCATTGATCTTATTTCTGTTATAAATTGTATTTTAATCTCGTCCATTTTACGTCGGTATTTTTATGTTTTATCTTATCCTATTTTTGCAACACACCTGTCGGCATGCGGTCATTTATCACACGGGCGCCAGTCGCACGATTCACACGGGACCGGGACTCATGTTGGTCAAAGAAAGTTATTTAACAGTTTTACAATCTTTACTTTATATATTATATATAATACTAGTTGTCCCAGCGTACTTCGTACCGCATTATGATTAAAAAATGTTTTAGTGATATATCGACAGCAACGCCACCTACCGGGTCCAATTGTGAATCTAAATAATTCTCGGATCCACCTGAAGACACACAAAAAATTTCAACCAAATCGGTCAAGCCGTTTAGGAAGAGTTCAGTGACATACACACTCACACTCGAATTATATATATTAAGATTATAAATGTGAAAGTAACTCTGTCTGTCTGTCTGTTACCTTTTCACGCAAAAACTACCGAATGTATTTTGCGGAAACTTTACAATAATATAGCTTACACATCAGAATAACACATAGGCCATAATTTATAAAGATATAGTGTGAATTATCCAAAATATATAACTAAATGTTTGCAAACCGAAGGAATAAGTTTCCCGAAGCGAAGCAAGGGCGGGTCGCTAGTAATATATAAAAACACAGAAGTAAAAACTTTTGGATAAATAAATAAATAAAATACAATAGGTTTATATTGAAGCAAATACATTTGATGCTGATATTGGTTTTTATAGGATTTCATGGGAGAGAGAATGAGATGAGAAAGTGATGTAAACCCTATTTTGGTGGTTGTGATACCACCTTAGATTCCTTTTTTTCTTTATAATTCATATTTTGTCTAAAGAAAATATTACCATTACCAAATGTGCAGGTGACGTTTTTTTGTGATATACATAAAGACGGATGAAGGTCACAGTCGCCGTTGATGCGGCGAGGTCGATGTATGTAACCATCTGGTCCTGTATGACAGTAACCGGCGTCAATCGATCGTCACCGGTATGTTCATGTATCTGATTAAATCAAGGTTGTGATTGTTGTGATCAGAAAGGATGGGTTACCCAGTACGGTTTATTGAAGTTTATTTAGTTGCGTATTCGTTACCTGTTAGGCTGTTACCCTGTCGGGTAGACAGGGTAATGTGTTTATCAGCCAATGGGTGTATGTACATATGTTTGTCAATCGATTTGCCTTTATCTATCTTCTCTTATCTTTATCTTATGGGCGAGTTTGATTAGTATTAGGTATACTCAATGATGTATAAAACTCCTTACGCTCTTGTTACCAGTCACTCAGACATGCTCTATAAAGTTGCTATAACATTACGTGAGTTGGAAGCTCGTTTGCAATTTTATTTTCGTTTAAAAACAAGTTTCGGTTCCGCTCCAGCGATTCACACTTTTACATGTTATGATGGAAGGTTGAGGCATAAACATAATGCACCAGTTGGCGCTATAAATAACGTGAATATTGTGTTAGTTAATTGATTTTGGTTCACGCGATCGTCTAATGAAATGTCAGAAGTTCAGCAGTGTTAACAACGTAACTGACGAATCGATATTTGCGGAAGTAAATTTAACAGCCTATAGTAAAACTTGTATTGAATGACGTCTGTAGTTCATAAAGATATTTGAGAAAAACTATTAGAACTTAGTGATATTATTTTAAAACAATAGATCTCATAACAATTTTTTGACGTGACAACGTCTTATAATTCGATAGAGCCGGTGGCTCGCATGAAAAAACATGACTCATGCGTCGTTACCGTAACGGCATAGCAATCGGCCTTTGCGTTCGGCAGCGTCCGACATCCGTCTCTCTCCTACTTGAGTGAGCGATGCGTCTGCGTGGACAGCTGCTATACTATAGTACATTTATATGTTTTGATCGAGTATCAAGTGCAGTGAAAAGTGAATGTGGTGGCAATTGTTTATAGCAACGATAATTACAGCGATAAAGGTAATGATTCTTTCGATATTAATTATATATTCAGTGATATATTGTCGAATAGGTATTCGTGTTTTTTTTCTTAAGACGTTGTCACGTTCAACTATCGTCAGTAAACCGACTTTACAGACAACCAATTTTTTTGTTTAATATTTGTCTGTTCATGGAATGACTGATAATAATGCGGTTGGAGTAGATTTAGTGTTTGTTTTATTTCTATAAAAACAGTTTGAAAAGAATCAGATCTTAACATTCGTATGTAACTAAGGCATTGGTTACCCAAAGCGAAGTAGGTGCGATTAGTAGTCTTTGATATACCTACCTATTTTATAAGGTTCTAAACTTATGTAATAAGTCTTTGTATTGCGGTAAAATACACATGTAGGTACGTTTGACGCACATTTCGTGTCATTATATTTATAATAACAGACAGTGGCATTATTATGCTGTATTTCGTCGTAACAGCGTAACAAACCGCATAGTGATTGACTAGCAATACCGCAACACCGCCGTGACAATGACATTGACAATGGACACGGATCCATGTGTCAGCTTGTTTATAAAGAACACACCGACAGATGGTTTCTATTTTGTTGATATAGCTGTTTATACGTAATTATGATTAGGTAAAACAATATTAAACAAGTTTCAAATTATAGTATAGAGTTTCATCATCATTATGGAACTCAGAATGAGAAGTAAGTTCATTCGCTTTGGTGGTAGCAACGCTGTAAAAACTGTCAAGTTTATCAAAATTATATTCTCTGTGTCCCGGGTGGGGCGGGTGGCATGGAATGTTTAAGGTCGGGACTCCACCAAAGCAGAGATGTGTGCGGTGTGCTGTGTGCTATGCGAGAAGAGATGTTTTTCAACTCGGGGGACTCCACCAAAGCGGAGATGTGTCCGGGGCTCTGCGGGTTGCTGGCGGGCGAGAGGGGGGAGGGTGACATCGCTCACTGCTGAGTCTGCTGACTGACTGCACGCCGCTCATATCTCTCGTCTCCACTGCGCGTCGTCCGCGCACAGCTCACATCTCCTAAGCGCCATACAAATATTACACATCTCCGCACAGCGATCTCCACTGAAGCTGAACGGAGAGGAGATGTGTCAATAACACAATTCTATAGCTTGTTTAAAAAACATCTCCTGTCCGCTCGTCTTGTCTCCGCTTTGGTGGAGTCCCGGCCTAACCCTTAACGATGTTTATTAAAGATGTCTTTAAAGATGTCTTTAAAGATGTCTTTAAAGATGTCTATTGGCATACTTAAATAGAAAAAGTCCTTTATTCTTGCCGTTTCCTCAAAGACGGTAGTGATTTGTTCTAGCGATGGAAGGATGCAACGAAACATACAAAAAGTAAATGAATGAATATCCAACAAAGATAAATTAACTACAAATAGAGTAGGTATTTATATAGGAAATATAAAAATGCAAACAAATGTCTACAGTGGACCGTAATTCCTGACTTATCCGGCTTCAAGTGTTAATTTACAGCGCTCTGAACAAACTAAACTAAACTGTCGAACCAATAAGTGCTTTTGAATGTACCTGTCCACTTGCTTGTTAAGTGACCGCACGATAAACGCTCCTTAGTATTGGTTTCCAGATGCCCTGGGAGGTCAGTTTATCGATCTGGCTACACTAGTCACGCGAATTAAACCATTAACCTCCCTAAACTCGTTGACCTCTAGTCGATAGGTGCCCCACAGTTGCGTTTAGGGCTGGGTTTTCTAGTGAGATTGTTATCGAATTGTTACGTGATTTTCAAGTGACATTCTAAACTGGCATGCGCAGTAGATCTGCTATCTAGAAAACATTTAATTAACTGTACTAACAGATAGATTCGTATGTGTACGACATAGTTCAAAGAGCAGAGTAGATGAATGAAAAGCAAAATTACATGCTAATTTCTCACTTACCTATTCCTTGTGAAGGTACAGATTTCAGACAAGACAGATTACCGATACAGATTGCTTATGTTTAAATAGTGCTTTGAAATGTGATCTGTTTGTTAATTTTGTTCCTAAACTTATCATCCTAATTACAAATTTCGTTTGTTTTATTATACAAACCACCCTTGTAGCTTATTGGTATATTATTGGCAGACTGCCATGCACGCTAGTTTACTAGGTCAGTGTCGTTTTTCTATTTATTTCCTTTTATTACCATATACGAGTATAACAGCCTTTAATTATTTTTACCTTTTTACGTGGGGGTTTCTATTTGACTACCCCATTCTTCCTTTATATTGATTGTTGTAACTGAATTATAAATCTAAGTTACAGCCCTATTCTGTATGGATGTATTAAATTTGTATAATCACCAGTATTTCTGATTGCATGATGTTGTATACACATACTCGCTTACTTATGGCGAGTTTCATAGATCTATTTATCAAGGCTAAACTGTTTATGTATATTGCAAAGCTTTTCAGCCAATAAAAACGAAACAAATCATACGATTTGCCGATACGAAAATATGTTTCATATCCTATTGGATTTAATGTAGAAATGATTTGTAGCGATAAGATATGTAAGTTATTACTAGTTAGTGAAATATTTCAGCGACTTTGAAATACGGGATAGAGACGCATGTGGTGTTTATTTCTGCGAAATGTAAACAACATTCTAGTGCATGATACGGCAAATAAGTGAAATTAGATTGTCTTTTAAATGTCTAAAAAAATCAATTTAAAGTAGGTAATTAAATAACGCCACACGCTCATAGCCCCACACTAGGATTCCTTGTAACGCGGGTGCCATGGTCAACACACACAGACAAGAACACACACCCAGACCAAGAACAGGAATTTAAGTTCACTATTCAAATTTTAGCTTTTATGAGTGTCTAACCCTGGAGACATTGAACGGCAGTCGGGACAATTACCATTGTGCCATATGGGTCGTTGGGAAAAAATGTTCAGGTTCTCTAAGGGCGCGTTCACATAGGACGTCCGTTTTACTGGATCCGGAATACTGGATGCTAGTAGCGTATGTAGTTGTAGTCTTGATTTGAAAGTAGACAATTTGTTCATTGTTATGTATACGTTTGGTGTTGGTATTCGGTGCGAGTTTTTTGCCACGCCAAGCGGAATCATATCGATACTGGTTTTTATTTGCAGTTCCATTGCTTTTTCTTCCTGCTGCTCCCCAGTTGCGTGATACTGTGGTACGATGAACTGTTGGGGAAATGCTGTGATTGTAATTGTGAAAATTATTATTATGTTACAAATTATCAATACTTTTTTCTTGATCGAGTCAATCGATTTTGACCTTTTTTGCTGCGTTCGCAAAATACATCTATTACGTTTTTGACTATTATACTAGTTTCAAAAGCGTGATGTCGTTTTTAAGATCTGGCAAAATATGGTTTATGATAATCTGACTTTTTCTTTTTTTTTAATTAAGTAGTATAATTGTAAAGTGATATAAAATATTCCATCAAATTATAACTTTGCATGTGTACCTAACTGCAATCTTCATTTTTATTTTGTAATGGACGGCGAGGTTATCATAATTAAGTCAAGTAACAAATGTAAATGTTAATCTGAAACATCCTTTAATTGTTATTTATGAAATATTTTTTGTATTAATTGAATTTCAATGGTCGAAATAGATTTGGAGAGAAAATGAATATCGAAATCGGATACCTCCAAACATATTCTCCTTCAGTTGTAGTTCGTCCTTATCGGGTGCTAACGGGGAGTTATTAGATGCCGTAATTGGCTCATTAGTAACAGCATGCCGGCTCGCGGTTAGCGGCTTGTTTAATGGCGAGAAATGTAGCCAGCGGCCTAAACAGATGCAGATACTCGTAAATTGATTACGCGAGATATTGTCCACCGGCCGGCAATATTTCATACTTTTATTATTTTTATGACGTCGCAAATAGCTTGTTATTAAGTGAAAGTGGTTAGTTAACGCTTCATATAAATACGAGACGTAACGTAATTTACTTCTTTAGAAAACAGAAAAAGTATACTATAATTGTTAGTCACCGATCGTATCGGTTATTGCATTCATTATCCATATTGACAAGTTCTCTCTATTTCGCGTTCGTGTAAACAGGAATGTCGGAGGTATTATATTGATCTCGTAAATTCCTTTCGAATTGAACATTCCCTAGATCCTAGATAATTTACAATTGCGTAATTCCTAATGAACGAAGTTGTTTTCGCCTGGCTCTGGTATGTTTGGCACGTAATGGGTGTGTCAGTTCGGTGCTGTCGTCGGGGACAACGGTGTTGTCACTGTTGTCGGGTTTGTACTGTTCAACTAGGGATATAATGGTTATTAGGTTTTCGCTGGCTGTCCTTGAAGTTAAGCAATTTAATGACTCAAAGTAGATACTACTGTAGTTTCAATTTATCACAACAAAAAATACTACAAGTGACCAAGAGCAGTCTCGAACTCTCGAAGTAGATAAATTCCCAAAGATAATATTTCCCGTTTCCGAGTTACATAGAACTTATTTCTACTTGTGTTTCATAAATTCATGCCTCAGTATTCCCGACAAAAATGAAATGCAACTGAAATCTGAATGGAGTTGAAGTGTATCGACTATTCAGCCCAAAGATGCGGCGAAACATATAAAGCGCTATTTTCTTATTTTTATAGAATTCTATAAAACCACTCAGGCTCAATAACTAACCTTGCAGTTTTTGTTGTAATTGGCTAACCTTCTGCATTTGCTTTATAAGCCAATAGTTATTGAAAAGGATATCGTCTCCAAGAAATTGTAAATTTTCGTATTGTAATTGCTCAATCCCCAATCAACTAAGTAGCGGCTACCGAGGCACGCGAGGCACGCAGCGGTCGTGTCGGCTGTCACCCTGCTCGCTCGCCGCTCCCCCAACGGGAACAATGCTATAACACCGGTTTAGTACTGTACTCGCGCCAGCTACTCAACTGTTATTAGTACTTGTCCATTGTGAGTTAACTGTGTTAAGGCAAGGCTGGGAACATGTTTCGTTTCGTGTAATTGTTCCCTTAATTCTATTCGTGTCTCAGGGGCTGCAGTCTTGCACGGTTTCGTTGGGGCGTTTAATTAGGAATTAAATTATTTAATATCGTATGTTTTTTTAAATCGCTGATAACTTTTTGGTTTTAATATTTGGTATTTGTTATCAACATCATAAGATATGTCAATGGTTATCAATAATAAAATTTGTAAATGTATTAATCCGCTCGAGAAATCGCCAGCTATGTTAAATAATAGGACATGAAATTTAATAAATGTGATTTTGTAGGACACGTAAACAAAACGTTCGCATTGCTCTAGGTAGCTATCATGAAAAAATACTTTTTAAGTCACTTTTCCAACAATTATACCGATCACTAACCCCGCCAATCTGGGTTGAAGCGCCAAGACTCGTCAGCTTTGAGCAGAGGCCTTGTAGTTAGTCGACGATAGTTTGAAAGCCATCGAGATATTTCGTTAATTGCCCTAAAAATCTATCGAATCCGCAACCTGCAAATGTATAATGTCATGTATCGGGCGTGAAGCCAAATCGAATTGCCAACAACCTCAGTGAAACTCATAATTTTCTCTTGAGTGCGCACCAGAGGATCGCGCTTTGCCAAATCTCCATACTTTGTAGATTACGATTACCAAGGGAATTGTATTGCGTTAATAAGACTGCTAATTGGATGATACAATAGTTCTGTGGGAATCGTTCATATGCATTTCTTGGCCAATGACTTCCGATTTTAGACACTTTGGAATAAAGTTTGGAATGTAATAAGCTCCATCCTTTACTTTGACTAACCATCCTCCCGTGCTCACTGGCGACTGTGACTAGTTACTATCGTCTACGTGTTTGACTTCACTCATTTACATAAAAAAAAACCTTTACTATCCGTACACAGATACCTAATACTTTCAGACATTTTATCTACGTTATTGAAATCTAATATTCACATCCAGCTTTCTATTTCTCAATTATTCTCATAATGAAAAGTCTGTTTATAATTTAAACAATAACACAAGAAAAAGCAGTGGGTTCTTTAAAAGGCAATGTTGTAGCAATACATAAACGCGAACTGTGGTCGCATGAAATGCTCGTATGTTTCTACTGTCTGCCGTCTACTTCCGTCGCTATAAATAATGCAAGATCGTGGCATATGCGAACCAAAACCAACCTTTACTACCGCTGCATCAGTTAAATGCTTCCTGTTCAAACGTAAAAGGGTCTCAAACGTGACATTAAGAACCTGCGATAATTAACACTGTGATTTCCTGGAAGTACCGAATTTTGATTTTTGAAAATCACGTCAAGTTATAGTGCAAATTGAGACCATTATTTAGAAACATTACCCAAAACAATGAGTTTGGGCGGAACATGTAGGATGTATACCGACAGAGCAATACTGTTGCAGCTATTTGCCGCCCACTGATTGCTCCTGCGCCTAATATATCCTGTACGCCCTTTTGCGACTATAATTCTATTTGATACATGGCCAAACTTCACTTCAATTTCCGTGGTTACTAATGCAGCTTCATCCAAGTCTTGCAGCCAGACCAGTGAGTCACTAAGGATTTATATAAGCCACATGCACGTCCTTGTTTCCGTTACGCGTTATAAATAACTTTTGCTCCTGAGTGACAATAACCTTACTTCATCTGTTACACTCGTCGATGTTTTATTAAATTTAAATCTAATTGTTTTATTTTATCAAAAACGATTACATAATTTTTTGGTTCGTCCTTAAATATTTTGCTGTCTCAGATAAAGTTTGGAATTTTTCATGATTTTTAGATGCAAACTTTGGATATAAATTTTTAATCTCCGTAAGATAATTCACAGAAATTACAAACCAACAGATTAATCTTAATCTTATATTTTTAAATGTGTAATATTTCAAACCAAGATTTTCGTTAACTTCTGGCCTAGACAGAGATCACCAATCTCCGAGGTAAAACAATAATTACGAAAGATAAGAGTCGTGAGAGGTGTTCCATCGAGCACTCCTGCTCAGCGCCGTGTGATGCCAACGAACCAGCATCCCTAATTGCGTCTCTAAATAGCCGGAAGTGTGTCACTAGAGCAACGAACTGCGAAGACATGCTCTTAAAGGTTGCGGCGCTTAGATGTCTGCGTCTTCCTTTTGCATACATTAATATCGGTACGACAAACAGATTGACATTTAACATGCGATTACGGTAGTTCTTAAATTGTTCATCGATTTACTATCCACGTATTGGATTTAATAATGATTAAATGTCTACGTCATCTTATACACGCAAGTTATTTATGAGGTAAAATCTCATACGTATTGTTGTTTGATTTAGTGTAGCCTCGTTATGAGTACAATAATGCGCTGATAAGTAATGTAATGGAAAGTGGTCATTGTCGCACATTCATGTCTTTAACCTCAATAAGTGATGAACTGATTCGTTAATAGGCTCTCTAACGGTCAGAAATTTCTTGAAAGGATTACAAATCCAGTTATTTCATGATCCTAATACTTTTCCCTGAATCTGTAACAGTACAATCATGCTAAGCATATAGCTGCGCTCTATTCCATGAGTTCCAATAACTTCATTTATCCATGTGTAACATTCAGTGAATACGCGTAGTAATGATGTAAGCCGTAATGGGATCAATCTCGGTATGTGTGTCTCCACGCTCGTGTTGCGACGCGTGCTGGGTTTCATATTGTTGTTACCCACACATACACATGCTGATAGTATCTTGAGTATTCTGTATTGATGCGATATGATCTTGTGGCGCCAAGTGGTAATGATGTTTCATTTGATTCGTTTTGGTCTGTGCATGAATGAACTATTGCACTATTTGCAACTTCGTTAGTATTTTTAATCGTTGATTTTATATTAGTGTCAAGTTAAAGATCTAAGTTATCATTATTATCACGGAATATCATTTACGATGCGTTATAGACATTGTCCTAATCTGGAATCTTGAAGCACGTGATAATAAAGATACCTTTATTTTGAATAGGAACTTTATTAATAACAATGATGACGATGGTGATAAGTTGTGCCTGCATGACTAAGATTTTAGAGGCCTTGAGAAATATCACGAAAGCGATCAGTTGGGACAACTTGAAGAACGAGTTCGTACCTGGTGATAATGTCACTGGTGATTGTAATTTAATGTCATTCCACGTTTATTTAATTTTAGCAATGCTTATACTGAAATAATAAACACGTCGATTTTGCTTATAAAAAATCATCCTGGGTGAATTTCTTTAGGTGAAATTGTTCAATGAGGAGTTTTAGTTCAAATAAAAAATATTTTATGGGTATGATTTGACAAGAAAGATACTCACCAACTAGTATGAATAGGATTGTAAATACATCCATAAACACATGATTGTGAATTAGTTCGGAATAATCCGAATATGGATTAAACAAGGTTGGTAGATAAATTTAAGTATTTATTCAATTTCGTAAAAGTGCTTAATTTTCACTTCTTCAAAGGCATACCCTTTGCACCCGCCCTCTGACCCCTCTGTCATAATCCAAATCGTTATATTGTTTGAGTGCTCACTGGCATGCCGTATTTAAATAACAAATTACTATACGGGTTGAGACTGTTAAATTAAAGTGGTGCGTTAATTTTCAGGCGCGTTCCAGTCAATGTTCGAGTGTTTAATTAGGTATTGTTCTCGACTCAGTTTATTGGTCTCGTGACTGAAGAAAATGCTTCAGTATAAATGCTGAGAACTCGTATAACTTACCTACCTACTCTTTGAAATTATTTCCTTGTAATATTATTGTAGGAATACTTATGTAAAAAAAATTAACGTTATTGTCCGTGGGTGATTGATTATTTTGGAAAATTTAGAGAAAATACAAATTTTTATCGATTCTGGAGATCAAATAGAATTTTGTGACTGTCGATTTTCTCATATTTCACCGGTGGAAAAATTTAATTGCAATTTTTTCTAGACAAAATTGTCACTTACCTAATAATGAACGTAAGAAAATATGACATTTTATATACCAGTCTACTGTGGTACATAAAGAATTCTATTTATCGCTGGGAATATTTGACAACTAGCACACTCTGACTAAAAATATCTATCCTAGGTGTATTTTAATAAAATACCGTACGTTACGCTATTTTACGCGTGGCGACGACGCCTACGTGGTTCGCGTCATAACACATTAATTTGGCCACTAGTAATTACGCGCTATGTGATCAAAAGCGTGACGTATTATCTGTTGGGAAGGTGTCGTCTTGATGAGCCGGCGGAATATTTTATTAGATTTAGTAGGAGATAACAAATCAACATCAAGTACCTACATATCGACGCTAAAAGCGGAAACGTTGTAACGTGGGTTACTATGACATTTTTTTTAATGCAGATTTGGAATCAGAAAACAATTCTGCGTCGAGTGGTCTCGTAGCTCTATTGACCAATAGAAAATTTTGTACTGCGTTAAAGTTTACCCTTTTTACATAGGTACATACATACATTATCTTCTGAACTCTCAAAAGTTTATCGGCTCTGGTGAATATTTTCTGTTTTGTGGTTTACAGCGTTTCGGCTTTTTTGCATCGATATAACTTTCTGGTTAAGGTTTTCTCGCGATGGTTTTTTGCGTCAAAACCAGTGATAATTCCAATCGTTAAAGCAGGACGTGTTGAATAATTACAATTTTTTCATCTCTAGACTTAATGAACGACCTGTGATTTTCAAGTTTCACTTACCCTATCTTTAGCAGTGAGGCAGAATTAAAAAATTTATGGATGAGTCCATAATTTTTCACTTAATTGACAAATTAAGATTCATATACTTACTCCATGTCACAAACTCTTTTAGTCATGCGTGCAATTTGTTATTGTGAGATATTTGCTCAGTTGGTCAAACTCTCTGTTTGTTATTAACTCGGTTTGTTGTAGGCTAGGTATACGCTGTTCTACACGAATTTATGTTAATAGTTATATTTGATATAACTATCTGAAAAGTTCTAGAATAAAATTCAGTATGATTGATTTCCTTTTAAAATACATTTTTAATGTACGATAACTCTATAAACACTAAAGATTACCCGTGTATGACGTCAACGTCACATTTGATGTATTTGTCCTATTACAATAGACTCATTAACCATTCACTAGCGCAAATAACGTATGTATACATAGAATTATTACAGCTACGCAAATATGTATTGCGTCAAACCATTGAAAGATTTTAATTTGTCAAGATTTTTTTTTTGTAAAATTCGGTAGTAATTAAGAACAATCAATATTAATAGTATATAAAAAAAGGTATAATGTTATTATACTCGTAAGTTCAAACGAAGGAATACTTACATTACTTATATTGAGATATGGAAAGCATCGCTTGAGAAATCCTACATACAGCTACAAGACTCTCGTGTGATCAGTTTTATTTTTCTTTTTTTCTGTATTTCTGTGTATCATTTTTTTTAATTTTATAATAATAGCTTTATTCACATGTTGTGTGGATTAGTTAATTGAATTACTTTAATTTGCTTGCCTACCACTGTGTTCAATTTTGCATAGCTAGAGCAACGACGGACTTTAAAGATTTCAAACATTAGGTACAAGAATGGTTAAAGGATTTTATTATTTCCAATAATATAATTAGTGAGGAAAATAATTATAAGAATGAGAAATCACAGTGCCACCGCGCCGTAGACTCACACATCTGGGTTTACTAATTTGTTTACTAATTAGTTAATTAATACTTTACTAGTTGGTATACTTAATCAACGTAATTGAAGTATACCAATTAGTGAACTCAATAATATTGCAGTACGGTCTTCTATAATTTAATTTCTGTATGCAAGTTGTATTTAACAATAAAGAATTGATAAAACGTATTATGGCATTTATGACGCAGCACATGACAATATAATGGGTAAACAGTAAATAACAATATTATCCTATAATATATAATTTCTCATTCAGGTAATAAACTAAAACAGTTATCACAAGGAAGTCTAAACTTTATGATATCTAAAGAATATCGATCTCACGACCGTAAATAGCGTTAACACCCACGTGCCGGCATGATAAGGCGTCATATCTCACTTCTGTATGCGCCCCCTGACCCGAGGCTGACGTCAATATAAACCAAGCTTGGATTAAGACTAAGTATTGAAGAATGAACCTGCTCCATCCAATGTAGATGCAATCTGGCAAGCGTCCATGCGACATTTTTCAAAATAAATTAGGTTTTCACGTTGTCCAATATAATGATTTTTTAAGCCTATATTATTGTATCGCCGTTATTGATATTAACACTGTTGATGATTGGAAAGTAAATAATAATGACGAGACTTAAGTAATATTATTTGAGAAAAGCTCTAATTTAGTAATTAAAGTGCTATCAATAACATCGCACAATCTAAATTATAATTAGTATGAAGTCGATTATAAAATAAATTAGAATTGAGATACGAAATGCATTAGCGAAATGCGATCCCAGTCGCGTGAATTGAGCGAGGTAATTTTTTTTGTTTATTTTATTACACAAGAAATGAAAAACAGAACAAGGTTGTGCAGTTTCTTAACTGATGTATTACATTTTTATTTAATTGTAACTTATTCCTAATTTGATTGTTTTTCTTAATTGAATTATTTCTTAATGTAAGGTAGGTCTAAACTCGCATGCAGGACTATTTGCCTGACCCATAAAGGTAATGATAGTAAAGACTGGCTCGGTTGATCGGTTACTGTTTAAATGCATTCTAAACGGTGTACTCACTGGGTCTAATTCAATGCATTATTCACTGTTCAGCAGTAATGGCTCGTGAATGGCTGCGTCGGTTATTGATCCGTATTGTGTCAGCATTAATTTTATATCGACTGAACCTTGTACATCTCTTTGTAATGTTGTATTTTGCTTTTTAACTATGTGGGGTACTAACGATTTTTATTATCGTTTATTAGTGTTTGTCTAGTTCACTTTCAATATTTGCCCCCTCCAGCTTAGTCTCGACATAACCTTGATCCATACAATAGGGTCAAAATATCGGTATAAATAATAAAAATCCTAACTTGTTACAATTACAATATTTGTGTCCACGATGATAAAGTTTAGAATCATATTAATCAGACTGTATGACAACGAAGCGTATTTTAAATTTATTTTCGTTGACCTATAAGTAAAATTAATCATCATTGCATTGTTATGTTACTTGGTCGAGTGCACAGCCTTCGATGATTTTAAAAATTAGTAGCTAGGTTAATTGTTTAAAATTAACGTAAGACGAGGCCATGAAGTGTCGTCATATAGTTATTTTGCAAAAACATATCACAGTGGAAATTATCCATTGCCGTCTTTCCGTCGTTACTCAATTTTACTGGTACAAGGACAGTTAAGTCGAGTTTTTGGCGTATCGTTTCGATATGCAAAACAGTGCTCGGCTGAAGTACCAAACTGCTAAAAAATCTTGAGAAGAAATCTTTCTTGTTTGGCTGCAACCCACTAATGGCCAAATATAGGGTACGAGTTTCTCCTTATAACTTAAAGAGGCTATAGCATACTTCTCCCGTATGGTCCTGTGCGGATTGGTGGAGAAGAATCTTCCTTCTTTACGGACAAATATTTGATAAATAATGTACGTAACTTAACTCGTCACTTCATCACTAATCGTTATCATATCGCACCAGTCAGCTGTGGGGTTGACAACCGCAGCCCAGTCCAGTGGGGACTAAGAACTCTTGTTTATTTATCTTAATGGAGGCTTATCACTTCCTGTTAGGCTGCGAGTTTCTCATGTCGAACCTGTTCGCATGCTTCTCAAGAAAAAAAATCATTTTTGCTATCGTGAGCTCGACCGTAACTCTGTAATCAGAAAGTTCCATATCTATTGTCGCACACTTCTTAGCACCGTTCAGAAACCAATTTCGCTCTCGACTGCCAACGCCGTGCTCGCGAAGGCAATAATTTTAGTTTGGCGCGTGACTGCGTGCAGGACGGGCGTGTCGGGGTATCGCAGCGTAACATAATATTATATTCGCCGTCGTGTATTTTACATCGCGAGAGTAACCGCATCCATAATTTATGATAGATCCCGTTTTTCGGTTTCAAATTTATTGTGTCAGATTTTACAAGTTGGTCAGTGTCAGTGCCTAGGATCGTGTTACGTTGTGTCAAAAATTCTACATGTGTTTGAATAGATCTACCTTTTCTGCTATGGTAACCTAGTACTTAAATTGGAATAACTTTATCTATACCTATATAAATCAATTCATTCGAATTGAATTATCATTAAGGTGATACGAATAAAGTTCGATGCAATGTTCTAGTTAGAATTTAGAATATAACATTACTTTGAAATAATCCTAATCTCGATGCCCTAATACTAGCGCTGCGGCATCATTATAATTAGCGGATCGTGTTTTGATAACAGAAACAAATTACATGACAATGAGGTGACATGTAGGGTAATCGTATAATTCCAATAGCATTTGCTCGTCCTTATGAACTTTATGCAACAACATGTCTTACAATTTTTATAAGATATTTGCTTTTTACCGTACCAAGCCACCATCGTTATTGACACGGTAACACATTTCATTGTATTAGGGTAATACAGTGTTAATGTTATCTGCTGAAGCTTATTCTGCTTTATGTATGGACAATTAAGAGTGCATTACTCTCGTGCAAAGTGGAATGCGGTCTAGAACATCTTTTTAGACTCTGGCTCAAGTCAAAGGCGGCTAATAAATATGAATTTCTGAGTCCATTTCCGCTATGCAATTCATTTCAGTATAACGATTGCGTCAATGGAATTCTGATCTCATGTTTCAATTTAACAAAAAGTGCTTATACCTAAAATGTAATGTTAGCTGATACCCCGGAAGATATTTTTGTTCCAAATCAGCAGCGTATCAGCTTAATAGTTTTTTAACAGTTTAAAATACAATTAATATGACGACTGATATTTCGAAGTGAATGGTGATATGATTGTAAATATGTAGGTATCCACTTTAATATTTCCATTATTTGAAATCGTTTTAATATCTTCCGTATTTGTGTGAACTCTTATTTCGGGCTGGCATGTGATATATTTATGAACATAAATGGCATTTGCGAATTCATTAGTTATACCAAATTGCTAAATAAAATACATACTTGAACTCTTAAGACTCGGTCGTCTTGTGCCAATCGTAACTTATGCGAAGTAACTTCGGGCAAGTTCGATTCGATACTTGAATGAACAAACTTTTTGGTTAAATAGAATGCTTCCGTGCTTCGGAGGCCACGTTATACCATCGGTCCCGGTTATACAGTAGTTGTTAATCCTTATTGGAGACATTAAAGCTTAAAAACTTAAAATATTTAGGTTGGCCACTAACTCTTCCATCGATCCGTGTGAGAGTAAGCTCTAGGGCTCCTCAATAACAAGAATTAGTTCTACACTATCTAGACAAGGTCAGGTAAGAAAGACTAAGGTATTTTCTAGCCCATGCTAGAAAATGGCAACCCAACCCAAGCATGGCCCCATGGCAACTAATAGGTTGAGTCAATTACATCTTTTTTTTATATGATGCTAAGTTAATCCTTGGCAACAATCAGATTGTTGAATTGAAATTCAACAATCTTCGACAACTATTGAAGCATCCTCAGGCAATTCAGTAATGTTAAATTAATTATTGTATTTTTCTTTTGGTAATTGTTTTTTAAAACTTCATCCGAATATTTTTAGTCGCTTATTTGGTAGTATTGTTTGCCGAAGCAGATATTTATAAGATATTTTTTCTTTTGCGACATTTTCTGGCTTAGATGCCACACGCAACACAGAGAACCCTAAAATTATTATTTATTTGATGAAAGCACATTATCAATGTCATGTTAAAATATTCCTCAGCTATGTGTAAATCTTCGGGTATCCGCTGTCTTATAAAGAATTCCATATTTATAAAGCTTGTAAACATTGTTGACAGCTTCTTGTTTTCTTCATGATGTTTTTTACCGAAAGAAGTGATTTTTTATTTTTTATTTGTTGTACGTCCTTAAATAATTTAGAAGAATTAAACTTTTGGCATTATTGTTAAATTATTTTGGTATGATTATTAAAAGAATAGATTTTCTTCAGGGATTATATTTACATATTCCAGAGTTACTTAAGTATTCTTGTATTTATTATAAGTATAAAGCTATGGTGTTAAAAATAACCATGGTTAACACTTGAAAGGATTCTTACTTTTCCAACGCCTCAATTCCGCCGTGGCTTCCGCCTAAGAATAGTACGCAACTCATTCTCTCTGGTCCTTGACGCTTATTCTCACTAATTAACTTTGTTCTAATAATAGTCGTTTCTGATTTAACTTACTTTGACGTTTCAACAACATTGGTTTCACCATCACTTACAATAGCAAAGCTATAAGAAGGGATTTTGTGTAGATGGCGTTGGCGTTAATATACTCAGCAAAAGACTACCATCAGTTTTATTTGTTCGTCCTTTTCTTACGTTTATAAGTCCTTTTTTGCTTTGAAGATCTTCACTTTTTCTTATGTGTACATAAAATATGTTTTTGCTTTGTATTTTTTATGTAATTTTTTATTTCATTTGGCATTTAAATAAGATATATAAATTAGACTCTTTAATATCCAAGTTATGTCCGAGATGATTGTCTGAACCTTAATAATATTTCCTACATACGAGTAGATCCCAGGCTGGTCTAGACGGGGCTGGGTGCTTGTAAAGCCTTTACTATCCGGTTTACAAGGTTCAGACGAATTGTTGTCGGCGTTCGCATACTACTTAGTCTTGCTGTGACCATTCTCCATTAAATTTAATTTATTCTTACCATATTCATATACTAGAGTACAATTCTCGCTACGCGTGTTACTTTTATTATGAAAAATACAATACAATGACGTAAAAAAAATCTTTGGTTGGTAATAAGCAGACGCCGAAGAAAATTAAAATGGAACTAGCTTTAGTAAATGTAAATTGACAAATCTTCATTGTAATATTAATTGTCAAACATTAATGTAATCGCTATCATGTAAGTAAATCTGATTATTGGTTAAACGTTATTTCTTTGATGCAATGAGCAATAATGCACTGGGTCCTTGTTGAATACTGAGCCGTCCGGTTTGCAAGGACCAACGAAACGAACGCTAGCCGGCCTGGGTGCTCACCTCCATACCGTACCGCTCCAGTGAATAACGGAGACGAGTATAAAATGACCGTTGTTTCCTTAAAGCTTAACAAATGTGACTTTGTAGCCATGAAACTGTAAATTATATCTATTTCCGTCTAAAAATAATGTGCCATGCCTTGCTGTAAGGTGGATCATCTGAAGAGGATGGTGCAATGCAAGAGATTTACTTTTATTACGATAGCTCTTAGTAAAATATGCAGTTATTTCTTAAAAACTACTCCTTTGATAAATAATATAATCAAAGTTGGCACAAAAAACAAAGTTTCTGAAATCCTCAAAATCTCCTATTGCCAGCTACGTATTTGGGATACGAATCGAACAAACTCGACGTTGCAAATGAGTACGTACAACGAAAAATGAAAGTGTATATCCGATGATGAGTTTCTTGATCGTCAATATTATTACTACAGAAGCGAAAGTAAAATCAAGGTATCTTTGAAATGGACGTGCCATGTACCTTGCCTTGTCGGTCGGTGACCCTATCGTATTGCCTTGTTTGTGCTGTTAGTTATTAAAACGGCATCAATCATAGTAGTAATTATTGTTTAGATGGTAAAACCGTTGTACTGTTCGTCTGGAGTGAGTCTACGGCTGCACCTGCTATGTAGTATTTCAGTTATAATGACGTGATTGTCCGATCAGAAATTCGTAGAAAAAATCTCTATTATCTCTCCTCACAAGTAACAGAGTCTGTAATCGATTTCGAATAGAACGTCGATCGTGATACGATGACGTAACTAATAGGGTACCTGAAACTACAAAACGAACTAGACGTACGACAGACGGTCTCGACTGACATTATTGTTTGTACAGTGTCAAATGTCACGGTTCTCCCCGTCTCACAGTTTCCCCGAAACGTGTGTTTCAGTCGAAATACCAGTAATAACAGGAAATTAACAACAATGAGGTTGAAATAGGTGAATTTTAGGTTTTTTTAACATAATACCAATTAAGTACATAAATTTATTTTTGCTATGTAATAATACAAATAAATATTTTTAAGTGGTCGTTTGCTTTTTAAAATTTTTTTTGAATTTATTAATTTCTTGTTTTTGAAATGTGTCTGCCGTTAAATTATATTTTTAACTCGTTAACGCCTGATTGTGCGGGAACGTCATTAAATTCCTTATGCACATCGTTTCTTAATAATGTCTTCATGGTGATTATCTTATTACTGAAAGACCAATTAATTAAACTTAAACTATTTAAAATATTTATTTTGAACAATACAAAATCGCTTAATAAATGCTTTCGATAGAACTGAAGTTATCAGCGTTTTAGCTAGCATTGACTCCTACTTCTCTTTAGATGTTTGGATACGATGATAATTTTAATAATAATTGAAATGAACATCGCCGCGGTCTCACTTCTCTACTCACTCGACAATAATATGATTCAATGTCTCAAATACGTAATTAGAAAATTGGAAAATAGGTACCTAATACACGATCGAGTTTCGTTAATTTGCTAATATTATGGCAAAGTTTTCATTCATTAGTTTGACATTCAAATTGCTTTTGATAGGAAGTGTGTGTTATATGTACAATTGTACATATACGAGTATATACGAGTTATACATACAATGCCTGGCTTTCAGTGTGGTGAGTTCACTGCTAATGTGAAAGCCTGTAACGCCCGCCGCGGTTAAAGGTTTACCCAAATCTCAGTAGTTTTCATAAAATAATAATGTCCTCTTTTCTATAAATATTCTTTAAGCCTTATTTAAGTGTTGTTATCCACTTATCATCCATAATGATTTCCAATTCAATGGCATTTAATCGGATGCATTCGAAAGCTACAGCATAGGTCTCTTAACTACTTACTGAACGAGCTTAACTTGTTATCATTGACTGATTGACGCAGATAGTAACGAAATTGAAATCTCTGCGTGAATGCGTGATCGACTGCGACTTTGGATAAATGAGTCAAATCAAACGTTCGTGCTGTGTTGTGACAGTAGTCATTAATTATGAAAAGAGCAGCCAAGGGCTCCCCGTGTAAGTCCAGTTTCGTAATGGGTCCCGCTGTGAGGAAAGCTAACGCATCACATCACTAGCAATCAATGAGTTGAAATCTTTCAGACGCAATCATTAGACAACAATGACTTTTGGGAGTTGCCAATGTGGCTCATGTGATGAATGAGCTTTGTTCGTGCGACGGTCTATTACAAGTATTATGTTTAATGTTGGTATCTTAAATCAATGCACTAAATTGCTTAGAGTGTAATTAATCATTTGATTCGTTCTCGTAATCTGCCGTTCACTTTTTATCTGCTTCCTACTTTGTTTATTTATTATTATTATATTCATCTTTATGATTTTGATTTTTTATTTTCTTTCTACCTTTCTTCTTGTAGTGAGAGGATCTTATTGGCACTTGGTGCTCGATTTGGTTTTGTATAAAATTAACTTTTCGGCTTAGTAAGCTTACATGTACCTACTTAATAATATTTATTTTGTTTAGTATTATGAATTGAAATGCAATCGATAATATCAATGGGTGTAAGGGCTGACCTTTAAACCTTTAAAACTAAATTGGTAAGTATATGGGACATCGGGGTAATTCCAAATGTTTGGACCTTGGATAGCTTTCTAATTGTAACTTGGTTTTATCATGTTCCAGCCCCACTAGATGCGCACACTGTGAATTTTTTTACTATTCATATTACGAATAACTGCGTGAAAGCGGCCGTGTATTTTAAGGATTAGGGAAAAGACTATCTTTTTACGCAACTAAGTATTTTCTTATCTAAAATATGTCGTTATCATTTATCTTTTATCCATAAAGCTTTGTGTTACATCAACGATATTAATTTGTTCCACACGTGGCCCTGATATGTCAAAGCCACTCACACACATAATCGAGATTTTCATTACATTAATGTTTTATAAATATTTCGATAGTTGACATTCAATTTGTTGCGGGTAGCATGTGACCAATGCAATGTTTTCAAAGGTGTGCTTATTTAATTTGTACTCACATTCTGAATCATTCACATACCTACAAAACGTATTTTGTAAGGGCGTGGATGACCGAGCTTTACTCGGTATTGTACCGAGCAACCAGCTCGGTCAACCAGGTTTTAACTACGGCAACTACGCTTAACAACGCCATCTACTGAAGTAGCTTTAGTGTTGCGTGCTGCTCGTGTCGTTTTATTATTAAACACGGATAGAACGACGTTTTCTAAAAATGAAACCTAGCTAGATCGATTTATCGCCCCCAAAACCCCCCGCTACATACTAAAATACCCATACCAAAATTTCAACAAAATTTCATACCCCATACATGAAAATCTTTTTAGCCGTTTCCGAGATTCAGATTTTATATATGAAGCCCGGAAACAAGCAAATCTTGGGTAGAATTTCTCGTTTAAAGCTAAAGTTAAAGTATATAAGTCGAGCGTTTTATCTAATACATGAATCGCTCGACTTATTGTCTCATCCATTAATAATTAAAAGGAAACAGATTTTGTTTTTAATAGATTTTCAATAAAATTATAACTTCAATTTACTTTCCGGATAGGCGCCGTTTAAAACGCCTATGTGTACCAGGGTATAATATGGTGTTTATTTAGGTTGGTAACTCCATACAACGTTAATGCCGATAACAATTAGTTTATCAATAACGAATCGCTGTTGACGTTAGCTCTTGTACCTCGACCATTCACTAGTACGAAAGATCAGACTACTTGATTAGCCTGATTGACGGGAGTTGATAGTCTTCGATGTGTTTAAAAGCTCTAAATACCGGTCAATTAAGTAGAGATATCCTAAATCCAAACTCAAAATAATTATCATTATTTTATTAACAGTCGGTGGGTACATTGATGTTACACTTATGTGCGTCATTTGATCTTCCTTAGGAAACCTGTGAAAAAATTTATAAAATCTGCCAAGCGATGTTTGGCTAGCGTAGTAAACATTGTGCGAGGAGATCCGAGGCCAGCAGTGGGAAAGTTATAATCGATGATGAATCGATGAAGATGATCAATCGATTCGTCGAGCCACCGACGACGCGTGATGGGAGACACGTAAACAAGGCGGCCGGCAACACGTGACGGATACTCGGTAAGCCGTTTAGTCGGGCTGAAGGAACGTGTTGGCGTTTACTGAAACCATTCTACATCTGCATACTTGATGTTTCTTAAATGGTAATAAATAAATACTGGTGCAGTGCGTAACCATATTCCTTGTCACTTTGTATGTAGGCAAGGTGTTTACAAATAACTCGATTTGTATTTGATATGTACATAATAAACATATACTTACTATGGACGAAGTTATTACATTAACCGTTAAAATTAGATTTAAAGATTTAAAAACGTGCATCAAGACGTAAACAGAACTTTATTAAAGCAAATTCAAAAAGTATGGCGTAAAACATTACGAAGCGATGAATTCAGAAATTTATCGAATTAAAAACTTTAAAAAGTTTTAATTTAGCGCTTCGCTAGAATGAACGGCAGAATGTAGCAAAACTTCGAGCAGAGCGCAGGGCGATTTGATTTAATTTCGTCTTCGGCATGCAAGTTGACTTGTTTAGTAATGCACTGTACTGAACTTTGTAGTGTAATTTTAAATATTTTTCACAAACATTACTTGATTACAAGCAACAAGCTTACACTCTAAGCGGTATTAACGGACGTTGTCACATGCTCATAGCCAATTCATTCATACAATATCAATGTATGAATATTCCTCTCGGTGTCAACATTCAAGTCACCCGAGAGCCGTGAAGGCCTCCAACTGACCGTTTTGTGGCTCGCGCCAGTATCTTGTTTATTTATAGCCGGGCTGCCAACCGAGAAATACGTATTCGGTAGAAACTCAGCTAGTGCTAAAATTCCATATCCGAACACCGCGTGAAAGGGTAGAGCAACGGTGAAATCTGATGTTTATGTGCTATTTATTTTATTGCTAGAAACTTCGATATTCTAATATAAACAGAAATAAAGCATTATAATATTCACGTCCTTATTCTTGCATTGATACTGGCAATAAAAGCCACTGAAGATTGACGATCTATTGAACTTTTATTAGTGCGCCCACAGCAAATATACCCCGTTAAGTTCAGGAAGTGTCCCCATAGATAAGATATTGATAGGCAAGGGAGTGACTAGATCTAAACCTTTAGAATAATCCATCAAAATGTATGAGACGATTAAGGATGAACATTTAGAATTAAATAAAACGTGTAGTAGTTGTTAGATTCAGGCACCGTCAAGAGCAATATTACCTACTACGGTTGAATTTGATATAAAGTTGAATGAACTATTTATGTATGAATAGAGTTCAGCAAATTAGTATGACTTAAGAATTGAGTAAGCTAGAAGCATGTATGTACATCAATTCTCAGGACGTGTTACATGAGCTGTTCGGAACTACGCGGCAACGGCTCGTCGTGGTCATAAACCATTCAGAAACGACGTGTGCTTTATCTGGGTCAGTGTTCTATTCTATCGCTTTACGTTTTACGGTTTTAGAGGAATCTGGATCAGTTGCCCGAAATTTTATAGCCGAATTCTGCTAAACTTAGTTTAAAATCCATATTGCACTACATGAGTATTTTTAAATAAACAAGACCATACTTTAAATATCAAAAATAGGCTTATCGGTCGTCCGTATTAATCCCAGGATTTAATCATCTTATTTAAAATGAATTGGTATTATAATCTGTTTAGAACGTAATCGATTCTAGAAATATTAATATTAATAATAATTAGATTTAATCTGTTAAGTGTTAATTAATGAAAGTAATCTAACAACGTCACATTAAAAGCTCAGTAGACAGTACTAATTATAAAGGCAATTACCATTAATCACAACACAAATGCCATGGTAAAACGCAGGGCTATAATTGGCAAACCTGAACAACCCAGATCGCTGGATCATAACAGATTTACAGCCGACTTGTTGACAAACAAACTATTATCGCGGATGCTGTTCGACGTCGATACAGAGGAGGGAAAGATAAATGAATCAAATTCATTTTCAAAGCGGCCGCTGCGTCTGAAGTGGCCGCAGCGGTTGCGACACTAGATCCGAGTGAGACAATGGACAGTAAATATTGGGTTATTGCTGGTTGTCGGTGCAACTGCGGCTTCATTAAATCGCCCACGGCCGCCCCCCATTGCCGCAACAAGTGGGTGGTGTCGGTTTCTAATTTGGTCTTACCGCTCCGGGCGAAACTTGTTTACCAACGATTTACAGATGCATTTCAGTGGTGCAGTATTGGAGCGCGTGAGAAATGTCTTGTCTTTAAATATTTCTGTATTTATGTTCATTAAATACATAGGTATATTACAAAAACTGTCAGTAAAAACTGTAAAAAAAATTACACTGATCAGTAGATGAGAAACACCAATGCCTGCTAATTTTCTTCCTCTCACCTTTTTACGGTTACTCTCCATTGCATTTCTATTTACCAAGTTTGTAAAATCACAGAACTAATTCGTCGATCAAACCTACCAGGTGTTCTATGTTTATATTTGTTACAATTATGACTTGAAAGCTGAGCGAGAAATTGCAATAAATCAACTCTGCAGTCATGTCATTATTTGTAACAGTTGAGCAAGTCTCGCGGAACCTACTAATAAGTCGCTGGTATATTCATGCTCGCCTTACGGACTTGTCCATTGACGAACTGGTTAGGCACGGAGGGTTTGAAATATTGGTGCACTGCTTTACAATCGCCTGCACGAATGAACTTGCTAATGATGCCCAACCTAATATTCCGCAGGGCATGCAGCTAAAAACATAATCGATCATCCTAGTCTCGAGACAAGGGTTGTAGACCCTATCGCCTGAGGATATGGAAGAGAATGCATTGGAATTTATGGACGGCTTGGTTGCAAGTTTGTCGCAGGCCCCGTATGGCAACTTGCCCGCCTACTCCGTCCATTGCTCGAGCGAAAGCAACCGTGAAGCGTTGTACGACACGTTGCATTATGTATAGAGTTTGCAAGGAACTACTCTGGGGCCCATACTCTTGTAAATGTGGAAAATATAGTATTGTTCGTCAACGTTCACACGTTAATGTTATGTTATGTTTTACACATGTTATGTGTTACACGTTAATGTTACTTTGAAGGCTTTAAGTTTGTTAACTCTCCACTTTGTGGAATAAATTAGTAAATAATCGCAACTTAGTTTTAGTAGCCTTCTATAACAGTTTATAGTATATTCATAGTTACTGATAAGATGATGTTATATTACCTATATTAATACAATACGGTAAATCTGCAGGTCAGAAATAAAGCTTTATAAGAAAATTACAAATTTTTAAAGGTTTTTACATCTCCGTCATCTACTTTGAGCATTAATGAATAGTATTGAAACGTACACTCTTCACGCTGCACGTTAGTTAGTTAGTAGTTAGTAGCTAGTTAGCACTCAGCTGTTTTAATTACAGCGCAAGGTCGTTCACCGGCACGTGATTACCAGAGTTGTCTGTCACTCGGAAACTTATTTTAACGTTCTCTTCATCTCGCGAGTTGTTAAAGCTTTTAGGGACTTAATGGCAGCTTACGGCGTTCTGCATCCGCCGTTAATAACATCCGCTCTAAATATATATGAAAAGAGGGTTTCAGGAAGATGTGTAACCAAAATGGCATCAACAAGACGCTACCTAAAAAGGATGTTTTACATGAAAGTTCACACGTATTATTTTAAATGTTATCTACTTTTATGTTTTGTTTGTATGTTTTGATTCGTTTGTTTTTTTAACCCTAAAATTTGGATTTGATGCCTTGTATATAAAAAGTTATTATTGAATTTACATCACATCGTAACTGTGTTTGTTTTGGAAGACTTGACGAGTAACAGCAGTCACGAATGTGCCGTGTCTATACAAATCGTGGGGGTTATACCTACCGATAAAAAACAAGTTGCGTCACGTAACGTTCCATCGCTCGGATGTAGTTAACCTCAGAAAGGCAATGTCCGTTATCAGAGTGGGTAAGCAGCTGAGCGGTGCGGCTGCGACTAACGGTTGCGGCATGCGTCAATCTCAGGATTTTTACTAGTTGTAATTTTTTAGTAATTGGAAAATTTTAAGTCATAACTCGATTGACACGGAACCAACTGTTTAGCGATTCATTGCAATATGGGTTTTTAATCGTTGGTATGGAGGCTTGATGCTTCAGCTCGTAGCTCCCAAGCAGATGGAGACGTTTATGGCCAACTCTAGTATCGGAAGTCGTCCGAAAATCCATTAACAATATAGTTATTTACTTATCGACTCATATATAACATATTTTTCTTTTCTTCTTAAGCGAAACTTGCAAACTTACATCATCTTTATGTATCGTAATTATTCCTTAAAATAAAATATTTTCCAAGATTTTACACACTAAATTGAATCTCGTACATTGCGTCGCCATTCCTGGGTCTGCTGGAAGAGATTTCTTTAGGAAAGGATCTATGTACAATATTATCTATATTGTTTCCTTTGTAGGTTAAGGTGTACATGAAAATTTAAATAAATAAATAAAAAATAAAAAAATTGAGATGGCTACAGTCGACATTCGTAATGATCCAGAAAGTATACTTTCAAGATTTTACAACTTTATTTTCATTTGCATGTGTGATGTAAATAGGACCATCAACGATGACAGGAGCCGCTATCGCGACTCGCGTGGCTCAGTCTACGTTATGGTAGGGGAGCCCGTGGTGCTAAATGGGGATTTACTCGAGCGTCACAGAGACCTATTGGGTTGCAAAGCTTAGATGATAAGAAGAAAAAAATGTTATATGATATATACCTTTTCATCGGTGGGGGAAGCGGCTATAGATTTTTAAATATGTAAAAAAAAACTGATGCATGGACATCCTCGAGCGCGTCAGATATTGATAGCATCAATGCCCTACGTATTTTTAATAATGTACGTATGTTAATCTGACCGTTTGCATGGTGGGGGTGGTTGTATGTAAGGGTTGAAAATGAAAAAAAAAAAAATTTAATCGAGCGCGTCAGATTTTCTAAGGGAGTGTTAAGTGCACCAAAAATAAGCTCTCATTCACTAATCTGACGATTTCGATGGGACGCAAACTCGTGGCCATTCTCATAATATGCAAAAAAAATTCGCCATTTTGACATACTCAAGCGCGTCAGATTAAGATATATATGGTTCATCTTTATGTTCTAAACGTACTGTCTCATAATCTGACGATTATCTAGAGGGATTCGCCTAATCTGACAAAAAAACGGTTCACCCTAAAGGCCATCCCTGCAACTTCCCGCTAATTCCATTCCTGGGCGCTTAAAATTGTACTTATGACATTTATTTTGAGCTCGCGGAGTTCAAAGAAATAATATTTCTATGCATTTGAGCTCTCCCAGCTCAAAAGTCTGATAGAAGTTTCATAGAACACTATTTTTGGAATTTTCAAACCGCAATAACTTTTGAATGGATCAACCAATTTTCACGCGGTTGGCGGCATCCGACGCAGTTTTATCATCCTCATAAGTAATTTAAAAGTTTTAATTGATCAAACCAAAAATTTCGGAGTAATCCCGAAAAAACACTTTTTCGGGTTTCTTTCGTTCACGATATCTCTCGAATGAATCAACCGATTTTGACCAACTTGGTGGCGATCGACGTGGTTTTTCAAGCTCAAGGGCGGATTAGTTTTTGAAGTTGATCGATAAAGCCGTTTAAAAGTTATTCCAAAAAAAACACTTTCAAAAAAATTTTTGCTGGAATATGGTGATGGCGTCATGACAGCAGAAACTGGAGTGGGGACGGAGTGAGAGAGTAATAGATAGAGAAAGAGTGAGAGAGGAATAGAAACGCGGAGAAGGAAATATAGGCATCACGCAGCTGCACGCATTTAACTTTATCGACGATTTTTTTGTTATTTCGGCTTGCGGAAATCGTCAGATTATATATTTTTCGTTATTCTTGAATTATTTCCTTCAAAATAAAAAAAAAATTAACTACGCTCGAGAATGTCAAGATGACGTTTTTTTTTACAACTTTGCTGCCCTCCCCTTTCTTTACGTCACTCTCAAATTGTCAGATTAGTGGAATATACACTTTTTAGGAGGTAATTAACTCACCCTACCTTAATCTGACGCGCTCGAGAATGTCTGATGATCAATTTTTTTTTACTAATCTGATCCTGTATCCTTCACGGGCGGCCTTATATATGAGGCTCATTTTTGGTGGAGTTACTTAACCGGGTACAGGGTATCGCCCTGTATATTAATCTGCCGCGCTTCTGTAAATCCCGAAATCCCCTCTTGGGCTCCCCTACCATTATATCCACTTTGTATATCTATTACGTAATGTGCTCAGCTGTTTATGCACGCGCTTAGCCCACAATCAATAATGGGGCTAACAAACCTAGACCGGAGGTTACTCACTGACTGTCGGCCGGCGATCGCGTACTCCGTGGTCAAGCAAATATTTTTATCGGGCGAACATCGTGCGTTGAATTACTTCTAGCTCGTATCTCTATGTAATGTTCGTCAGTAGGGTTTATTTGATAGTATCTTTGGCTGTATGAACACAGTACGTACTTGTGGAGTACTGTTGATGGTATTTTTAATCATCTTTATTACCACTCTTCACTTCAACTCATAGTTAGGTCTCCTTATTCTAAAATACCCTTTGATGATGAAAAGTGGGTATGTGCTCATCTTTTAAAAGCAAAGGATCGATTGAACTGTGCGAATTAATGTCACGAAGAAATTCTTTATAATTCCTAAGACTGTCGGTCGTTAACCGTTACGTTTTAAATGTTTGTTGTTTGTGATGATATAAGTTATAAATCATATTTCCTCAATAGTACATTTTGATACATTTTGTATAAATTTTTTTTGTTCCTAAACTGTCATACCTACAAAGTAATTTCACTATTAAACCTTCACGATTCGATGGTATCCACAGGAGCGGCGACTAATTTAACTTATCCTAAATGCCATCGATCAAATCCACGCTAAACTTAGACGTAACTGTAGTGTCTCAACGCACCTCCGGGAGCAGGAAGACTAATCTGTGATTAGTAATTTAGAACACTCAACATCAGCTACACGCTACAGTTACTCTGTATCTGTACCTCCCTTATTCCATGATAAAATTACAGTTCCACATCAGCAGACCGTTTTTACTGTTGAGTCCAAGTAAGACTTCCAAATTTCTGTTACCTTCGCATTATTTCTCAAGTTTCGATAAGTATATTCTTTTTCTAGAACTATTAATGTATCTTTTTAATGTGCAAATTCCGTTACATCCGGAAAGTCATAACAGTTTTAAGAATTCCACAATATATTATTATGAGGCAGTAAAAGATATTTATAGTGGTCCCAGTCATGTTCATAGTAACGCATGTGACTGATATCTGTAATCCTCTTCGAACTGAAATATTACATTTTCTGTAGCGACAGCAACATAAAGAGGATATCGGTCTACGATGACATAACATGATATCAACCTCGGTGACTGAATTGCCAACTCTTTAGTGTTTAGTACATTCATTAGAGTCGCACTAATAAGCTTCGCGCATTTGTATCTATTAGGAATTTTCCTTGTCGTTAGTTTAGCATCATTTAATTAAGGACAAGGGCGTGTAATAGTTATGAGACTTATAAGGCTTATTTGTGATACAACCGTAGTTTTTTTTAATAATGAACATTATATTCATTGTTCTTAATTGGTGTCTTTCGCTAAATAAAAATAATTTCGTTGTTATTGCTTCTGATTTATTTGTGGTTTTGCTAGTGGTATGGGCTTATGTGGTCTCTGAAAGGGAAACATCCATATACCTGCTGGTGCCAAAGCTGGGTGAATGTTTTAACCGCTTCTACGTCACACAGGTATTCCAAGTTTTGTATTGGACCTAATTTTTCTTCTTTTAAATGGCTTAAGAACTGCCTATAATTGGTTATGTCAGTAGCCGCTCCAAAAATTTGTGGTGAGCCAGCGAGAAATACGGTCAAGGTCAAGATCTTCAGTTGCGGGCAGAGAGTAGCCAGTAGGTTGCAAAGGATTGTAAACGAAATAGTGTGTGATTCTAATGTGACTTTAAGTGTGATAATAATCGTTGGAGAAGTGCGAGTAGTGGAAAGTTTTTTAAATTCGACCGTCGATTTAGATTTTAGACGAACTATCGGACGATTTTCGAAATTGTCCAAATTAGAAAGTACCTAATTATCAGCCACTTTATTAGTAAAAGTACTTAGAAAAACTTTTGAACTGGTGTATTGTTTAATGCTAGTGCCCTGAATTACAGTGCGGAGAAAGTGATTTTGATAAAAAAGTCTCGATAAAAAAGCGACTCCCCACAGTAAAGACAATAAGAAGAATGTAAATGGACACCGTCTTCGATCAAATGAGTGACGCATATTCAAACAAAAGTAAAATAACACTACTAATTATTATACTAGGATCTATGCATAGCAGACTAGATCGTAATTAGGTACATTATAATTATAATCATTAGTTTCAATGTTAGTGTCATGGAATAATTTACATGACAAATAATTTGCACGAAGTTGTTAAAATAAAGGATTGTTAGTAACGTCTCCACGTCTTAAAGTCTCTAATTTGTCACGGAACTGAATAATGTTCAAGGTGATTTTTTTATTAGTTAATGCGCGGAGAAGTCGCCACGATTTGTGCAATTAGTTATTCAACCATGTTACATACCGATGAAGGCGTAAGATTTAGTTTTAGTTACACATGACATGGCTGTACATAATTAGATATGTTGTTGCATAAAGTCAGTTATCAAAACCGCATCACGTTACGCTTTATTAAATAATTAAATACGTTGAAGAAGAAAGTAGGTGAACGTTACGAAGGCATTTACATGTGACAGTCAACGAAAATATTGTGGACATTTGAGATACTTACCAAGGGTATTTGCCAACGCATTTCTGGCGAAGGGAATCTTATTAGGCTTAATAAACAGAGGGCCTATTACTGTTTTTCTTTATAGCTTTTTTCCTAATAAATACGTACTTGTCAGACATACTGTTTTTATTTTCTGTAGCACGAGTGAAATGAATTGACTCGTCAAGCTCACCTCATCGCTTTTCCGCTATACCGCAAAAGCGTAGAGTAGTTTTTAGAAACAAAATGCATTAGGTATCTCTCACTCTCTATTTGGAAAAAAGTTAAAAGAATTACTATAATAATAATCTATCGATTATCTTCATTCCAGAAAGATTAGTGTTAATTTTTCTTCAAACTGCATTTTTGCATTTGAATTCCGAATTCATTGACTGGAACATTGCGATAATGTGTAGAAAATGTGGTCAGATATAAAAAAGCGAACTTCTTATGTGTGCTAATCGCGTTCGGATACGCGGACTGGATTCGAAAACGAGTGAATTGGTGCGATACGGATAATTTGTACTTGGAAACTTGGAAGTTGGAAGACTCGTTGGTTTGGTGGCGGAGCGAGGGGCGCCTGTTCGGTGTTACCGTGATAGGTGGTGCGAGACGCCAATGCGGCGGCGGCGCGGGCGCGATGTCGCCGCCGCGGGCGCTGCTGGCGGCTCTGCTGCTGTGCCAACTGCTGTCGTACGGTGGCCACCAGGGGCTCACCAAAATATTTTACACGTAAGACGTAAATTGTTATAAGTTGTCGCCGAGCTTTGCGGTCACTCTGATCGCGTCGCGTACTACGCGTGTTTCGAATTGTGATGGAATTCAGAGTGGTCAACAAGTTGGTGCTTAAAAATTATAAATATACCTTATATAAAAGTGTACCTTAGTAACAATATGGAAGCATATTTAAATGGTTAAAGCCTTAAAGTTCTAAAATTGCTGTTACAAAGATTTCGATACTTAACTAATGAGTTACTGGATCATGAGGAAACCTAGTTGACTGATGTCGAGTTCCATTGCTTTCAATTCGCAGTATACACTGCTGACATAAAAGTTATTTCCCTACGGGCAGCTCAGTAACTCACTTGACGTACGATTATCGATGGAGATTGTTTTGAAATACGGATTCTGAACCACCTTAGAGATGTTATCTCCGCCGCCATCGGGGTGGGGCGACGCTAAAATTGATAGAGTAGCCCTTATCTTATAAAAGTGAATTCTGTGGGCTATCCGGAGGGATCATTGACATCATTTCGCTCTAGAAATTACTTGTTGGACATTTAGCGCGAATGAATGAAACTATTAAATAGACACTGGATAAGTCTAACTAAAGTTTAATTCATTTTCACAAGAGCTGTTGATTTTTTTCTCTCTTACATTATCCTCCAACCTCAAACCTCAAATCAAATATGAGTGTTTTTATAGTTTAAGTAAATTTTCTCATTTTACCCTGACCACCGACCACACAGCGGTGACCCTGAATAACAAAATAGTATTGTGTTATTTACACATATTGACATATACCTAAACATTAGAAAGTTAATTTAGTTGGTAGGTGAGGTTTATGTGACTATTGAAGCGAAAACAATATTTTATTGGAATGTTATTTCATCGCATGACCAATGTTATATCACGCAAGGGTGTTTTATAATTTAATACACAAAAACACTTTCATTGTTTTTACTTACCTAAATATAAAACGAACTCTGTTCCAGTTTTTCATGGTTTTCAAACATTCAACTAGTTATATTTCACCAATAAATACATGATTAAATTAACGACCCCGTAGTAGCCTACCGGGTACTGACCCTGCATGCTAAGCAGGGGTTCCGGGTTCGGGGCCCGGCGGGTGCAGATATTTAATAAGGTTACACTGACTGTATGAGCCTAAAACAAATATAACAACACTATCTCAGTGTCGGGGGTTCATTGATCGGTCTACTTAGCTTAATATCGTAAACAGGACACTAAGACAACAGGATAGTGATTATAATTAGTATAGTGACGTCCGCCGCGATAACTGTATCCTGTCCTCCAGGATCTAACTGTCCCTTAATGTGTGTGACGGTATTTACAAATGTTTACAGTGGGGCTACACATAAATTGCTACTCGATTATTGACACTAATTATGCATTTGGAGTGTGCGCAGGAATTGTTCGGAGGTAATTCCCCTATCCCCGTTCCTCCATCGAACAACTCGACGTACGACGAGTGAACATCTCGTCACATCGGGAAATAATGTCGTGAATTACCAGATTTTAAAGCAACCCTGTGTTTCGGTCTGAAAGTTCAGCAGTTTCTGAAAGTTCGGCTTATAAAATGGGCGATCCTGTCAGTCAGAAGTAGAAATTACCGTGACTGACTTCAATTAGGATTGTGGTTGTATCTTGAGGTTGGTTGCAGTGGTCAAGGGTTGTAGTGGCTGCTTATCGTATCGACTCGTATAGACTACCTGCGCCATAATCAAGTAAACAGTAGGTACTTGAATTCAATGGGTACAAGTGATAAATAAATACAATGTTGTCATAGTATTATTATGTACTATTATAAAATTGTAAGTTCTAGGCTATGTTGCATGAATTTTCATTAAATTTTTGCGTGGAGGGAATTCTCTATGTTTAATGCTATTACTTTATTTATGAGTGAGTGTTTAAATTTTTTTTGCTCTGTTTATCACACTGTAATTTTTGTACCAATTTTCACACGATTTGAGTGACCTAAAAGGCTGTAGAAATACTAGAAATAGAAAATTCATGAATGAATTCGTGTTTAGAAACTTCTATATTATAACAACCTAAGGTTTTGTTTTAATAATTGAACAATTTTTATTGTTTAAATGTAAGTGTAATTTTCAATTAAATTCCTATATAAATCATGAACTAGAAATCCAGCTTTATTTTTGCAACAAACTAATAAAATAAACAATCCCTAGAAAGAGATTACTCAATTGCGGCGAATAAAGTCGCTGGCAATATTTCTTCGGGTTCTAACGGGGTTTTAACACGAATATTTTATGATGCAACCATCATATATAACAAAAGTTCCTGGCATAGATATATGATGCTCACTTTTTAAAGTTGTATGATGCAAGAAAACGCTGTAATATGTAACTGTCGCGGCGAGCCTGACGAATATATGTACCTCGTTTGTTACTTGTTCATGGCTGTCATAACAAGGGTGCTCCGCTCCATAAATTATATGAATTTCGTTCAATTGAGACAATCATTGCGCCAATCGGGGAGATGTGGGAATAAATAGAATAACAGAGGACGCCTTCGCTTACGTAATATAGAAATATTTAGTTGACCCGCCGACTCTGTTCAGAACAGAGATTTAGTCATCGAGATATAAGTACTGTACGTTAGTACTTATATCTCGATGGATTTAGTTTACTTGGTGATGTCTCGCTGTTTTGTTTTCGCTCCTTTGAGCGTTTTTGATGAGCAATCGTCGTGTAATAGATTTTGTTTTGTTTTGTTAAGAAACAAAGAACGAAAGTAATAATACTAAAACTAGGTACAATAACAATACCGTAAAACATAACTATAAATAAAATGAATGTTAGACTGAAGCACCAGTTGACGGTTCACTCGGTTTTTAAGCCGGAGCTAAATACCTAAGTGAGACCCTAAATTGAAAATGTATGAAAATCATTGGCAGTTAGGATTTATGCATTGCTCTACTGCACACACGAGCTCATTACGTGCCTATTATTAACTTTTAATTGATTTATTACTTATATCCCTTTGACCGATTTCGTTACGTATTTTAGCTTGTGTTGTTACGATATAATCGATTTGTTTTCCGGCAATATTGTGTGAAACGGGGCGCATGGTACAAGACTTAACACATTCGTTGCGGCGATCGTAATTTTCTATGGAAAAATGCGACGTACACGAGCTCCACAGCGAACGTGTTAAACTTACTAACAAATATTTTTGAAAGTATTTTATTAATACGACCATTTTCTGTCGTTGCAGATTACCTGACACCGGGCAGCCTCCAATACTCATCTCCTTGACAGAAAACACGAAACTGGATCTCCGAAGCGCCGATGAGTTATTGTTCGTCAATGACTCCGAGCATAACGAAACCCAGACCTTCGCCCTCGCAGATGATGAGACGGAAGAGCGGCATATGGCAGCGGAGGGAGCAGAAAAGGAAACGACAGAACCAAGGCTCGTGGTCAAGGCGAAACCGATGCATGAAGTGAGGCAAACCGAAGACGCATTTCAAAGTACAATTCCTATACCAGATTTGGAAAGTGTAACAGAATCTCAGTTAGAAGAGAAGGAGCGAGAAGAGAACATTCCTATCAAACCTGAAACACCACAAGAGGACATACCCTCTTTCTCGGAGTGGGCACAGAAGCAATTGGCCGAAGCCGAGAAGCAAGACACCGTGCTGAATCATTCGAGTCAACCTAGTCATAGTAATACAAATTTTAGCAGCAAAAGCACGAAACTGCGGTCGAAAAATTACGCTTCCCTAGCGTGCGGTGCCAAGGTTGTTGCTGTTAACCCTGAAGCTGGATCACCCAGCTCAATATTGTCACCAAATAGGGACGAATACATGCTTAATACATGCAACAGTCGCATTTGGTTCGTAGTCGAACTCTGTGAAGCTGTGCAAGCTCAGAAGATAGAAATAGCCAATTTCGAATTGTTCTCTTCTACTCCCAAAGACATCGCTGTGTATTTCAGCGATCGGTTCCCTACCCGAGAATGGGCCAGCGTTGGTCAGTTTACAGCCCAAGATATGAGAGATGTACAAAGTTTCGACTTATTTCCACATATATTTGGAAAATTTATCAAAGTTGAGATGCTCTCGCACCATGGTTCTGAACATTACTGTCCGATTTCGCTATTCAAAGTATATGGAACGTCTGAATTCGAGGTTCTTGAAAAAGAAAGCTCACAACACACTGCTCATATCGATGAAGATGAAGATGATGACATAATAGATGTTCCTGACATACCTGCAGTAGAATCTGAACCATCGAAAAATCTTTTCGGGTCTGCTAGAGATGCAGTTATGTCGATAATGAAGAAGGCTGCTCAAGCGTTAGTTAAGACAGAAGTTCCTAAGAATATATCTAGTGAGCATAACGACACATCAACAGATAACGTGTACAAACAGTGTTGCTCGCCCAGCCATATTATAGTGTGTGATAATTGTAGTGAAACTTTATATAATGAGGTGTATGAACTCCTTAGCTGTAGCTCGGACAAATTAACCAATTTAGTGCGTCAAGTGTTCCTAAGAGATACTTTAAAGTGTACAGGTATATGTCAACAATATGGTTTAGATTTTAAAAGTACAAAAATTATAGAATTCGGTGAGGAGCGCGTCGCTTATATGAACGCTTTGTTCCCGCCAAAATATTTAGCTGCACTATGTAATATGCTCGCCATAAAAGAGAAGAAGGTTGTCCTAAACACCAGTTTCGAAGCTGAGATGAATGTTACCACTAATGTGACCGTAGATGAGTCTCCGCAGAATTCAAGTGAAACAAATGTAGAACAAGAAATTAAAGCTGTGCCTATAAAAACTGAACCTGAAGATGATAAAATAAATGAAACAGTTCACGCAGAAGAGAAAACAGTTGTACCTGAGCAAACAAATCAAAGCGTCCCGATTGATCTGCCCGCTGAAGAAAATGTCGTAGATGATAAAAGACAAGATTCCCAAGTAGTTATGGAAGAACCATTAGTGTCAGAACCACAAGAAGAACCCGCTGTTGTCGTAGATACGAATATAGAAAATGATAGAGACATAACTAAACCTGAAAATAAAAATGAAAAGACTGATTACAATACAGAAAAACCAAAGGAAATCATTACAAATCCAAGCGACGAGATGAACGATCAGATTTTGATTGATAACGACAACTTTATATCTGATATCGACCAGATAGCTGTAGATCCCGCACCTTCGGGGGCGCAAGCTTCGGTAAATCAGAATCAAGCTCAGTCTACACTACAGAAAGAGTCTGTTTTCCTGCGATTATCAAATAGAGTTAAGGTCAGTATTAACATACTCTAGTAATATTGTAGTTGTTAAGGTAACTTAAACTTAATTAAATATGTTGGACGGAAGCAGGAAAGAAGAAGTAGTCCAGCATTTGTTAAATAGTCGTGTAACATCACTAGTTAATTTGAACTAATACCTCCTAAAGCTGCAATTTCTACACAAAAATGAGAAATCTGATACCCACCGCATAGCGTATCCTTTACAATCCGCAAATATTTAGGTATTCTACTCTATATCGGCTATTAACTGTCCCGGTCATATTTTTTAGCTTACATTTTAGAAACGAGTGGCAATTTCTTCTTGTCTTGTCCTCAATAAATAAAACGAAAACATGAAATGTGCTAAATAAATAATATTAGTGCAGACATTTACTAGACATTTACTACATTTATAAATGCAGACATTTACTAGCGTGTATTAATATTTATTTTGTATTTCCAGACACTTGAAAGAAACATGTCGCTTTCGGGACAGTATCTCGAGGAGCTGAGCAGGCGGTACAAGAAACAAGTTGAGGAAATGCAGAAATCCTTCGAAAAGACCATGGTGCAGATGACTGAGGAGCGTCGCAAGAGCAACGAGCGAGAACAGAAGTATCTCGAACAAATGACGACCATACAGGAGCAGTTGACTAAAGCAACTGTCGCAATCCAGGTACTGATGGAAGAAAGAGACAGCTGGTTCGGAAACTTAACGCTCTTCAAGTTCCTCGTATACCAATCCATAATCATTGCCGTAGTTGTATACTATATATCGACACGAAAAAGAAGAGAATCGGTCGTGGTTGTACCCATTCCGAAGAAAGTTAAAAAGAAGCAAGATAAATTTAGGAGAAAATCCGTCGAAGGCGTCAGCGGACACGCCACTCCGTCGGTTAAAAAGCGGAGACCAAGCGAGGAAGCCTTCCGAATAGCGAGGCTGTCCACAGACGATATAGACAAGGAACCCGATGACGGGGAATGGCAGGTCGCAAGGAAAAACAGAAAACGGAAAACATCTATTTTACATAGAAACCTGGAAACGGATATAAAAATTGACACGCGCTTGGGGCGCCAGGACAGCCTCGGCAAGTTGCACGAAAATCCTATTCCCCTCGACGAAGAAGAATTCTACGCACCGGTACCGGAACCGAAGGAATTTATCGAGGAACTACCCACGAAGCAAATACCAAAAACGAACGGATCGTTCTTTAATAGTTTGAAGAGCAAGACGATTAAAACAAGGCGTTTGTCGTCCCCCGCCTTTTTGCGGACCCTGAGCAGACAGAGCGCTCGAAGCACGCCGAGTCCTGTGCTGCGGCCGGCGGAGCCAATGTACAATGGAAAATTAAGCAAAAAAGCTGCGTCTGAATCTCCTACCGGGAGCCTGTGGTCTGATTCCACGGAGATCTCCCAGAATGGCCAGCAAGAAGAGACCGGTGGTAAGAAGAAGAAAAGTCTGAAGAATATATTGAAAAAAGTGTTCTGATGTGGACTGAGAACTAACAATTCATGTTTCCCTTAACCTCGTGACGTGGTTTGAAAGTATTTTTAAGCTATTGTAATTTATTTCCTCGCTGATAATAATTATGTATTGTTTAAATTATTGTATAGAATATTTTGTATTGTTGTTAACCTCTGTAGGTGCCAATTGTGATAAATTAGGAAGCCTAATTATTAGCATGTTACAATTTTTATTTGAGCGGTGATGTTTGCTAGAATGCCAGTGGGGAGGTGAATATAAATTGTGGAATGAAGTGGACACTAGTCGAGTGAGTTCGGTAAACAAAGAAATGGCATTAAATGCAATTAATTTTATACTATCGTCTCCTTTGTACATCCTAAAACTAATGAGTCTCAGTAATTATGAGTACACAACACACTTCGTCATCAGTATGTCAAGATAGAAGTCATGCATTTGTTTGCTAACTTATTATTACAAAGTAGTAAAACGCTAAACGCAAACACGAACACCCACGAGAACAAACATTTATCTGTCACGTAAATACTTGCCGCCCCGGGAATCGAACCCGGGACCTCTCGCTTCGCCTCGCCTCGGTCGTCGCATAATTGGTAGTTCAATTACAAACACATTTTTGATCAACCAATAATATAATAATAGTCATTTATTTCACAAATTAATTAACACTAAACCCCCTAATGCTATGAAATCACTGTAACGGATTGTAAAAAATCTGTCAAATCAACACATTTGGTAACAAGATTCCTCCGCTTCGACAATACATTAAGATCGTTGACTGCCGCCTCAAAACAGTCCTTAGAGTAAGCCTTGCTCCCGTTGCAAGCGAAAATTATTTCGTTGACTTCTTCATACAGTTTCACTGATGCCAAATGTTTAAAATGTTTCTTGAGCGTTTGTAATATACTGCTTTGGAGTTCCGTGTCGCGGCACACTAAGTTGAGGATGAAATGACCTGAAAAAGATATTGGAGGAATTATATAAAACAATAACAGGCAAATAGGTGTGTGGAGACACAGGGTAAGGAAGTGGCGAGGTGATTATTTTATGGGAGTATACGAGATGTGGTAGTCTTACAAAGATCGGAGAAGGTGTGTGTTGAACACATGATTAGAACACTCATATGTGTTCTCAAAGACAAGTATGACGGTAAGACGATTGCGATGAACAGTGGAAGGAAAATTTAATTTAGTCATTGAATAAAATGATTTCAATGATTACATCAAATTTAAATTTTCTTGCATTATTGTTGTTGTGATGGCTTCATTTGAAATTGATGCCATAGAGCCAATATACGATGATAAGTTCAATAACAATCGGGCTACACTACAAATTAGTAGCCACGATAAATTGTATGATACCAAGTAAGTAATGCTTTTAAAATTATCGCGGATTGTTCACATTTTATTATGATATGGGTACTCACGATAGGTCACGGCTGACCATTGCTGAACACGATCCATATAATTGGGTCGAAATATCGGCATACAATATATAATATCGTGAGTACCCTATATAGATAGATAGAATAGATTCTTAAGATGAACAGATAAGCTTATTTAGTCTACATTTATGCCATAGTCACTATTTAGTTGTAACAAAATATTTTAATAACGATGTCACTCAGCATGTACTTTCAGATTGAAATGCTTCCAAGAAATTTTACTGAATAACTAATACAATTATAACATACAAAACTTACCATTATCGCCTAAAATGTTCTTCACGCGAGACAACGACTCATTTTCAAGGAACTGCGGCGGAGGGCACGACAACCCCAACGTGTGGTCCTTACTGTCCATATCAAACATCACTGCCCCGTACTGGTGTTCTGAAAGTTAGTATTAAAGAGTATACATAAATATTGTCTGAAAACTGTCTGCCAAATTAGTAGGTTTTTAATACCCATAACACAGCACTACGATTACCTATTTCGAAAATATACCTCGGGAAACCTATCTTTACAGGGGCCGGTGGTGCCACTAGCAACTTGGCTATAGTCATTACACTGACGGTTAGTTGGTAGAGAATGTACCTTATTTGTACCGTAATATTTATTTTTAATAAATAATGTAATAATACTTAATTTTAATAACATTATATTTTGATTCTTTTAGTTTCCCATGAACACGGAATTCTAGTGGGGGTATGAGTGTGTTAGCTTGTATTATTTATCATTGTTGTAAACTTACCAAGTTCCGATTCTTCCCTCAAGAATTCCAAACCATCCATAACCCGCACCAGTAACCGTTCATCAGTCTCCAACTCGAAATGAGTCTTGGCCACATCCAATATGGCGGGGTCCAGTTCCACTGCGGTGATACTGGCGCCGTCGAAGCACTTCCTCAGGAACATGCACAGGCTGCCGCCGCCGAGTCCCAGCACCGCGAGCGCCGCCCCCCGGCCCGCCAGTGCAGCCCCCACACACATGAACGAGTGGTACAACGAAATGTGTCCAAAGTCAACCACCGTCCTCACTTTGTTCTTACGTTTAACTGAAATGTAAAGTTTGATCTAATTTGATTTTTATAGACGTGAGTAATCTTCAATATAAGTTTTCCCAGACCACTCCGCGATAGGGATTTGTAGAAACGACTGCGTCCTGTCTAAGTTTGTATAAACCAACTTGAATTTACATATTTATATGAATATAGTGCAAAGGAGTTACTGATGTCAATAAACGACGGTGATCACTCGCCGTAAGGGTCGTTTGCTCCAATGTCGGATATTATCATGAATAGCTTTAAGAAAAATGAACCGACTTCAAAAATAGTTCATTTTACATCGACGAGTACTCGTGAACTAGTCGTCGAAGCAATTAAATACGCCTTACTAAGGATAACTCAAAAACATCAGATCTCACTCAAATTTCAATGGGACCACAATACCTACAAAAAAAATAAAAATACAAAACCTACTTTTTTGTAGTCGGTAAAAAAAATGTATCATCAAAGCATACCCGTCTTGAGCCTCGCCTCTTTTTTGTAGTCTGTAAAAAAAATGTATCATCAAAGCATACCCGTCTTGAGCCTCGCCTCGGACTGCACGAGGAACTGGTTGTCGAGGAAGACGAGCCGGCGGTGCGCGGCGCCGTCCACGTCCACGTCCTCCACCACGTAGCGGCCGGACAGCGCGGAGCCGCCCGCCGCCACGCGCGCGCGCCGCCCCACGTCGCTGCCCAGCGACAGGAACGGAATCTGGGGGTCCACTCCACTGTTACACTCTCTTCTTTGCAACACACAACAGTCCTCACCCCTGGACTGGAATCTTCCCTCCAAGAGTGAGGGGCACAGGCCGTAGCACCTCCCAAGGGCGCTAAGACTATCCATTACAACCATCTGTTGTTCTATAGAAGGTATGACAATTAAATTCTTATAACACTGTAATTCCTATTAAGTAGATATGTTCCTCATGGTTTTGGTCTCTGAACTATAAGCACATTGTTGATAAATAAATAATAAATAAGTCTCCCACTACGCTCGTCAAGTGCGGATCGCTAGACTTCACACACCTTTCAGTGTCGGCTTTGAGAAAATAATGTCAATTTAATCTTTGCTAACTTGAACTTCCAATTTGTATATTTAAAGCAATTTAATACCAAAGGTTGGCCGCTGGGCCGCGAAATACATACGCACAATAAAAGGTATGTACGTACTGAGATCTCCTTGAACATATTGTCGCGCACACTAACAAGCCTCGTTGCTATTAATGGTCCTATTGTTCGCTATTAATGGTGCCCTGACCACCGACCAGGATAGCTCTTGGAGCTCGCACACTTGACGTTGGGCGTTGCGTTAAGCGGTTAGCTGCATGCTGTCTCCTCCTAGGCCACAGGTCTCACCTGGCCGGTGAAGCCACTGGGGGCGAGTGTCTTGGCGCAGTGGGCGAGCTCCTCCTTGACGGCGTCGAGTGAGCTGAACAGATGCCCTCGGCGCAGCACGGCCACCACCAGCCGGCCGAAGCGCGCGGAGTCCTGCAGCTGCCGCCGGCCGCCCGCCGTGCCGAACAACCACTCAGACTCTCTGGAAAAGAACGTTGAAAGCCTGTAGTCAGAAGTTATGTCCGTTTCCTATATACGAAAAACGATTAGTTTTGCCTACGAATACTAGAACTATTTCCTGTAACTCAGTGTCCCTATAAGAAAAGATTATAAGGTACAACTTTTACAACTTATTGCTGGCAACTCGAAAACCAATCAGGTTTAATAACTATTGTTAGAAAATATAGACACCGGACAATAGCTGATGGTTTGTGTTGGCTGAGTTTCTTTTGTTTACATTTACTTAAAATTTACTTATGTTTACATAAAATTTAATATCCTACAGGTAGTTCAGGATTCTGATATTAAATATTTAGTTTAATCCTTTGAAGTATGGGTACTTGTAATTGATAAACTAAGACTAAGGATTAACATCTAAGTCCCATATCTATTTTTTGGATACATAAATATGCTCTCAGGTACAAAATGGTGTTTATTTCATATATTTCAAATACTCAATGGTAAGATTATCTTTGTTATTCCTGTATAAGTAGTCAAGTTACTGAGGAACTCACCTGCCTTGCGGCACAATAAACACTGCATACTTATTGATGGCTTGTGACCTCTTCTGATCTACAACATACAGAGTGTACCGGGGTGTGTCTTCACCTGGCTGCATCAGATCCAGTGATACCTGACGATGAGGGAAGTGGGAATTCATTCAAAGGAATATCACTTCCACTTTCACAGATTACAGGCGATTTTGTTTTGATACAAAAACACTGTATTTAGTTGAGGCACATGAAAAGATATAATTATGTATGTACGAGCATTGCTAGCTACTCTCCTTCTAAAATGGAACATGAAATGTTTATTTACGTGTTTTGTGTGCAGTGCTGGAGTTCTTAGTGATAATGTGGTCTTTCGTTTCCTTTTTGATCAGCAAGGAATCATTAATGGCCCATTACTGGGCCTGAGTGTCTCCTCATATTGCTTGCGCTTATCGGCAAAGGTCACCTTACCATCAGGTGGGTTGACTGTTCATTTGTTGCCTAGTTACGTAAAACAATATAGGTAACTAACCTCATTGTCTCCATCCAGAGTGGTTTTGGCAAGCCCATTAGTCACAAAGGCAGTGTCCTGGACCGACTTCACACAACTTTCTAACTCTTCTGCAGACTCCAACCTCAACATCTTTTCTCCAGCCATACATGCTTCTAGTATCTGAAATGTTAAGAACCCATGTTACTCAGTGAAGCGAGTTATTATTTATTACTACAGGATGCTCTGCGCAGTGACTTCTCTTGAAAAGAAATTATAAAATGTTAATAAAATATTCATTGCTTACTGTTAATATAGTAGGATCCATAATTTTAAACTTATCGCATCGCATGCAATGTAGTTAGTTACACTGATAGTTTGGTTACACATATTATATTTAAAAAAGAATTTTATTGGCAGATTAAATTTCAATTTTAATGGTAAGTTTTCTATTTCAATGTCAATGAGGAAAATTTTTGCTTACTAATTTAGGCATCTCCTTAAACTTTGTGGCAACAACAACAAAGACGGGTAATGTGGTCCCATCTCCGTCCTGTGCATTCTTCTCCTCCGCTTCATGGCATCTCACGATCCTGAACATCCACGACCTATCACAGAAAGTGCTCAGCAAGTGCTTCAGAATATGACTTTGTAATAATGTCACACAAATAAATCTTCCACCAAGTTTAAGTACCCTCTTAATTTCTGCAAAATACAAGTCTATCCTTTGCACCGTTTCTTCAGAGTTGTCCGGCATCAGTGCGTCCAACGTACCCTTGTCTAGTACTACATTGAACTCCTCATTTCCAAAGGTCATGTGTAGTGCGTCCATGCACAAGAATTTCATACTCGTTCTACTAGCATTTATTGACTTCATTTGTTTCACGACGACCTCCGACACATCGATGTTGGTGATGTTTGAGTAACCGACGTCGTAGAGGTCGGCACTCAGGCTGGAGTTGCCGCATCCAGGTATCAATATCGAATCTCCCTTTTTAATGTACTTGTGAAGGTGCGTGCACAGTTCTAAATACTCGCCGTACCTTAAAATCAGGTAAAAAAGTACTATTACGACAGTTTGATAGAACAGATTAACTATATTTAATATAAACACCGGAAACTATCTCACCATTCAAACGCTTTATTACCACGTTTTTTAAAGAATTTATTCCAATAATCTTTCTCGCTGAACTCTTTATGGCTTTTTGGCAGTAGATTCATATTCGCTGTACCTAGATTTGTTCTAAATACACGCTACTTTCATAAAAATAAAATCACATGGATCCACAAAATCAAACTGCACATTAGATGATACTGATATTATTGTTTATCTGTCAATGTCATTGTCAAACAGAATCAGATGAGACCAGTAAACCATAGACCATAAAAACTAGATTAAGATTAGTACTGTTAAAAATGCAAGTTTCCTTTTTTCAAATCGTAATTTGATATTGAATTTGTAAATTATTATTTTATTTATTAAACAAATACATATTATTACATTCTTTTGCATGCAAAATACTTATATATCAAAACGTTCACATAACATTAATAAAGAATGAAACAAAGAATAATAAAGTGCCTTGCCATAACTACGTTCATAAAAATAAAAGTTTACTGTTGTCCGTAGTGTGTGAATTTACTATTCATATTTTGTGGTGTGAGTCTCGTGTGAATAGAAGATGAACGAACTCCATCTCTACCTAGTCTGTGGGAGAACTAAATGAATTATACTAGTCTGTGTCTCTACCTAGTCTGTGCACGGAAGTAATAAAATAATAAAACGTAGAAGTCGAGTCAAGTCAAACTGTCAAAGTCAACTGTCGAGCAAGTTCGTTCGTACGAATATTAAATTCGTAGGTATTCGTAATTCGTGTGATTTTTTGATGTTATTGTTATGCGATTCTATGGTTTCATCTTTCATCACTTTCATTCATTAGTTAGTTTTGATGATTTTGATTGACTGGTTGTGTATATAATTGGTGCTTACGTGAAATTCAAAATGTTCGTGTGTTTACAGAGCAGACTTTACTAAAAAAACTCTTGGTTTTGTTTAGAAATGTTACTCAATGAAATATCGTGTTTAAAATATCAATTTGATCGTTCATTAAGAATCTCAAAAAACCAAGAATGGAAAATCGAAAACTCAGTAAATGGGAGGCTTTAACCACCGTGAAGTCATTCGATTTAGGTATGTTGAACTCATTTTTACACTTCTGAGTCAGTTTTACGTTTCTGAGTAGTTAAGCACTGGTTACCTTTGGCGAATATGGTAACCTTGGCCCAATTTTGTCAACAGCATACATAGTCTACCCTTACAACTATTTCCAAGAATTGGACTAAGGTCTCAACTCTGTTCTTAGACATGGATGTAAAATTCTAATATTGGAATCAGCGATATAGAAAAAAAGGCAGATGGAGCGTGCAGAACAAAAAAGTGAAGCCACAAAAGCAAATACAAATTCAAAAGCGAATACAAACTCGCATTAGTGCTATTCAGACCGTCGTACTGTTTAGACGTCACGCGTAATCACGCGTCACGCATTACTACAACTTAAAAATGCCGTCTTGTATATTTAAACATTGTAAAAGTTGTTCCCAAACACATAAAAACGAAGATGGGATATCTTTTCACAGATAACTATTTTTATTTCACCGTTTTGTTGTATATTTACCCATGTAAATAAATAAAGAAATAAATAAAATAAATAAATATTTTATAACCAAAAAGCTACTCAGTTACTTGGCAATAAGGTTCGTTTTAAGTTTTAAGTAGTAGTGCTACTTCCAGAACTTTCTATGCTACTCGTGAAGGAATGGGGTAAAAATGTATCGATATCGACAATTTTATTATGTTATTTCTAGTTAAAAATTTTCAAATGAATAATTATGAGTCTTGTTCTAAGTCGGTCACAGTTGTCATGGGCGGCAGCGGAAGGTGGTGCTGCATGCTCGTTTGCTGCCTTAAATCAATAAAAAAAACATGTGTATACAGTTCTGCTACATGGTGTGGAATAAATAATTATTATATTTTGCCCTCTACACCACTCCAAGCTGTTCATCCAATTGTAATGAGATTTTGGTTAGTTGTTATGCGTAAGGGATGAAAATGCAAAATAAAGGTGGTTAAGATTTAATACCTATAATTATCTGTGATTTGAATAAATATTTTAAGTTACCTACGTATTTATGTCTCTCAAATTCAAAACACCTTAATATGTTATTACCCCTGTGTGTGATAAATTAATTATATCACAATATTATCATAAAATGTAATCACGGCCGTCTGTTGTAGTAATAACGTGACATGTCACTACACGTAAGATGGCGGATTCAAAACCCGCCACGGACAATATATTTTCAAAAAACGTTCATTAAAGTTTATTTATTTATTATGTATATTATATTGAATTAATATATTATTTATCTTTTATTTTAATTATAATAATAAAATATTTTAGTTTTAAATAACGGGAACTTATTCAATACCTAGCAACATTACACGCACACAGAGATACACGTGTCCCTACAGTGGCATTCCTCGTTGTCACGCATACATACATCAATGCTAAAGTGGCCTATGTTCTGTCTATTGAATGTTATAATAAATAACATAATATTATAATAATATAAGTAATAGCACTAGGCTATTACTGCCTTTCATAATTATGATTAACAAATATTATACGAGTAAACAATACAGTACCAGTTTCTATCGTTTTCATATAAAAAAGCAACATCATAATAATGTATTGTAGATCTAGTTCTAGACCATGCAACAATAAACTGTCGATAATTGTCGATAACGTGGCAAAAACACCGGCACATCACTAAGCCTAAACCGATAATGGTACTATGCCTGAAGCAGTTGTTAACCAAAAATGTAACTTAAGACTATATGCGTAAGGTCTGTTATAGATACCAGTCTGTTATAGATACCAGTCACGCCATCTAGCGTTCAATAGCGTTACATAAAATTCCATTGCCATCTAGCGGTGGATAGACGAACTTTATAAATATTATGTACTTAATTGATGAAGGTAAGAAGACACCAAATATGGCAAGGAAAAATAAAAATTAAGATAAAGTGTTAAGGTGCATTTTCAACTAATAACAGCCGGTTTGATAGACTATTTGAAGTTGACAAGTACCGACCAATTAAAATGTAAGTTTCTTAGTGTGAATAATACTATTAGCGTTGTCACGCACACATAAATGCTAAAGTGGCCTATGTTATGTCTATTGAATGTTCCATCTAGTCAATCTATGATTGGAATGAAATCTATAAAGTCCCAAAGTCAATATGTGACTTGCTTCTATTAATCAAGAAATGTGGTAAAGCGCATCTCAGGAAAAGGTTACTATAGCATAGATGAATGTTTAAGTAAAAAAATGCATCTACAACTGATGTTGCTTAGGTTAGATATCTGTAATAAATTACTGGGGAGTTTCTTTAGTTATTTCTTCTCACTTTTGTTTTCCTATCAAAATGATATTAGAATGAAAAACATTGATGTGCATAAGTGTATCAGTACATACCTACGTGAATAAATAATTCTGAATTTGAATACAATGCTTCCCTGTCGTATTAAGTCGTGTTAAGTCGTAATACTAACTAATAAGACAGTACCAATTTAAATGAATGAATTTAATTAAATATCATTCAGTGTCTAACATTCTTAATAAGATCTGTTAACTGTACTAACCATCCTAGTTCCAATTTGAGTCTTGTTCTGGGTTGGTCATAATCTGTAGTAATTAAAATCATATGCATCCGTTGTAAGTACATAGAAATACATTTAAATTTAAAAATCAACAGACAGACCTCTTATAATATGAGTGGATCAGACATCTTAATATGTGTTGGTAAATTTAGCTACACCGTAGTAACAAAGCATGATGAAATATCTGCAATTGTGTCTTCAACTAAGGTATTAATAGACACCAGAGGCGAGGCCCAGTTCACATTATATCTAGAACAACTATTGGTGTTGTACAAAAGTGTAAAATACAATACCAAATTGAAAATAATTAAACGACTACCGTCTGACATTATCACTGAGTTATGTAAAAGCCACAGGGATTAGCCGTAAATGTATTTCAGATATACTGTCCTAATCAAAATTTATCAACTTTGATAAATACCTACATTAGTAAACAAAACCTATAGTGACCACTTACAATAAGTTTAGTCTCCATTATTTCTTTTGCTATTTAGAATATAAAAAGAGAATGATTCATGCACTTAGTGTGTCAATATAAGGACAATGTCTAACCTAAACATGTTGTGACATTCCTCTTTATTAAAAAAAACATTTCGTCAATGTTTTGTAATTTGGAAACCACTTATGTTATCAACAATGTTTGAGGTGGCAACCACAGAAACAACTTGCTCATTCCAACCACATTGGGTTACTGGAAACTTCTATATGTTTTGCAACATCTAAATGTATTGATGTTAGACGAATTTGCACCTTGTTGTTTAAGGTAAAGAGTTCAAGGTAAATTAATAATGCACTGTAACCTCTATGAGGAAGTGAATGCGTAATATTAGTCGAGCATAGACTTGATAAATGTTTTTTTAAGCATGATGGCAATACAGGAATTATATATTACTATGATACAGTACATAGAATTTGAACCAAAACAATTTTTTTAAAAGAAAAGGAAGTTAACTATAACTTATGAATTAAATGTTAAAACATAATGATGGTCCCATTCATCATAAACTAATGGACATCTCTAGGTAACCAGAAACTAATAAAATTCTTGTAATAATTTTTATGCTTTAAGCCACAGTGTTTTTATTAATGAGACAACATGTTTTGACAGCGAAATAATTAACAGTATTATTTTGCTATTTCAGGAATCGCAGGAAACAGCCACCATGAATCGTTCCTGCATCAGAGCATGCAACAAGTTGACGTCATTAGCTCCCCGGCAACCACACCCATCAGTTTACTCGTCCAATCCTTGGTCAAACAACTCTGCTCTCTTCTCGAAAAAGATGTCTCTAGGGCCAATCTATTATACAATACAATTTGTGAAAAACTCCACAGTATGAACTTAATTGACGATTCTTACGCAATGGGCGAGTTTGAAGTAATGAGGAGTCAGTATCAGCGAGCATTGTACCAGTTGGTAACAGTCGCTACCGGCTCCGAGATACCCATAACGTTGCCAGCGACGTGGCCGATCGTCCAACCTTCGGGTCTAGAATGGTCCCGATATCACAAGGAATTTGAGGAGCTCTTCTTGATCGCTAGCGGAGGGTTCGGCAGCGTCTTCAAAGCCAGGCATAGGTTGGATGGTGTAGAATATGCTGTGAAGAAAGTGTTCATAAAATCCTCCGATGTTAACTCGGTAATGACCCATCTTTCTGAAGTTAAGACAATTGCGAGCCTTAATCATCCGAACATCGTAAACTATAAGGCGGCATGGTTGGAGCCGATGATAGAATCGACGTTAAAGAAGAAAAAGAAACGTAAATTTCAGATGGACACAGACAGCGACGATTTTTCGATTAGCTCCAATCGCGTATCCTCCGTTTACCCGAACATCATGAAGTCTTTCAAGACTTACAATTCGAAAGAATTGACCAAAAACCAAAGCAACTCTGACTTCGAAATATCCTTCAAGAACTCCAGTAGCTTCGATAACTTTGACAATACATTGGGCTCAGAGGACAGTGAATCAGGTTCTGAAGAAGAATCAAACTCTCCAGACGACCACAACGCCGTGTGCAAACTTTTAAATAGCAATGAATTTGAGAACTGCTCGCGTATTAACCTCAAGTGGGCTACGCTGTACATCCAGATGACATTCTGCCAACAGACGTTAAAGCAATGGTTAGACGAGAGGAACCATCACATGATTTTGTCACGAAAGGGTTCCGAAGACCTAACTCTGCACCATTCCGACTCCAATGACTCAGGGTGCCTTGAAAGTTCGTTCCTGCCAGATGTTTTCCCTGTGGCTGGTACCAATTTTGACGTAATCGTGGATATGTTTACGCAGCTGGTCCGGGGGTTACATTATATACATTCGAGAGGAATTATCCATCACGATGTGAAGCCTAGTAACGTTTTTGTTGGGCGAGGCGAGTGCGGCTTGGTGGTTCAGTTGGGGGACTTTGGTCTCGCTTGTCCACTGCAGCAGTCTCACAGTGGCTTAGCTCTGGGAACGCATTTGTATGCAGCTCCTGAGCAATTGGAAGGGCAGTGTAATCCTAAGGTATATATTTATTTTCTTTTATATATTTTTGTTATGTTTTTTTATGTTAAAAGCCTCCTGATGGTACCTTTCTTATCTGCCCTTACCATTTGTATGCTGATGACCTACAAATTAATGTCGACACTGACATAAGTGATAAAACCTACGGTGTTAGCACCATGAACGCCAATCTGGCTTACGTTAGTGATTGGTCAAAGAAATAAGGATTTTATTAATGGGCTCCTTGCAGATCATCTACTAATTACCCTATGTCTGTATCATTTCAGAGCGACATGTACTCTCTCGGCATCATCCTGCTGGAGATGGTGGAGCCGTTCAGCACGGATATGGAGAGGGTTAAGACTATCACCGATTTACGGAAGGGTCAGATTCCCGCTCACCTCACAGCGAACTATCCTAAAATAGCTCACGTGATTGGCAAACTGGTCCAGAGGCGGCCGAGCAGGCGGCTGGACACCAACCAGCTCCTCGAGGAGTTGAAGAATCTGTCGGAGAACAAGGATGACACAATTCGCTCTTTGAGGGAAGAGTTGGCAGCGAAGGAGGATGAAATTGCCAAATTGAAGCTTATGCTGGCCAAACTTAACTACCGTTCATGATTGTGAACCCTGCCCTGGTATGATCACAGGAATTGCCATGACTTACGCTTATAGACATTGTAGGTAGGCATTGTAGGTACCAACAGTAATAGTTTATAATATTAATAATTATTATTCATAATATTAATGTCATAATAAATATACAAAGAATGTATGAGTAATATTTTTAATTCAGTGAAGACGTTTATAATTCAATGAGACATATCAAAACTCCTTTTCAGTTACCCAAGAGACCCAAAATGTGACCATGAGATTATAATATTGACAAATGAAACCAGTTGGAACAAGTATTAATTAATTGAGAACTTAATTTTATTAATGGACTTACATTAAATACGTACCATTTAATCGCTTCAAAAAAAGAGGAGTTTCTCAATTCGACTGTTTTTTTTTGTGTGTTACCTCATAACTTTTTACTGAGTGCACCGATTATAATGATAATTTTAATATTCGAAAGCTGGCGCTTGTCATGTGGTCCCATTTAAATTTGAGTGAGTTCTGACGAATATTTTTTGAGTTAGCGTAATAATGCGTATTTAAATGTCTTCGACTACGTTGATGATGTTCTCTGAAGTTTTGAAGTAAGTTTTTTTTGGAATAAATAAAATTGGAATGAACAAAGTTGTGTGTTGTGTAATCTAAAGGACTTCAAACTGCGAAGTTTGATATTTTAACATGGTATATAATTATAGGAAGATATTTTGTTACCTTTCATAGTGCCTTACCTTTTTTGACAAAGCATCACGGATCATACCAGGACAGTGACTTTTTGTTTATAATTTTCTATTTATGACTTGGATTTTTTTTCTGATTTATTGTTATTGAATTTAATTTCAGGATAAAGTTATTGCTTTTGTCCTCTATTTGCTGGTTTATGGATACTGTGGATTACTGTGTGTGATTGTATTATTTTAAGGTTTGCAAAACGGATGTGAAGTAATTTGTTTTGTAAACCAATCTTTGTCTGAAATATCAATTAAATGCATTGATATTTTTAACAAATTATATTTGAAAAACATAAACACGACTGCTCATAAAGACATTTAATTTTATAATCATGATCATTTAAAGAAAAAAAAATGTGTCACATCTTTAAATTACGCCAAAATGCATCCATATTGTTTTTTTTTTCAATAATTATAGGTAGGTACACTCTTTTTTGAGCAGTTGTGTTGTATTACAAAGTGTGTTTAATTGATAGCTGTAATCAATTGCATAAATAAATGCAACTTACATAATGAGTTACTTGAACTATTGATAACTCTTCTTTAAGAGCGTAATTAATACTTACGTTATATGTTTAGTACATTAAGTTACGTGTAACTGTGTATACTTCTTCACATCTGTTCTGTAAAAAGACTGATGCATTCTCACAAAATGACTCGCTATGTACTTAAATTATGGGAATGTTTGTGTGTGTGTATTAAGAACAATAAAACATAATAACATAATTAAAATTAGTTTTATTAAAACGAAATATATTCAAGTAAATCTTTATTTACAAAATTCTGTATAAATTATTATCTTATTCTAATATTTATTTACAGTCTTACAAATAATTATTCGATACGCGGCGAATGTAGGTGGTCTGTGAAGTGCAAAAATGTATAGATTTAAGTAGAAGAATGAATTCAAGTGTTCCAATGTACTACCCAGATAATGAAACCATGAGATTGTGATAATGATTGTGACCTTGACGTGACCTTCACCTGAAAATAGAAAATGTTGTGCTGTAAAAGAGATGGCGGCAGTTTAGGATGACGAAAGAATGATAATGGGATGAAAGATGACTGCAGTTAAATGCTTCTCAGTAACATTGCCCATGATTGATGAAGTTTCACGTGTGGGTCTATTTATAACCATAAAAGGCAGGGAGGGGTCCCGAGTGTTGGAACCGCCCAGGGCGCCGTTACAAACAAAAATGTGTATGTGCAACAGATAGAGTATTCGGTTCGAAGCTTTAATCGTGGTCAGCAGTTTTACTGAAGGCTGCGGCGCGGCTACAGCAGCGCGTCCACCGCGTGGATGACGCCGTTGGTGGCGGGGATGTTGTGCGTCACCACCTGCGCGTTGTTCACCTTGATGCGACCTGGCGAGCGATGGACATGGAACAATTAGTTTTTATAGGTTTTAGAAGCCACTTCAGCTTAGTATCAACATCATAAGCCATATCTTTCTTACGTTACGGCATGTGTCGTCTCTTAGAATTTGACCAACTATCATATAAATTTAGCTAGGACCGAGTCGGCGGAAATTGCTTAGTTATATTTTTTTCTCTTATTTGGATGGCTACCGAATGCTACCATACCATCCGCTTAAAATGAACTGTAGAATATTATTAAAGCATTGCGAATGCAACAGTTGTTTTAAAAACAAATGGGTTTCTCCTTAGTCCGTCGGGAATGCCATGAATTTTCGGACACCATCGTAACCATTGCGATTCAACAGTTCACGTACTACAAATAAAATGAAGACATTGTGTAACTCCCTCGATCCCGTCACGTCAGAGCGTGAAGTGATCTGACCACATGAGAATAAAAAGCCCACCACATACCAGAGTTCTTCTGCAGCGTGAGCGGCTTGGCGTCCTCCATGGAGTTCCGCAGCTGGTAGTAGCGCATGCCGGCGCTGTACAGCGTGCCGGGCAGCACGTGCCGCGCCACCAGCGCGCGCGCCGCCGCCTTCTCCGCGTACTTGGCCAGCTCGGCGGCCGGCAGCCGCGCGAACGCCGCGTCCGTCGGCGCGAATACTGTGTAGGTTTTGCTTTCTGGAAACAAAAAACGGTTTCGATTTAGCGAATTCCGCGCTGAATAGATTACAGTTTAGCTGCCATTGCAATTAGCCGAGCGAAACAACGAGCATGAGAAATGGTCACCGTCTCCATGTACGCCGTTTCCAGTCTAAAATAAGATGTGGACCTGCTATATTTCTAGAACTCCGGTACTGCATCCGGAACATTGTAGTGTAAAACATTCATTGAAGTTTGAGAATTTGGACAATCATACCTAAGTGTTGAAAGGACACCTGAACTTATCGGTCCAAGTACGACATACCAGGCGATCATAGAATACATACCTGCTAAAGTTTCTGCAAAGCCACTGGCGTACACCGCCTTGAGGAAGGTGGTGAAGCGGCGGTCGCGGTCCGCCTGCAGCGTCTGCACCAGGTCGCCCACGGGCAGCGGGAACATCACGCGGTCCACCGCGTGGGCTATGCCCTGGAAAATTAACGATCAAATGTAAAAAAAAACAAAAAAAAACAGCATTGATGATGTGCCAGTATAAACATTGTAGGTAAGTAGTTACAATCTAAATATACCCTTGACCACATCACAGAAGCATTATATAGGTAATTAAGAACGTGAAAGGTAATAGGTAATTGTATTAGTTAATAGATAGGTACCTATATCCGGACAATATAACCACAAGCTGTCGTTATACAATCTCTCAAAACAAATACAATACCTAACATTACGGTACTAACTTAAGTAAGTTAATATTTTTTCGTTCATTGGCGTGATCATTAGATAAGTCGTGGTGGAATCAGGCTACTGTAAATATAGCATATTGGGTAAGTAGACAATAGTTAATTTTTATGTTAGTAGTAGGTATTTAAACATTCTTGTTTGTGTACTTTCATTATTTTTTTAGTTTGATGCGTTTTTCTCTTAATTTACCCTTAATAATTAAGCATTATAATCAGAATTAGTTAATTACAGAATTCCCTACCTAATCCAAAGATTGGTTTAAATTTTTACCTTCTTGTGCACTTAATAATTATTAGGTACCTACTTACAAATACAATTATTTCAGTAGTTTCAGACAAAGAAAGTTTGGTAGTGGACAGAAGAAAGATAGGCGGACATGCAAGTAATTTTCAAAGAAAGTGTTTCTCCAACAAATATAAATAAAATTATATGGCACCTTACCTGGGGCACATGAATATCTTTCTTGTCTTCAATGACTCGAGCTCCGTTGATGGTGGTCACTCGTACTTCGTTCCATTCTACGTCGTGCATGTCGTACTGGTTGACTCTGAGCTGCGTGCCAGCGAGGGACACTCCTGTCATTTCGTCTTGCAGGGAACTTATATCAAACGCTCCGGGGATAACGTGATGAAGCAAAAGCTGAAATCATCAAGATGTTAAGAATTAGATATTATGAAAAATAATAATACATTTAATGTCACTTTAGCGCTCTTCTTAAATACTTACGCCACTAAGCAGTCGAGGGTTGTCGCGGAACTTCTCTTCCGCTCTATCGGGTCCACCTAATTGCACCAACAATGTCCTAAACGCTTTGTCTGTCGGCGCGAATATGGTATAAGGGCCCGTTTCGTTTAAAATAGAGTCCAAGCCAGACTGCTTCAAGTATTTAGCTGTAGCGAAAAGGCCATTTTCCTTTAGGATATCCACCAGTCCTGAGTTAGCAGACGAGATCAAGTGTGAATTCGAGGTTTCGAAATTAGGAGGAATTGTACTTGAGCCTATGACAACTAAATCCTCAGGTGTAGATCTGAATGATGGTGTTGTGTTTATGACTGTTGAACTGGGGAAGGGACTTCTGGACGAAGGGTTGTTGTTGCCCCTGTTTATAATGTAGCTGCTTGGTGTAGTCGATTTGGCGATGAATCTTTCAGTTGTTGTTACGTGTGAAGACGGGGCGAACGTTTGAGTCTGAGGTTGCGTGGATCTTGTGGCTTGAACGATCGAATTTCGATAAGCTGGTGTCGGTGTCGTTTGTATCACCGGATTAGTGAGCCCGGAAGATCCGTAGTTGGACGTAGTGACGAAACTAGAATAACTTGATGGGTGATGAGAGGATTCCGCTATGTAGTCTGTCGATTCCGTCGATGGGCTCGAGGTCGTTGAGCTGAAAATGGTATTAGATATTTTGGTAGGGCCTGGTAATTGGATTTCTCCTTTTTTAATTTTGTTTAAAATGTTTTCTACTTCAGGACCTTCTTCTGTTTGCTGGCCATTAGCTTTAACACCTTTCACCTTGTAAGATCCGTCGTCTTGTTCTTCAAGGAAAACAAATGTTACCTTCTTTTTATTCTGAATAGCACTGGGAACTTTAACTTCCTCAAGTTTACCGTTATCACTTTGCTTAATGAGTTCAAAGTTCGCCCCGGGAGGTAAAACTCCTTTAGTGAAGTCTTCAAAAGAGATTCGACTTTCTTTCTGACTTTCTTGTGCAGATGCCATAAGTTGAGCCAAATCTGGACTATCAGCGGATATTGCTCCTTTCGGTATCAAATTAGGGTTTGTTGTTCTTATCACTTCGAATTTTTGTCCATTCAGTGATATCTCTCGTGACGTAAAATTTTTCTCATTAAAGTCTTCTGGGTTCTCAGCTAACGCTACCTTCAATTGTTTCAATATATCTGGTTTTTGCAGAAGTGCAACACTTTTTGCCCTTAGGTTATCATCGAAACCTTTTGTCTCACTTTCTTCTAGTAGATTCTTAATTTCGTTATACAGCTTTTGCTTATTTCTGTCTTGTGGTGGACTTCTAGGTTTTGATGTCCCTCTAGTTCTATATCGAGGGGGTTGAGGGCGGCTCGTAGTCGTCGTGGTTGTTGTTGTGCTGGTTGTAGTCGTGGGATGGTCTTTCTCATACAACTCAACAGCTTTTCGGAATAAATCTGTTTCATGCGGGAGAATGGGTCTACGCTTATCTTGACTCCTACTGTACAAGCTTTCGTAACTTTCCGTAGTTGCGTAAGTAGGAACAGCTTTCGTAGCCTGCTTATTCAAAAACTCTTCGTGCAACTTCTCAACTTTTTCCTGTTGTTTCTGTTGCTGCTTCTGGACGAACTCCTGATGTTTTTGAATTAACCTTTGTCGTTCCTGAAGCTCCTTTAGTTTTTCCAAGTTTTCTTTGGATTGTTGTTCAAAAAAGTTTTGTATTTGGGAAGTTTGACTGTTGGAAAACAAAGGAGTTTGGCCTAGCGTTGCTTGAAATGGTATCTGTGCATTGTCAAGATTTATATTTTGCGGTGCCAAGTTTGGCGCAGCTTGTATTGTTATGGGATTTGGTTGATTAAACGACTGTTGATTTTGTGATATAGTAGGAAGGAAAGCCGCTTGAGTTGGTCTCTGCTGCCCAATATTAACAGTTCCTTGAATATTGGGATTTTGATTAAACTGCGGCGTATTCTGAGCTAGTGGGAGCCCATTGCTCTGAAATGTGGGCAGTGTTGGAACTGGTTGCGGAAGTATATTTTGATTTGATTGAGGAATCTGTCTTAGGTTTTGTTGAAAGTTGTTTATCAAAGGTTGATTAACATTAGAAGGTTGGTTGAATTGGTACTGAGCATGGTTGTTGGATAAGGGTAGGTTGGGTTGTATGTTCTGACTAGGAATATTATTGTTAAACTGCGGAACATAGGGCTGTTGTTGTTGTTGTTGTTGTTGTTGTTGTTGAAAAATCGGTTGTTGAAATTGAAGAGTCGGAACAGGGGTGCTGAGCAAAGGATTCTGTTGAGGATAATTCTGTAGAGGCGAGCTCAGCCCAAATCTCGTCTGATGCTCGTTGAAGCCTTGATGCCCGAGAGTTGGTTGTCGACTTCTGTCGAAGTCATTTTCAATCTGTAATAAAAAATATATGTTTATTAAATTACATATCAAACATTCTTTATTTTTACTTATTTATGCTGAATTTTATTACCAAAACCATTAGTATGGCTTACTTTCATCATCTGTACCTAATCGAAGATACATAAGTAGATGCTCGTTATAAATGATAATCGCTTAGAATAATTAATAATCGTGCTAATAGAACTTAGCATTATATCGCCAAGTCCAATCGTACCCTTTTTTCAACAAATGAATAATTTCTTGATAATTCAAGAACATTTAAGTAGAAATTGTTAATTATTACTGTTAGGTGATTTACAATTCGCGTGTAAGAACAGTTAGTGTGATTTATCAATGGTTAAACAAATATCCAGTCGTGCCCATGCATCTATGTATATGTTGTATAGCAAGACAAACATAAATATGTAGTCGATTCCGTGTTACATATCGTTATTTTCACACAATAGCGGAGAAGATTCGTCTTTCGTGACGCATCAGTGACACGAAAGTGCATTCTTGCGCGCGTGAGACGCGGCTACTGTACGCCGTATGGATTTGCTATCGTTTGCTTATAATTTTTTTAAATAATTTCTACTGCAGGAAATTAATCTTGGACATCGTACACGGGACGAGACATCTAGATATTTATTAAATTACTGATTGGAATTACTTATTAATTCCGCACAGATTTATTTGCATGGGGTTTCTTTCATTTCTTTCTAGGGATTTCTTACGTTAATTTCTGAATATTATTTTATGATCAACTTTGATAGGTATCTAATTGCATGTAGGGAACATCGTAGAGTTTTGTTAAAATTATTATTACTTATTTATCTATTCTACAATATTGTATCGTAATATTGCATTTTTTTAATTAATTAATATTAATACAATTTAATAACATCCTTAATGTTTGTTTATTTGATGCGTTGTGTAACTCGATCTATACATACATATAATTAGGGAATGTCTAGACTGTAGTCTAAAGCAATCAAAGTGAATCACTAATTTAAAATCACTTTGTAGTCGTGTCTTCGTGCACAAGTTATTACACCAAGCGATGTAGCTATATCCAAGTATTTGGTAGGATGTATCCATGTAGGGAAGGTGGCGACAGGCTATCGCCAAACGGAGACCCGATTTGAGAATTACTTTCACGTAGCACACCGGTTCCAACTCGAACTTCTCTCGGTTTCATTTACAACGTCACATCACTAAAGGTCAAAGTTTGTTGTATCCACAACCTTATTTTAGTTTTTCGCAGTTGTAAACGAAAGTCGACCGTAACTGCGTATAAGATGCGTACGGTTGCGTCAGACGAGAGATTTATTATTCAACATCATTCCGATGCGTTATTAGATTGTTGCGAGTTTAATGTTTAATAATTCATAATTTTAGCCACTTACATAACTGAATGGGAATCGATTATCCAACGTGTTGTTTTTGTAACCTTATGGGGAAAACATTGGGTTGAGTTCAAATTAGCGCCAAGGAGACCTAATTTTACTACATAATTATAAAGTTTCTTTTATATCAATAAGTCTATGTTGCCAACTTGAGTACGTACCTAATTAAATTTAAGGTAGGTATTGTAGTAGGAGTTTCATAAGATTTGCTTAATACATATTTTATTTTCTATTATTTTTATGTGAGATAAAATATTGATCCTTACGCGAAGCCCTGCCGCCAAGTAGGGCCCGGCTAGTCTCCTCTTACGACACCCTGGTCGGTCGGCTTGGCCTGGGACACCCATACCCAATACCCATGAAACAGGTATTGGTGGCTAGCCTGCATACTGGTCGTGCCCTCCGAAGTACAGAAAGGCAGGATTAGCAACTGTGCCCCAAGTTGTTTAACTATAGGTTTAACGACACTCAGAGGCTATTAGCGCTACGGTATTTGTAAGACGTTAATGATGTTAAACCTATTTAAGTAAGTATACCTATGAAAATAATGTACTGTTTGAAAATACACAACTCGGTCACAAACATTTCTCATTCACACAAAGACTGATTCATTATGTTTTGGTAATTAACAGCAAGGCTTTCGTATTTTATGTCATAATTTGTTTTCAAATATTGGTACCTGCGGCTGTCAGTTTCTCTATCGTAAACAGAGACGTGTGTCGAATCGGAATAGCCGAAAGGTTTCCACAAAACGTTGAAAGTGTGCTTGCGACACACCCGTACATACCGATGTGCCTACATCCTCCGCTTGCTCTCTATGAAGAATTAATTAGTTGTCTACATGACGTCATTTGACTTGGCTTATCATAGCGAGCGAATTAATGAAGGCTCGCTTTTAACGGCGATGGAATATTAAATTTAGTTCACGAAAAACTTTGTGAAGAAACTCGTATACCCGATAGTTCTTCACAATTTACTCAAAGATGTGTCAAGTGTACCTTGGCCAATGTGGTCTATGATATTACCTAAATTATCTTAACGTAACAGAAGACACGAGTCTAGTTCTACTCTACTTTCCGAGTTTTAGGTTCACGCGATCATATAACAAACGGGTCCAAAGGTATAAACCACCGATGTGCTTAAAAAATGTTGACGCTAGAGATCATCTATCCACGTCTCAAACGCGCTCCACTAAGTTAATTACTTAATCATTTAAAGGAAGGCTTTTGGGTAAGTTGGACCTTTCACTAGCAATCAATTAATATTAAATAATAACAAAATTCAAAGAAAGTTATCTTATAAACAATATCCACAATCTCACTACTATTTTACTTAATTGCAACAAGTTGCGACTCGCAACTTGCGAGTACTGCGAGCGATGACCCGATATGCGCGTGCGCTCACGGAGACAAATTGATACAGTATCGCAATGCTGAATATGATCCCGAGCTGAAATCCGATAAATCCGATTACATTAACATTATGTGCACTCAGGGCTTTGGTAACCGATACTGTTTTAACGACATCTGAATATTAAATCTTTAGTTTTTCATTTCGTTATGCCCATAGTTAGTTTTCCGGCCCATTGAAGCGGATTGGCTCGAGCGGAGCTTTGTAGTTCAATATTTGGCCCGTTCTTCACCACTGAACTTATAGTGCAATATCTGGCCCTTAATATTGATTCTTACTTTTTTCTATGCAGCAATTACTTCTGCCAGATAATAACAAGTTGGATTATGTCAACATCTTCTATAGATAGCGAAATACAGTTAAAACATTGGCACAATGAATAAACGTTGCCAAGTCAGAATACAGAATTTTGTACCTATGTACTTAAAATTTGGTATTTTTATATCAGAAGAAGTTAATCTTTCAGATGTCGCCAATCATTTTGGCCAATCTGACCGATGCTTAGGTCACTGCTTCATTTTACTTAGCTGCACATTTTTATTTAATTATCTTCGAAGTGCGTACTTCGAAGGGCCTACAGATTAGCGAACTGTAGGTATACTCTCAAACTTCCTGAACGTTGTGCAAGAGGGGCCCAGAGGTGCAGTTACCAGCCGCCACCGCCACCGCCAGCCGCCGCATGCCGTTGCGACACTCGGGAACTAAATCTCTCACCACATTGATGCAATTGGAGGCGGATAAGTAATACTTATTAACTAAATAGCTGACATTGTCTCATTCAGCTTACATAAATATAATTGATGTTATGGCGAAAACTCGTTTTACTAATCAGCAGATTCAGAGATGGAAAGTCAAAATTATTTCTTTATTTTAACCTGTCAATTAACACTTTTTCGTCGCATACTATGTTTGTTTGGCTACACATGGTTTTCATTCCGTTCCAGTAGTTAGATAGAATTTATACCTCTTTATTAATAACTATTAACTAATAACTAACTAACTTTACTAATACTAAAGTGATTTTATTATGTTTCGAGTGTAGTATTGAAAACCTACTTTTAAAACGGATTTCCCACTTGCTAGCAACTAAGTAACAGACGTTGACATCACTTGACATCACAATTGACCGCTGTTTGCGCGGCACACGCCGGCGGCTGCGGCGGTGAAAGCAGACTTGGTCATATTGTGTTTGTCACGACTAACGTTTATTTAATAGGCACATATTGTTGTAATATTTGTATGAATTGAACATTCTGCGCTGTGAAAATTACGCCGGTGAAGAGTATCAGCCAATTTATTTCTCATGAGATGAAATGTATGTGTGTTGTGCCTTAGAATTTTAGTATACGACCCCGTAGCCTATTTGGTAGTGATCCTGCCTGTGAAGCGAAGGGTTCTGCGTTCGATTCACGGCCGGGGAATATATTTAAGTTTGTTCTCGGGTGATGAGTGTCAGTGATGTGTTCACGCGACACAGGGAATCCTAGCGCAGCGGTATGAGTGTGTAAGCGTTCATTTATTATATCCTATATAACTCATATCATTTTCGTTATGTACCGAAATAGCCAACATACGAAATGAGAAACAACGTGTGGTAAATTATCGCCGTACATAAGTAAAATCAAATGCATCACCAGATTGCCGGATAAGCCTTTTATACCTCCGCTCCGCACAGTAGTAAGACGTCAGCGTCGCTATAATAGAAATAACAAATGCTGACCGCGTAGCCTTGACTTGACAACCGAAGCATGAAAGCACAAGAGATTAGACACTTAAATTGAGATATAACAATACCTCGGCAAGTAAAGATGCTGTCAAGTCGCGGCGCAGAGTACTCCGAGGTCTCACTTTCTTAGCAAGTGAGACCTCGCATTGCGTGCATTCAGGCATTGCGTGACTTATCTTACTTTGTTACTCGTGTGAAGAGGTGTGGGAGATGCTTGGGAATTAAAGACACCCAAACCGCATGTAGCCATAACGTGAAGATGACCACAGACAGTTCTAGTTCTTAATTCATTATACCATAATTATGATTTTTAAATACGTTTTATTCAAAATGAAATTAAATTAGGTACTTATAATACATTTTTAGGTAGGTACGAGTATAAGTATAAATTAAAACTATAGGTACATGTCAGCAATGTTTTGTAACAGAAAACGAATAGTTAAATGTAAATATTTAGGTGTTTTATCAACATCTCGTGGTGTAGGTGTGCTCAGCTGAACAACGGACGAGTCTACGGCGTCTGGAAAAAACATGAGGGGTCATGTTGGAGTTTCCTGAGCATTACACTGCCCTACATGCCGCCCTTCATGGGATACTAGTGCGGGGTAGAAGTGTGTTGGCGTTTATTTATTTATTATTCAGCTTATAAAACTAGCAGTCCAGACTGAGAATACTATACGTAGATATAAATATTACGAGATATATCGATATAATATTCACTGTTCTTAAGCGCATGAATTTAGTATCAATTGTTCGTGATGAATAAATCAATTAATTCATCACGTCAATCATTATGACATTTTTTGCGAAGTATTGTGTTACAGGCATGAGAAATTGCTACCATTTAATAATGTTTTTCCGAGGGTGATACAGCTTTACAATAATTACTAATCGATATTTCATGCGAGATATTTGAATCACTTCTTAATCAATTAGAAATATGAATTTCTAATTGATTAAGAAGTGATAATCACAATTTGAAGCGTTTAAGAACATGAATTTCGTAGTGAAAGTTATTTTTATGTCTTAACTATCGTATTATGCAGTTTCAAATATATACACCAATGTCTTAATTACATGGTCGCAATCTGTTGATGACGCACTGGGTACGGATCTCTTCTCGTAGCTGAAGAGGCCTAGAGCATACTACACCACGCTGCTCCAGTGCAGATTGGTGGAGTGGTTAGAGGCCTACCCGAGTGTCGGAAGTTTTTATGCCGCCCAAAGGCCTCCGACATGGCTTAACGACAGCTACATATCTAATAAAAACAACCGGGACTGATAGCTTTACGTGCCCTCCAAAGCAAGGAACCTCTCAAGAATTTTGTGTCACTATACTGTTATCGTATGTCAGCGACACCATCTCTTAATACAACGACTAGTTAATACGTTCACGTATGACTAGAGAGCCAAGCCACGCAGCGGTCTTGGAGTGTCTGCTCGTCCGTATTCGTAGACATAAACGCGTTGAAGTCTTTGTAAGATGGATGGTGGTTAGTAATACTTACCACTAGCCTTTGGTTAGTAATAGACTACAGTGTATTATTTTCCGTAATGGATGTATTTAAAACATAAGTTATATAAAATTTACCTTTCCACACCTTGTTCATATTAAATTAAACTACACGTTCACCCTCGTGCGTGCGTGCGTTATTAAAAAGGGACTATTCATTATTAAAAAAGGGACTATTCATTAGAAAGGGACACAATGTTTTCTTTTCGCATATATTGTTCAAGGTAGATTCTTTAAGAATTATTTCTTTTAAAGCTTGGCTTCGGTTTTTATTATAATTATTCATAAATGTAAACAACTTAATCAAAGGTAAACAAATAGGTATAAATAGATTAGAATCATTAATTAACAAAATAATTGGGTTTTCTTTCAATTTACATTTTATTGGTCGTGTTAATTGCCATGTAAATATTTTGGATATCACAGTTTATTATAATCTTTTGATTATAGAGTTATATAAATACCCTTACGCACTCATCCAACAAACATTAATATCATATTTTAATGGTACTGATAATTTAATTTGGTATTAGACTACCGCTTTCCGGAAATATTTGCGTTTCTTTAGGCATCAGTAGACCGGTACAACGAAGTCAAAAAAACGAAGAGAATACGAATAAGAAGTGAACAAAATGATTCAAAGTGGATTTCACACTTGAATAAATACGTCGAGCTGGCCTGACACTAATGTCAAGTCGTAATAAAGTTGTTCACTTTGTGCTATATCATTGTTGATACTAAAAATACTATTATACTTGCAAAACTAACACATGAGTCTTCCCAGCGTCGGTTTTTGCTAGCGCAATTAATGTCAGAAGTTTAAATAAATTATGTTCGCTACTAAACTTGACACAGATATTGAAAGCAATGTTTGTTGTGAATGAACTAGAAACATTTGTATTTTTTTAATGATTACATTCGCTACGGAATGAGGGTTTTTTTTTATTGAACACTAGTGATCGCCTGCGCTTACACGCTTACTTTCTGACCGTATTCGCACTTGAAACATATTTAGATAATATTTTTTCTTGACGTAATTTATTGACGTTCATATTTGTAAATCGAATGGGTTGGGTTTCCTTTGCTATCCTTGTAAAATCGTCGACCGCAACATGTTTTTTAGATGTTTCGATGGCAGTGTCGGAACGTCGTAACTAATGCTGGCACCCCACTTATTTTTGGTCTGGCAACGCGTCTGATATTTCTGTCCATGAGTGGAGTGCCATTGTCTGCTCGTTTTTCGACTAATAATATTTTACAAAATAATATTGCCTGTGTCACGCTATGGCGGCAGTTTATCACCGTATTAAGTACCTATTTATATTTTTAATAATATAATAATGTGGGTAGATGTGTATGTGTGTGCGAGAAAATAAACCACCAACACCAATACATACTATACATTTTGTGTATTTAAATCGCATTTTTATCTATCTCATTGTGAGAAAAGGGTTTTGATTGGTGAATGACGTCTTTACGAATAGAAATGGTAAACATATATTTGTATTTCTTTAGTGCTAGCCTTTAGCTAGCGTACTGCTTTCTACCAGCTAACAATGACTAAACAAAATTGCAGGAAAGCGGCTAACAAAAGTAAGCTTAAAGATACACATACTATACAAATGGTAGATATTGAAGCCTCAGTGAGGACTGGGCCTGTACAATGGTTCCCACCTCCGCGGAAGCTTTGGCTGTTCATCTCATTGTGAGCCAACGATGATGTCATAAACTTTCTACGGCAGTAGTCACGTGTGTTTAGACCTTCGCAGTATCGTTTCACTTTTGTTGCCTTTATCGAGCCCTGTTATCTTATAGACGCTAACACACTAGTATTCCCGCACTAGGATTGCGTGTGTAGCGAACATGGAACCCACACATAAAATCACTCACACCCAGGACCCGAGAACAAACATTAATTTATCTGCCACATAAATGTCTGGCCCGGCCGGGAATCGTATCCAGCGAAGCCCTGCTATCAGCAGTGCCGCTTCTGTCGCCTCTTACGACTGGATTGGGGTCAGTATTCTAGTCAGTCCCAATACTTAAATGAAACATACGAATGTAAAACACTGTTTAATTACCTATTGCGTTAATGAATCGTATAGAAAAATATATATCTGACGATGCTACCAGTAAACGTTAATTACGAGTCGAATGATTCGATCAGTCAATAGACGATTAACTGTTTATACGACATTGCTTTGTAATTACAACAACCCATTGAAAAACGAAACGTATTGTATTGTAACGAGAGTTCGAATTTCTCGGGAAGCAATAATTGCGGACGTCCGTAATATTCTTGTCGCACTGTAGTCGGAAAAGATAGGCGATAAGAAATTGTATCACTGTGAGTGCGCGCTGATCTCTAGTAGACATAATTATATTATAATAATACTTTACGTGATGGATCTAATCCAAGAAAATAAATCTTTTCGCTACGAAAACCGGCATAGAGATAATTGGAAATCTTTGGAAGAGGCCACCACTCGAGGGGATACTAAGTAATCAGTTTTATACATTTTATAAGTTTGATAATGATAACTTCTTAATATAAACTTATATTTGCAAAATATTTTATTATAACATTAATATTTCGTTACAAAAAAATAATAACTATTCACAATAATTCAGGTTAAAGAATATGACGCAACTCCGCAAATCTTAAAGAAATCGACTAATACGGAAAAGTAACCAAACGTATAAGATTCTTCATTTACGAAATCAGCTTAATGCGACCACTGGCAAAATCAAACAAGAATAATTACTTAGGTCATCATAGCCGCCTGTTTTATGTAATAATGACAAAAGTCTCTCTTCTCGCTTAGCTACATTAGTGAGACCGGTGTATACCGGGCACAGACATGCGAAATTCTTTGGAGCCGGTACCCAAGAGAAAGGTTAAAGGAAGCTGTTATATAAGAGACAAGTTTCTTCGTATCACATCATCGCCGGGTAAATGTTAAGTGGGTTTCGTAACGCGGATGGCGCTTAGCGTTGCCGTATCTATGGAAAGCGCGCGTGAAAACATCGCTTGGACATTTGCATACACATTATTTACATTATTTAAAAACATAAATAATTTGTAACATGTCTTTGTAATTTTTTTAGTTGTTTGCCTGTATTATTTTAATAACTGAATGGCATACTATAAGTAAGTATTTTATTTAATTTTTAAAAAGTGGATAAACTAATAAATTAATCAATAGTACCTAAACATTAGTTGCGCAATAATTAAATTTAGGGCAATCAACATAAAAACCATAAAATATATTATTACTGACCCTAGGTCCTGTAATTGCAGCGACGACGTGCGCCAGCAACAGGAACTGATAAACGCTGCCCCTCATGCTGCACTCTGGTCAGAGCGGCAGAGTACCATCACACACCACACCACTGTTCGACACCACCGCCTGTCGCGCACTAAACAAAAATCCCAAAAAGCCAAAAACACCTCACTCGATTTTCAAAATCGCGCGCGAAGGTCAAATGTCAAAAATGACAATTATTTCAAAATGGCGGATTATCTTTTCTTTTCCCGCGGCGCGGCGTTGGCTACTCGCGTCGTCGGCGGTCGGTACACCAGTAGAAGCCGCGGTGAGCGGTGCGTCGTTTTACCACCCCTACTCTGGACTCCCTACTTGTTTCGAAAGGACGGCCAGCGGCCGGACTGCGAATCGCGTCAAAATGCTAAATTGCAAACAGTATTGTAAGATGCTAATTTAATATTGCAAAAACATTTATATTGTTATTATGCAAAAAGTTCTATTGTAAAATTTATGGAATTCTAACGTTCTTTTCCTTGTCGCGTTATCCAAGACTCGACTGTTTGATAGTACTGTTTGTGGCCTTTTTTAAAAATAAAAAGCAGTGATACTTTTAACACGGATGTCTCAGGAAGGAAACGCCATTTGTCATTACTTAGTTACTTACCTATATTTAAAATATTTTTTACCTGTGGCATTCATTCAGTATGAATGAATGAATGAAATCTTTAAGTAAACTTTGTTCTCGAGCAGTAGTATGATACGAATGATGATTTTAAACGGATAATAAAATGTTACGCTCGGGAGTATCTGTAACAAAACGGTAAGAATCATGGGCGATCGTATGATAGGCATGACCTAGATGCTGCTCTGCAATTTCCATAGCAATAAAAAATAACAATAATAAAAATTATTGTCACTGGTGACTGTAGGTGCTCAGAATCTATTGCAAAACCATTTCTTGAAAATTTTAATCAAATTGCCGAACAAATTATTGCAAATATATCGAGTTATTATTTTGCAATTGTAACATATTTGCGGACTTTAGTCTGTTCTTAATGTATTTTATGTGCAAATAATATAATATGGCAATCTGTGCACAATCGCGACTGTCGTTTTGCCGCGAAAACAATATCGGCAGACCCGCGTATCGCATCGCGGCTCTGTTGCAATCACAACCCTTTTGCAAGCCGATGGCCTCAGTTAGTGAAAATCTTATGGTAAAATCATTAATCAACCAAGTTATCTGCGATTTGCAAGTACCGTGAACACAATGGGCGGGTAATGTTTCATAGTGAAAAGAATAGTGGTACACGTCTCGCTCTGGACGCGATAATAAACATTTTACGCCGTTCGAGAATGCCTGAATGCGTTTTGCAAGTTGAAAAGTTATCGCGAGTTACACATCGTAGATAACAATGGTAATGATGTTTTTAGATGACTATGGGAATTGCTGTAATACTGTCACTCGTTAAGAATGTAGGTGCGAGTAATTGGCACCTTCTGTGATAGTAGCCCATGTCATGAACGGTCGATCGCACTAATTTTCTATGTGGAGGATCGATAATTTGGTATCGATGTAAATTCTATGTTATGAGCTTTGATGTTGTCAAATTCAATAAGGCGGACAGGGAACCCCTTATTCCTATGTAGCCCCGTTTAAATTTTACGAACTATCACGCAATCGTTAAACCAACTGTAATTCCTAATAAGCCGTTTTACTTTCAAACCCAGCTCACCCCTGCCTTATGGGGCTAATGGCTCGAAACGCCAGCCGCGTTATCCACTCCATCAATAAAACCATCTACTGGTTTAACGTCTTATATAACAGGTACATTAAGGATTATAAAACCAAAAACTAAAGTAGTTGTGTTAAAATTAATTGCGCACAGTAAGATCAGTCATTACGTAGGTCGTAGAGTATAGTGTATGCCTTATTACGAATAACCCTCTGAAACCCAAAATATAGCGCATTTTATCGCCTTATAGTTTTTAAATGGGACGTTACTAAAAGCAGTAGTACCTACGTAACGTTGTACCTATATTCAATTTGGATGATCACGATCAATTAGAATAATGTTAGTTAATAATAGAAGAAGAATTAGTTTCAGAATTGCGAGGGTGTGGCGTCAGTGCATTCATGAGATCCGGGAGCCTCTCATAGGATTGACTGAGTCTATGTTATTAAATGGACTGGTTTTTTCAGAGATTTCCCCCGATAAAAAAGTGGCCGAAGGCCTCCACTTTGTTAAGCTTCTCAAAAATTATTAGTTTCAGAATTCCGTTTCTAAATAATTACATAATAACAATGGGTAAATAACTCAAACTAGGTCAGATTTAAACAAATTGTTACGTTTTAGGCGAATAAATTGCTGTTATAACGATTCAATTCAATTTGAATTGATACTAAGTAGTTAAATGAAGTTTAAATATTGAATAAAATGACAATTATACAGATTGTGTCAAAAAAATAAGCTACTTAATTGTAAAAGAGTCCTCTCTGAGAGTATTTCTATCAATATTATATAGGGTGTCCCACGGCGGATTTATGTTTTTAAATACGATTATTTCAAAAAGTAATAAACGGTTCGGAGGGAGGGTGGTATCGTTGGAATCAGTGATAGTGCGGATTTTTTAATCACGATGTCGCAGTGATAGAGTGAGCATCGCGCGCTCGCCATCGAAGCATATTTAAAAGGCACAATTTGTACGTAATTGCTCGTCGACAATTTTGTTCACACTTCGGTATTCGACGGATAAGTGATGAACCGAGTGTGAATTTAATTCGTTCCTGGGTGCAGAGGTTCCGCGCAACTGCTTCGGCTATGAACGCCTCACGGCCGGGGCCCAGTCGATCATCAAGGACCCCCAATAACAATGAACTCGTTGAAGAGAGTTTACGTAAAAATCCACGAAATTAGATACGGAAAAGGGCAGTCCAACTGGCACTTCCAAAAGCGATTATTTACGAATTTCTTTTTGCCGAACCTGCGAGCTCACCCATCGTTCTCATCGCACACGTGGTTCCAACAGGATAGTGCGACCGCACACACGGCCAGAGCTTCGATGACTTTGCTTCGGGAAGCTTTCCCTCAAAAATTGATCAGCCTCTTTGGGGACATCCCGTGGCCACCGAGGTCCCCCAATTCAACCCCAATGGTTTTATTTTTACGGGGCTACCTCAAAGAGAGAGTTTACATTAACAATCCCCGATCTCTTGTGAACTTAAGAGAAAATATTCGTCGAGAAATCAGCACAATTGAACCAAGTTTACTGCAGCGTGTGGCGCGGAAAACGAGGCACGGTTTTGAATAGTGTGTGCAATTCGACGGAAGACATTTGGATGACATAATCTTTAAAAGATGAAATCCGCATTATTATTCTGTCGTTTGGTACTTTAATTAAAACGATATGTCAAATAGTTTTGGTTTTATTTAATTTTGAAAACATAAATCCGCCGTGGGACACCCTATACATACAAAAGATCTATTTACTTACAACACACATCTATTTAATTTATTTACTATTACACACAATTCATAAAACACACACATGCGTAAGTTCACCTGTTTAGAATTGGCAACTCGAGATGAAATAAAAAACATTTTCACGCAAATAATAATATACTAGATTGGCGTGACACAGCGCTAACTATTAAGATTCGTGAACCAAATTGAATCAGTTCCGCGGCAGCGGTTTGTTGACAAACATCCACTTGTTTCGACAGCACCGAAGCGCACTCTCGGCTCTCTGGTGACATTGCAAATATCGATGCGATGCAGATTGATTTTATGGCAATTTTTATACCGATTACTTGTTTTTTTTTGTTTTTTTTTCAGATATTACCTGTTTATTTTATCTTTTATACTCGTAACTGCAGATTTATACTTTAACTACACTTAGGCCTCTGCATTGCAGTGCCCAAGATGCTGGTAACATTCCCTTGCTCGTTGGCAACGCTTATACGCAGTTTAACACACAGAACAGAGAGACTGTCTTCTGTGGTTAACTATACATTAATATAATTTACATTAGGTACTTACTATAATTTTGTTACGTACATACTTACAGATTTGCATAATATCTATCAATCGAAATATCAAAACTAAGCTTCGTATCGTTTCGAATTTGATATTTATTTGATTCGAAGGGAAGACAACAAATTGACTTATACTTAACTGGTTCAATGGAATGTCTTAATTGTATCCATGCCACCTCAGACAAAGGGAATTTCGGTACAATTAGGTGTGTGAACGTTTATGTTGAGATAATAACTAGTACTCTATATGTTTCCTAATGTAAGGGAAAGTGTACATATTCTAAGTAGGATGTTGACGTTTGAGCGGCGGCAGTTACAATCGAACACGGTAATTAGCGATGTGCAGTAGATATAAGAACTTTGAAGTTACCATCTCTTATTCAATGACTAATAAGATTACGTGGAAAACAAATCACGGCTTTAGAATATTGTATGTTAATAGCACGTCATGTCATACGATGATACTTAACTTTACGATATTTAAAATTAATTATAAATGACATTTTGTCTATCTATGTTGAACCGGAAGGATACTCACTCGCTGATTAATCACGAAATCTCAAAAACTACTTGACCAATGATGACCAAAATGGATATTGTCATATTCCTAAGGAGGTAAAAAACTGGATGCGAGTTCGCTTTAAAATCAGTAAAAAAATAAAATTACTTATAGGCGGACCAAACCACGGGTAACCAATCGCTAGTAATTATCATAATATCTAAGTGCCATTTATATTTTGTCCATTCGTCTGTATTTATTTGTCCGGAACACTTAATAATGTTACGAGACGGAAGATTCATCCGATAATCCTAAGGGCCAGTTTCACCGGTTCCGGATAAAGTTCCGGATAGCCTAGGAATTTATCTGCCACTTAACAGTTGACGAAGCGGCAACGTCGCTTTTTGCGTTTCGTTACTACTACGTAAATTATTGTCATTTGAAAATTATTTTGAAAACTTAATTAATAAAATACTTTGTGTTCAAAATAATCCAATTCGACTTTTTTAATATTTTCCTGTATAATTTTATCATTATAGAACGAAAATAGTAGGATTTATAATAATATGATGTACTACAGTTCAAATTCCAAATGTGTTATAGAAACGCCACTTGAAACATTTTTTATCCGTCAGATAACGCCTAACAGCCACTTGAACTGGCAGATAGCTTAACCAACACTTTTCTCTGTCACTTCTATCAGATTACCTGAGAAGCCAAACAATGTAGTTTATCTGGGAGTTGAGTTCCTAGGGCTATCCGGAACTTTATCCGTAACCGGTGAAACGGGCCCTAAGTCTTACAAGGACTGCAGTGAGTAGGTACTTCCTGACACATGAAGTCTGCCATTCCATATTTAGCCAGCGCAGTGCGGACTTAACCACAGTCATCCTAAGAAAAGTGATGGTTGTCTCATATTTAATTCGCCACTAACGTTTCCGAGTATTACATGAGCGCATTTGTGAATTTTTCCACGTCTCATCTTGGTCGTGTTGTACATATTTTGGAGTGATTAATCTAAGCGAAGTTGAGTTTAATTAAGCATTCACGTTTAAGTAAATTAGTAAGATCGTGAGTTGAGACGGTGATATTTTTAGAAAGTGCTTAAATATGTCAACGATGCGACTTATTTTAAATATTTAGGTACCTACCTACTTCCGGATATTATGCTGATAGCGAACTCTCGAGGTAGTAGAATTCGAATTAAAATTCAAGTCATTAATCATTTTGGTGTTTTCATCATACAGTTATGCATGTCATCTTTTGTTACTAACGTTTTACAATGATGTTCCATTGTTGAGGAGCAAATTTTAATCGCGCTTTTAGTATTTTTCTATGAACAATGTCCAAATCTCACTACAAATAATTTATATGGCAGAACGTTCGTTGGGTCAGCTAGTAATTCTATACAAAGGTTTAATATTCTTTACATATAAAGTGTGACTTATGACTTGTACATGACCTAAAGAAAAATAACTCCTTTTTCTTTTTTGACTATTGTATTCTTATATTGTGTCTTTTTGTACTTAATTTTTTCGTGTCGATTATACTGCCATTAATAGCCACCGAAAGTACGAGTACCAATTACTCTGTAATTTGTATCGTTTCTTCTTGTTCAAACGTTACGTTTTGCAACATCAAAACGATTATTTAAAAACTTCATCACATTTATACTTCATTCATTACATAGTTCCACATCATGTTATGTCTGTCGGGTTATGTTGGGTTATGACAGCAAGCATTTTGATAAGTTGTCCTGTACAATTTATGTACCAACTACAGAAATGCATAGTGTAGTGCAGTGTGAATTTTTAAATGGATTTAACATAACAAACGAGCATGCTGAATCACCCTTCCGCTTCCAGCTTCCACCCATGACAACTGTGACCGACTAAGAATAAGGCTCAGATCGGAACTAGGACAGTTAGTCCAGCTGGCAGAGTGTTAAGAACTTTAGTTGGTCAGTTCATTAGAAGGAAATGTAGCGGAATTTGTAGTGAGGTCAAACCTTCAGGTGAACCTTAAGTAGAATTTATCAGGTATCAAGTGAACTGAGGTAAACTGGTTCGGTCGTGAATTGTCGTGATGCAGTGATTCGGTCATGCCGCGGACAACGCGTGCTGACATTTGCGTCACATAAACATCTACCTCTGAGACCCCTCGCTTCGTAGGCAGGGTCACTCCCAACTATGCTACGAGGACGTAGTAATATTTCCTCCTTTTTAAAGTGTAAAGCGTTAACGGACCAAAGCATAGGTTCTAAAAGCCGAAACAGTATATAACATCAGTTGTAGTTACGGCTAGATAAATACATAAGACTTTGGCACAATGTAACAATGGAGAAGGCAAAAGGGTCAAAATATTACTATCAAATACACCTAAAATCCGAGCTTAGGTCATATACATTACATAACTTTTTATTTCACTTCAATACATGCAGTATTTCCGAAGTTATAAAGACGAGAAGTTCAAGCCCTTTTTTGAATTTCCGCGCTTACGCTATGACGTCACGACGTGGCTCGGCCGCGAGCGCGATACGGCGAAAGTATAGAAAATATGGGTCTATGCAGTTCAAAAATCTATAACTTTCTTATTTCTATAGATACAGACTTGAAATTTTGCATAGATGTAGTAGATAGTATGTGAATTATATATGTTATTTTATTATTGATAACTAAGGTTTGCTCGCGGCTTTACTTGAGTTTAAATTAACATTTCGGTCAAAAATCCCTATCAACTACGCGCGACTACCGAGAGATGACGTCATCGAGTAGTGACCGCCCGCCTGCGTTATTAAAAAAACCAGCGGCCGTAAATACGCACTTTGATCGTTAATATCTCAGCCATTTATTGAGATATGGAAAAAGTAAAAACACAGTTTTTCTTGTAATTTTTTATAGATTTATTTGACGTGTAAAAAAAAATTCATTTGCCTGGTCCATTCATGATACTCAGACTCACTAATTCGCGAGAACAGCACAATGTTAAGTTTGTACTTGAGCATGAACGAAATGCATAATTGTGAATCGCCTTCAAACCTAGCGGCCAACGTAAGATACGCCTCTCTCCACATAAATGAGATAGGCTAGGACCTAGGACCGTTTCCACTACATTTCCACACCTGTCCGTGTAGCCATATTGGTTTCCTTTAGGTTCTTTAGTGGCCAACTCAAGTGTGTGAAGTTAGATATTGTGCCAGCTGAAGGTCACTAACTTAACGATTGCTGCCTAATGATCATAACCGAAGCTGCGACTCAATATACGTTGCGAAGCTTTTGAGCGTTCAAGTAAGTCTGACCCTAGCGGTCACCAACATTTGATTGCACTCGCAGTTGCTTAACTGCGTCAATCACACTATTGATTCTATATTTATAATGGTCGCGTACGAAATCTCGACAATAGTACAGGATGCTTAACACAGAGTAGTGTTGTGTTGAAATTTTGCAGATTACAAATAGAGACATATACGAGTACGTTCCTAAATAAATAACAACATAAAAGTAATAATATAATAATAGCGTAGCGGAGTTGTAATTCATGTCACGCATATAAAACTTAGGCTGAGCACATAACCGATGCAAAGATTTATCATAAACTTATGTAATAGTGATAAAATTAAAGATGCGGTTTCTTTTCTAATATTCTTTTTCTTATCTACTCTCTTATTTATTCTGATATTTTTGCAAATATGTAGTTTTTTTTTTACATAAGATAAGTTAATGCTTGACAACAATCCCACCTGATGGTACGTAGGTACGTACGTTAACTATAGCAACAGATGATCGTAAACTTTACATTCTTACTATGTTAGTCTAAATGTCTGGAATAATATGATTGCTTGTCTTGTTGCTTGCTAGATTGATTGTCTTTTGTGTCTTTATTAGCGACCCGACCGAGTGGCCCGGTTTCGCACGGTTAGCTGATAGAATGGAAAATTCTTGTATATAATTTATTGAATTTTTCATGATTTTTATAAAAATAATCCACAAACGAGCATGCATCACAAGCCGGTACCGTACGGTACGCGTCATCAGTGGCGCGATTCAGTCAGTCATGATTCGTCATCACACCATCCGGAGAAATCAATTGTTAGGGCAGATAGCTCAAGGCACAAGTCTCTCCTGTTTTTGTCATTACGAGCCACATATTAGGATATAATATAATGTGGACGAAACTTTACAAGCTAGAGAACAGGTGCAGCATTCAATGCGCGTTAGTTACGTAATCTGTACCACTGAACCGCAGTAACGAGGAAGATGATTGATGTTACCTAAGAGCAACAGAGATCGCCTCACCGACACACATTTTTCCTTCATTAGCACGATAAGTACTGGACTATCTGTATGCGAGATCTTGGAAATAGTTGGATTTTACTTAGCAAAGTACTTGGTTGGTCTTCTTGATGTGAACAGGGCTCGGGCTGTGTACTGGGACTTCGGATCATCTTAGTCAAGTTATTAGTAACACTTCTTGCCGAGGGATATATCGCATGTTCGGACCCCATCGGAATACATTCGGGCCCCATTTCACAGTTCGCGGCAGATATTTATGCGATAGGTGGATGCTGACATCGTGGATGTCAGATCGTGAATCGGTCGGGTCGGGTCGGCTCGTGGACGATTGGAATTATAGTAGTTACAGGTAAATTTAATTATTTTGGCTCTTCTGAACTGATATTAGTTTAAGGTTGGCTTTGAATAAAAATAGAATTAATTAGTATCTTATTTGGCCTTTAACATCATGGAATGATATTTTATTAATTTAACTAAATGATTATTATTTAATTTAATCGGAATCATCTCATCTTAAACTTTGAGCGTCGTAAACCGCATCTTAATTTATCAGACGATTGCGAAGTTCACTTGTATCCAAATTGCGCAACAGTTTTTTTAAATTAAAAAGTTGAAGTGAAACCATAGCAAGAAATAATTATACACTTTAAAAAGCTAGCAGTTGCAAAATATTTGACTTTTTAACATGCATATTGCCTGCCTGTAGAATGATAAGTTTATAGCGAGCTCCTAGGTGTTTGCAACTTGCTTTAAATAGCACTGAAGCTATATGGAAAAATTAAAGTGTAAATATTTATTTTTCATTAGGCAGTTGGTTGCGAAGAGCGGCAACTAGAGGTCAAACGCTTTTCAGCCAGCGTTGTTGCTCAATGGCCACTGGTCGTTTTTTATGTGGCTAATTGTATTTCTGATACAGGGGGTTCCATGTTTTATCATGGTTTTACATAATTATTATTTAAATTAAATTTGCATGATATTTTTGTCTAGTTGTGTGTCTTTTTGTTTCCGCTGACTTCGGAAATGGCTTAATCGATTAGGATAGGGTTTTCACTAATTTTTTGTATTTGCATTTACATATATTAATTGCAATCGGTTCACAAATAAAAAAATATTTATGACAATTTCAAGAATACTGTCTGAGAGATATGTAGGTTCCGCGACGCGAACCGGGGTCATCGGCATGTGCTGGTGAAAAAATGTAGTAATGCAGCTGTAATCATATTTCTAGACGCCCCTGCAGCTTAATTAGTAGCCATCCTGGCTGAAGTACTGAATCAATTCCATACCCGAAGTCTGTCCATATCACACGCAATCCTTATGAAAACTATGTAATCCTTATTTATGTTTTATTTATAACTAAACAGATCAACCTGTATAAATAAAAAAGGAGAGTAACGATACGTATGACCTTGAGAAGAGTTCGCGCTAACGCCGACAATTTAGAAAGGGCGACGCTGCTGACCCTCATTAAACATTAAACAACCTGCGAGCATCTCTTTACACTTCCTTTGTGCCGGCGACCTTGCCGAGTATGGTGTAGTGTTCGTCGTGATATATTTAACTGAATTATGTAACTATTACGATGAATAGTTTCCTTTGAGAACGCTTTTAACCGGATTTAAAGCTGTGACACGAGTCTAACATCAACCGTTACTAATGACTAATCCAGTAATGGCAGATCCTCTCCAGGAAAAATGAAATTTATGATAATGAAAACACATGGAGATGTGTTTGAGATGGTCTAGCTAGAGATTCCACTTCTCTGGGAAAGTGGTTAAAAGCCCGGAGGCTTTCGACATGGCTTGAAACTGTTTTCTGTTGTTATCGACCTACAACGTAATGCTCTCGCTAAAGCACGAAAACACTCATACAATTTAGCCAGTATCCATTTATCATAGTCGGATGATGTTTAGCCCGCATTGCTCACAACTATTAGATACACTTCATGATTTTTCCCAAACTGTTCGCTTCTAAATGTTTGTCTCCCTGCAAACATACATAGGTACTTACTCTCATGAGTAGTTGAAAGTTTCAATAAGGCATGAGAGGAGCAGTACTTTTGTGTTACTGCGCTGGTTTGGATTATTAATCATTGCCCATCTGCTTAAGATCACGCAGAAGAAAATGTTTCAATAAGTTTAGTGTTTCAATTATTTCTGAGGTACCTTTGAAAATCCTCGACGTTTGAATTAGTAATCGGATTTCAATAGCAATAGTAGGTATTTTTTAATAATTTAAAATGAAATTATGGCCAAGTTTTGCTAGGAAAATGTACACCTGGCAAAAAAATTTGCAAAACCGCAAGTGCAGTCGGCGGTTCCAGTTACTCGATCATTAGGCCATCGGGGCATTAACAGGGTAAGATTTAGAATGTTCGAGTCAGGAGGTTAAGTCATAGACTATTATTTAACAGATACGGCTCACTGAATCATTCCGTTTTGTAGTTAATGTTTTGATAGACATTTATGACACAAGTCAAAAATGATTGTCCAGTCCATGTCATCTACAAAGCCGATAATCCTAGTGCTAGGTCAGGGCCGGATTTAGGGGAGAGCCGGCGGGGCCACTGCCCCGGGGCCTCCACTGAACAGGGGCCTCACAACAAAGTTAAAAAAAATATCCAAAATTTGACGGATCACCAACTTTTACGTTTTTCCTTACAAACATTTTTTTGTATCTTCTATTCCATTTTTTTCAATTTCTTCAATTCAATTCGTTAACGCGGTAATTTCTTTTATTTGGAAAATAATTGATAATTAGGGGCCTCCACTCCTTCGTTGCCCCGGGGCCTCCAGAATTCCAAATCCGGCCCTGTGCTAGGGTATAATTGTGTTAGCGTATATTTTATTTATTCATTATTTCCAATAGAGCCATGATATATGTATGTAGTTTACACATAGTGATAATATGTAATGAAGCTGGTAACTAAATCAGGGGCAATGTTCTAGGTACCCTCCACATTTTGCCGTAAAGCTACGCGCTTTCATACTTACTATGTATCTGTGAACGCCCACGTAGCTTTCGTTGAAGTACGTATGACTTTGATGCTCCATCAATCCTCACTACAGCATCGTGGACTCGCGGTGGAGAATGCTATAGGACTCTGTTATGTAGAGAGACTTGTTTGCAGTAGTGGCCCATTAACGCGTTGAAGCCAGCCATGGATTTAATTCAAGATCTACAAACAATTGCGTGACATGTCTATTCCAAATCAACTCTTCGGCACAAATGACAGTGTCGTAATTCAGACGCTCTCCGACCAATTAGGGATCGGCGAATTTATAGCGATTCCACCGCACTGAGCTGCCGCTGCGCAATAAAACATCGCTTAATGGCCTGTCACATTAAACACTTGCATTTTGCACTGATCACTTGCGATGCTGTTCTGCCTTTCAATTTAATGCAGCCTGTGTATTGTTTTATATTATGTCCAGCATTCAAAAGCCGTGTTGCAAGCTGGTTACTTATAAGCCGTGATAAGTGACATAATGTTGAGATGCACAGGGCATCCAGTTCAGGTCCTATTGTTTAAAATTATGTGAATGTTAAAATTTATTAATACTTATGATAAACAAAATATATATCTAAAACGCAACTATCTATCTGAAAATTCTCTTTAATTTAAGCATAGCCTCTATCAATTAAACACATGAATTAAAAAAAAATATCAATCAAGTTGTGTTACAATGAAATAAGTGGCATGAGAAAAAAGTATTGTGTGGTATTCATATTTAATGGAGAATACCTAGATCTGGACATTTTCTCACGATGCAGTTTGTTATTACACAGGAACTATCAATTCGAGACCACTCTCGTAGAATATTATTTGGGCCTATAATTACATAACACATCAGCCTCACTGATCAAATTGAGCTATTATAATCTATACATAAATTAAATTGTAACTGATCGATGTCTGTAAATGTAAATTATGATTATGATTAATTTTAACGGCTTAACCGATTTGGACGCGGAGATATTATTATCACTAACGTGTTGGAATGGGCTTGGGGTAATATTTAAGATTTTATTTTGTTTTTTAACTGTAAATTTATACTCATAGTCTACATTAGGATTCCCTGTGTCGGTGCTATGAACAACATACAAAAAAAGAACACACCCATACCGAAACGAAATTTCCGCCTCGCTGGAAATCGAACCCAGGACGCTCCGAATGGCAGTCCAGCATGGTAATTATTCGGCTATATGGGACGTCAAATTTTATTTTAATCGCTTCACAAACGAAAAAGATTACGTCAATATAAAGAATTCTATCAAAATTGTTATAACAAACAAAAATCTCGTAGCCAAGCGAGAGCGGCTTACTAATAAACAATATAATTTACTGCACCGTGTAATTCACTGACATTTTACTTAGAGACGGTAATGATACGTCGAATGATACGTACTTGATACATCTCATTACGACGATAGCTTGTAATGATAATCTCTATATCTAGTGCATGTGTGGTCATTCCGCTGATGGAAGACCGTTACAGTAATTGTACCAGCAACAAGTGCTACCTAGCACTGAAGTTGTAAGCTACGAGGCAAAACTTTCGTGTTGTCACATGGTTGTTCATGATATTATTTAATATTGTAAAAAATCCACGTAATTTACATCGTATTTTTTATTTTGTTAAAATACGATTAGATGGGGTGGGGTGGGGATGGGGTTTATGTTCCATTTTGAATCCAAGCCAATTTCTCCTGTCTGTCATGTACCCAGGACAAGGTTTCAAATTCAAAATCATTTATTCATTTTTTTTTAATTTATTGCAGGGAATTTGTCGCTGGGCGACCACATCATCCCGTACAGAAAAAAAAGTAATTACTATGTGGGGTTTCGTGGTATGGGTACCCCTTGACCCAATGGATAACGACGACTTCTTGATACGAGTTTATTTACACACACTAAGATACACTTATTGAGGTAGTACAGCATTAAAGAAAACACTAGGTACTAGGTACAGCTTAAGTTAGAGTGATAACTTTGTAGTGCACAGTGAGCCGGCCGAGCAGCGACTGACTGCCGTAGCCGGTACAGTGGAACATCTAGTCGTGAGACTCGTGAGCGGCGGACTCGACTTGTCTCGAGATGTGCGGACATGTTCATCCCGCGGTCGGATATCTGTGTTGCCACATTTAAGAGAGTATGGCGCGTGTAGAAAACGCCACAACTACAACATAATAGGATAACAACATACAATAATACAACATAACAAAACAAAATTCTAAATTATTATTATTACATTTATTCATGTATGTAGGTATCACTGATACACTTACGCACGTCATATTTTTGATTCTACCGCCGTTTCGCAAAAAGTGCTTTATAATTTTTTATAATGAAGGAGAAGAAAGGCGAAAGAAACTTCTTAGCACATCTTTTAAAACAAAAAAATATATACAATATAATACTTACACTGGTTTTAGAGCTCTTCATTTCCATGCATCTTTGTCATCTCTCCTGTTGGATGTCGCTGAGCTCTGTCCCAACTTTTATATGGAATCAAGGTAGCAAACGAGCATGCAGCTCCACTCTTCCTCTGCGGCCCTTTATTGATTATTTAATGATTTATGTACCTGAATACACGACAATTGAAAGTACTCAGTGACTCAAATAGTAATGATGTGATGATGATGAATCTCTAAGGTTGTTACTTTTAAGTTAATTTTAATTATTGCAGATTACAATCTATGTAGGTACTTAAATTAATAAAAATAAACCTGAAGTAAATTTTATTATTAGTATCAACTTAATAACCATTCTCTGACGCAACTTTTTAGCATAGGAAATAAATAGGTATACGTACGAAATGATTATTTATTTTATTGGATACACAATTTATTTCGACATACATATTTATTAACTTTTATACAAATGAGTAACTTTATAATTGTCATATCTGTTGTTTGTTGATAAGATATGATTTGTAAATGTTATATTGCAATTGTATATCATTAAAACATTACGGAATCTCTTGCGATTTACAAGGTTATTATTATAAATATTAATTTGGGATCAATATAAATATTAAAAAATAACAAGGTTTTTAAGAGGTTTGTTTGTATCTTTACCTTTATATGGGTAACCTGGGGATATTAGAGTCTAATATATAAAGGGATATTAGAGTCTAATATATAAAGGAAAAAGGGGGCTGTAGACTCTAATTAGAGTATACAGCTCCCGTGAACCAAGTTGTTTATATCTAGGCGCCGTGTTTCAATTTAAGTAGGTAATGTTATGAATGTAAGGTGCTACCAGCTGATAAATTTGTCGTAATACTAAACGCTTTAATGTATAATCCGCTGTCTTTCACTAAATCAAGTGATAGGTAATTTCTAATTTGCAGATAATAAACTCTAATAATTATTTATTTACAAATTATAATTTGTACGCACGATTCGTATTCGGCATCTCTGCAGGCGACCTCCCGCCGCGCCGCCGCAACATTCAAATTACCATTGCAGTATTGTAAAACTTATAATAAGGAACTCAAAAATTAGTTGTACGTTTACAATTCGATTTCTTGCAATCGGTAATTAAATTTATTCATAATAATATTCCGTCAATTAACGGCCACGCATCGTATATTCGTACTTAATATTACAATACTGACGTAATAATATGGTAACATGGATCGAGTTGGCCAACGCCGCTCCGGGTTGCAACTTAATACACCTTTCAACACTCCCCATTCTCTTGTTTAGCAATAATATTGACTCTTATAATTTCTGGAGTTGCAAGACAAAGTGCGTTGTGAAAAACCTAAACCACAATTTTTATCACCTAAGTAAATGGAGCCGAAGAAAGGTTACTTAAAAACGCGTTTTATGCAATAGATACTGGCAATGCCTAGACATCAATAGGTTAGGTATCTATCGACAATATACTAGTAGGTACGACTACGAGTTAGTACTATTACGCGATAGTTCGCGTTACCTTGAAAGTCGATGTCTAGTTTTTGAGGTCCACTATCGATACATCAGTTATCGACAGTTAGGCAATCATAGTAGACACTAAGTTGCCATGACAACCGTTCACTCGGTTGGCGACTATTTGATTACCCCTGACTGTCAAGCGGGGTATTCCGAATTTGATTCTCAAGCAGACATCTTCAAAAAAAGTTAAAAAGGTGCTCCTTCAAGGCTACGATGACCAGTTTCCATTAGAAATATTATCATCTTTTTCGTCAGCCCTTCTGGCCATTAAAAAGTAATCCGCCCTTCAATTAGTAAGTAGGTATATTACTTACTACTTAGGTACTATCTATAAACAAATACTACAAGTATTTTTCAACTTAGTATCTAGGTAGTAAGTGTACCTGAAACAATAATTTTAATTAAGTTTAATATAAATTAAAACGTATTCCACCGACGCATCTGCATGTGTTATCTAGACACAAATACTTTATCCAACGAGCAATGATTTCTTTCCAACAAAATTAACCCATTAGCATTGTATTTAGTGCTTTCACCGATAAGATTTCTACCGGTAACTGGCGCTGTAGTGATTAACACTCGGTTTAGGTGAATCGTGTTTCGCTTACGGATCGCCGTCCTCTGCGATTAAATCATGGCCGGCGTATGCGTGACCGCACCTTCACTCACTCTCTACGCATGCTAATTTGATAATTGCTGCTAATACAGCCATTCCCAGTCCCACCGGCCACTTTCTGAACCTTATGTCTTTTACAAACATACAGAACATTATGTGTAAAAAAACTGTGTGTGCTGACTCGGAAATTAATTGATGAATTGACTTGAGATTTTTATGTAAGAAGGCATTTTAAAAGTCCCCAGGGTACATTGAGATACTATGTACTAGTTACCTATATAATATCTCAATGCCAGGGTATGGGAAAATTCAATAGAAATTATTTAGCATATTGGATACTTTACATACATGTTTCCCGAAACGAAGAGAGTTACTATTTTCTTTATTTATATAATAAATAACAGCCAGCGAGAGTGGTGACTGGTGGATGTCAATTCCTTAAAAAATCGTTAGAAATCTGGCAACAAATTTTAATCTTCCTCCGAACGATTTCTGTCTCGAATGGACAGAGGCTTCGTTGATCGAACTGGATAAAATTGAAAAGGGTTATCTTATGTTTACTTATCTACTTTGTGGCTTATGGTAGTAAGTCCAACCGTCGTTCTGTGGTCTAGTTAAACTAGGGACCTGTGAACAGTGCTGAATAGCTTCGGAGTGATAGCATCGCGTCATTGTGTTGTTTATCGGATCAGCGGCGGAGGAAGTTACGTGCGCGCCGTTTTTGTTCGCAGTTGCGTACACCATACGTTGTACGCTGCGCTGTTTGGAACTGTTGCAGCGCTAAGTGTGATGGTAGACTTGTTCTACGAGAGGGCCACTAGTGGTAAATAGTTGCAACGCTTACACCAAATTCGCTAAGGGCATCAAACGTCAGTGTCGAGCTTTAAATAGAAATGTATGTGATCTGTATAAATCCAAGAAATTACGCTGCAAATTGTAGCAACATTATTTTTATTGCTTTGCAAATTGGAAATGATGCTTTATGCCAACAAAACCCTTTAACAGGTTGTGTTTCGTCGCACGGCCACATTACTAAGATAGACTGAATACACAATACACAAATGACATATTAGGTACATTTTCTTTTAGATTTCAAATTGAATCGTATTGGATACGTAGTTCTTTGAAAGATTATTTTTATGCGATCACTTGCTTGTAGGGAGCGGGCCATTTGGTATCGTCATACTTCTTGATACCTGACCTGAGAATATTGATTGGGCTACATGTCTTTCAAGTGCTTCTGTTTATATTTTTCTAATTTCTATCTAATTGCTTATTCGTCATAATTATATGTCTGAAACCATCAGTTTTATCACATGATGCTATGTGATGTTCTGTGAAGGCAAAAGCAGAGTTGTTTTATCCACCGATAGTATTTTTATTTCAAAAGATGAAATTTCCTATTTGGTGAAACGCAAGTGCAGTGTGTAATCCGCTTAAGAATAATTTATGCTTCAAATACGTAAAGGTCAGAGTGTAGCAACTGAAGCTTTGTTTCTAATGAGTTGTAACGCCGGAGCTGCTTACAGCCCCATTTACTGCGAATGTTGTAATATTTTCACTATTCCATACCACCACTGTATGTTTTGTGACTGCTGTTAAACGTTCTCATACTATATGTTGGTTTGTTATTTGGAAATGTTCTTTTGACTCATGTGTAAAACAGTTACATACTGTGGGAGATAAGCATACCTCTCTCACAAAGTAGATAAACCTCTCTGAACAATACTTACAATGTCATTGTCTCTGAAGTCTTACAAAATTAAGAAGAGTCCGTTTTTTATTTTATCTTTGTTTGTTACACTAATATATGAGTTGGTTAATATTATGGTTCGTTGTGGGGGTGAAGTCCGTAGTGCAAGGAACGTAAGTCGGGCTATGCTCCGAGAATCACAAATAATTCCGATTTAAATTATAGGTGACCAATGTTTGCTCGCGGCGACCCGTGCTCAGTAGAGGGCCATTAATGCGTTGAAGCCATATGGATTTACAAGCCTTTACCCGCGGCTTCGCCCGCCAAAAATCCCTAAATAATATAAAAGTTGATAAAATCAGAGTACTTTCATACTAACTTTGTACTCCCCTTTTACCCCCTACGGGAGTGAATTTTGAAAAAACCTTTCTTAGTGCTCCCCTACGTTATAAAAGGAACCCCCGTGCAAAATTTCAAGTTTCTAACCCTTATAGTTTAGGCCCTGCGTTGATATGTCAGTCAGTCAGTCAACTTCTCCTGTTATATATATAGATAGATTAAAGAACAAACAAACATTTACATTTGGAAGAACTTTAATGATCATTACGACAAACGAAACAGTACCACGTTCCCGTCGCACGTCGTGAATGTACAATACACTGTAGACACGCTAAATATTAAATACATTGGTATATCGCCTAATATACGTAATCAGTTACAATAAGTTCGTGAAATAAAGTATTAACTATCTCTACATGCCGGCAGATTAAATTATTGTTTAATTTTTTAATACAACCCTGACTTATACTTATATGTTAAGAACCTACACTTGATGTGCAGGGTAAGTGAAAATAAGGAAAAATAACTTGTTAAGTATAACTTTTCGATGTTGATGACGAAAATACGGAAAAAATTGATATTCGAAACTTTTTATACCTGATATATGAGTTTTTTTACTGCATATCTCATCTCCAAGGGTTGACTGGTAGAGAATGCCATTAGGCATTAAGTCTGCCCTTGTAATTCCTAGCTTTAGATTTTTCAATGGAGAGTGCAGTAAATATCTAGTGTTGACAGACCCCATGCGGACATCCGTTAGGTACTATACCCGCCTCAAATAAGTAGATTGCGTCTCCTAGACACTAAAATCGTTATAGTCATAGACAGTACCTCGTATATTGTAGACACCCTTTTAAAGAATTATACATAGCATTCCTCGTAGTTTTAGGCCAATCATTTAAAACTATAACTTTTTAACACTAACACTCATATAACTACTAGGATTCCCTGTGTCGTGGGTACCATGCACAACAAACAAAGACAAGAACACGCGTAGACCCAGAACAGATATTTGAACTCATCATTAAAATTTCTGCTCCGCTGGGAATCAGGACCTGTCGAACACCATACGGGTCGTCGGTATCATAATTATTGGACACATGGTAAAAATCGAGACAATTGATTTAATCTGCCGCTACTAAACTATCGAGGTAACCTAACTTAGATCAATTCAGTTTGGCTTGGCCTAGTTACAAAGTTCTACTTCAATATGAATATGTACACGATTTTATACTATACTATTCTATTCTAGAGACACCTACTTCGATTATGAAATTACTCTAATGATAACAGCATTTTCATATTGTACCATGGCATAAGCCACATGGTACAAAATGCATCAACTGTAATTCGGCACTAAACATTCAATCATTGATGTTTGATATTTTATTCAGGTATAAACATTAAGCGTCATATTCTGAAATGTTATGACATTATGGCATAAAGATGGCATATCGTCTACGTTCAGACAGCATACGAGAAAAGCCTCAAGTTGTGTGTGATTGTAAGCGACAGCGAACTAAGTAAATATTTGGATGATAAACAATATTGTAGAGCGCATTAGGTACAATCATTCATCAACTATTAAGTATAATTATTTACCTGAATAAATTATTCAAAACGTTTATACCTGAATAAGTACATAGTGGTACACTCATAGAACATGTATGAAAGACAATAATATCAACAAATTTCAGTTTCAGTCGCTGACGAAACGTCCGTCTATTCAAATGGAGTGACCGTCTGGTCACTTCATTTGAATCTTTCTATCTTTCCATTTCTATCTTTCTAGATAGAAATAGAAAAGTTGTCGTCCAAATGCATCCACTCCATTATTAATACGCAGCTTTATGTTTTAACAATTCTCAAACCTCGAAAGTCTCGCCAGCGACGGTAGATATAGAAAATATTTGTATTCACACTACGAATCTTGAGCTCATTTGATAAGCAACTACAATACGGGGAATATGCGTATTATTTTTGATTTACTTTGAGTAGTTTTTATATTTTTGTATCGATACTCTAGGTCCCCATAGATTTATAAGGAGAGACTCGTGTCCTGTAATTAGTGGGTCATTAATGGGCGGACGCCATAGTTGTAAAAAAAATATCTAATTATAAATTGATCTTATCCAGCAATAAAACGTTGGTAAATCTGAACAGTTCACTTCAAATATCATGTCTATATTATACCTACTCGTAGGGCCAACGTAGGGGGATAGTGAGTTTTATCGTACAATGATAGTTTTTTCCATAGAACAAAAATGTTATTTCTTCATCAATACGATAATAAAATCGCCAACAACATGGTCAACAATAATGACAGTCGTTGCCCGTTGTAGCGTTGTGATACAATATTTTGAATAATGATCATTCACGCATAATGATGTGTAGAAACCCCGCCTTTTTTATCCAAAAACATCCCCCATAGACGATCGATATGGTGTAGAGAGCTCAACATACGTAATACGAAATTCGTTTAACTAAAGTGACGCTTGCTAAAAAAGCTAATTCTATTAGATCTACAAGTTTACAATAGTAAAGATCGAAGAATCTACCCATTGGTCGAGATTTACGGAAATCTAAGTATAATTAGTAGCAAAACTTGATAATGAGGACATTAACCTTAAAATAACTGTATCACATCAATCGAAGTTAATTTTATAGACTAGAAATCATAGCACAGCTTACTTATAAAAATCTATTTAGTAAATTATTTATAAGTTGGCAGATTTTAACGCATTGAAGCATTGATGAAACACCGAATATTAGGTATAAGAATGTTACCAATCTTAAAAAAAATGTCTTTAATAGTTCGTAGTGGTGATACCAGACAGAATGAACAGCATAGTGATACAAAAACATTAAGTAATTATAAAAAAAACTCAACAGTACCTAAATGATCATATAATTGCAGAATAAACAATTAGGAACATACACTACCTATAAAAGGGATTGAAAACGTCGCCTATTGCGAAGGCAATTTATCTCGGTTATAAAGTTATGTATTGCCTTGAAACAAATAATACACGTACTATCACATTCACATGACATAACTTAACTTGGTATTACGACTTTACCAACTTTACTCAAATATGAGCAATGTTCCCATATTTGACTACCTACTTCAGATTACAAAAACTATCACGATCACAACATTATCTAAACATTTAAATATCCTATTATTTTTAATCGGTTTAAATATAACATCAATGCAGACAAATTATTATTTAAGACATTATAACTTGAATACAAAAACGGCCTACACATTTTTGTATGTTACTTAGCTCATTATATTTCTGAATTGCTAGCGAATTAAATTAAGAGACGGATGTTTACATTTAGTCTGAAAAAGCTTAACAACTAAGTACAATAATATTATAATATTATAAAGTGCGCGCAATACAGAGATAAATTAATTGTACTATTATTAACAATTATATTTTAGCTAGGTGCGAAATACATTAGGTAATAACATGATTATATAGACAGAAATAACCAATTTGGCGCGAAAAATTTGTCAACTCTATTTATACAGATATTAAATAAATAGAGTTTTAAATTTGCTTACTTGACATATTTTTTCTTCATTTTAGTACTCTTACGAATACACCGTTGAAGAACAATATATGTTAATTTTAATTTTGAATTTCGTACATAGGTTTATTTTAAACCTAAGATAGGTACCTACTATGACAGGTATTCATTTAAAACCTGTTTATTTTTTAATCTCTCTTTTTATAAACATCTAAGTAAACATTTATTATAAATACTCGTACACTACTGAAACACATAACGTGATATGAGATGGAAAGATCATACCGTATACCATGTTGTGTTGTGTACTATATAATGTACCTACTAGTATCAAGTCCAAAATATAATATTTTAAATTCCTTTCTCAAGAATGAAAGCCGACATTAAAAGTTTAACCTTTGTCTCTCCATATTTATTAGAAGTAATCTTCGTTGTTGACCCTTTTTAACTTATTTAAATTATATTTAGGAATCACCGACTTTAGAGTCTGTTAAAAGTGTGATTAGTACAAGCTAGGTAATTATAATTAGTCCGTTAAAGTTTTAAAATTAAAAACCCGTTTTACAATATGTATGTAAATGACCTCATGCAATCATATTCAACAGAGAGATTCTGTTGAATGAGTCTTGTTGGCTAAGAAACGATTCTTAACCTAACTACGAAGTTAGGGATGCTTGTTACTACATATCGACGTTATTTTAAAATAGTCTCGATTTGGCACTTGGAAAAGTTAATAAATGATCCAATGTACCTACGTTATAAAAAAAATCATAGTACTAAACAACAATACAGATTAGGCACATACGTTATTTTTTCTATTAGATCATATTAAGTTCGTTCAAGAAAAACTCCTAACAAAGATACTTAGGAAAACAAAAAAAATGAGGAAGTAAAAATGTAGCTTAACATTTTATAATATGGCAAAAATTAAAAGCACATCAGAAAGAAACACAAAGATGAGAGGCCAATCCTTTACCGCGACTTGCGCTAATGCCGCACTCGGTCTTAAATCGAGGTCGATCTGAGACAGGAAATTTCAAAAGTGGTTTAATCTAATAAGAATATTGCGTAATCGTAGCAGCCCGTAATGCACCGGCCGGCCGGCCGTAACGCGCCAACCGGCCGGCCGACGGCTGCAAGATGAACTCATGTAATCTAGACTTTTAACACCATAAAAAATCTGTTATACTGGTTCTGCAACCTCACGGGACCATCTAGTGAAGTTTACCATGAAAATGTTTTGTTTCGAAACGCGTTTTACCATATAAGGTTAATCGTTGCATCAATCATAAATTCCCCATAACAATGTTAAAACTTTGATCCCTATCTAGCGCTTAATCCATACATTTATGTAAATCAACCTTTCTTAACTTATTCAGTGCAATCAATTTTATTATCGTCTAAAATTAGCACTCGCACTGCTTATATGTAAAGCATTATTAACAAATACCGTTTTAAAATAAATCCCTGGTAAAAGACAACTGTGTGGGTATTGGTTTTTATTTTGGCGTTCTGTTGCAAATTCATTATAACTATCTCCTTTGTAACTGTTGCATGATACAAAGCTGCGTCTTAACTGAGACGCAAAAACGAAAGGAGAGTGCAAGGAATTAGAGAAAGATACAATATAGCAGAGGTTGTATTGAGGCCGCTCCTAGTTGCACGTACTATCCGCGAGGCATCTCCAGCAATAAATACTAAAACCATGTCGCGACTGTCACATGTTGTGCAGAGTCACGACGAAAATAAACAAAGAAAAGGAGCAGAAGAAAGCCAGGAACAAGAGAGACAGCGGGAGACGCAGCTACGGTGCTACGGCGGAGCGAGGCCGCTCTCAGGGTCACGCGCGCCCGAGCATGGCGGCCACGTCGCCCGCGGACTGCGAGTGCAGCAGCGCCCCACGCGTGGGCCGCGGCGGCGCCAGCCGGGGCAGCGCTAGCACGCCCGCCGGGGTGCTCCCACGGGGGCAGCCCGTCACGAACTCGTGCCGGGTCGCCTCTATTGGCGTGATGCGACGTTTCGGATCCCATCTGCAATGAAAAATTTTGTTGAAGTTGCAAAAAAAGTTTTCAAAACTTTACTTTTTTAAATTTAATTTGTTAATCCAAAAAAAATTGTACACAATTACAGTTAGTCGCCTGTCCACAATGCAGTTCTCGTTCTCTAGCAGTCTAGCCTATGTTAAATCTAATCTCATTACAACATTTTTACGTGAGAATAATAATGAATCTCATATCTGTTTTTAACTATTTTCGTAAACCTGGGCTATGGAAGCCAACCACGTTGCATTTGTGAACTTACTACATTATATACAGGGAGCGCTTTGGGCGTTACGAAGCCATAAATGGCTGCTTACTGATGCTAAAATTGACCTAATTTGATGGATTTAATTAATGTTCGTGACAGCCTTCAGGTGTATAGCCTGCACTGCTATTTTGTGTAGGTACTAGCTTTACTACGGAGGTACAGACGAAGTAGTTTTAGTTCCGTATTTATTGCTCTGTAGGCTAACGAAAAGATATTACGGAGTGGGTGGATCTTTTATAACACTGTGATCCAGGTGACGCGCCCTATTACAATCTGTCAAACAGAGACTAAGTTACGATCCCATTGTCTCTTTGTGCGACAAATGAATGTAACTATTTGTCTCATCGCAGCTTCGATGTTATGTCATTCAAGCCAAGTTTATGAAGAGAAACGTAACTTGAAAACGGATACGAAGCTAACTCATGTCAAATCGACTCAGATTGCTCCCACCGTAGCTGTTATGAAAAGATAGCCGTACAAGAATATATGAAAATCTAGTTTTCAATGTGAACCAGATTTTAATTAGATCTTAGGAATCAACTTGTAGTTTGAAACTTACATATTATTATATTACATTTTGTTTAGTCTTATATAATTTTAATAATATTGAGAGACCACTAACTAGGTTGCGTTAATAATATTTTAGTAACGAGTATGAGGTCTTCATTATTGTGTTCGCTTCTTTCGTTAAATACACCTTTGTGTTTGTATTGTCGTGACAGGTAGTTTTTTGTCAGCCACAGCGCAGTTTGCACTTGTAATTGTCAATTATTATAATTATTAGTATCCAAAATAACAAAATTAAAAGTCATATATCGAATTATAGGATTGAAAACTAGTATTTGACTGGTAAACAGAAAATAAAATTCTGCTAAAAGCTTTCCGATTCTCTAAGTTTAGTTAGTCGTCCGCCGCAACTTTAATCGTTCATTGACCGTTCGTTCCCTAAAGTAGATCAAGGCGGCCCAGTCACACTCGTTTATTAAATGCTTAGCATTCAGGGTTGCTAAGCTGTAAAGTCAAAAAAACTCGAGGTTAATGCGAGTTATCTGAGCGGATTTGAGCTATTACCATCAGTTTGTTTATTTTGTAGTATAATAGATAATTATCCTGTATCTAAGTAGTATTATATAACTTTTACATATGTTATCTTTACACAAGAATATTAAATTGACGCAAAAGCGTGCATATAGCATGTGCTGATGTTTGCGTATTCGCACATACGATCTACCAAAATCCGAGAACGAACGGAGCCGATACATAAAAAATTTAGTCCCGGTGGGATTTATCGTCAGAACCTAAGGAGATTATCACCAGAACCCTTTGTTTAACCAGCAGGATCATTTTGAACCGGGTCAACAATTAAGTAAGGCCACCAACTTAATTATTAAACAACTTAATTATATAAAATGTTTAGTATGTATTTGGTAAATATTTAGTATTTAGTATTAGTATTTAGTAAATATTTCTCAAACATTTTTGACATCCTTAATTCTCTAGACTACTTGAAATTGGTATTTACGAAATCAATACTATATAGCTAAGAGTAAGAACTTAAATGCGTTAAAACTTAGCTATACAACTTCACTTGATCTCTATAATTATTTTAAAAGCAGTTAGCCATTTACTTCTGAACGTAGCATCCCGTTCACACATAAACTCATTGAGCTGGTATTATTTTTCGCTGTATAAACTATTGAAAAAGGACTTTTTTTAACGAATTCATTTCGTTTTATATAACCCAGGTAGGCATATTTACTTAAAAAAATATCAATTTAGCGCTTCCTCCTTCGTCCATCCTACCGTGTTAAAAAATCTGAAGCAGTAATATATTATGTAAGTACACTATAATCTTCAAACCAAATCAATTTACTTACAATTGTTTATGATTGTAAAGTTTATTATCGCAGTGTTGTTTCTGGTTTTTATATTTCATCAAAATTGGGCAATGACTAAACTAATTAAAATTTTTGATTATCTTGTCAGATGCAACTGACTCGTAAGTTAATATAAAAAAGCGTATTAAAATGAAGCAATTTTTTTGCAAAATTGTTGCCTCATAATTAATTGGATGCAGCGAATACCGCCTGGTCACTCTCTTGCGATGCTAATCACGACTGAACCAATATCTTCAAGATCGCTCGTGTTGAGAATACGTCTGAAGCAATGTCGATATCAATACCTACATATTAAGATTGCTCACGTTGGGAGATTTGCTTCTGTAAAACGAAATCAAGACCGATGTAGATAACTTGCATCCAGCGTGTACTTAGATAGCTCGCAAACCAGCAGGCGAGCCACCTGATCCAAAGTAGTAACCGACGTACAATGATCATTGGTAATACTAAAAATATCAACGATATGCAGTCGGCTAGAAAGAAAAAGAAAGAGAATTTGGCTCTGAAGCACGCCGGCTAAGCGCTAGCGCTAAGCGCTAAGCCGAAACACGGCGAGGTATTTGGCGGCTGACTCAAGTAGGAGGGTTTCCATAATAATAATATTGATAATGTCAACCTAATGAGATGGTTGCCGTCTCTCGCCTCTTACGATACCCTAGTCTAATGACATGGGATAGGGGTACATATTCCAAGGCTTCAGTAGGACCGGATCCACACTGCATTCGGCCTAATGCCGAGCCAGTGAACATATTGGGTATGTTCACTGCCTCGGCATTACTACGGCACTACGGTACAGATGTACAGGAAGTAACAAGGCGGCCTGCATTCAACCAAATAACACTTCAGCGGCTGAAAGGAGGTTAGCAGCTCGCAATTGATTACCACTGTAACCACCTGTGGTGTTTAACATGTTGAACTTTCAAGACATTCAGCTTATACTACAGATAAAACTAAAGTTCAGACTTGACGTAATATCAAGTTTTCTGGCGTAGAGTTCATTTGCTGTATGATTGACAATTATACAGTGTTTGTAACGTACAGAACTCACGAATACATAATTTATTTAAATTAAATTTTAATATTTGTTGTATTTTAACTGTTGTAATATGAATGAATAGCAGAATGTAATTCCCTTAAAATAAAATGTATTACTTATTATTTTCCTTTTTTATAGAGGAATTTATTTTATACCATATCCAACATAATAAAAAATAAAAAAGTATTATAAGTACCTAAGTTAAATTATTTCAATGTACAGGTTTGGATTCCATCCTCAGCTCCAGTTTTGACAGATTACTTACATTTGTTCAGTGATAAAATATTAAATTTTTTACATAAGTTTAATGTATTGTAAATTACAAAAACAAATTGGGTAATACTCGTAGGTACTTTCTTTACTTTGCGTATTAGAAAGTAATTAATTTATCACATTCTTCTGTCAACGCAATGTGAAGAAATCGACATGTTTATTTACATATTTGATAAGATTGGCAGACAATTGGAAAGTAATGGACCCTTTTCGTAAGCCGCAAGTGGACGCATTAGGTACATCGTAAACTTCACTATGTTACACAAACCATTGGTAGCTTAGCGAAACTGGAAAGTCTATTATGACCAATAATCGCCTCACATGTAGTGAAATTGCCTATAAAAGTTTTAGTTCGAGCAATCAAGCGTTAATATTCATTATGTTTCGTATAATTAGTGTTATGTAAGCAAACGTGTAGAATTTCTTTTTATGTTTATTTGCGTTTAAAAGCCGTACTGTGACGCAAGCTCGTAACTTTGAAAGATTGACGCTAATAAATATTCAAGTGAAAAGGAATTGTTAAACATATAGTATTTACTTGTATTGTTTGCTTGTTTTAGGTTCTTGTCGAGTAATTTACCTGAAATCTGTTCAACGAATATGCACCAAAAAGCATGAACTGTGATTATCATTATTACTGATAAGTTTGACTCATCGCCTGGCGGGAGATCTTCCTATGCCAAATTACTATAGCAATTTAATTTTACTCATTTAAATTGTAATCTAACGTAGTGTGTAAGACAGTTGGTATGTACTAAGCCACTAATTCTAGAAAGCTATGAGAGTAAACTAACCTCAAATAAATGTTTTTTTTTATTTTATTGCTAAGGAATCAAATTGAAATGATGTTCTGAAATATAATGTTATGTTTCATTTCATAAAGCATAGCCATTTCCGGCGCTTTAGTGGAAGCCAACCTAAACATATATGTACATACATTACGTTGCGGTATGTTGATCACTGGAGCGTTGTTTATCACTGAGCAAGCGCCTTCAAGGTAAGATAATTCAAAATATTGCTTAAAAGTTACATAATAAACAAGTCTACTATAATATAATAGATTGATGAATATCGAAAGTTACAAATTAATTTGCACATATTAAGCCGAAATCACTCAATTAAGAAAATTATTCAAAACATTATGACATCATTAGTGGAATAATTTTGTGAGGTGTGTTTTATATTATGACTGTTATCAAATGCTTTCTCTTTACGGTATAAGAAAAATAGGGGATTTCATTATATTAAGGAGAAGAATTATATTAAAGACGAGTATTATATTAATTAAGGAGTATTTACGACCTAAATATGATAATTATGTTACGTTGTTTGGTGAATACCTACCTATGTTACGGAGCCTGTCCTACTTTGAGTTAGGTTTAATCGAATTATTAGTAGTAGTTTAAGTGAATCTCCTAGTATGTAATGTATATTAGTATTACATAGTTGGTTAAGATTCCGCCTTTCTTCTTCACAATATTAAGAAAGAAAAGGTTACATTTCCTAATCGTTACTAACTAGAAGCAAAAATTACAAAATATCCATATTATGAAACAATTATTTTGTTTAATTTCAGTTTATTTTCATCAAAAATGTAACGTTTAATTATTTATCATGCAATAATTTTGAATTCTTAAGTAGGTATGAAGAGATAATACACCAGGGTCGATAATTTTTAAAACCAAAAAAAATAATAGTAGGATGAAACCCAATAGAAAAGGAGGGGAATATTATAAAAATGAAAGGAAAAATAAATTACGGGCGATCTGAGGTCGGGAAGGGGATGGGGGTGAGTTTTTAAGGGTAAAAAACGGTTTTTCTCGATTTCCGGCAAATCTAAAAGTCCTATCGAAAAAAGTCAAATGGCAAAGTTGTAGGTAATAAAAAGATCTAAAACTTTTGTATTTACACTTTTTTCACATAACCTCAAAATTTATGTGAAAAATCCAAAAAACCAAGTTTTTGGTTTTTTATTTTTATCTTTTACAAATATTTCTTTTTTTTAACGAAATTTGGTGAAAACTTACCTTTTTATGTCCCAAATACGCTGTAATTTATTTGATTAAAAATATTTATTTTTTCACCTTTTTTTGAATTAATATCGAAAAAACACCCTAATTTTCAATCGAAAATTCACCCGTCAAAATATCAGCTTTTTTCAAAAAGTTGGTATGGTTTCTGTTCGTTGAAATCTCTACTTTCCGATGGTGAAAATATTGTAATGAATAACGTAATCAGAATAGCATCTACTAATCTACTAATTATTTTTGATTTTTGATTTTTTGCATTTTCTGAGAAGATTTACTGTAGTAACATATATTTTTTTTTCACCATCGGAAAGTAGAGATTTCAACGAACAGAAACCATACCAACTTTTTGAAAAAAGCTGATATTTTGACGGGTGAATTTTCGATTTAAAATTAGGGTGTTTTTTCGATATTAATTCAAAATAAGGTGAAAAAATAAATATTTTTAATCAAATAAATTACAGCGTATTTGGGACATAAAAAGGTAAGTTTTCACCAAATTTCGTTAAAAGGAAGAAATATTTGTAAAAGATAAAAATAAAAAACCAAAAACTTGGTTTTTTGGATTTTTCACATACATTTTGAGGTTATGTGAAAAAAGTGTAAATACAAAAGTTTTAGATCTTTTTATTACCTACAACTTTGCCATTTGACTTTTTTCGATAGGACTTTTAGTTTTGCCGGAAATCGAGAAAAACCGTTTTTTACCCTTAAAAACTCACCCCCATCCCCTTCCCGACCTCAGATCGCCCGTAATTTATTTTTCCTTTCATTTTTATAATATTCCCCTCCTTTTCTAATGGGTTTCATCCTACTATTATTTTTTTTCACTTTTTATTATTTTTCAAGGCTTCTACCCTGGTCTATAAAGTAATATATGAAGGATGTGTTTGTTATCATCGGTTAACGTTTTTAACTTACCCATATACGAGTAGTTTCCTACATACGTGTATGGATATTTCACAAAAATACATAAAAACAAATATATTTTCAATTGTAGGTATTAGAGAAATTAACGGTCAGAGGTCAAATTATAACAGATATTGCGAATAGAACAGTCCGCAAACTCATGCTGTGTTGAACATCAAATCTTTATTTCGAAGGTCAGAGCTCTCCAATACAACAATTTTTTTTTTTTAATATTCATTGGTTATGCAATTGATGGAAACGATGTGCCATGTACCTTACGCAAAAATATATTTGGCAAAGTACAAACTAATTAATGTTATTAGTTGTATATTACGATAAGTGACATGGACTAATATAGCGGCGATGAGTGCGTTTTGTGCGAGTGAATTTAGAACGCGGAATTTTTTTTGTTCAAAAATGTTCATATATTTTGTCAAATTATTTACCCAGATTTTCTTCTACTAGGTCGTCGAAAACGGCCTATTTTTAGTCGGTTTTGGCTTTATTAAATTTATTTTTAAGAAGTAAAAAAATTACTAAGTACACCCGATTACAGCCACCTGCCTTGTGTGCTACGGACAAAGTTTTTATATCAATGAGAAAGTAATAAAATGCAGGTTCTAATCCTATTAATATTATAAATGCGAAAGTTTGTATAGATGTATGTCTTTTTGTTACTCTTTCACGCAAAAACTACCGAATGGATTCTGATGAAACTTTACAAAGATATAGTTTACACATCAGAATAACACATAGGCTATAAATTATAACGATATAGTGTGAATTATCCAAAATATATAACTAAATCTTTGCAACCCGAAAGAATAAGTTTCCCGAAGCGAAGCGAGGGCGGGTCGCTAGTTAACAATAAATGTTTGTCATATTTTTTCTACTACGCAACGTAATTATTTATGCATAATTATGTAATCTTTGATTATTCCGAAACAGTCATTTGCTTAAACCGAATAAAAATAATTAACAGGTGTTGTGTGAATGACAGAAGGCTTTAGATTTAAAAAAAGAATGCCAAAATATAGGTACTGTTAAGGTAAACCTTTCACTTTAGAACCAAACATTTGAATCCGCGTATTTTTTATGTAAAGCGCTGAGAAATTAGCCTATAAGCCACCTGATGCTCAGTGGTTAATGTCACATGTCGTTGGTCTAGAAAGAAGAGTAAAGAAAGAAATATATACTATAATATAAGCATAAAAACAGGGAAAGTAAGTAATAATAATAATAATAAACGTTAACACACTCATACCCCGCACTAGGATTCCCTGGGTCGCGGGTGGCATGGACAATACAAATTACACATCACAAACACGTATGACCCGAGAATAAACATTTATCTGCCAAATAAACATCTGCCTCGGCCGGGAATCGAACCCGGGACCCCTCGCTTCGCAGGCAGAACCACTACCAACTAGGCTACGGGGTCGCTCTATAAATTTTTCTATAAATTTGAGTGTTCTATAAATTTTAGTAACTAGATATCTAATTACCTATAGGTATTTAACTAATTTAACTAAACCTATCTATACGAGCCTACAGTAAGCGTGACCTCAATTCGCTAGTAGAAGTATACTACAGCTTTGATAATTTATGAATAGAGCGGTCGCCAGATGGTCATTGATCACTGATAGTTATGGACATCTGTAATACCAGGCGCGCCACTGGTACGGCGGGTAGAAGGCAGCGGTGGATTCGTTTCCTAAATATCTTAAGTAATGTACGAGTATATGACTTAATATTATAAATGTGAATTAATATTATAAATGGAAAATATTTGTATTTTTTGTTTGTATTGAATAGGCTCAAAAACCAATGGACTAATTTTAAAAATTCTTTCACCAGAATAATTCTTTTACTTATTTCTGACACTGTTATCGTTCAAAATGATACGAATCTATATGTAACATTTAGTAGCTAGCTCTCTCTTTTTATGACTTAATTTTTTTTGCGATTTCATTTCGTATAAAGGCTGAATTCCTTTTTTTATTTATGAATTTAATTTGATTGTCCGTTGTTAAAACTTGAAAAATAAAGGGTAATCACTTGGTTCCAGTTAGCGAGTAAAACTGTTGTTACTGGATGGCACATGAAATGATGCAATAGGCTGCAAACTTTAAAATGCAGAGGCCACGCCTCACAGAATCGTGATTGTTCACGATAGTGTCGTATCGTCAAACAAGTTGTTCTCATCTTGCACGCATTTATACTTCTACTGATACCGGCCGTTACAATATTTAAGTACTTTATTCAAGACAAGCCTATACCCGCGGCTTTGCCCGCCATAAATCCCTAAATAAATAACAGTTGATAAAATCAGAGAACTTTTGGTACTAAGTTTACGCCCCCCTTTTACCTCCTTAAGGGATGATTTTCGAAAAAAAATTTAAACATGTTTAACTTTCAATGAAATACCTTCATACTGAATTTCATTCAAATACCCTCAAAAACGGCAAAGTTTCATACTAACCTTGCACCCCCGTTTTACCCCCTTAGGGGGTGAATTTTCAAAAATCCTTTCTTAGTGCTCCCCTACGTTATAAAAGGAACCCCTGTGCAAAATTTCAAGTTTCTAACCCTTATAGTTTAGGCCCTGCGTTGATATGTGAGTCAGTCAGTCAGCTTCTCCTTTTATATATATAGATGGAATATTCTAAGTATAGTAAATAATAAGTTTCATTTAAAAGCGCTGTCCTCTACGGCTTGAGTAGTTCCTAACTGGACTTTAAAGTTAGGCTAGATCGAGCGTGGGCGGAAGTGGAAGGGCAACCGTCATTTAGTGACAAAATTTCACACAATAAATGCACTCTATCTGCCCCAAATTGCATAATGGTAACTGTAATAACTAACATCGTACTAACTTCAAATTATCAATTATGATACAACATAGACGCAGTGCGGTCGTTATCTAACTGTTCCTACAAATTACAGGTAACCACAGTATACTATTGTGTCATAAATGAAAAATCGACAAAAAAGCGTATTTCAGAAAAATAAAGCATAGAATAATAAAATAATATTCTTTGTCTTCATAAAGATCTCGTATTTTCGTGTTTCTGCAAGTAAAACAATTAACTTATCTTAACATAGATCGAGTGTCGTCGAATTTCTAGCTCTATGGTAACCGATTACGTCACATAACCTTTCACTAGAGGTATGTACGCGGCAACGCGCACATCACGAAAAGCAGGCACTTTACCGCGTAACTTGTGGGAAAAGAATGCTGTGTGCCAAATAACGGTAGGTATCATCGTTGTGGGTAATTGAACATCACTGATTTAATTACTGATTACGTGGTGACTGGTGACCACGTTCCAAACCTTATGTTGAATTAAGGACACTTTACTGTTAGAATGCTGGATGTTATGTGCTTTTTAAATTAATTACTTTACGATGATTGCTATTTTAATGTAAAAACATAATTACACGATATTTTCAAGTTATCGGAAACATTGTTAGATAAAATTCAAATACAAAATATCCGCCGATAATCTGTTCTATCTGTAACAAATGAAATTAGCAGTTTTTAATTAGAACTGAACGTTATTGCAGCAAACCGATCACTGATGTCGAATTGATTACAGATATCGTTTAGATCTGGCAATTAACGCCCAACAAATTACCGGTAGATTTACCAACAAAATCACGCGGAACGGATAGTTTGGGGAAATCTCTATGCTTATGGAGAGTTGGTCAGTATTGTGAAGCAGTTTCGTTATTGCTGAGGGATTTAAGCGGATCCTTAGGGATGGGAAAATTTGTACTCCACATACGCATAGCGCAGCTCTAGCTAGCAAAGCTGTTTGTTTGTCTTGAGGTTGATCTACGTGTAACCCTCAAGACCTCATGTAATACCGATATGTAGTCCTCAAATTAGATTCGGCTCATTTGTCTCTCCGTACCCATGCTGCTACTCAACAATGCGAATTCTAGAGTGTGGGTGCCAGTGTGTGGGCGTTTATTATCATGTGACCATTATTGTGGGGTTTGATATATGACGTACTTAGTCGTAACTAGCTGTTACGCGTTCGCTTTGACAAACAATAGATAAAATGGAAATCTTCTTATTCTGTTATTCTCAATGGAAAGAAAAATAATCCTTCTGTTTGTTTATCAGAACCTAGTGTCTTCAAAAAGTAGCATGCAAGGTTTATCCGACTATTTTTAACTATTGTATAATTTTACTTACGTTATTATATTATCCACGGTATATTTCACATATTCCGTAGATGTATAAAGAATTTATTGTAATAAAACTAGTACATAATCTATAATAGCTGATACAGTGATTTCTCCCACACAACCTTGTGGGGAGGAGCGAAAGAGTTTGATTTATTGCAACTATAAAGTTTTAGCGCTACTCCGCAGCCCTAGCGAGAGCCCTGTTTCGCTTTCACTGGCGGCGGTCACAGGTCGGCGACGAGAGTGTAGACCAGACTGACACCGTACAATTACTGCAGCATACCGTGATATCTGTTTATGACTATAGAAATACTAAAGCGCTTAATCCACTAGCTGCCATTATCATTATAGAATGGACTATACCCATTCTAATATATTACCCATTCAAATACGTAAAGTAAGAAAACATAAAGATGGTGTCGGTGTAGTATAGGACGTTTTTATATTGGTATTGTTGGTTATTTATAATGGCCTAAGTAACTAATTCGAAATCATAATCGTAGATAGAGAGTGAGGTCAATATATCAATCTCAATATTATCTGACCTCTCCTTACACCAAGTACCTTCACCCCGCTGAATAATGGCACCTGTTCCTCCGGTTAGAGGTGGCCGGGCTCTAAACTAACCGATTTATTCCCGCATCCCGGTGTTGACTTTGATTATGAGCCGAAAAAAATACGTCTCAATTAAGATGTCGTAATCATTTCAATGACTTCCATAAAGCAATTAATTAGTAGGAAGTTACTGAGAATATTCTTGGAAGTTTTTGTCGTCATCAACTCATTCATTCCCCGGCCGCTGCCGTGTCACAATGAACAACCTTCCATTTCATCGCACTCCCACTAATTCAAATAAAAATGTGTGAACTGCAGTGAAAGTCGAGTTTTTGCCGCGTTTAAGAAGGTATTCTGGTAATATAGTTATTATCTTACCGGCTATTGTCGAATGAAGTTATTGTTAACGAAGAAAAACTGTTTAAACATTTTAATTTTATTATATTTTATTTGCGTCTGCACCTCTAAATTGAAGTAGCATATTGTGAAGGGAAAATATTTCGAGAAACCGCGCAACTATATTGTAATGTTCTTGCAGGAACTTTAACACATTAAAAATTTTAAATGTTTTTAAACATCTAGTCCACATCTCCGAAAATGTTTAGCAGTAAATTTTAAATAATATTGAGCTTTAAAAATATTTTATTTGTATAACGAATATAGACGATCAGTTTGAGATGAATTTTCTTGTGTTTGGCACACTGTAGCGCGAGAATAACTCCCCAATATCATAGATGGAATAGTCGTACAGGCGATCAGTCTTTGAATATTAAAGTCTATAAAAGGTTCTTTTAAAATTACATATAAGTTTATTAAAACGATTGACTTCCTAAATTTTTACCCTATACATGAATTTTTGTTCATGAATTTTATTACACAGCAAGAGTCAACCATAATAATTTAGTTCACAGTATATTTTCTTTGACCAAAGTAATTAATAGTTAACTACCCGTAATTACAGAGTTGCATCTGGTGTGAGAACCAGCACTCGCCCAGCTCAAGATAAAAGGAAATGAACAAAATGTTAACACGTTTTGTAAAATGGTCACACGGCAGTATTTAGCATTCGAGTACAAGCGCGTGAAATCTTTGATTACTGTATTCCCACTGACCCACAGTAAAGTTCATAGCGTTAGGTAAAAAATATTTGAAGTTCTGACTTCAAAATATCTCTTTAGAGCTAAAGTAACAAATTCTACTACAAATTAGGTAATTTCCGGGTTACGGGTTCTCGGTTTTGTCGGGTCGTGGTTGGTTGTGATGAGTTATTTGTGTTGTCCACTGCACGACAGGGAATCCTAGTGCGGGGGTATAAGTGTGTTATCGTTTATTTATTTATTCTCGATTAAGATTTCACAACATTTTTTTACTGAATATAAGTTACCGCTTGGCTACGGTCCCACCTGATGGTAAGTGGCGACATATACTGATGTACGGTACATACATAACTAACCCAAGTGCCAAGTGAATCACTAATACATATACACGAATATACATATATATTATACAGTATACCAACAAAATGATGAGAGATAAATACCTTGTTATTGCATCTCCATTGTTTTCTTCCAAAAAATAGACAAAATGAGACAAAAATACTAACAATAATTGTTTTGGGTTCAAATGCGTTAAAAGGCCCCCAATAATAGTTTTTCATTGTAATATAATATCAGACAGAATTACATTTTTATTAAATGTATAAGCATAGATTTATTATACTCTTGTACAATAAATCTATGTGTATAAGATACATAAAGTTAAATACTATGTCAGCTGGACAGCGGACGGCGGACACCCGACACCTGCCCAGTGACCCGAATCCCCCGTCGCGTGACGTCATCCGCCCCGTCTCACTCCACTTACGGACAAGGTGTTTGTAACTAACACTGTGTTACTTAATGAATGCACTTACATACCTCTCAGCCAGACTCTTTGCTACTCACCATTGCGCAATGACCACGCTAGTCTACACTAAGGTTGCCAACAGTAGGTACACACTCTATAAACGTTAACACGCTCATACCCCACACTAGGATTTGTCATTACTCATAAATAAACGCTATATAGTCATAACTCCTATGTCGTCAATATTTTTCTTATTAATAAAAAAAATTGTTCCCTGAAAATCTAAAAAATAAACAAAGTTTTTTTTCCTTTAAATATGCTACACTCATAAATTATATATTTTGGAAACAATATTGGCAACCCTTGTTTATACCGGCAGACGTCGTAAATGGCTTAAAAAAGAAAATCTAATGGCCTGGGATGCAAAGCAGTTGTATTTATTTTTATATATTATAGGCGAGTGAGCATTTAATAATAATATACCGTACTCAAACGGTACCAACGGGACCTCCGTATACACGCAATGGTGCCGGAACGCCATTCAAAGGGTCCTGGTTAAATTCCCAGGGAGGCGGTTTGTTTGATGAGTTTAAATTTTCTTTCTCGTTCTGGGCGGGGTGCGTTCTTGTCTCACACCTACGACACAGGAATCCTAGTGTGTAGTGCTATTTTTTTAATACTATGACTATGCTGTCCATCCAATCATCCATACATCCTTTGTTTGATTTGTTTTGTTATTATCACAAGGTTATCTCTTAACCCGCAATAGTTACTGTAGTCAACAAAAAATCCTAATAGCTTTGTCCGGTCCATATGCGGCTTACAACATCGATGTAGTATGTATACTTCGTTGCACAGTTTTTGTGGATAATCTCCAACGTAACAGTACTCACTCCAAGCATCGATGCAGGAAGTGGAGGAAGGCCGGGTCGTCGGTTCGGAGCGCCGTGGAGAGAGTCCGCGAGCCCGGCCGCCGCTTCCGCCCCTTCGAGTTGGTCACGGTCCTCGGCGAGCCTTTTGAGTCTGGAAATAACGAACACTTTACACAAGTATTCCTATCTTTTAACGACACTGATAGAGGTGAAATCTGTATTTTGTAGCAATGATTTTATATAGGTAGTTTACTTATGTTTAGATTTATTTTTGTGTGCAATAAAAGTATATTATTTATTTAATACTTTTTTTTCTTGTTATCAGTTTCAGTTCAGTTTTCAGTAACGTAACGTCTACGTAACTTACCAAAAAATAGTCTCTTCCTGGTGGCGTGCAGCAGGAGGTCCGGCGGCGGTGGGCCAAGGAGCTCCATTATACAGGCCAGCTGCTCCGCCTCGTTCTCGCCGGGAAACAGCGGGTACCCCGTGTGTAGCTCCGCTAGGATGCAACCTGCGAGTAACCAACAAGGTCACGTTACCTCGAGATTTCAATGTGCCACTCCGCTTAGAAACAACGTCGGTCGGTAAACCCAATCTACTTAATTATCGAGTTTGGTAATCTTTCCTATCGTCGTTACCGGTGCCCGGTAGACCACCCGCACCGCCCAAAGTCGCCCTTGATCGTTATTCAAAACGTGAACCTGATAGTGCCCTACAGATCAGTCGTGACGTCGTAAGGACGCCGTGTAAAGGTGTATGTGATTGTGAATAGTGGCGATCATATTTCCCAAGTATTTTTTTGCTTGTTGTTGCTTGTTAGAAACTAATCTGAGTTGATGGTAAATTAACGTAGTTCTAATTACAGTTTGTCCCTTTTAACAGTTTAAAAGCAATAATTGCAGCGACTTCCGACCTTGTACCAGTTGGCTCTGACGACAACCTTCTCGAATTATTCGCGTTAAGAATCTTGACCCACGCTTTGTTGTCGAGTGTCAATTACTGTGAATGATGTGATTATTTCGCAATCTGGTAATATAGTAGCACTCATTTGCACATTATTTAAAGTACTCGACAAAATTTTTATTTTTTTGTAACCCAGCAACGAGCTAACGAGCCACCTGAAAGTAAGTGGTCCCATAAAGACACCATCGATGCATTTCCGGGAGGGGAAAAAGTGAAAGAGTAGGTAGAGTTTAACCGAAGCGAGCCATCATAAACAACACGTGATCAGGAATTATTTTGCCATTCCAAAATTTATATGTAATTAAGCTACTTACCAACGTTCTCATAGCTCAGAAGCGTTCATAGCCCGGCGGCTTGCGTGGATCTCAAGTGATCGACAAAGTTAAGCAACAGCGGGCGCGGTCGGTAGTTGGATGGGTGACCGCTAGTGGCAAAAAATTTCTTGAGCGCTTCCGTGCTTCGGAGGACACGTAAAGCCGTCGGTCCCGGTTGTTATCATTTGGTAGCAGTCGTGAAGCCATGTCGGATACCTTCGGGCGGCTTAAAATTTCCGACACTTGGGTTGGCCACTAACCCCTCCACCAATCCGCACTGGAGCAGCGTGGTGGAGTATGCTCTAGGCCTCCTCAGGTATGAGGAGAGACCCGTGCTCAGTAGTGGGCCATTAATGGGTTGAAGCCATTACCAACGTTCTAAATATTCTATCTATCTATTCATAATCCTCAGAAAGCCACGTAGCTCTTGTCAAATAGTCACATTGTTCTTGTTACTTTACCTTTTAACCTATAGATACACAGAATATGCAGATATATAGACAGAATATTGGGACGGGCGGTAAAACATTCAAATATTCTATGATTGAAACCTAATGCAACGTAGATGATACCGTGAAAATCCATTTGATAGCGGACATTTAAAGTTGACATAAAGTTGTTTCCACATAAAATCGTCGATTTGCCTTAAAAGTAATTCTAGAATTTATTTAATGGCGCATTTCGTAACTAACTGCATTGACTGCGCTCGTCGGAGCAGCATCTTTAAACGGTAATAGTCGGAATACCAGCATTTGAATTATCTGATGACTACCCTGTATTTCCCAATTTTATACCATACTACTTCTTCCCGTGGTTTTGCCCGCGTGGGAGTTGAAAAACGACAAATTAACGTTAAAATTATCCCCAGGACTGTCATATAAGGTCTATCTCCATACCAAATTTCATCTAAATGGGTTCAGTAGATTAAACTTCAAAAACCTAGCAGACAGGCAGGCAGACATAGTCACACACCAAACGAGTATGGATGGATAAGACATTTTACATCGTGGGATATTTTATTTTAAGTTAAAAGCTGCCTCATGAGATACAGCATTGACAATTCTATACAATAGAACATTTTTTAATTTGAGTACGCCCTGTATCCCAAATAAAGTATAGCCGTAAATTAGACTAGACTAGAGTACCCGGTTTCTAAAAGGAATATAGGTACATTTTTGGACAACGAAATTGTCCATTATGTTAGGTTTGTAACCGATGATATATTTACAAAGTGATTCATGTGAAATCACAGCTTATAACAAAAAGAATAAGAATATATCAATGACACAAAACAAACTGCACCGGAACGAGTTTTCGAGGAAGATAGATTTACGAAACAATCCTGTACTTATTATAGTGTAAACATATTAAAGATGCTGGGTAGCTTCTCTAGCCGTTGCTTGTACAGAATTATAATTACATACCTAAATAGTTTCATTACTTATCACTCCAAAATCCAAAATAATGATAGTACATAGGTACCTACATACTGTTCTCGGAACCGAATCAGACTGGTAGAGCAAATATTTGTCCGGTATGATTTCACTAAAATGTTTAACTTTTACAACTGCTAAAAGTAGATCAACAGGTCGGTGATACTGTTGACCATCTTAGCGAATAGTGATAATATATTATGATCACCCGCCGTCCGCCGACCCGCATTACGCAACGGCCCATAGAAAGCACGAGAGAAAGGCAGCGCGACATATGGCAGATATCGCATGTGTGTGTGCTTGTGTATGTGTTATATCTGGTATGTGTGGTGAGGTGAGGTGAGGATATGCAAATACCGCACCCGGCCCGGTTATGCGTGATGTGCATCCGCATTGGTTAGAGTTGAGTGATTTGACGGTATTTACCAAATGTAACGAACCAAGTGGCATTGAATTTTGATTAGCTACATGAGTTTCGGTGTTTGCGATAGTTATAAACTTTCTGTTCTGTCGAGATCAGTAACTAATTCTATCACAATATCTACATCCGAATTTAGGAAATATAGTGTGCACTTTACGCGGTTGTTGCAATCGTAAAAACACATAAATCTACATTATCTACGGCCACAAGACAAAAAGGGAACGGGTGGTCCGTACCTCATAGCTCATCTACTACAAGGTCTGATAAGGTGCGCATTCAAGCAGCTAGTAGTAGTAAGAAGAAAATAAATTTTGACCCTTTCCAATTCAACGCTAGTATATTCTCCAAGCTCTTTCCCCCCTCAAACCTACTCAAATGTGTCCATCTCAAACCTGCATCAAATGTAGTCCAGGGTGCACTATGAGCAATGAAGATTTTCTTGCACTCAAGAACGGAGTCGAAAGCCAAGCCCACTTCACTGAAAATCTGGTTATCATCTGCAAGTCTTCACATAAACTTACCCATACTCCACATGTCAATAGGCGCGCCGTACTGCAGCCCGAGGATGACTTCAGGGCTTCGATAGAACCTGGACTGGATGTAGGTGTAGACCCTGGCATGCGTGTAACAGGAACTGCCGAAGTCGATTACCTTGATGGATGAGCTCCCACGGGCTTTGAGGAGGATGTTTTCCTGGAATTAATGGCAAAGTTTAACTGGCTCGTATAAAATATACTTACCAAAATATCTTTATATAGACGTTATGTTAAAATAAATATTTGTTAGTCTTCCTGCAACTTGTACAATGGAAATTATAGCACGTTAAAGCCATTGTCCGAAAGCAGCGTTTGAGGATATTAAGAATATATTAGTTTGAAACGTAATAAGTACTCCGTTAGTACTACCATGGTCTAGACTCATCAGGGTTGTCATGGTTATTCCAGTATTTGCAGTACTTATAGAAAACGACATTAAAAGGTATAGTTCTTTATTCTGTGATATTTGATAATTCAGACTCGAAACAGGGTCTTTTTTTCTAAAATACTTATAAGATTATTATGTAATATAAAGTTTAAGGTTTTAGTTACAATGTTAGTAAGTATTTCAACTTACTGGTTTTAAGTCGCAATGGATAATGTTTTCAGATTCCAGTAGCCTCAAGCAGCGGAGCAGCGAGCTGGCGAACCGCCGGATGAGGCTCAAGCTGAACCCTTGGTAGTTATTCTTTTTGATCAACTCGTATAGGTTGATGCTGAAATTTAAGAAACAAATTGTTGTAAATATTATATTATAAATTAATGACACGTACCTACTCACAATTCTATTAAGACATGATCAATTAATTACATAATAATATAGCTAAACTATTATTTATCACTAGAATCTAATGGAACAATTACGGCCTTTAATTGTGTTATTGGAAACTAACCTCATAAGTTCGAAGCTAATGCACAGATGGTTCCTAAAGTAGAAGTAATCGAGCATGTGGATGACATTGTGCGCTTGTTCCTTGTCCTTCAGCCGGAGGTGGTCCAGCACTCGCACCTCGACGAGGGCCTGGTGGTGGAACCGCTTTTTGTTTCTGATGATCTTGATGGCCACCTGGTTTCCGTTGCGATGGTCCAGAGCCCGTATCACTTGCCCGAAAGAGCCCTTGCCGATCACTTCAAGGATTTCGTAACGATATGCTATGTGGTCGTGAATTTGCTGGAATAAATCAGTCCAAAAAGATTAGTTTGATTTTATTGCTTACTGATTTTGCGTTCTATACATCGTATTGTACGAGAACGTACTATGTCCATATTAGAACAATAGTTTCTGACCAGAGCAATTCTGTAGAATTGAACGCACGTTTTACAGGTTAAATTTGTTGACCGTGCAATACTTAAAAAGGATTAACACAAGAATAGTAAACATAACAATAGCGGATGCTTGTGTTTTCGTTTGCAGAACCAGGAACACTTGAAAGAGATTGTATAATAGTCTCCACTAGGTATATCCTGTTATTTCATTCGATTTTTAAAGTAACTTTCAATACTTTTATCTGTCGTTTGCATTGTTACGTGGTCTGTTCTGTGAATCAGGTTGAACATACTTCTTGTACTTATTTTAGGCTGTGATGATTTTCGCACACCTAATTCAGTTATCTCTTACGTTAATAGTCCGCTTATATAGCAAATGCATCGCTTACACATGTAAGCAATGAATCTATAAGCTGGTAACCAGTTTTCTGTTATAGTATACAAGTACCTACCTTATGTGTGTAATAATGGTGTCCATAGTAAAAAGTAATAAGGGTGTCCATAGTTTCCTTCTTGTTCGGTAAAGCGTCAGTAGTAGTAGAACTTTTTTTTTGCTTTGTGTAAAACGACTACGATCCTACCTAATGGAAAGTGTTTAAGTAGCCCAGATGGTAAAGAGCGCTATATTAGAAAAAACCTATTTACTCTGGAAACAACGACGCGGGCAAGTTATTCAAATTCTTAGTATTCTTTGCTTGTTTGTCACGTATCTATTGACCAAGCCAGCACGGAACCCCATCCCCATTCACCACAAAATGTTGTGCGTTTATAGAAATATATACCTTGTTATAACTGCCATTCTCGTCGTCGAACCCGCAATTGTTTGGCAAATTGGAGCGCGCCTGCACCTTGTTGGCCTCCAGTCCCAGGAACCATACTTCAGGGTACTTGCGGATCTCTGTCCTCTCCCACTCGGTCAGTCGCTCGCTGTATACTTTCAGAACTTCTGTGGACAATTTTGGATTGATTTTAAGCTGAATAAATGAAATCATTAAGATCTAAGATTGGTATGATTTTAATCTTTTTAGTGATTCATTACATAGCTGCTTCTCGCGATGGACGGGATCAGAAGAATACTTCACTATGCTGCTTCATTTCATTCAGTAAAAGAGACTCACACGCAAACGTGTTTTGGGAAGTTGTAGTATCGCCTGAACGCTTCCGAAATTTGGAAATTGATATGCCTTCGGAAGCATAAATCGGGCAAGATATATTTTCGCAACATTCACCCTTGTAACTGCCGCGCCCGATGCTTACCCGGACCCACGGACCGATCACTTGATACGATTGATTCGAGCTGGATATGAGCGGTATACTCGTAATATACTTAATGTAAAGCACGAAACCTCATTCCGAAGTAATGCCTCCATAGAATGTTTGCCCCGTAAACAAATATTTTGGTTGGGTCAGTGTTTGAGCACGTGTAACGTTTGTTTGGGCCCGCACCCTCGAGCTCCGTGCAGTAATGTACGCACCGGGATTGGAAATGGTATATACACAACACGAGTCATATTACCGTCCACTTACTTGAAGGTATGTGGTTGACGTAACGCAACAGCAATTATTATAATTTATGAAGGAAGATCTTAGATAAATGCTTAGCCATTGGTTAAAATGACTTATCTCACGGTAATTCTAAATCCACTGATCCACTTCATTCTTCATTCATCGTGCTTCACTATGTCTTGTTTGCGAGTATGTTGTATCGTTGGTGGCAATGTCAAATATCCACCGAAAAAAAACCATAATAACCCCATAGAAAATACACTATATAGCTCCACGGCTTTTGTCTAGGGTGATACAATTATATCGTAAACACTTCTACGTCGATCCTGATTGTGTTATAGTTGTGTCAAACAACCTTGATAAGTTACAGCTACAGAAATCCTTAATAACAAAAGGGTTGCAAATAATCACATGTAAATCGTAAAACAACATCAAAGACTTTATCGCCACTTACCATTAGGATGAATTGATGTCAAGCACAGAAACATAAATCATGTAAAACACAGGAAAAGATAAAATTCTGTAATGCTGGTCTTAAACAATTTTAGGTAGGTAGGGTAGGGAGGGGCTAGTTGAGCATAGGGGTAAGTTGGGCAATCGCAATATCTCGAAAACTATACACCGCACGCGATGGCATCAAATAGCGAAAAGAAGGGGTAGCGGGAGGGGAACTCATAGCGCGACCACCAGTGGCGACTTGTCGATCGAGTGAGATACGAGCTCGCATTGTTTATTTTGTGACTAAAAAGTAAAATAATTGTAAACCGGAATATTTCGTCTGTGCTAGTCAAATATTATCCGTTTTCAATTAGGTAAGTGTTAAACTTGCATACATTTATTGTACTTTTGATATATATAAAAATTCTGCGTATAATTGTAACTGTGTTTTCATAACCTATGTTTTGTTTTAAAATTTCGGGTTGGGGTTAGTTGAGCTATAGTCGCTCAACTATCCCCACGATTTGTAACAAGAGTAATATAGACCTTAATTTTTTTAGAAAGATGCGGACATATAAAAGAAAATGAATTGGCTGATCTAACACATTTATTTTCCCCGGAAATTGTCCGCCCATACTCAAAGGCAGGCCCTAGAAAAGCAACCAAAACTAACAGAAGAAAGAGAGAGACTGAATCTGATCCTAGTTTGAGTCTACTTTGTTGTTTTGTCACTAAAAGTCTATAAATAAAAAGTTGATTGTCAAACAGAAATATTATTCCATGTCTAGTTAACATTGAACCCATAGGTTGGCTATATTTTCTAAGTGCTCAATTTGCCCCATACCCTTGCTCAACTTACCTCACCTATGGGGTACGTTGAGCATAGATGACATTCTATATTTAAACAGTTGTAACTTTTAAATTGGGCTTGTTAGAAATAAATTACTAAGGCCGCTTTTGCAAAGGAATAAATGACTTATCCATCAGTATGCATAACAAGGCATTAGGACTTATAGTTGATTTGCTATAACAGCTCAAGTGAAAAATTGCTCAACTAGCCCCTCCCTACCCTACTCGTGAAATATAATTTTGAATAATTCAAAGTTTATCTTCAACGGGCATGCCACATCCTTAGCACGGATTCCAGGGAAGTAATAAGAACCTTGTGTTGAAAATCCTTTTAACGTGTGCCCATTGCGGTGTTGTGTGCGAACCAAGATACGTGTGATAAAGAGGCACAAATAACTAATTATGGGCTGGTTATGGGTACAGGTAACTCTTTACTAATTACTAGTCAAAAGTAAAATGGATGAAGGGATGGTAAGCAGTTTGAGAGCTTTTGCATATTAGATTTAGAATTCATAATTATAAGTAACGGGGCTGTCCCGGTGTCACGGCTAATTAACCGCGCATTAACCTTGGGAACAACTTTGTAATGTGATATAGTTTAGTAGATTGACACGTGTATGGCAATGTATGGCCCAAGAGCAGGGTCTCAGATACTCTTGTACGGTTCGCTGCAAGGTGCAGGTCTTTACGTGTAATAAAACTGTTGTTTGTATTCTACCACTTTTAGCGCCTCGTTTCTCCAGGCGAGGTCGCATTAGATGAAGACTAAGAGGCCGTGGGGCCAAAGCCATCCCCAAGACGGTGTTTAGTGGGTAGGCACGAGGCTTCATACTCGTGAGTCCCACGTAACCAATGCAGACGGCTGTGCATGAGCATTAACCGCCTCCCTCGCGCGAGGGTGCAAAATAAATCTACCAGTTTGCTTCTACGTAGCGCACGTTCAGCCGTGACTTAGCTCCCTGTGACGTATCTTTCCCAGTCAAAAATTAGAAGAAAAGTTTGTTTCCAGTGCTGAAGAAACCATGGTGATTTCTGACCTGTCGAGTCCAGAACAGCAAAGATATTTTCAAAGTTGCAATAGACGAATGGAACTTTGCGTACAGTATTAAGAAGTGTACCTTTTTTAAAACATCTAAAATAAATAACTTTTTTTTTTTAAATTTTGAATATATTTTCTTTGTCTCAAAACAAAGTGACCTACGTACCTATATGGACTGGTGAAGTCAGTGGAACATGAAAATCTTGTACCTACCTGACACATTTCCTCAAGCATTTCCTCATATGTAGTTCAAGTTTTAATTCACAACACAAAACGCTCATTTTCAGAGGTAAAGAGGTGTTTCTCTTACAAGTAAGCCATTACATAATGGTGTTCTGAACAAAGGTGTATTACACATCAGTGTAAGTGTAACCAATCTATTTACGAAAACAATATTATTATTACTTTTATCAAAATGCCGTGCGGTGATGAATATACAGTTTCATTTTTGAGGAACGAGAAGGGAGATTAAGTAGATCTCATTTGTAAGTGTCTCCGGCAGTCCGTCTCTGAACTGAACCTCTGTTGAAATATGCGTAAGAAGAATATTAAATACAGTGAGATTATATTTTATGAGTAACATTTTAAGCAATGAACTCGTTCTCATTTCGATTCAGGAAACCCGTATCTGTTCCTTTATAATTAGTAGGTACTTGTACCACCCGAAACATTGTGCTCAATATTATTTGAATTTTCAAAAAATCCTTGTCTAATTATTAAACCTTTTCATCTTATAGCATTATAAGAGCAATATTATGTTACAGTAAGTGTTCCAGAATTATTATTTATTAACCCGAAATTATCCTTGTTAACTTTGTAACGTGTAACATTCAGGGAATCCTTTTACAACGTAGGGGAGGACTAATGAAGGATTTTTGAAAATCCACCCCCTAAAGGATTAAAACAGGGGATTCAACATTAGTATGAAACTTTGCCGTTTTTGAAGTAATTGGAATGAAATTCAGTTTTTTCATTGAAAGTCATGAAACATGTATAAAATATTTTTTCGAAAATCATCCCTTAAGGGGGCAAAAGAGGAGGTGCAACGCTAGTATGAAAATTCTCTGATTTTATCAACTTTTATATATTTAGGGATTTTTGACGGGCGATGCCGCGGGGGAAAGCTAGTCGTTATATATAAAGAAGACGATACTTCCGCGGTTCGCAAGAACACAGCGCGCGGTCCATCGGTCATTACAAATGAAAGCACACATAACAGCGCCGCGGGAATTCGTTAGGGTTTTAAGACGGTTCGTTAGGGTTGCCACCGCGCGATATTTAAAATATTGTAACGATCACGAAGTTTACCCAGTTGTCAGAGGAACAGCTCGGGCACGCTTAGTCTAGAGTTGGACCTTTCGATATAGGAAACGCTTTTCTACAGTCGCTCGTCGGATGCCCGAGACGCTTGTAGCCCAGTCTCAGATCACTAATAGCGTACAGGTAAGAGCGTTAAGGGGAAGCGCGATTTAGATAGCATCACCGGGACCTGAGATACGTTTAAAATTTAAATGTCTTACTCATCGGGATGGTTGTGTACTCGTAATATTGATTACCCAATCCACCCGAACAATTATGCTATTTACAGCTTTAGTTTACTAAAATGTATGAAGAGGTTTATCTCAAAACTCAGTTTCTAAATACTTATTAACTTAGATGAAAAGTAAGTAATTGAAACAAATTATCGAGCCCTCTTCAAAAACTGTTGAGTGATGGCCCTAGAGACTAGGCCCTAGAGATAAAGCTCGACGCCAGAGGAGGTCAAGGGCGGGTCAGCGCGCGGCGCCCGGCGCCCGGCCGCTCGGGCTCCGCCCGCGGCCGCGGGGCTGCCCGCTCGGGTGCAAGCATTTGCATACACGTGTCACGTGCTTGACTCTTTTACTACCGTAAACTTCTACTGACAACATACTCGTAGTTAGTCTGGTGCTGATTACAAGCTTCGGTGTAGGTACTTAAAAAGGTAATAGACATTAAACAAACTAATGGAGTTGACATTTTTTTAAACTGTGTTTTAATACAATGTCCCAATTTCGTTCATTCGTCAGTCTTAATGTTTATTTACTACATAAATACGTATACTAAATTTTATAAATTATACTAGTTCGTAATTTGCTCGGCTTCATGGTTCATTGGCGATACAGTCGCTGACATTTTGGAGCTGATGAGTGATAACACACTCACATGTTCTATCTCAGCTCAATCCGCAAACGTAACATTTGCGACAGATTTAATGAGATTTAAAGTAATTTTTTTTGTAGGAACACCTGCGGGGACAGTTATCCACAAGTTAAAGTAACCTCATACCCAACATTTTGTTAATGACGACGACAATCCAAAAATAAGTCATCGTATTGCATGCTCGTTGGTTGCACCAATATAACACTGGTTTCAAGACTACTAATAAATAAATAAATAACACACTCCTACCCCCACACTAGGCCACACACCACCTAACACTTAGCATCAGGTGGCCCGTCTGCTTCATCAGCCCTTGAGCCAATAAAAAAAAGTAAGGCGATTATTCGTAAATATTAAATGAATTGTAAATCTAAATTTATCTGAATCGTGTTCTCCATTACAAGATTTGTTGTTTTCAAGTTGTAGGTACCCAAAAGCAAGAGGACCCGTCTGCTTCAGACGCTCTTTTCTGATTATATTCTGAGACCATTTCCTAAACAAAAGGGTTTGACGTGACGTTGTTTTAATTCCTTTGCGATAAAAAGAATCACGCTTTTCAATTTGCTTTAAGTTGCGTCGCTTTTAACGAGCTATTTTACATTTTGTGATGTTATACCACGATTATCATGGACTAGGAGTAGGACTTACTTGTTATAATAAACAATTGGTACTCGTCCATTCGTACCACGGACTTACTTGTTATACTTAATACCTACGTACGCGTTTCGGATAAAATACAGACTTAACTATTTTTTGTAAGTAGTGAATAAAATCAGTCAGACCGACCACCTGAATAATATAAGTAAGTGGTCACCCGACACCGCCGCGCCGCGCATGGTTGTCAATAATACGAAACAACATCATCACGCCTTGACTTTTGAATAGCAATTTCAAGCTACTTCGCTTTCTTGAGTGCTCATACATATTATAAAGGCATAAGTTGATCGACAGTGAATGCTGATAATATAAAAAAATACATATTAATAGGTAAAGAGAAAACCTTTGTAGGAACTCATTTTCAGAAATATTATGAAGGAGAAGAGACATTTTATATACAGGGTGTCCCGTAAGTAGTGGACCAACGGGTTATGGGGGGTAGTGGGACTTATTATCTACCAAAAATACTAAATTTTATTGTCCTAGACCTTGTAGTTCTTGAGTTATGCTTTTTTCCAAATTGTGATGAAAATATCATCCACGTAAGCTAAATATTAAATTTTACCACATTAGTTTTTTTAATTTGATTTTTTTTATGGTAAAATTTAATATTTAGCTTACGTGGATGATATTTTCATCACAATTTGGAAAAAAGCATAACTCAAGAACTACAAGGCCTAGGACTGTAAAATTTAGTATTTTCGTTAGATAATAAGTCCCACTACTCCCCATAACCCGTTGGTCCACTACTTACGGGACACCCTGTATAATACGTGTTACATTATGTGTACATTTATAATAGAGAATGCGTCAATATAAAGAAACCCTTTGACGTAATATTATTACTAGTCTATACCTACTAATATTATTAATATTATTACTAATATTAAGGTCGAATTTCGAGCGCAGAACGTGTCTCTGGTATAAAATAAATGTACCTTAAATATACGACTATGTCCCAATGAAATTCACGACAAAGTTGTCTGAAAGTCAATAAAGATCGACAGTAAAGCGTTTTGGCATCGAATAAAACATTTTTTCAAGTAATCTCGTCTTTGATATTATGTATTTTGTTTAATAGCGTGAGGACGTCTAGTATTAAATAATGGTTCTGCATACTTCTTTTTTATAAACACACAAGAACATTCAATGGATGGCAAGTAGGTAGGTAATGAACATTGAAGTAAAAAAGCTTCAAATATAGAACTTCTTATATAAAACTTCAAACTACTTACTTTGCAAAAAATGTACTGCATACAAACAAAGCCTAATAATATATTAAGGTTAATGATTTAAATGAGATTGTCCTTATATTTTGACTAGACATGCAAATAGACGGTCGACGGTTGGTGCTAAAAGAAAATACTATAATGACAGATGAATGGATGGAAAGACAGTAATTATTCCAGTGAGTAAATTTGTAGACGAGTGTATTACCTACCTACTTATCTTATCATGGGTGGACACACACTTTATATGCGTACAAACACTTATACAGGTCACAGTGAAAAATGTAGTTGGCGGTTGGCGGACCCCTGAATAATGTGCCTATTCACACAAGCCACGCGTCAGGTGAGTAACGAGGCTCTTGAGTCTATCCAATTCACGAAAAGCCGTGATGTTGCGTCTTTGTATGGAACGCGATATTCAACTTGTAACGTCATTCTATCTCACTCACCTTTTCACTTTACGTGAATATTAAAATCAGAGGAGGCATTTAAATGATAATTTTATTTCAAGTACAAATATTATTTCAAATGTATTATTTACTCGTACATTTAATGCAAAATAAAAACGGCTGTTCGTCTGATATGATAGCCCTACGAATACGATTAGATACGAATAGTTATTGATATCTTTTTGGAACGCCACTAACGTGTTGCCTGCCAAGATTAATATAAATTCACTTTTCATTTAGCTTTAAACTTTGAGATCGTATTTCAAGTCAACATTATTCTACGTCTCTTTGGCCTTCTTACTTTACTTTATTCAAGGGTGATATTTATTGGCCATGGTTAATAACTTACAACTATCGACAATACATATTGGTACATAACTGTATATGACATGCGTAAGACCGTTTACTAATTCTCTATCAGGTACCTACAACATTTAAAATCGGAACACGGCAGTGCGTACAAATCTCGGCCATAACTAGGGTATAGGGTTAGATGATGGAGTGAGATGAATTAACGAAAACGTCGGTTGCTCCAGTAATTTCGACCAGTCACCGTAGCTCCTATTTTTGGCTTGTCAGCCATTCCATTAACCCAGCATCCTAAGTAGAAATGCCATAAAAATATAGTTACATGCCAGGATTCGAGGACTCACTAAAGTGCTTGTAACGTTTCAAAAAGATTTTATTACGTAGGTAGGACAACCTAATGCAAATTCATCTTTATTTATTTAGGTTAACACTAGAATAATCTGTTCGTCAATTAGGTACTGTGAACTCTGAATTGACTTCGGAGGATTAATGGGTCGTCTCACTTATTTTTAATAACTGAAACCAGATTAGATCTTGAGGTTGCTGTCAAGAATATTTTAGTGGGTAAAAAGTTTTCTTTCATCCTATCGCTTAAAAGCAAAATAGTAAAAAACTGTTGTGGTGGCATTAACCTCTAATGCACTTTGAACCCAACTAACTTACCTGCAACAATATGTCACGCTAGCAATAAGTTATTTTTAATTAATTAAATTTAATGACTATGTGAATCATTCGTGTATTCCCTTCCCCTCAGGAACCTGAAGACACCGACATTGTAGAGATTAGAAGTGATACCCGGATAATTAACCTCTATCACTGTCAATAGAAGAATTTAAACCATCGGCAATGGTTTATCCTGTAGAACAAAAGTTGCTATCTTGAAATGCATTAACAGGGGGTCTTTTTTGCTGGATATACGTTGGAAGAGCAGAAGGAAGTGAGATGTGAGTGACGGCTTGTACTTGTATCAATTCGTCAACTAAAGCAACGAAAAAATTACTAAAACATGATGAGATGATGAGACCGTTAAAGGCGTTAGAGCATTCTATCCTGAGAGGTTAACTTTAGGTGTTGGTCCTAATTGTTATAATTAGATACAGTCAAGCCATTATCGAGGATTTCAAGGTAGCAAACTTTCGTTTGGGTTAGTCTCTAATTCCTACGGACATAGCGTTAATAATAGCGTAAGAGAATCTTTGCCCTTCATTGGGTCACAAGTTAATTAAAACCAAACATTTACAATACATCTCAACACAGTCCAGTACTGTTGGCGAAAATTAGTCGCACGTAAACAAGAAAATGCTTCCGAGCAGCGAATAGCGCGCGAACAAAAACTAAATGGCTCCACCGCTGAGATGTAAAGTTCATGCCAAGACTCCAGGGAGGTCGGCCACTGGCGCAGTCACACGTAATAGGTCGTGTGAAGAATATTGTGGTATTCTGAAGCGTTTGTAAGAACTGAACGTGTCAGCAGCTTCGTTTGCTTAAAATTAGCTATCACGTTTCAGAATCCGGTTTTCTGAATCTGGAATTTCGTAGGAATAAACTTTTTTTGCTCATAAAGGTATTCAGAACGTCGCGCCGCGTCGTAATGAGCAAAGTTCCATACATCTGTATTTTACTTTAGTACTTTTGTGGAGTATCAGGTCATTTATTGTAATAAACTAGACTTTTCTGATTTCCATGAATACGTATAAACTTCAAGCACCTGAAAATTGTAGCCGTCTCTAATTTATTATTTGATAAAATTTTAAAGAAGTGCTATAAGTTTTTTTTACCTTAGTATTTATTTTAAAGTATAAGTATTTTTTAACCTTTTTTTATTCAAACATCGTACAACAACAACAACAAACTATAACAATGCGGGATTATCTCTGATCAAGTATGTACAAAGACTTGTTGACCCACATCCGGGAACCCATGCGAACAGAATATCAGGGCCCAGATAAATATCGGGCAGATTATTCAACTTTCAAGAGTTTGCGGGAGACAAGGGTACAGTATAAGCTTACAAGTTTTATGGATAGGATTATTAATTACTCGTAAGTTGCTTCGCATCTAACAACAATTAAAGGTTGATTCAAACAGCCGACGGGGCGGGACGGGTCCCGTCGCATTTGTACTGCGCTCGACGTGACGCGTCGCGCTCGGCGGGTCGAAACACGTCGCGCGCAGTACAAATGCGACGGGACCCGTCCCGCCCCGTCGGCTGTTTGAATCAACCTTAAGTGATGAAATATGTATACAACTATCCAAAATGTGCAAACGTATTCCCTTAGTGTGGGCCGATTTTTTAATATCATATAAGCTGGTTGCATATACTCTCGAGCTCGAGCAGCTACTAATAAGGCGTACTCTTCAGGAAACAGAAGAAGCTTTAACTTATCCGCTGTATGACGCTGCCTGATACAGAAAGACTGGAACATACGTTAGCACTCTTGTCCAACATTTAGAAACGCGGGGAGACCTTTGAAGTGAGACAACATATTGTATCCCACATATTGTACAATGGTAACGGGGACCGACGGCGTAACCTGTCCTCTGAAACTTGAAATACTTAAGAACTTTTGGTCACCCATCCACTATTGATCGCGTCTCAATTTGAATACCTCGAGCGATTCTTCACGACTGACATAACCGCTATTACCGATTAACAAGCGATAAACTTGCCATGGCTCTTCGCTTTTTCAGCATTATTGGAACAATCCGTCTCCGTCTCCGTCTCCTTGTAAGGATTCGTTGGCAATGTTACGTCGCTATATAGAGCAGGTCAAGGGAAGCCTGATATAGTGTCGGAGTACAATGGTGTTTTATTCTAACTCGAAGTTTTACGTTTGTCGTTTTATTGACACTGACTGGTGTAAATTTTTACCTAAGTTAAGATTAAGAATTAAGTTAAGGTTTAAGATTGTTTAGGGAAGAGAGTCGAAACGTAGGATTTAATTAAGTAAAAAGTCATCAAAACCTACGACGTTTAAGCACTAAGTAAGCTTAATAATTGAACGAGTATTAGTCGACCAAGTAGTAGCTACGACAACCTACTCAGCGCGTGAAGTTATGATATATCAATATCCAGAACACTTTGTATCCCGAGAAATGGATTTTTACCCGCGGGATAACAAATAAGAGTTAGTATAAAAGTTGAAGGAAGTATTGAGAGAAGAACGGATATTATATTTCTCGAAGCGAACCGAGTGCATGTTAGATACTATAAGAAATGCAAGTTGACTATGAGAGACGCTTTTAACATTAACTTCGTGCTTGTACATTATTTCTGTAGGTACTTGCAAAATATATGGTGCTCTCCGAAGCGCCGGTCACCCATCCCACTACCGACCGCACACGCTAATGCTTAACTTTGATCACTCAAGATCGACACAAGCCACCGGCCTGTAAGCGCTTCAATAAACCTATTAGTTATACCTTTTTATTTATACATACATCGTATATTGCCACAGTTCGTCACAGCTTTCTAACTTATTTATGGGAGGAGATATCCCGTGAAACATAAACAAGGAAGCGTCCAGAGCGGGGACTGTGAATGATAAATTAATCCATCTATCCATCCATCAGCCTTTAGTAGTCCACTGCTGGACATAGGCCTCTCCTAACTTGCGCCACTCGGACCGGTCCTGAGCTTTCTGAATCCAGCGGTTACCCGCTGCATAATGCGGCATAAATTAATGCTCGTTACTAATACATATTCCACGAGAGGTCCAATACGACACACGAATATATTCTCCTAGGAAATTCATCCCAGTTGCTATGTAAATAACTTAAAAATCTTAAAATAGTTTTTCTATGATGACTGTCAACGTCATCCATGTATAACAGTAACACCACAGGCACCTTGCGGATCCAGAACAAATAGAGATCCGATCCAGAAAGGAAGAAAGTGCAAAACTAATATGTGTGCAATTCACACGTGGTAGAAGCGAAACTAAAAAAACCAAATACTATCAGTCCAAATATTGATGTTTTGCTTACGTAAGCCGTCATTTTGACGTAAAAAGTATTGCTCTAGGGATAAAATGTGTCTGTCTCTTTTTACTGTCACCATTTTGCGTCAGTTCCGTTTCATCGACTTTCAAATCACAACGATGCTAAAGAAGTTTTCACTTCAATAAAGAAAGCGCTGGTCCCCACCGGTTTACATAAACGGTGGTGGTACCATAGCACGGAATGACAAAGTTGAAATACTTACTACCACTAAATCTTGCCAATTTAATTGACAAATAAAGCCTTTCAATGAGGAGTTAACGTTATCAATTTAACCGTTAATGGAGAATTAGTAGCGACCTGACCACTTTACTTGGCCGTTTGAATTGAAATCTAATCTTGAACTACGGTCTCCCTTCGTCGGTTCTAAATGTAGCGACCAAGCAAACAATCCCTGAAACTACAGGTTGCGAATGTAGCTATTTGATGCCCGCACGTGACTTGAACTGTAATTTATAAGTGTGAGAGTCGAAACTCGGTTGAATAGTGTCGCATAGTGAGATATGTGATTGAAACGGACGGAATCGCCTCCAGGGACCCCACGGAGAGAAAATTACGCCGAGCGAATCTCGTCTAGGGTTTTATGTTTTTTGTAAAACTGTGTTGTTTTACAGGTAATCAGTGTAGCAGCCTGCTATCGTAAATAGAGTCGATGTTCGCTTGCAATCTCATCAGCCGTTACATCGATAGAAAAGTATAGGTACTTGTAACTGTTCCTCGAAGTTTCCTCAAGTAAAATTATAAACTTACGCACTTTTTTCGGATTTGAAGTGAGGGCTTTCAAGTGTGTTATTATCGTTAGTAATGAGACAAGGATAATATTAAATCCACAGACAAGCAATGTGTCTTTGCAAGCACATAGATAAGAATTACGAATCTGTTACGACTTATGCAAAATCTTGCACTTCTTTTAGTCTCGTTCACTATAATCGAAGAATGCCAACATACCGGAAGGTGTGAGCGGGATGGCGCGCGGGGTCGCTGGCTGCGCGTTGTGGTTGTCGTCTCGGGGCGGGCTGGCCACTGCGCCCTCCACGTTGTTGTTCACCGGCGGCCCGGGGCCCTCTCCCGCGCCCGCTTCCAGCTGCAGCTGGAACGTAACAGTAGACCGTCCAGTACAAGTATACACAAACTAACACAAGACTGATGCGAAAAGAGTCCGGGGTTTTACCAGACTGCGCGTCGCTACAGAGGGTAATGTGTTTAACAATCTATCGTCGTACAGTAGGTACCATTGAATAAGTATTTTAAAACCATCCTTAAGATGTTCTTATCCATATTGGTTTGGAATGACCATTTAGAATTTATCACGATTTACAGTTGGTTAGCAACATTTCGCATTTTATATTTTTAGGTTATCGAATCCTAAAAATGAATTGAAGCCTATTGCTATTTTTTAAGAAAATGGACACCTATAAGTTCGTACATACTCTATAGTATAGAGTCTATATATACTATATACCTAGTGTGATGTACCTAATTACCAATTATTACAGTGTTAGATACTCATCAACCGTTAACACTTCCTATACCTATATAAACAGGATACGTACTATCATTATAAGCTTAATGTTCAACCAATAAAGTTATGTTTTAGACGAGCTTGTTAATATTATATTCAACGAGAGATAGGTCAAGAATGGCTTATTATTTTTCGCTGGTATTGTAGTGAATATTGAGTTTTAAAATGTCTGTTAAAGGTCAATTGTTGCGGATAAAATAAATGCTAACTATATTTCAGAGTATCGTAGCCGTTATCGGATGTTCCACTCGATGTTAAAATGGAAATCAAGTTGCAAATATCACTCAGAAACGTTTTTAATGGCAGCCTATGTTACTACACTACGCCTATGTTACTACGCTACTGATTTTACTTTGCTGTATTTTGTACGTTATTGTTGGACACGTGGTGAGAAGAAAAAAATTAATCTATAAGTCCCTTCGCGCAGATGAAGTGAAATTTAACACTATGACATTCAAAAGCAGATGTTATTTTAATTGATTAATTACAGCAATATTTTCTTATACAAACTTTCATTTCTAATTTTTTTTTATTAGTAACTTAATTTAAATTCTAAGTATTTGTAGCCTTTCTTTCCATTCCCGCGCTCACGTTCCCCATCACAGTAGCGTTCAAAGTATTAACTCAATCGTCTCTGAAGTCCACTAATAAGTTTCACTTTAAAAAAATGTAAGTGCGTTGTCTCTTAGTCAATGATATTATCGTTACGTTAATTAATGACTCAATGACGTTTTATTAAGTAGATGATGAACTAAAAGTATGTTGTTTCTTTCATACCTATATTACGTATTTCATCAGCTGTTTAAATCGCACTGCAAGCCCACATAGACTCGGTCTGCGAAGTTTAGAAACACCCACTGTATGATGGAAAGCGGCGACTATATATAATAATGAACAACAATAGATCCATACATATTTTTTAATATACCTACGAAAACACCTCCAATCGCGCTACGAAGAGAACTACGAGAATACTAGATATCGTGCTACGAGACAGGATTCGTAGCGATACATTCGTAGACTAATTAATGTTACCTAAAAAGTTTGTAGACTTGATTTGTTGAAGTAGCGATGATCGGACTATCGTTCGAGGAACTGATCACGGATTAGAAAGTCAAGTAACTACTTACTTGAATGACGTCCCCGCCTTGTTAACTAAAGCACACGTCATCTTTGAACTGGACTGGACTAACTTTAACAAGAACTACTGTTTAAGAAGAAGTTTCGAAATCAAAAGCAATGGGGGACATTGTATTCAGATGGCATAGGACATGCCAGGCTTCAATTAGAGGTGGAGGTGGAGCCAGAGGACGGCTTCCTAAAGTGAACTTTCTAAAATAGATTCTAGTATGGTCTTGTAACCGATAGTGCTCGGTATTGAAACATCAATTCCATTGTGGTATAAATCATTTCATACCCCGACTTCCCCACGCTAGATATTTCTATTCTATGTAATTCAAAAGTATTGCCAGGGGACGCACACATAATTCACCGGTAAGCCGCACCGTTGTACCGCAGTTATCGGCATTTCATACCAAACTTCGGCAAGGTTGTTAATAAATCATTAGGAGATTCTCCATAGGTCACAGGTCAGTATTGCCGTTCCGAGGCCATTATTCTCATTTTGTGTTCTCATTAATTGAATATTGACATCGTCATGAAGCTCGGTCCAGTGTTGGCTTAGATGGGTGGTCGGGACAAAATGGAGTACCTATTATCCTATTTGGATACGACGTTTCAATATTAGTATCAGCGAATCCCGTCGTTTTTTTCTTAACTAACTTTCCCTAAGAACCTTGCGGTTATTTACAAGTCTGGATATTTGAACCATCCCCGTACTTTTTGTGTACAAGTTCTTAATATGTTCGTTGTCCTCCTTCCACTCAATTTTGCTCAATTCGGGGCTGAACATACAAATACACACACATAAATGACATTATGACTGGAATGTTAAGCATCCCCAGCTGCCCTCGACTGTTCTACAAACAGCCATTCAATCTTGCCTAGCAGCCGTCGCGTAAAAAGCATGCAAATTTTTCTGTACTCGGCACAGCATTGAGTATGTGATATGCTGTAAAATAACTCTGTGTGCAGAAATGCGAGTCGGCGACAGTTCACTAATCAACAAAAATATTTCAATTTAAACAGACGACCTGTTTACAGTTTGATTTAGTTTACGTAGACTATATTTGGCGCTGAAAGTGAAATATCGTGTATACGGTTATCGTAAACAGTGATATGCAAATTAATTGAAGGTTTTATTTACAACGGGACGTCAAGCGCACGCGAACATTGTCCAAGTTCGTAAATTATTTTCGGGCTTCAATGCTGTGGTATTAATTTTTTAGTTCCAAATTACGTACTGCATCATGGTACTCGTAATGATGAAGGGGGAAACGGATGGTGAATTACATAACGAATTATGAGGGCTAATTACATAACAAAATTACATTCAGAATTAATTAAGAACAAAAAAAATAGACACATTTGGGTGGGTCATTCTCTTCGCGAACTTAGTAATTCCATGAAATTCAACATGGATGAACTCTCTAGTTCCGTGAAAATGAACAAATATACAACCTGCCAGTCGTACACTACATACATTACATAAACATTTCCCATTCATTGTTTATAAGTTTGTGAAAATGAGTTCAGGAAAAATCAGCAAGTCAACAAAGTCACCGCAGTTGACATTTAAAACTATGAACCTTTTAAAACTAAGCCGCGCGCAACCTACTCTTTTTTCTCCAAACACGACCACATTTAATTTTTCGCTTTAGTTATGTCGCAAAAATGCGACAACATTTCGAAGCAGAATTTAATCTTTTACCATTTTTTCACATCAAAGGGAAAAGCCTCACCAACGTGCATTTGGCAACAAGCTGAGCGGGGAAAGGACACAACGAGGGAAATCATGGAAATGGCGACCTACCAACCTAGTTCTTGTCACAAAAAACAGTGTGGGGGTGTTTCTGTTTACGAGAAATCAATGATTGATTAAAAATTTTACAGCTCTTGAAGTTACTACTGCGACGTAGGACAGACGTTTTACAGGGCATTTTTACATCGAATGAGCTATTTCGGAGATTAGCCGAAACAAAAGCACAAACTGAGAAATCGACTGACAGAATGGCTATTCTAAACATCACTGTTATTGGACCTATTGCGTTCATAAAATAATATCTCAACTAATAGTTTTCAAAGTTCAAAGTCACTTTCCATTTATAGATATCGAGCAGTTTCATTTTGGTTATGTATAGATTGTATTGCTATTTAAGACGCATATTATGACGTCACTTATTACCGAGTAGAAGGAAGTCGCCTGAAATTATTTCATCTATTAATATTATCTCATAGAAAGGAGCAACTTGGCGTGGTGTTCATTACCGGTAATAAGTACTGCTGTAAATGGCGCACGCTACGTTTATCTGTCAAACTTTGTAGACGGGTTCGGCTCGAGCTATTTACCGAATTTAAACCGATTAAGGAGTCATGCAACTGCGGGTAACACTATTAACCTATGGGGGCTTCCCACTATTTCCCTGGGACTCCATCGTCAGGTCTGGCTTGGCAGGGGGACCACCTCGGACGTACGTTCGATACATTAAAACTGACAACATTAACAAGTACAATATAAATTAGTTCTTATATTAGTATGATTGGGATTATCGCATATCTCATGGCTTCAACCCAACTGAGCACGGGTCTCTCCTCATACCTGAGGAGGCCTAGAGCATAATCCACCACGCTGCTCCAGTGCGGATTGGTGGAGGGGTTAGTGGCCAACCCAAGTGTCGGAAATTTTAAGCCGCCCGAAGTTATCCGACATGGCTTAACGACTGCTACCAAATGATAACAACCGGGACCGACGGCTTTACGTGCCCTCCGAAGCACGGAAGCGCTCAAGAAATTTTTTGCCACTAGCGGTCACCCATCCAACTACCGACTGCGCCCGCTGTTGCTTAACTTTGTCGATCACTTGAGATCGACGCAAGCCGCCGGGCTATGAGCGCTTCGGTAATAATTCAAGAAACCTATGTACTTAAAATCGTAGCACTTCACTATAACTCTTCAATTATAAGTGTGAATGAGTACCGGTAAGTACTAACATATCGGTTATTTTGTTATTATACTCAGTTGCTAAAAATACCTACAATTTTGCATACAATATCACGATTTAAAATTTAATGTATTGTCAAGGTAAATGTACGATTATTAATAAAGCTACCGACATTGTTACACATTCACCAATAGTTCTGATAACCTGTCAGTGCTAAATAGTCCCAACCCACTGCGTGTTCAATAAAAACGTCTTTATCACGATATTTACGATGACGATTTACGATAGGAGGGGATAATTAGGTTTACGTTGTATTTCCGCCCCCGGGGTCATTATGGGTCGCGAGGAAACGGCACAGCGCCCCGTTAACGTGAGGTTACTTAATGAGTTCGTGACAGATCTTCCGTGCACCGTACAGTTCGAGGAAAAACGTAAACTCAATAACAAAAAACAATCGGTAATTCGATTTAAGTCGGATGTGGTCTGTTCGCCTAGTTTCGCGTTCATTCCGCGTAGAAGCAAGTTAAGCGCAAATAAACGTTGTCATTATACTTACCACACATAGTTTTCTATGGAAACCAAGTCAACTTATATCTATTTGACTCTAATTAAATCCACAACATGCTTAACGTGCTACATTTCTATTTTTCGATAATTAATTTATGAATAAATAGTTTTTGTGTATTGGTATAAAAATATATCAGTTATACAAAACCAATTGCGACGGCAACCTTAAATTTTGCAATCCAAATCTGTTTTGCTTGGACAAGTTTAATAACGTGTTTTTCGTTGGTAATTTAACTTGCAGAACGTTATACCTAACTATTGCCTTCTGCAGTGATCCCTTAGAGCCGCTACGTATAGGTAACTCTACGACATGAAAACCGCCGCTATCGTAATCTCAGCTTATTTCCAGCCGAGTGCACGCCACCGCAAAAGGCTTCGATTGAATCCAATAAGTGTCAGAGGACATTCAGTATCCCTGCCTACAAGAAATTTATAGGAAGTACGACCTTGTGTATATTGTGTAATATTCGAAATTGTTCCGAATACTCATACTTATAATTACTTAACTAATAACAATAACTGACAGAACATAGTACTAAGCCGCCTGGGTCTGTAAATTTTTTAATAAAAAAATATTCAGTAAGGTTACCAGCTTGTTATTTGGCACTTTTCGCTGAATGCAGCAAACAATCAACTGGGCATAGAGTCGTATAATAGAATAATCGTGAAACAATAAAAACAATATTATATTCTCATTCATAAACTCGATATGATAACTGAGACACGAAATATCATCACACATGTATCGTGATGCAAATGCTCTCTCAGTTTACACGGAGCGAAGTAAGCTAGTAAAAGCTGTTATAATTAACAGTTACCGTCGCATCGCATTATCCGCTTATTATTCACACTATTAGTCACTCACTAACAACTCTGGGACTCCTGATGTTATGGTTTATGAAATTTATTGTGAAAATTATTTCTGGATGGAATAGATTATCACAAGCAATTCTTACTGTATTTACATTGTAAAACTATAAAAGTAAGCTAAAACAAAAAAATCAAACTCACCTCATCAAAGTAAAAAAACATAAGTAATATGATTTCGGATTTTCGGACATTTGAAGGGCGTGTTAATTAAAATGTAAGTAGAAACCTTCGAGTTGGCTATAAAGTTTCGAGTTGTTATCAATAATCGGATTACACAATAATCTCCACGTGTTCGAGCCACGTGAAGCGGTAGCGCGGTAGCGGTCACTAGAGGACACAGACGTTTAGGATTTTTGCAAGTAAGTTGATTTATAATACATAATGCCAACATGATTTAATTAAAAAAATAATGATTATGGTGAATTTGCACTAAGGAGATCGTCAAATCCGTTCATTTTTCCAAAACAATTTAATATTTGTAACCTGTACACAGTGATAGTTCTAAAATGTCAGCATAGTTCCCATTTACTTGATTATGTCTAGTTGTCATCATTCAGAAAAAGTCTTCCAAACCGTAGATATTACATGTACATTGTTACAATACATCGAAAAATAAGTTTCGTTTATCGAAGCGTGACCAGGATATGAAGTGACCATATCCAGCATCGATAACTGTTCAGGCTCTTACAAACTCGACAACCCTAGCCTTCGAGTAGTCACTTATCTGGAAGGTCGAGGAATCCAATCTGATACCAAAGAGCCCTCAACCGAAGGACTGGAGCTGCTCTCGATATCGGTGCTGCACACGGTTTGTGGTCACGTTTTATGTCTTGTGATCATGTTTTAACTTGTAAACATTCATAGGAATACTTACAGATAATTTTAACTCTCGAAAATTCAAGTATTATTCAATAACAACGAATAATGGTTAACATGCCGTATGCGCCGTTCCAAAGGTCCTGGGTTCGATACCCAGCGAGGTGGAAATTTGAATGATGAGTTTAAGCTTCCATTCTTGGTCTGGGTGTGTGTGTTCTTGTCTTGTGTGTTGTCCATGGCACCCACGACACAGGGAATCCTAGTGTGGGGCTATGAGTGTGTAGCGTTATTTATTTACTTAAATCATAAAAAATCCATTGCTGCAGGTAAAGGAGAAGGTAAAGGATGATAATAATATGCTGCATATTTTATTAACTATCCTCCTTTACCTTTCAATCCTGTTGTAATAGATTCAAACCTAATCCTCTGGCAATCTGAGACCTATCTGAAGTGCACGGAGTCGATTCAATGTCTCCAATATGTACCATTATAACAGACACATAACATGAGATTGGTTTGCAGTATTTTCATGTCATTATTCATTTTCCGCTCGTAGATAACGTCGAGAGGAAATTTTCAATTACATGAGAAAATAAGTTGAAAGATGAATGTCGCAAATGATTAATCTATTTGCAATGAATGTGGTGGAAACTGTACGCGAAAGGTCGAGGACGCGACCTGAAAGATCAGCGGGTAACGTGCTATTTTCGTCCTGAACACGTACCTATCAAGGACGCTTCTCCAGATAATCCTCTAGTGACGTACACAGAAGCTTTTTTAAGATACACGCGTTGTACACACTAAATACAATGTAGCGCTCATCGGGCATGCTGTGCCAAACCAGAACTGAGCGACCGAGTTAGACACGTTCCAGTCTATTGGACAGGTAGTAGGTAATAGTGGCACTCAACACCAACACTTCGTTGTTTTAAATAGAACTTTAAATCGCCAGTCACGGCGTATGGTAGTCGGTAATCTTAGTGAATACAATTCGTGTAGTAATTTTCGAATCCATGACCCTAAGTAAGTTGATGTGTTTTTCTCTGATTTATCAAAGTAGTTATCTCTATCAGTTTTACCGATAACAATAGACAACTAATTTTGCTTCAATTATCATTCTCAAGCCTATAGTTTTGTCTAAAAAGTATTGGCGCTTTCCGGATATAGAACCGTTGGCCGCTTAACGTCCCGATTCACATGCCCAAGTATGTCATTCACAGGGTTCCCCAAATCTCCTAACGACATAACATTTTACACAAAATATGATGTGTAAGCGGTGAACAATGAGGGTGCCCAAATTTATACTCGCAGCTAAGAATAACTTCTATATTTGTAAGTATTATAATAACTTTGTAGGCAGTCTACGAATGTTACGTGATAGGTATCGTGTGTATGGATCCCCGCAATAACGCTTCAACAGCCAATGCGACACTTGATAATGAATGAAAAACTGAAATCTCCCAACTTTGTAGTCTACGCTTCTCCGGCGATGTTTAAAGATCGCTCTTTTTAGTCTTTGCATGAAGATTTTCTCAAGATCTCAATTGCTCCTCAGTGACCACAATGGTCTGCGCGCGTCATCACTCTTTCGCCAAGTATTGGAGAAAACTAACTATAATCTCGTATCGTTCGGGCATTCCTCAGGGGGATTCGGTGAAACAACGCGATCCCATGTAGGTTTTACTACCTGCTGTCGGTTTAGTCGTACATAAATAAGATACGCAGGCACCGAGACAAACTTTTCGACGTGTACCCGCGTCATTGTCCTGGCTTATCGACTACTTGAAAGAGCCGGTTCAGAAATGGCTCGAAAATGGACCATTTTTACCAATACTTGACCGCTCAGCAGTGATTTAGAGATGTGAACAATGACAAGGTCGCATAGGTCATCTGGACAAGGACATATCTGTGAAATTCCTAAATACCAAAAATAAATCGATGCGAAGTGTGATCACGTGTGATGTCGGCACTGTTAGGTACACTGTCAGTTATATTTGCTTCTGCTGCAAATGGCCAGATAATAATGAGCCACAAACGTCATATGACGTACGTCATATGACGTATGTCATATGACGTACCAGGGCAATAGCAAACTGACTTACCTAGCAGAATCTGCGTAGGCATAGTAGTGTTCGATGTTATGAAACACGCGAAGGCTTTGATTATATACTGCATAATATACTGTATATAATCAAAGCGCGAAGGCTTAAATTGCGCACAATATTAAAAATCTGTCTGAGCATTATACACGGACCGTCATGAATACAAATAATTGACTCTCGAGTCCCTTTATAGGCTAAGATTAAATCTCAACAAAGATTTGAAAGCCACTCTGTAATGTTCATTATTGTTTGGCCCAATAGAAATAAACCAATGAGAAACAAATGTAAAAATAATAAGGCGCTCTTTAAGGCCGTTTTTGATGGAGCAAACCGCTGCTTAAAAGTGTGAAGGGGAGACCGCGTCGAGATAAACTTTGCGTAAGACGCGAAGATCTTTTCGGAGCAATTTAGTATCTCCATGGGAACTGATTTGGACTCAGTGGGCGTGGAAAAACTGGATGGACCTGGATATACATATATCTAGCAGTAAGCTGGGGTTGACTGATAATGATGAAACAAAATAACAATATGTACAAAAAATACGGCCCAAATATACTCTTCTTCTTTTTCTTAGGGAAACCCTCTGTTAGTACCAGCTAACTAACAAGCCACGTGATGATAACTGGTCACAGTCCCTCTGCTTGGAACTAAGTTTCCACCACGGCGAACGATATAGGTACGTAAAAACATTCCACGGCAATTGTTAAGATGTGGGTTGTAGCTAATTGTGCGGCTTTAAAACCTACCACAGTCATGAGTGCTGTAAGTATTCGACTGAAGGGTGCACAACCTAGCAACGCGCTAAAGAGCGAGCCAGTATGGGAAGTCAGATTGGATTGAAGATTGGATGGAATCCCTTTTGCGCCAACTGTCCAATAACTTCTCATCAGCTGATTTACACGTGTCGTAGTATATTATGTATTCTGATTGCTGATGCCTGATTTACCAAAGGTCACGTGCCGCGCTCGGCAGATAGAACTCTGATCAAACTTTGTTGGTTACGCTTTGTTTTTTATTCGAAATTCGTTACAAAATATCCAACTTCGTCGGCTTCGGCTAAGATTGCTTCGTTTTCTGTTGTAAAGGGATAAACTTAGAACGAAGTTTTAGATTTTCAGATTCTTATTTACACTTTGCTTGTTAAAGCTTTTTCGAGGTAAATATATATTGGATAGATGGTAAATCTAAATGAATTAAATAATAGACGTAAATAAGGCTGTGCTCAATTAATAGTTTTACATTGAAATCTTTTATCGTATTATACATAATTGTGACAATTCCATATCAAGTATTTGGAGGTTCTTTGTTGAGAACTGCTTCCCTAATACCTAGTTCTTCATTATGTTCTCGGAGTGAAGCGAAGATTCATAACCTGCATGCGACCAAAATGGAACAACAATGGTTCGAAATGAACTCTCAAGCCCAGCCTTGAGATAGTTATGTGTTTGTGGAAGACAACGCATTCAATAAACCTTTAAATATGAGCGTAAAACCCAAGGCACGCCACCAAGTCAGGGATTGATTTGTGACTTGACTTTATGACTGTGAAGATTTTATATGTTACGTATTTAAGACAATTCTACTACTGATAGGTACAAGAAACCACCTACACTGATAGTAAACGGCGACAAATCTGCACATCGATATGTTGCTGGAATTTTAATGCATGTGTGCTTTAGTATCGCTTTATTACTTCTACGGTTACATTTTTTGACATGGCCACTACTGATTATGATACGTGGCACATTTCTACTTATCACGTGTAAAACCGAGGATACCGATTCAAATTGAGGTTATGTAAATAAAGTTTCTTATTGCAGTAAATTAATATTTCATCTTACTGTGTTATTTACATAATTATGCCTGAAATAAATGAATAATTGTTCCGGATGCGGAAGACAAAAGGCATATTTTCACTGAGGCGAAGGCGGTATTAGTTCAGTTATAAATCTTTGCCTGCTTTTCCAAACGCCAATTAGGCAAGAAGGTTTATTTTATTGCGGTTTCCCGGCCTCTACTTATAGTATAAATAATAACTAATACTTGTCGGCCCTTGATCCATCAGAGTTTACTCTTTTACAGAGGGTGCACAGCGTAAAAATTAATAACTAGCATGATATTATTGTCACAGCAGTGGGTTAGGGATAGGAAAAATAAGGCGGGCTTCAATAGATGGAGTTTTATTCACACCACAGAGTAACACCCGCGACACTGATATGGCGACCCGACACTTTTCACTGCACTTCACATTACTGGTCTTCCATAGTTCCCTTCTTCTTCTTCATCTTCTTCTTGACCTCCTTCAGGACTCGCTTCCGGAACTGAACTGCCCATCCCGTGTTCCGGTGTTTCAGATCGCCTTATCCCCTACTATATCCCTATTTACGAACACCAAACATTCCAAATTTAAAAAGTGTTCTCAATTAATCTAGCTAGAACATTCTAGAGATTCTTTTTATAAATTTCGTTTATCCTGCTCGCACATTTTCTTTACAGTAAGTACTCTCTTTTCTATTCCTTCGAGAATTTTCCAGAAATTTCATTTATCTTGCTCGCTCATTTTCTCTCTGTCATACACGTCGTAATTTGTCAACAGATGAATCTACGTGACATTATTAAACACGAAAGTTCTATATAATTTTATTAAGTCGTACGCATTTGAAGCATTTAAAAATTAGCAGATTTGAATCCAAGCCAGTCTGTAGTGATCCTGCATGCTGTTCCTGGGTTCGATTCCCGGCAGGTACAGACATCTATGTCACTGTCATTTTGTTTCCCGGGTCATGACTATATTTTGTGATGTGTCATAATATGTGTGTGTCCGACATGTTATGTGCAACACAGGGGATCGTAGTGCGGGCATGCGAATGTGTCAGCGTTTATTTTATTTTATAATGCTGATTTAAGTATATTCCTTTATGGTAAAAGATCCGTGATGGTACGATGTGGTGGAAAGCTACAATTTGTTTATAAAACATGCATTGCATATGGTTAAATCGGTAAATTATAATGAGTTCTTAAACCACAGTATCAATGTTATCATTAATTGCCTACTTCACACACTACATGCATTATTTTTCCAATTTATAACGTAAATTGGAAAATTAACCTACCTAGGTAGTTTGCGGGTAATATTAATTTTAGCAAGCGCTACATTTCACCAAGAGATGTCGGCCACATGTCTGTGTATAACACAAGTGAGGTCCCGTCGTATCCCCCGTATGATGCTACACTTAAGTGCTCATTTGTTTCCACAAAAGTGCTCCAGAGCTCAACACCGTCCCTCACTTAAAAAATATCTCGTAACTCTTGCCGAAATTAGTTTATCCTCTGCAAAGCTTAGCCTCGTCTATCGTATGTCAGTGATAATAATATAATAGATGGAGGTGTGTGCAGAATTCGAACATGGGTTCCTTTTTAAGGAGTCCAACGTTTGAACTAAGTGATTATGATTGTATTATTAAGTTATTATGCATATGTAACACCTAACAACAACCTACATCAGAAGTGGTACAGCACCTTCCTGTCGGTTATGAGGCGGAGATCTTCAAAATAACTTGGAAACTGAGCTACACACCAACACCGAAACGTAATCCCACGCACTTGGGGAAGCTCCAAAACATGGATGGCTTTAGCTCCTGTGGGAACAGAGCTATTAGCCAACATATTTATGTATGCATAGGTTTTAATAACACTTTACAGTACAGTATTCACAGTTCCTAATCTAATTAAGTGTAAACTTTACTAATTGGTTTAAATAAATTGGTTTTGCTGATCAGAGAGACGTGGATAATAGTAAACTCATTTAAGACAGATGTCAGGCGGAGAAGATAACACAGTTTCCACAGGACCTATTTCAATAAGCTCTCGTACCTAATGAAGGCATTTTGCATGACGCCTTTTCCAGACCCAAATGAGTTGCTATGGCTGCCTACTATAATTTCTGTAGTCACCCAGGGTGGGCGTTAAACTGTTGTAGGATACTCGACATTCAGCGTCAATTACTTCGTTCTGGATTCAAATTCAAACACATTTGCGGCGTTTATACAAAAATTTTTGCTTTCTATCAAAATATATCTTCGAAACAACTAAGCATCAATACATATTAAACAAGAAAATCGTTACAGGATAACATAAGTGTTATCCTATGAACTATTTTATATTATCCACATAACATCTCAAAGTACAACACATAATTCGCATAATTTTTTCTTCTAACAATATTGCAGAAAGATCGTTTAGATGGTACCTATTCAAAAAGGTCATTAAACAAGCTCGGCCGCAATATTGCAGTTAAAAAATACAGCAGCATTGTCAATGCACTTACGACGGGTCGCTGGGGAACTACGCTGTCCACGCCCATCTTGTGATCACTCCACTGACCGTACGGAATACATTACCACTTATTTATCTCACCACTTTAGTGTATTTTACTTTATTTTCTAATGAGCCGCAGTGAGCGGCCGCGCGCGTGCACCCATCCTTTGGAAGAAGGACTGAAAACTGAAACGTAGTGATGTGCGAGGTTTTCGGCCGAACGATAGGTTGGATATCGGTATCTGTTAATTTATTTACGCTAGTTTAGGCCTATTAAGTTACTTTATTTCGCTCATGGCTAATCACGCGTGTGACGTCGACACATTTAATGACTCGCTGTAAGCTACATACTTTTTCTTATAATCGAGATGGCCTAGAACGTCTTTCCCAAAGCTCAAAATGTAGGTGTTCTAAATAGTAATGAACGAAATATTTTGAAAAGTCTTGGTCTGTAACAATAATTTGAATGTATTAATGTATTTGGCTTATTTTTAATCTCACGTTTTTATTATTCTTCTATGATTTGTTGTATGCTATAAAAGCAGGAACCTATATTATATATGAGTATAATTATGCAGAAAGTTATAAAACTTATCGACATCGTGCGGTTGACATCACTACGTGTCGGGTTGCGCGCGCCGGTGTTTCACCGCACAGCCTCTGCTCCTCCTCTCGTAGATCACTGCATTTTAAACCCAAACCTGTTGATATAGAGCTCTATTTCGCTGATTCCAAAACCGTCCTCGAGAGACGTAAGGTCCAAGTAATAAACGCAATGAAAAGAACTTTCTTTTCGTTTTTGCGTACAGTTAATTGCAAGTTGTCTTTTTTCAGGTAAACTGTACTTCGTTGAAAAGCGATTTTAGTTTCTTTGGATTTGGCAAGATGAGTGCCATCGTGGATTATATTTAACTACTTACTGGTCTGGTAGCAGTTCTTCCGCTATATAAAGTATCAAAACACTTGCTAACTCCTGGCAACCCACGGACTAGATGTTGCAAAGTTGTGGGTTTCATAGAGATACACAAATGTAACAACGGAATCAAAGATGTTAACGACACGTTGATGGCCAAAAAGGAAGCAGACCTTCGTATTATTACAAACGGACTTAACCTTGCCTTGTTTTACATGTTACCTTTTATATTATTCCTTCCTTTCGCTATTCCCTTAGCAGAAACCGATGACAAAAGCTTTAAAAGACCTAACCCAATACATTTCATGTGAAGATTTGCTGAGCCTGATAAACTCATAATGCTTTAACCGTTAATAGTGACATGTTTTGCCAATTCTCAGGCTCTAAAAGGAATGACTCTACAAGGTCTGACTCTACAAGTATAAGCACTGTAAACATTACATTTATGTTGAAAAAAATATATATTACTCTCCGGCATTTTATATTTGGCTCATCTTGGCGGCACTACCTTGTCCCCATGTAAGTATAACACGGACAAGAACACACACCCAGTCCGAGAGCTAAAATTTAAACTCACCATTCCATTATAATGTATACGGGTACTCACGATTTCGAATTGTTTTACCGATATTTCGACCCAGTTGCATGGTATAAATTAGCGCAATCGTGGAACCCTGTGATTAGTTTGTGTCAAACAAAAACAGTACAGCGTTCAGTGCGTAAAGATGTCGTTAGTGTCGTGTGTCGTAATTTAAAAACAAAGAGATCAAGACGGAAAGTTGACAGGCTTATCTGTCACTAGTGTATGACAAGTGTCACCTGTCAAAAGTTTCTCCCCGCCACCGCAGTCTCGCCGTGACCATGATCCATGCAACTGGGTCGAAATATCGGTAAAACAATTCGAAATCGTGAGTACCCGTATACATTATAATGTTTAGTGTCCGCGATAATATCACCATTCCAATTCCCGCCACGCTGGGAATCGAACAGTCGTGCCGTTCGAAACGTCCGACACGGTAACCACTTTGCCATACGTGTCGTCACCACATCGTTCGTGTGATCCGCTAGTCTCTCACACCCTGGGCCACACCGAGTGGCAGGGAGGGTGATGGCATCCGACGTACTATACGCTCATACTTACTGTTATATAACAGTCGATACGTCAGAGTCGGGGCCGAGATGTTTGACGTCACGCGAACAAAGCACTTGTAGACGTGTCGCGAAACAACGCGTCGAGTCCAACGTTGTTTTAAGTTATTTATAGTAATATTTTCACTGACGCAGCACCCTACAGGAGAGGTCATTTCAGTCCATGGACATTATACTGACCTCAACCAGAATCACGGTCCTGCTCAATGCCCTTGTTATATTCTTCTGAGTAAGATTAACTAGCCTGTCATCAGGGTGCAGCGTTTATAAGCTTTTCCGAAATAATATTGTATCAGATTGACTACAACAACTACAACCTAGAGAAACTATTTCTAAGCTATATTTAATTGTAACAGTAAACTTTGGGGGTTATTATGACGGCAATAAACCTGAATGCATGTGCCTACCGTCAAAGGATCTAATTTAAAAAATGTGTTAGATACACATTCGTCAAATACGTGACATAAACTAAAATAAATATTATTTTGAAATAATATAAAGAAAATCATCCGAACTATCATCACGCGTTCACGTAGCCAGTTGTAGCGCCGCGCCGTAGCGCTCGTAGAACCGTAGCTATCGTAGCGTACGAATTGACGTCACGTTACGATGTACTTGAAGTAATTTTATTATAACGAATTTTACAAACACACCTGACAGCGAATTATTGTGAACAGGTGGCATGTGCAACTATGCCATTTTTGGTGAAACTTTTCTTAGTTTAGTTTCTACTCATAAGGCCGACCGAAATCTTTAAAATATGAAACAATGGGTAGTGTTAAGTCGTCACGTTTCAGATATAAATATCTCGGCAAAGTCGTTAAGATAGAACTTAAGTATTTCTAAATGTTTGCCGAGGCAACGTAATTAGTAGATCGTCGGCGGTTTTCTCGTGTATTGTACAATAAATAAATACAACTGACAAACTCTGACACATTATCTCCGTGATAAATTATTATTCTAGTTAGTATAGTAGTATCCGATAGTATTCTAGAACAAAGATTAAATAAATACTAGCTGTCCTAGAGAACTTCCTACCTCTCTGTAATTAATAATTTGCTGTGCTTTTTGGTTTGAATTATTACTTGTCCGTCCAGTTCTTTTTCTTTGCATTCTACATTATATAGATACTTTTTTGGGATTATGTGGAAAGATCTCGTAATTACATAATTATGTCTGACATTCAAATATTAAATGATGGTACCTGTCCAATGGAGGATATTCTTCAATATAATATATCATTGATATTCGTATTATAATCTCTTATATACATTGACATATGATATTACTATGTCAATGCTTATATATAAAATTCTCGTGTCACAATGTTAGTTACCATACTCCTCCGAAACGGCTCGACCGATTCTCATGAAATTTTGTGTGCATATCGAGTAGGTCTGAGAATCGACCAACATCTATTTTTCATACCCCTAAGTGTTAAGGTGGCTCGCCTTAAATTTTTATTTTTTCATTTTTTGGACAAATTTTTTATTGGTTATTTTTTATGGTGTGTCTTAAAAAATACACGTGATCCCAAATTTTCACTTTCCTACCCCCGCCCCTCAAATTTAAATTGCGCTTTTTGTATTCATCTATAATTATGGCGAAAAAACGTTTGCGGGGCCAGCTAGTTTCATATAAAGTTTACACCAAACCCGAACAGTCTCAATACCGTTGAACCGTTAAGCAACTCCCGAGGAAAGTGTGCTTCTTGTACAAAGTATAGCATAATGATGTATTTATAGATACATAAGGTTAAATTAAATACTAATTTAGAAAAATATAAAATGAAAAATTTGAGATGTAATTTGACTTATTATTTATTCCATTTCTCGCGCCCATTACCTTCTGTATTGTAATATTGTGCACTCCAGGCGACCATTTAGTCGAGCCCTGCTCCACAGCGGAATTTTTAATTAAAAATTATTATGGCTCGCAAATGGATAAAAATGTCGGTCGAGTGTATTTATTGTAGCAACTGGTAACAATAATAAACATTTCGACTTAAATTACATTGTTATTGTACTACAATACAATGACTACTACATAGTCAATTTAATTTCCCTAATAATTCAACAAAAACAAATAATTCAACTTGCCATTTTTGTTTATTTAATTCAACTTCCTATTTTGTTTATTTAATTCAATTTAAAGCGCTGCTTCGGTTTTTATTTTAGTTGCTGCGGAAGGTATTAATTAAAAGTTCCCGTGTACATTCTCGGTGTACGTACTCGGCTGCTACAAATACTCTTGTATGAGAGCTCTCGCTCTATTTATTTCGCAGATGAAGTTAGCAACTGAGTGCGGGCGCTCATGTTGAAACTTCAATACTTTCCATGTTCATGTGTGACTTTGAAATTAAATCGAACAGATGAATCGAGTTCTAAGCCTTTCAGAACTGTTACTTTCACTGGGTTGTAGGTTTATCTGGAATATGGTATTACTACTTATTAATAAGGTATTTAAATTTTCAGTAGCTTTGTACTAGGATCCAAATTCATAATTTTATTAAGTACCTACCTTTTTTATTTTTACTTCAATCGCGTAGATATTTTCGCAGTTTTAAAACATTAGATTTTAAAGTCACTGTAAGTATTTTTAAGGTTTTTTTTACAATGCCGTCTGATGGTAAGTGTTGGTGATGTAGTCTTGGCTGGTAAAAAGCGCACAAACTTCGCAGACGTATAATTATTCGCTCTAGTTCGTAGAAATTAAAATTGATAGTGAATTAAAGTTGATGTGGTAAGTATTACTAGGTACGTTATAAAGTAAAAAAAAGATTTTGAAGTTCACCCTAGAAATTACTGCAAGCTGCCTGAATTTTGGGGTACGCCTTTTCATATCTTAGAAATGCATGTTATTGCATCCTAACGTAAAGGTTGTACTTACGTCGTACAAAATCATATCGAGAGAAGTTCGGGACACTTGTTGATGCGCCAGCTCCTGATATGTTGACCTTCCTCGCAATGTCAATAGATCATACCACCGAACACTTTGGTACACGTAATTTGATTAATTGAAATGTCTATACTATGTCTAGACAGATTAGTAACGTGTGATTTGTGCGAGCTGCGAATTACTTCTCGTGGTCAGGTTTATTTATTATTATTATCACAGTTAAGCACTGACCGCCGTAACTGCTGTAACAAAACTTTTTATGGTTCTGAAACGAGGCCGTTGGCTTTGAAAATAGTCTAGCTAATAAGTTCGTGTAATCAATGTCTCATTTATGAATTGTATTCGAAGTGTTATTTTTTTGTTTGTGAGCGACGAGCGCTCCCCGACGTGGCGCGAGGGACAATGCGCCCCTGGGGCGGTGCGGCCGGTGGCGGCGACCGCCGGTGGATGTAATTCAGTTACCATCCATCCCGAAGACGACAGCAGTCTGTGAGAGGTACATACGTCATTATCACACCTTGGCACCCGCCCTTCGGCTCTCGTCCAGTGATTTCTTGCCCTTGGATAACGAGCCGTCACCAAGCAATTTGTCTAGTGTTAAGAATGGCATCACTGCATTGCCATTTGAAGTTAGTAACACGTTCTGTTCCTGACAACGTAACGTCCACTAATACTGAATGATTGACCCCTAAACGCTATTCTTCTTATTCTGTATTATTATATCATTTTACTCTTCTTCTATACGATCGACCTTCTGAGAGTCATTACATCTATGTTTCTCGCTCTAACATATAATTTTCATTCTTTTTCGCTTGACCAGCTTCGCTTTTTCTTACATCTAATTCAGACGTCAGACATAAATTACGGTGCAATATTAAGCACGCGCTAACCTTCGTACTGTAAACGCAATTGTAGAACACATAGTTATATTTGGGTATTAACTTGTATAATATAATTCGAAGTAAATTTCCATTCAACATGGTTACATCATCAATATGTTGACGTCGTTATAAAGATAGATTTGTGTATCGTCTGACTCACCACACGGCTATAATTATTGTCTTTAGATTTCACCCGACCTTCATAAGATTATCTCATTCTTTGAAATTTGTTCTCCGACAAACGAACACAGGACCCACCTGGCGGTAGGTGGAACCGTTGCTCACGGTCGTGCGATGCACTAACTTTTTATTATTAGTTGTGATAGTGACCACAGTAACACGCATTCTGTGATAACTCATTTCCGGTGTTTACCTATCAAGAGATAGGTCCCTTTGATAGACAGTCGGACAAACAGCGAAGGCATATTAATAGGGTTCCGTTAAGGACCCCTTGGACTACGGAACACTGAAAAACCATCTAGGTGTCCGCCTGTTTTCTGCCCACGCACTGACATTCTTGTACGATACACTGGTAACAACAGCTACATGGTTCACCAGATAATCTCATTATCTTTTGTAATAAATTGCATTACCGGGTGTACATACATACATTGCTATATTGTTTTGCTGTATAGAAAAAAGTATGCATATCCGCGCTATTCTCTGTTGTTCTATTGTGTTGTTACCGACCCGTGGACTAGTTGCGCAAGCGAGGGCGCTTTGCACTTGCAGGCAGAGTCACAACCAACAACAACCAACCAACATTGTGATTCCGTCGAAGGCTGATTCAACCTTCCTCATGGTGTAATCCACATGTCACCCAGGCGACCCGAACAAACATTCTAATAATCACCAATTACCTATAATACACCGACCACTACAGGACGTACCTACCTACCCTAGTGGGTAGGTAGGTACGCCGTGGTAATCCACGGCATCGCACCAAACTAACAAACACCTACTACGAAAATTTTACTCGCTGACCGAATTTTCCTATTGTTTCCTCGCATTTTAAGGGTGGGGAGAGGGGGCGAAGTAATCTTAGATAGGCATGTTTCACTTTTTCTTTCAAGAAACTTGGAACTTAGCCAAAAGCTAGATGCCCATTTACAGTCGTAATCTCTGACGGAGATGTAATCTCAGCACAGCACTGCTTTTAGTGATCAGTTTCAACTATTTTGAGACAATTACCTTTTAAGATATTAAATATAGAAGTAACAGCTCACATGTGCGGAGACGGGCAACTGTTTAAATAAGTAAGTCGTAATTTAAACTTCGTTTTAATTAACTTTAAACGTATCTCCTCTAAACGTTAAAAACTGCTTTGTTTACCTACTCTATTTACTGTACTCGCACTTCTTTAACTACATAACGAACAAATCTAGTTCACTTTATTACAGACCCTTATAAAGAAACTACGACATACGTGATTCAATTACAAAACAAATAATTAGATTTTTGGTAGGTACCTACTTGATATAATATCTTGAGATAAATGATCGCTTAGGCCGAAAAATGTAACAATTCAATGGACTAGTTTATCAATGCAGCAATCCTACTTGAAATGTCATCCTCGCCTTCACAAATGGCAATGGAAGAATAATTCACTTGCTATCCCAGTCTACTATAGCTTCCTAACATTAAGATCGTCAATATTTTTTAAGCTAGCTACCACCTTCTTGCTTGACTGAACCGCCAAACGACTTGCTGTATTCCTCCTGCTCCTGGTAGCTTCCGAGTCAGGATTTGTTTTGTTTCCGCTTCCATCTTTGTTGGCCATTAACGCATGATAATGACGGTGATGCCTTTTGCCTGACGTCAGGGCTACCGGACTAATAAATTAGAAAAAGCAATATAGCCGAGTGGTTTAACTATCGAACAGCGGAGCCTGGGTTCGAATCTCGCACGAACTTTTTTTATTTAAAAAAATATGCATTTAATTATCACTTGTTCCGATGAAAGAAAACCTGCACACCGAAAAGTTCTCCATAATGTTCTCAAAGGAGTGTGACGTCCGCCAATCTGCCCTTGGTCAACATGGTGGACTATGGCCTGTACCCCTCACATTGTGGCAGGAAACCCGCGCGCAGCAATGTGACTAGCGTCTGATGGGTTGCGATGATGGGCATAGAGAAATGTAAGACATGCAAAGTCATGTGTAGTTGATGAAAGTAAGCAATCAGTGTATGTATTGGAAACGTCAGACACGCGCACAGGACTCGTACGAGCGAAGCCCGTGGCGCGCGGCACACTTTATATCCAATTAGCTCGAACGTGAGGTACGACCGTACGAACCAATTAACATTCAGATTACGTTAGAACTATGTTTGATATGCAACCACGCTATTACACGCTCTGCATAGTATCAAATATCACAATCTACTATAAAGTAGTAATGCGCGATAATACTTTCATATTATCGCGCATTACTACTGTCAAAAAGGTTTGTTTAAAATAAAAAAAAGGATTTCAAAATACTTAATGATGCTTTAAATATCATACAATTACAGTATCGTTATTTCCAGAAAATTGTACATGTTCACTCTATCAAAAATGTTTCAGTAGGTTTTACCGTATAATTGCTCTCGCTTCGTTTCGAAAAACCCGTGCATTAATATGCATGTAGATACACTCAAAAAAAATTCTTCGACAGTATTATTTTTTTGTAAACCAATTACAACTTAGATAACAACAAAGACTATTTCCAAGATTACAACAATACATCAATGAAAATCAAACATCCAAACTGGTTAAAGCCTCTTTTGAAATAGGTACACCTGATATAGGTACATTTGATACTTTACGACTAAGTACCTTATATTTTTAATACCTTTTTTAATCTTATTATAATAAATAATAAGTTGTAGGTACTATTTATAACTCAAGAACGACTGGTTGTTTGACTTATTATGATTAATACTTAAAATTAAAACTCTTAATCAAACTACATGAGAAATAGCGGAGTTAGATCTATCCTTTCGTAAGTAACCGAGTAGGCAGTTCTTACAATATTTTCTTATTGTTTTCATTTACAACGACCAAAAATAATTTATGTTTGTCTTTTAAGTACCTAATCTATTTTAAGCTCTATTAAATTTCGGAAGGCTGAACACTACATGAAATCACCCGACCTAACAGTAAAAAAAAACAAAATTTAAAAAAGCTAAAGCTTCTGTCACTAATGTCACTTTGAAGTTTATGCTTTACTGTAAACAAATTTTGTTTCTCTAAATCTATTTGGATTTCTAAACAAATCAAATGAGATATTGGTAATTTACAATAATTTACACGTAGTGCTACCCCTGTATCCCCTTTTAGATGACTCTTGGACGTAAATACCAGAATTCTTCCGGGTAAATGGCTTCATGGGTCGCTGATTAACCGAGCATGAAAGTTGGGTGAGGACGTTCTAGATTCGCATTGATTTTAACTATTTATAGGAATGCTGGGGAGACTCGTAAGGTCTATGCTAGCCAGAGTAGCCAGTCGAAGGTCGGGACTCTATCGGGTTGCTCCTCTTCTGTAAGTTGGCTTCACTAACATTTACTACACTCGTTTCCTCTGACTCATTTTTCCATAAGCGAAGTATGTATAAGCCTAGCAGGCTTTGTTTATTAGGTGTACCGAGTATATTGCATGTTTTTTTAGCTTTCATTCTTAGTCCTTAGAATCCCCTTTTTATGTATATTACCGTAAATATATATTTGTGGTTATATTGATTGATTAAATTATTTTTTATTATAGTGACCCTTTTTGTATTATCAAGTTTTGTGTATTTATATTTGCTACAGTATAGTAGGTGGCCTTATATTTAACGACATTTTCTACCTCCAGGTAGGTATGCAATTGAAGTGTGGTGCTTTTAAGTTTACATTTATCCTTGTTACCCATAATTGTACCGATGTTGTGCTAGGGTCTCCTCTCACAGTGTGAGGGGTACGGGCCATAGTCCACCACACTGGCCGAGTGTATGTTGTTAAACTTCACACCTTTGAGAACATTATGGAGAAGTCTCTGCTCCTCACAATGTTTTTCTTCACTCTATTACTTTGTTATTTTAAGATCAATTTATTGCATGTTTTTTGTGTTGGGTTTTCTTTTGTTGTAACACATTTTGCTGGATACGAGTATGCTGTTTTGATATTTATGCTTTTCTGCTTTATTAGTACAATATAGCCGATTAACAAGGTGTGTCTCATGATGGTAAGTGGTCACTGTCGTTGTTGGAAATCAGAAACACTAAGTTAACACATTCACTGCGGTGATCTTAATTGCATGACAACACAACATATACGTGCTCAGCAGCTAACATGTTAAAGAAAAAAAGTAGTAACTCACAATATACTAGGTGGAACACGACAAGAGCAAGATGGTAATACCTAAGCAACCAGGCTTAATAGAAAGATAATAACACCAGTAAAAATATTAATTACTTAATAGTAATATTGATCAAGGTTGATTAATTATAATACCATCAAACTGGGGGGCAGCTTTCTGTCTCCTCTTATACAAAACTGTGACATGGGTGATGGCTGACATTGCAGGATGCATTGCAGGAGATAAAATCAGTATAGGCCACACAATACAGCCTTAAAAGAATGGACACTATGAGTTTGTATCTTTGTTTGTGCAGCTTTTGTAACTAAGTATAGTGATATAACTTTGTATGAGACAGCAACAATAATAAAAAAAATGTCCGCAGATATCTCTATCAGACATGATCGAGCCGCCCGACTACGAGGAGGTGTGCGAGCGGCTGATGGGCGAGAACGACCCGCTGGCCTACCCCGACAACGACATCGAGCTGCTGACGGTGCCGCGCCGCATCCGCACGCTCGGCCATGTGCTGCCCGATGAAGACTTGTGAGCACTGACCATTTGATGAAATAACCTATAACAACATGTTGTAAATTAAAATTTAAAATGGTTTAATTTAAACAAAATGTAGGTGATAAATTACAAAAAGTGCTTTCGGTTTCCCTACAGAGTAACAATTTGTGGTAGATTTTGACCCATATGGCACAATGGTGACCATGCCAGACTGCGATTTGAATTCCATTTGTCTCCATTGATTGGACTTGATTCCCAGCAAGGAAGAAATTTGAATGATACATTTATATTTTTATTCTTAGTCTTGTATGTGTTGTAGTCTTTGAAGTCCATAGCACCCAAAACACAGGGAATCCTGGTGTAGGGCTGCGATTGTGTAGCATTATAGCGTTATAAACATCATCCTCCTAAAGAAGAAGCGGACATCCACTAGATTCAGAAGGCTCAGAACCGGTCAGATCAGCGCAAGTTGGGCGAGGCCTACGTCCAGCAGTGGGCGCACAAAGGCTGACGGATGAATGGAAACATCGTCCTCCCCCCAGGTCGCAGGCGCCAATGTTCGTGCGCGACTGCATCAGCTGCTACACGTCGGACTACACGGTGGTCGAGTACAAGCATCGCGCGCACTCGGGCTCGTCGTTCAGCCGCGAGCGCGTCGCCGAGCGCATCGAGCGGCTGCTGGCCGCGCCGCCGCACCACTACGAGGTGGACGTCGACTTGCACGCCGTCTCCACTGAGGAGCTGTCCTCGCAACAGGTACTTTTGTTATACTTATACTGGTCCGACACCTCACTATAATCGTTGTGTAGGACAAAGCGAATACTTTGTCTGTGTATTGATTAAAATGAAAGTTATTCCATGTTACAAAGCTAGTTTGATAAAATAGCAGTGCAAAATATGCACATCATATGTACTTAAAATTACTAATTTATACCGACTTGTCAATCGATGGCTGTTAATTTGGGATGCAAATTTTTTTTGGAAATGTAAGTTATCTGCCTAATGCAAATTACTATAACACATAATAAAATTATAAATAATGTGTTACAAAATATATTTTGTTGTATTCACTGAAGTTACCTTCATTTATTTGTTTATGTTTATTTGATTGATACTATAAAAGAAGAATCCCATTGCAACGCTTAGCTAAAGATTACTACAATAACAATTGCAAATTCATAACCAAAAGTAGGGAAAATAATTTGTCCAGCTTGTGATTGAAATAATAAAATGACCATCGCATTGCAGCATTAATGACCTCTGTACCTCCTCAGTTCGAGTCGCAGCCGTCGAGCGGGCGGCAGTCGGTGGCGTCTATATCGTCGTCGTCGTCGTGCAACGAGACGCTGACGCCGCGCGGCTCGTGGGCCAGCCTGGACCTGCGCAGCTCGTCCTCCGACCCGCTGCTGCCGGACCTCTTCGAAAAGAAGCCGCCCGAGCAGATCGACGCCATCAATGAAGCGAGGCGGTAAATACAATCAACATACTAGTAACAACTGTACGCCTAAACTATTATGTACACCACTTACACTTAATATGTTATATGTATGTAGATATAAAACATTTTATCAGCAACAATATATATAAGCTTACGCATGTACATGTACGCACGCTTGCACGCACGCACACATGCGTACGTTTATACATGCAATACAAACACATCAGTAATAAAATAGTATCCTATACATATTGTACAGTAGTCAATAATGATATTTATAAATTGACTTTCTATTTCAAAAAGTAAATGCCATTATAAAGTAAATGTAAAGAGATTTACGACCGTTATAATGTAATACATTTTTTTAAAGAGAATAAGAACGATAAACTTGTACATAAACAGTCTTCCACAATAAAATATTTCATTATACAGAATGGAGAACCGGCAAGCAGACCTTCTAGGGCTGTACGTTCCTTACCTCGACGAGGAAGAAGCCGTGGAGAGGAGGCTGGCCGCCGAGATGCCCTGCGAGCTCATGGGCCACCGGATCCTCGTCGTCTGCCACCAGCTCAAGTTGGTGATAGCTTCTCTTACTTACATTCGTATCTCAGTTAGCAGCTGTTCGACCGTGTCGCCTTGTGGCCTGTGGACGAAATAAAAACTTTCGATACCTTTTTACCACTATACCCTCCACCAATCCGCATTGTAGCAGCGTGGTGGGGTATGCTCCAGGCCTCTTTGGTTTTAAGGAGAGATTTGTGCAGCAGGCCATAAATGGGTTGAAACCAGTATCTGATAAAAATTCCAGACTGGAGCTGGACGTGGAGCCGCTGTTCGCCTCGATGGCGCTGTACGACGCGAAGGAGAAGAAGAAGCTGTCGGAGAACTTCTACTTCAACCTGAACTCGGAGTGCACGCGGCAGATGCTGGCCGCGCACGTGCCGCACGCCGACCTCTCCACGCTCAGCCGCAGCGCCGTGTTCGACGTGCTCAACCCCTCGCCCGACGTCTTCCTCGTCGTCAGGGTCGAGAAGGTGCTGCAGGGAGACGTCAATGAATGCGTTGAGCCTTATATCAAGGACGATAAGGTTTGCTTTCTCTCGAAGATTTTTTATAATAATTTTATGTGAGTAAATACTGTCTGTATAAATTAAGGTTTAGGCTATATAAATGATTGGTAACGTACCACGACTTATCTCGCAAATAATTGATATTCGTATAACACGATAAGTTGCCTCTTTTTTGACCCCTTAGGGGGGTATTTCCAAAAATCCTCTCTCATTGCTCCCCTACACACCCCAAGGGACATACATGTCAAATTTCAGCTTGTTGCGTTCAGTGATTGCGGCTGTACGTTGTCTGTATCACTCAGTAACGCAAGAGTTTTATACCTATACATATATTGATTTCTGTGTTTTCTGTTATAGCTGGTTGGAAACGTTAATACCGTAGTTTGTCCGTTAAACATAGAACCGCGAGAAGGTGCGAGCGGGCGCGGCGGCGGCGTGCGCGCGGCTCGGCCGGTTCCGCATGCCGCTCGCGTGGAGCGCCGTGTCGCTGCTCAGCGTGCTCAGCGGGACCGCCGGCTGCGAGCGGGACGCGCCCGAGCGCGAGCGCGACCGGGACCGCGACCGCGACAGCGTCAACTCCAACACTAACAGCCTCGGTATGGTATTACACGCGCACGCACACGGACACGCGTAATTGTACGAACGTGAACGCGTACGTTCGTACGCACGCATTCAAGGTCTCATACGTAACTGTAATAAGTAGTTCAATTCAAATTGAAAATAATTTAGTCATTTAGGTATTTCGTCTATATACTTGGGCACGTCATCTCTCATTGAATCTTCTAGTTGTTGACAATTAAATAAATAATAAATAACGCTACACACTCATAGCCCCACACTAGGATTCCCTGTGTCGTGGGTGCCATGGACAACACACAAGACAAGAACACACACACCCAGACCAAGAACGGAAATTTAAATTTATCATTCAAATTTCCGCCCCGCTGGGAATCGAACCCAAGTCCCGCGGAACGGCGATCCGGCGTGTTAATCATGCGCCATCCGAATGAAAATGCGTTGTGGCATTTTATATCAGCTACAATCATACCCGTTGGTAAGCCCCGATGCCATGTTTGACATATCGTGTTGCAGACCGCAAGGCGTCGTCGAGCAGCCTGGAGCAGCTGCGGCGGCGCGCGGGCGAGGTGGGTGGCTCGCTGACGCGCAAGGGCTCGGTGGAGCGCCGCGCCGCGCCCGCGCACCCGGACGACATCGCCGCGCAGCTCGACACCTTCAAGCCGATCGTCGTCACCGTCACCAGCTTCTTTAAACAGGTGCGGGGGTCTTTCTGGGCTGGTAGCTCTCGGTGTAGTGTCTGCTGCCCGTTGTAAGGGATTGGAAGTGATCATCGTCAGCATCGCGAGCCATAATTGTCCCATTGCTGGGCACGGGTCACCTTTCACAATGTGAGGGGGCCGTCCATAGCCCACCACGCGAGCCGCGTGTGGATTGACGGACTTGATATACTGTTGAGAACTTTAAACCTAACAAATAAATGTTTTCCTTTACCGAAGCATGTCGTATTTATTAAATTCTAATACGCTCATAATTTTTGAACGTATGAGACAGAAAGAGATAGCTACATGAAAATACTTTTAGGCTTGGCCCAATTTGACTGCCCCGCTGTTGACGCTAGTGACATCTTTTTTACTGTATTTACGGTGATTTTCATTTTACTTGACATACCTTGACCTTTAGTGGAGTAGTAAGCCGCGCGCTCAGTTTGTCCACACTATCGGTTTGTAATGGATAATTACCTCAAATTTTAAGCACCCTTTTTAATTACATATTTGATATGAGAATCGAATACCGATTGCCACCTATTAATATGTCAAGTGACTAAAAAATCATTGAGATGCCCGCCCTTGTCGCAGGAGACGGACAAGCTGCGCGACGAGGACCTGTACAAGTTCCTGGCGGAGATCAAGCGGCCGAGCGCGGCGCCGCGCAAGCTCAAGTGCATCCCCGGCACGCTCAAGATCGAGGTGTCGCCGTGCCCCGACGAGGTGAAGAACGCGCTCACGCCGGAGCTGGCCAGGCTCGCGCCCTACGACGGTCAGCCACCATATATATGGGATTCATTGCAATTTATTCGCAATTGGGTTTCACAAACACGTTCGGTAGAGATACTATGTGTCGCTTTATGAAATCTCAACTGTAAGTGGTCCTGAGAGGATAAGTAAAAAGCTCTTTGGTACTTAAAGAAATTTTTACTCACTCGGTGTAATGCTTGTTAAAATAGTTAATGACGCTCATGGTTGGTTATTTTAATGTAATAAATTGCATAAATATTATCAAGACGTTAATTTATAACCATTTCATATACATTGATCTGTTTCCCCGTGGTAAAATCATATAAAAGTATCCCACGGACAAATCCATTGTATAAGCTATAAAATAAATAGAAAAATATATGTTATAGATCTGTTCAGACATACAATAATTCAAAAGAGTTTTTGTCTCTAACAATTAACAGAGCCTACCAACGTATTCAAAGAATATCCAACATACAGATTTGTCATATTTAAGTTTGATTATTAGTATAAACAGAGGATGTTGCTATGAAACTGGATGTCCGTGCACAGCGGAGGAGAACGTCCGGCCGTGCAAGGAGATCCTGCCGTTCCCGACGAGCGCGCCCGCCGCGCCGCACCACCAGTACCGCAACCTGCTCTACCTGAGCGTGCGCGAGATCAACCTGGCCGCGTGCGCCTCGCGCACCGCCTCCGCCAGGAACATCACCGTGAGTACCCCACCGATCACACAGCCAATACACTCCTAATAACAGGCGAATGGCTTCTGTCAACACGTCTGGCTTATAGTAACGATATAAATTCGTGCCGTCCCATTCTTTCCTGTTATTGTAGTAGTTATAGTGTATTTCTTTTCAACGTTTCGTGTGGCCTTGAATTAGCCAGTCACCCGCTTCGTCTTACCTGAGCTAGTTGCCAGAATGCATTGAATACGGAAAGTCAAACATTAGCTGTCTATTGGCTGTGTGGTCGGTGGTATACACCAACAAGGAGAACTGTATAGATCTATAGACCAAGGACATCGCGCACAAGAAAGGGAACAACTTACGCCATGATAAAAAAGAGAGAGTGATACTATGTTTGGTTTCACATTGCGTGCCGGCACGGATGATATATTCATCACACTTACTCGCAACTCAATAATAAATATTGCTCTGCCCTAACTTGAAGTCGAGTCTTGCAGTCCACGCCTCGCAGGCAGGGTCTCTGCCAACTGGGTTTACACGTGTATTTATTAAAATAAATTACACTGTCGACTTTGGAGTCGACATTCAGTATTCCCAAGAATACTGCACTTTAAAATGCACTCGTATGACATTCAGTATTCCCAAGAATACTGAATGTCATACGAGTGCATTTTAAAGGCACACTATTTTAAACGCTAATCCCGGTGTCGACAGGTGAGAGTGCAGCTGATGTCCGGCGAGGATCAGTCGGCCGCGCTGCCCAACATCTTCGGGCGCAGCTCGTGCCCCGAGTTCAGCACCGAGGCCTACACCACGGTGCTCTACCATAACAAGTAAATAATTATGTTTTGTGTCGCGTGTACACACACTCTTAAGATGTAGTACTTTATTAAACAATTACAAATCCAATACGTGACGGTGTCGAAAATCGCCGAAAATTCACCCCCTAAGGGGGTAAAACGGGGGTGTAATGTTAGAATGAAAGTTCTCTGATTTTGTCAACTTTTATAATATATATTTAGGGATTTTAGGCGGGCGAAGCCGCGTGGGAAAGCTAGTAAAATGTGTAACGGTAAACGTGTTCCGTAGGAATCCGTCGCTGTACGACGAGATTAAGCTGAAGCTGCCGGCGGCGCTGGGCGACCAGCACCACCTGCTGTTCACGTTCCTGCACGTGTCGTGCCAGCGGAAGCCCGTCGCGCCCGACCAGGAGAAGAGCATCGAGACGCCCGTTGGCTACTCGGTCGGTGTCAGCGCCGACCACATTTCATAATAATACACGAATTCATTTATGTGTTGGTCTCAGGGTTGCCTGGTAGAGAATGCCACCAGGCATTAAGTCCGCCTATAGTACTCCTTAGAATAGTATAGTAACCTTAAAATTTGTATATTGTCTACAAGTTTGCTTGTTTATTACATCATATAACATTATTCTACGTAAATATACAAGCTCACGACGGTGATAATTGTGGACAGTGGCTGCCGCTGTGCCGCAACGGCAAGCTGACGTGCGGCGAGTGGGCGCTGCCGGTGATGCAGGAGCCGCCGCCGGCCAACTACTCGTACATCTTCCCCGACGTGCAGCTGCCCGGCACGCGCTGGATCGACAACCACCGTCCGCTCTTCACCATCACGCTCGACCCGTACACCACTACGCACCCGCTGGTACGTACGCGCGCACGCACGCACACACGCATGCATGCAAATACACGTACGCGCCCGCACGTACAACACGCATGAAAAGTACATGCAACACGTAATTTCAATCCCATTGAAATTGTCGAATCATAAAGATCGGGAGGCAAAGTTTCCATAAAAAAATGAAGTAATTGCCATCTGCAATATAAGGTAGTAACGTGATCGTATTAATAAGTATTCTTATAACTTGTCTCTAAAATGTAACATTCTATTAAACGATACTTGCAGGACGGGTACATAGAACGGTTCGCGATGGCGTGCGAGGCAGTGCAGGAGGGCAACATCCCGCCGCGCATCGGGCTCGCCAACATGGAGGCCGAGCTGCGCGCCAGGTGACTGTGCCAACCCTGACTGACGTCATCTAGTGTGTACCGCTGAACGCGGTCACCGTGTGCATTGATAAATGTTAAATAGTTGATCGTTTGATGACACAATGTTATGTCAATTTTCAAAAATGAGATCTCAGACAGAAGTGGACAAAATGTAATCCAGATTACAGATGAGTGAGTTAGTGACAGATTTCAACATATTTTATGTGTTAATAAAATGTAAAGTATAAAGGCTTGACAAATGAACCTTTTAAATCTGATAACTACATTTGATTCTGAAGAAACAAAATGGTTCGATAAACGGTAGTTGGAACGTTCTTGGCGGGCGAATTTCACATAATTACATTTTTCTACTCTCTTATTCCAGAGAAATATTGATTATGAATAGATAAGACATTTACGGCGCGTTCACATAGGACGTCCGTTTTACTGGATACTGGATCCAGTAAAACGGACGTCCTATCTGAACGCGCCCTTAGAGCGGCCTTTAATATTATAAACGATCGCGACAGCATCGCGGAGCTGCCGACGGCGAACGTGGAGGCGCTGGCGCGCTTCCTGCCCGTGGTGGCGGACAAGCTGCTGCAGCTGCTGGCGCGCGCGCCCGAGCTCGCCGCGCAGCCGCTCAACATCGCGCAGGACGCCTTCGCCTGCCTCGCGCACGTCTTCACCGACATCACGGTACCGTACCCGCGATAAAAAAACACTCAAATGAAATCATAATTAGATTCATGGAGGCCATAATCCGCGACGCTGGGTAAGGCCCTGCCCGTTAGAACTTGACACGCGTTTAACAACCTTCGTCCAAGGTTCCCAAGGTGCAATGAAACAATTCAAAGCGAGTACGAAAAATATTCATTTAAGTCGATACTTAAGAATTCTACAAGCGTGATTCAGCCAATGGAACAGCGCCATCTAGTGGCGATCGACGAAACTAAATACTAAACGTGTAAGGCGTCGTCCTAATTGGCAGCGATCGTACGTTGGCGCGATGCGTTTTCGTCGTGCGATGGGTATTTCAGTACAATTACTTGCGAGGTTAAAATAGGACACTCTGATGAAATCTGTATGTTTGAACGCATCGCACGACGAAAACGCATCGCGCCATCGTACGATCGCTGCCAATTAGGACGACGCCTTACGCATGTGAAGTAAACGTTGAAGAACGTTCCAGAACATGAACGAGGGCGCGACGTGCGACGCGCACGGGCGCAGCGGGCTGATCTCGGCGTACATCCAGTACCAGTGCCACGTACCGCGGCCCGCTCTCACCGCGCTCGCCGACCGTGACGTGGGCCTGCCGCTGCCGCCCGCCGGTACGTGCACCCTGGCTCACGATGGAAGATATTCTTTCGTATACATGATAACCTTTGATAAGCTAATTTTTCTTCATGATCAAATGAAAATATGAGCAGGCAAATGGTTTGCTGTGTCTATATTTATCTAATTCAAAAGACGAGTGTGAAGTTAATATCGAGCGGCTCGGTCGTTATAACGTCTGCCCGTCTATTAATTATTAAACATAAAGAAAAAAAGACATTAGCAACCTGAGAACAAATTTATCTATTACATATCGTCCGCTTCGTTCGGGATTTATTCTCAGAATATTCTGATCGGCGGGATAAATAACTACTGACTACACAGGCCAATATGATCGGTGAAACGAGCACGTGTTAATCATAGAGGCTTTTACTTCATTTTTGTTGTAACAACAACAGTAGCTATACGTGCCCTCCGATGCCCGGAAGGTGTCATGCTATGTCCGAGGCACAGCAGCAGTAATATTAACGTTGTATGATTGCGGTCTGGCAGTGATGAGCGACGGGTCGTGCAAGATCCTGCACGAGGAGCTGGCGCTGCAGTGGGTGGTGGCCAGCGGCGCCACGCGCGACCTCGCCATGCAGAACTCCTGGTAACTTCTCTCTTGCTTGCTCTTGGACTGTGGTGTGTGTGTGTGATGTGTGTGTGTTTTTGGTTGATTTTCGGTTCGGTTCGGTTTCCGAAAAACGTGGCACCAATTCAAAGATTTACACATTTCCGAATTATGGAAATTAAAATGTCACATAATTGTTAAAAATGTGCTATGTGTGCTTAGTTTGGCAAGCAACCTATTGTTTTCGAACTATAACTAGACTTGAAAATTTTGGTCTTAATTGAGTGTTTTTGCATAAATTCAGCTTTTATAGTAGGTACAAAGTTGCATGTATATAAAAACATTTTTGTATAGATAGAATGGCATGTCACTTAATGTTTCCATGACAATTTAGTATTGTACGGGGTCTCCGGACCAACTAATATTTATGGACTTGTCGGAGTTCTGTGGGCTGACGAACGCTGATAACGCTTGCGGCTCAATTGTCAATAAAGCTCGCTAACAAACTCATATTTAGAGTGGACTTAAAGAATGTGGGCCCCGGCAGGGCGCTGTTCGAGCTGATGATAAAGTCGATGGTGGAGTACCTGTACTGGTCGGGCGCGCACGAGGCGCCGCGCAAGGCGCGCTTCCCGGACCAGTTCACCGACGACATCACCACTCTCGTCACCAACCTCACCGCCGAGATCATCGCCGGGTCAGTGTCCGTCTCTCACCGCCTATTCTTATTAACCGATGTCATATCTTATGGTAGCTCAATTCTTTTTATTGATTGGCTGACGAAAGGCCAAATGGGTACCTGATGGGATGTGGTCAGTACCGTCGCCCATGTACTTGTGCAACCCCAGTTAAGGGCTTAAAAGAGACATCTTTTTACGTCTTTCACCATGAGAACGCACGAGAAAAACCTCGACTTGAATATTATTATACGTAACATCGCAATAACAATTCAAATAAACATCAAAAGTTGACTATGATTTGGATTTATACGTTAATTTACCCTTGCTGTTGGTAATCTGCTTATTTTTTTTGTTAAGACTTACTTATTGACGGTGGATCAAAAATGTGTTTGTCCCGGTCGGAGCAGGTACGGCAAGAACAGCCGGCTGACGCAGAGCCTCAACAACAGCCTCGCGTTCTTCATGTTCGACCTGCTGAGCATCATGGACCGCGGGTACGTGCTGGCGCTCGTGCGCGGTTACCACAAGCAGATGTGCGCCAAGATCGCCTCGCTGCCCGACGCGGTGCCGCTCGTGCACTACAAGGTGCGCCCTCGACGAACATACATACACACATACACGTCATCGTTACAGATACATGTTCAACTTGCTTCGTATGTTACGTGAAGTGAAAAGTAAAATATTATAATTAATTTTTTAACTACTCCCATTATACAGTCGAAGTTACCTCAGGACTATATTAACTGTACTCCGACTCGATTTTTAGGAAAGCATCGAAAGGTTTCCTCTCCATGTTATCATACTCCTAAGCAATCGATTGATTCATTTTTCTATACAGATAACTTGAAAAATTAGTAGCATCTGGAGAACTCGAAGCAGAACTTGTAGGGGTATCATGTTCAAACTGCCAAGCTACATAAACTCCGAACATGTCCAGATCTCGTTCCTGCGCATCGTGTGCTCGCACGAGCACTACGTGTCGCTGTGCCTGCCGCCGGGCGGGCCGAGCGGGGCGGGCGGGGCGAGCGGGGCGGGCGGGTCGCGCGCGGCGTCCCCGGCGCCGTCGGCCCGCTCGCACGCGTCCGACGACGCGCGCCGGCGCACGGCGCTGTCGCACGAGTTCCGCTCGCGGCACTACCTGGCCGGCCTGCTGCTCGCCGACCTCACCGCCGCGCTCGAGCTGCAGTCAGTGTACACTGTACCACGTACTAACACGCGCTCGCGTCTCTATATAATAATTAGATATTCGTTACATGTTCGGCAAGTAGGCGGGGCCATCCGAACGTCACATAGTAGTCACATAGTTTACTAAACCTATGTACTATTATTAACTATTGTACATACCACGCGCAATAATACAAAATTTAAATTAGCACGTTATCGGAAACCAATTCGATTGCTCTTGCTTCTTGTCTTTATTATTATGAACGCGGACGGCGCGGCAGGTCGCCGGTGCTGCAGTGCGCGGCGGTGAACGCGGTGCTGTCGCTGCTGAGCGCGCACGACGCGGACCCGCGGCTGGCGGGTGCGGGCGCGGGCGCGGGCGCGGTGAAGGCGCGCGTGGCGGCGCTGTACCTGCCGCTGCTCGACGTGGTGCTGGACGCGCGCGCGCAGCTGCACCGCCACGCCAACACCAACAAGGGTACGCGATACACATTACTGTAACTTGAGCCATTACCAAATACTATTTCTGTTGTATTCAATTAACATTTAACTATTATTACTTAAAGCAAACTTTTAGGTCGGTATGTTGTTAAAGATGTCACATAGACGGTAGAAAGAGACGGTTATTGTTTATTTGGTTTATTGATAAGTTCCGATTAGGATCGTCTTGATTGGGGCCACATAACTACAGCACACTTTTATAATGTGCGTTTGTGTTGTCTAACAGACTATTGATGCATATTGCATATATACTCGTATATGCATGTACTAACGATATGACCTTCACACACTTAAGAATTGATAGGGTGTATCCCTCATATAATCTTCGAGAGACAACATCCTACCAAGCGGTTTTACACTCCACAGTCATCCTACCGTCATTTAAATCAATGTGACTTATTTCATTACATCTGATTTCAGAAATACTTCAGCTAGACAGTGAAATGTCCCAGTTTGGAAACCTGCTATCGCCGATGTCTCCTGAGGGTGATTTTAAACAGGTAAGTTTAAACTTATTTGTACATATTTTTTTCAATCATGAAACTTTTTATTTAATCAGGTCAATAAAGTTGACCTCGTGACCTCGCGAAGGACTGGAATGCCTTACCTGCGTCAGTGCTTCCGCCCTACGTATGATGTGCGAGTCTTCAAGAGAAGAGTGAATAGACTTTATCTAAGTTAGAGCGCTCAACATTTCAAGGACTTCATCGCCACTTACCATAGGTGGGATTGTTGTCAAGCACTACCTTATAAGAAGTAAAAAAAACCTACACTTAAGTTTAACCAGCTTAATACTATCTCCATTTAATGCGCTTTACGTACGAACATAGATTATGTAACACGAGATAAAATATTGATAAAGCATGTCACCCAGAACGGGCGCGCGCCGCTGAACAGCGAGACGAGCCGCAACCTGCTGATGTGCCTGGTGTGGGTGTTCCGCAACGCCGCGCCCGCCGCGCTCGCCGCGCGCCTCGCCGAGCTGCCCGCCGCGCGCCTGCACGCGCTGCTCGGTCTGCTCGACCTGGCCTTCCGCTGCCAGGAGTACAAGGTGGGTCATCGACCGCCCCGGGGACAAGCCATGGTCTGGCTGAGTGCGGGTCGGCGGACTTGACACACCCTTGAGATTTGTAATTTTTTTCTCACGATGGTTTCCTTCACCGAAACGAGTGATAATTAGGTAGGTTCTAATACACACATCATTTTTTGAAAGTAAAGTTGTGCGGAGGATTTAAACTCGGACACCCCGGTTCGGGAGTGCAACGGTCAAGCCGCTCAGCTATATCTTGTACTCGTAGCTAATAAACTTAAAATAAATATCAAACGCTTACACACGCATACCCCGCAGTAGGATTCCCTGTGTGGCTGGTGGTGTTGATAACACAAAAATATGACTATATTATATGTAACATAATTCATTAGTATCCACGACCGGAGAACAAACTTTTATCTGTCACACAAATATTTGCCCCGGTCGGGAATCGAATCCGGGAAATACTTTAAGGACTTAGATCACAATCTTCAGATTTGTTGTTTAAATCGCCAAGAATCCAATGTGAAAAGCCGTCATCAAAATGTTAAGGGGTCATGGAACTTACTAGGCATCAATCGATTAATTGCTCAATACAGGGCACTTGCCTCTCAGCTGAGAAGGCCTTAATAGTGGTCGAGTATACCACGCTGCTGCAGTGCAAACGGCACTAGAGTGAGTGAACTTTGTTAGTCGTGTGTAATGTTACCGATACCGAGCGGTCCGTCGACGGCGAGACGAGGCTGACGTAGTGTCGTGTCGTGTGGTCAGGGCCGCAAGGAGATAATGAAGTGCGCGACGCAGAACGTGCGCAAGACGACCGACATCAAGGCCAAGCTGGAGGACGTCATCCTCGGCCAGGGCTCCGCGCGCTCCGACTTCATCATGCGCAGGAAAGGTACGGCGGCGGCTGCATCATACCATAATATACATAATACAAAAATGAAGTGTACCAGTTTACGATATAAGTTTAAAATAATATGGTCAGCGTGTCAGTAAAAACGTATATAACTTATGTCCCTTAGAAAGGTGTTAACGGGCAATCAAACCTATCGATGATAAGGGATAATTACCGCCCAGAGACATTGGCAATACCAAAATCATCATCGACGCGTTGCTAGACAAGGAAGAAGCATAATTATAACCGCTAAATGCTGACACAAGTAAATTATTACAATGAGTATTTCCTCTCACACGGTTAAATATCGTTTAGTAGAGTTCATGTTAGTAAAGACGGTGTGTAATGTGAGCCAGTATTGGCAGTAAGACCGTGTGTGTGGTCAGCAGGCGGCGGGTCGGGGCGCGGCGGCGGCGGGCGCGAGCGCTGGCGCAAGGAGTGGGTGCGCGGCACGGCGCGCTCGCGCGGCGGCTCGCCCGCGCGCCCGCTGCCCGCGCTGGCCGGCGCGCTCGCCGCGGAGGTGTCGCTCACGCTGCTGCACGCGCTCGAGACCATCGTGCAGGTGGGTCCCGCCGCGCCGTGTTCGAATACGCTTTCGGCGCGTGCCAATAAGCGGTCACGACGCTCAAAACAACTCTTTTGCTGTAGACGAAGGAATTTTTTGAGCGTTGCGATCGCTTAGTGGAACGCGCCCTTTGTAAATTGTAGATTATTCTTTTTTGACATTTTGTTTAAATTGTGTGTGCGCAGTCGTGCAGCGGGCTGGAATGGGGCCAGGCGGCGTGCAGCGCGGCGCTGGGCGTGCTGCTGCGCGCGCTGCAGCGCAACCAGAGCGCGCTCGTGCTGCAGCACATGTTCGCCACCGTGCGCTCCTTCATACTCAAGGTAACGTACACACACACACAAACACACACACACACACACACACACACACATTACTGCCTCGGGCGACGTAGACGGGCTGCAGTAATAAATATTACAAAAATAAACAGTTAAAGAATCCGGAACAGTAAAATTTAACTTCAAAGACTGCTGCTATCTATTATACTATTTCCATTTCTTTATTTTCTCGATGACAGCTCCTCTGAAAACTTGAACGAGCGTCTTTTTTACATTATGTATGCATTATTTTATAAAAATATGACGTTTACATACGTACAAGGTTATACTTGATTCGGAGAAACTGATAGGGATGGGCTATATCGATAAACGTAACACGATAACAGACCCGATATTTTTTTACAAAATGTAAGAAACTAATTGCTGCCGGATACTTTTGTACAAATTTATTAACTAATATTATACTATATTTCATTACAAGATGTTACACATATTTATTCTTGTTTATTTCGTATTTATTCTATTAAAATTTTCGAAGATATTGTAAAATAAGTAGGTATAGGTAGATACTCGACAATGAAACGTAATAATTATAACGACAGGTAATCTTTGTTTATTTATTTTAATCAAAATCTGATGAATTTAATATAATAAATATATGCGATCGATATCATTACTTATTTGGTCACAACACTACTACAGAACTGTCATCGAGAAAATAAAGAAATGGAAATAGTATAATATTGAGTCCCGTGTATTGCAGCATATCTTTGCAGAGCGACAAGTCGACGGATTGTTATGACGATTTTCCTTTACCTTCCATGTTAATAATTTCGGTTGTCGTTCAATGTCCGTCCACCGTCCGCAGCTGGGCTGGTCGTGGTGCTCGGAGGAGTGGGGCCCGGGCATGTGCCGCGTGCTGCTGCGGCACTGCGCCGCGCTGTCGGCCGCGCCGCGCGCGCACGCCGCCGCCGCGCTCTACGCACTCATGCGCCACCACTACCGCCTCGGGAATGTCAGTACACACATACACACACACACAGACACACACACACACACACATATACATATACATACAGAGACACGCACATGCTTGAGTCTAAGAATTATTGCCATTACATACTGGTTCTGTTATGATATGACTGTTTGTTGGCATCAATGCCCATTTAATTAAATTATAATAATTAATAATAATAATATGCAACTTAAGAAGACTTCAAAGCTATTTTTATTTCTTGTACACAATTTTTTAATTAATTTTACTTGTCATTTAAAATGTCATATGTACAACATGAAATATGTCAGTAGTAAAATTATGTGGCCAAAGTGCTAATATTGATATTTTGTCCCGTTAGTGTAGGGCAGAACTGTTTAGCACAGTATATATTAATTAATGTTATACAGCAAAACAATGAATATGACTGATTATTTACTGAAGTTAATTATGTCTGGCGCAGGAGTCGTCGATGCCCCCCCACCACCACAACCTGGCAAGAACCTTGTTCTATCACCCTACTCCGCACTAGCTTCGGTACCCATCCTAACTTCATATCACCTCATGTTCAATTATATGCCGCTAATATTTTACATTCACTTGAATCACCACACGACATCTACTAAATAAACCCAGCTACATTACATTGAGTTGTAACGCTAGTGTGTGAGTGTGACGTGTGAGTGTGAGTGTGGTGTTTACCCTTTTGGGATAGTAATTGACAGAAATTTAGACGTGTTTTAAAAATCACTAATGATATTAATGTTGGAAAATATTGTTGTGTTACTTTATATGTATGCGTGCTCGTATACGCGAGTGCGTGCGTAGCGTACTAGTATGCGTGTTGGTTTAGTTTCTATTCCAGTTACCTATCAAAATGGTACGAATTCACTTCGACAAGCGAACATAGGTTTTGAGTATTGATCAAGCTTGCCCGTAACTTCTAGCACGCATTCCATATCTTCTGCTTGAAACAATAAAAGTAGTAGACGCTGTCTCATCATCTATATAGGTATATGGCGGCTGTACTTACTCGCTGGAAAGCCTTAAAATTTAATTTTCGATTTTATGTCTTACTGCATTATACATTTATCTATAATTTATTCAATTAAACATTTATAATGCAGTAAGACATAAAATCGATCTTCCGACTCATTTCTCAAACTAAAAATTGTAATATATGCGACACCGTGACGTTACACGCGTACGTACGAGTGCGTGCGCGGGCACGTACCCATCCGTTGATCGTACAGCCGCCATGTTGCGTAATACTTGTCGTAAAGCGGTGGTTTGGTGTTTGTGGCAGAACTTCAGCCGCGTGAAGATGCAAGTGACCATGTCGCTGTCGTCCCTGGTGGGCACCTCGACCACCTTCAGCGAGGAGTCGCTGCGGCGCGCGCTCAAGACGGTGCTCGTGTACGCAGAGAAGGACCAGGACTTGCACGACACAAACTTCCCTGAACAGGTACTACCCGGAAACAATGGCTGGTTTTTATGTTTTACTAAGGAGTTTTCCCGTTTCAAAATATGATATGATGTACAGGTTTATTTTGCCTGCCTTGCGGTTTATTTTACGAAATTTTGCTTAAAGTTGTACTTTTAGCAAAATTTTGTGTTTATAATGACGTCGACTTATATTGGTTAAATACAGAAATAAAATATGCTAATTTAATAGGATTACCATACAGCTCCAGAGCACGTAATGCATTTTATATTCTAGCTGCATTAATTACTTCTCACGATAAAATCAACTTTTAAATACAGTGGTACTGCAGTAAATCTGCGTATTTGCACCGTTTTCGCACTAATGTGGAAGTTTACCCGACCGACGTTCCACGTATGTCACGTTCAGGTGAAGGACCTGGTGTTCAACCTGCACATGATCCTGAGCGACACGGTGAAGATGAAGGAGTTCGCCGAGGACCCGGAGATGCTGCTGGACCTGATGTACCGCATCGCGCGCGGCTACCAGCACAGCCCAGACCTGCGGCTCACCTGGCTCAACAACATGGCGCAGAAACACATGGAGGTATATTGGTTTTTGGCTGTACGTTTGGTCCCGCTTTCTTCAGAAACGGTTTGGCCGATTTTAATGCAGTTTTTACTGACGTATTGTTACAAGCTGTTTTAATTTAATCGGTTTACAAAGAAAAAAGGCATCATTTAAAGAATCCCGACTACTTACTTACTAGGACTATTAGTCCTGAAAAAATGTGTATAGGCATAGATTTCCTAAAGCGTAGCAAAGGGTGTTTACTGGTATAGAACATAGTTGTTAAATTGAATGATCACCGCTCTTTGTGTATTTCGGTTCAGTTTAATGGTCAGCGTTAAGCTCGCCATTGCTCAATAAAATGAACATTAACAAATAAAAGTGTGTATACGTGTGTGTGTGTGTGTGTGTGTAGCGGTCGAACCACCTGGAGGCGGGCATGTGCCTGGTGCACGGCGCGGCGCTGGCGGCCGAGCAGCTGGCGGCGGGCGGGCGCGGCGCGGCGCTGCTGCAGCGCGTCACGCACAACGCGCTGGACGAGAGCTGCGCGGACGGGCCGCCGCCGCCGCCGCGCCACCAGCCCGCGCAGCACCACCTGTCGCCGGCCGAGCTGCAGGCGCTGCTGGAGCACGCCGCCGGCGAGCTGATGGCCGCCGGCATGTACGAGACCGTCAACGAGGTCTACAAGGTACTACCCTTCCTCCATCGGACAACCCGCCGTACGGCGGGCATCCACCCTTTCGTCGGGAACATTCCGCCGATACGAACGAAACGGTTCGCGTCGTCGTTCATCATCCGCACTGCGAAGGACTGGAATAGGTTGCCGGCGTCGGTGTTCCACCTGCGTATAATGTTGGTGTCTTCAAATAAAGAGTGGATAGGCTTTTGCTAAATTAGTGCTCCTTACCACCCAAGGCTACATCACCCTTAACATCAGGTAAAGTTGTAGCCAAGCATTAATCTAAAATTTATAAAAAAAAAATACTTTCTATTTTTATTTGTAGGTGCTGATACCAATCGCCGAGGAGCACCGCGACTACAAGAAGCTCGCCAACATACACGGGTGACAATACAGTATTACTTATAAATTATAATTTCTGCGCTTCTACTCAATATAACCTTTTTGTATTTTTTAGTAGATCTCAGTTTTCTCTTGACATCATTTACATTCAGCATAAGAGCGCGTTCACATGCGTTACTGGATCCGTTTAAACGGATATGTTATTAGCGTATGTAGTTGTATGAGCGGTTTCACACAGAATCCAGTATACCGGATCCAGTAAAAAATCCTACACACAACGGAAATACTGACCCGTTAAAACGGAACCAGTAAAACGGACGTTCTATGTGAACGTGCCCCTAGTTAGTGTAACGTGTAACGGTGGTGTCCCCGCAGCAAGCTGAACGAGGCGTTCTCGCGCATCGAGCAGCTGCACGGCAAGCGCGTGTTCGGCACCTACTTCCGCGTGTCGTTCTACGGCGCGCGCTTCGGCGACCTCGGCGGGGAGGAGTACGTGTACAAGGAGCACGCGCTCACCAAGCTGCCCGAGATATTCAGCCGGCTCGAGGTACCGCCACGCTTACAAACAACGATACGTACGATAGAAAATACATTACAGTTACGTTAATTATTTAGGCTATAGTCGGGAGATGCAAACTCAAATATACTTAGAAGTTAATTTAATTTAACTTTAAAAATTACAAAAAAAGTGTGTGCTTGAGGTTGGAAACAAAAGTAACCGCGCTAATCATACGAATTTGGGAAAAGATATTTTCCCACATTTGTATTAACACTTTGTCATTAATTTGCGAAACGATGCATTTCTCGGCACCGGGCCGCACTTGTATTGTAACAAGTTATAATACATTACAATTCAACTAATTCTACCTTTCATGTCTGTGTATTAATTGGTTACATGAGTTTGACGACAACAACGGTATCGTTACAAACTCGTCGTACATGCCATCACCGCCACGAAGCGTGTCCAACGTCCCCCGAGCGTGACGCGCGGTCTGCCCGCAGAACTTCTACGGGCAGCGGTTCGGCGCCGAGAACGTGGTGATAATAAAGGACTCGAACGTGGTGGACGCGAGCGCGCTGGAGCCGGACAAGGCCTACATACAGATCACGTACGTCGAGCCGTACTTCGAGCCGCACGAGCTGCGCACGCGGCACACGCACTACGAGCGCAATTTTAACATCAGTGAGTTGATTTTGGCATTTGTTTTATGCAGGGCGATTGCTAGGTAACAAAGCTCTCTAGGGCAATCAATTCATGATAAAAAAAATCAAAATGTTACACACATTTCGATTCACACGTGCTAGAAGTGAAAAAAATATACAACGTTTTGATCGCGAGTAAATTATACCCTATAAGCGATCTAGCGCTGCATGTTTTAATATGTAGTTTGGTTAGATGTCATAACTAATGTTTTAGCGCTGCAGAGAACTTTAATTCTAACTCTTGCTAATTTTCCTATCTCATTTTCTCGCACGTTAAAATGTGTCACTGTGTCTTTTTCGTTACCGTTTCGTTCCATTTGCGCGTCATTTCCGTTTCATCGAATACAAAATCACAACGATACTGAAGAAGTTTTCACTTAAAAACCGGCAGGCCGTCGTTTCCTTAGCGGTTACGGATATTCGGTACACATTTGTTTTGTAGAGACATTTGTAAAGACAGTTGCAACGATTATTTTATGCAACATTCTCGCAGCCGCGCGGGCGTCTCTACAAAGCGGTACGAGTACATTTGGCAAACACGTTCCAGAGCGGTTCATGTACGCGACGCCGTTCACGGTGAGCGGGCGCGCGCACGGCTCGCTGGCGGAGCAGTGCAAGCGCAAGACCATCCTCACCACCTCGCACCACTTCCCCTACGTCAAGACCAGGATACAGGTAACATACTCCACAACCGCAACATCGAACGAACTATATTTGATTACATACAAGCCTTATTTTAAGACAGCGTTGTGGAGAATCATGAGGATTTAATAAACGTTTCTTATTCTCTACAAAATGATGATGAAGATGTCCTCAAGACAAATTAGGCGTTAGTGTATTTGTTACCTATCCTACCTATAACTCGATTGTGCCGAGATCGCCGATATTATAGTGACAATGTAGCTATGTATGTGCGCGCAGGTGGTCCAGCGCACCCAGATAATCCTGAGCCCGATCGAGGTGGCCATCGAGGATATGGAGAAGAAGATCGCGGAGCTGGCGGCGGCCACGGGCGCGGAGCCCGCCGACCCCAAGATGCTGCAGATGGTGGTGCAGGGCTGCATCGGCACCACCGTCAATCAGGGCCCGCTCGAGCTGGCGCAGGTACCCACGCTCTCGGTCACATTCACTGTTTTAATATTTTATACTCCCCAACTTCTAAACTAAGCTATGTTTTTTGACAAATTTCATTCGTCTATTTCTTGGGTATTTTTAGTACCGATTTTTAGTAATTTGGTTTCTAAATGTAAGGTAGTTAAGTTTACATATAGTCTCTGACGGTGGTCCTCCGGTCTGAAGCTGGTGTACGTTGCAGGTGTTTCTGGGCCCGGTGGCGGACGGCTCGCAGCCGCCCACGCGCCTCACCAACAAGCTGCGCCTCTCGTTTAAGGACTTCTCCAAAAAGTCAGTCTCCATTTGCAAATCTAACACTGCTTTCACGTTTATAACATAAAAATGTATAGTCGCTGTTACAGAAAAATATACTGTTTCTTTGCTTCGAAAGATCATCGCCATAAACAACCTAGCCTACTAAAATACCGCTGATGGAGTCATTCTGCAGGTATTCGTAAGGTATACGAGATACCTCGCAATAGACAAGCAATGCGATGTACGAACTTGAGGTCTGAGAAAATGTAATATCACGAAATTAAAAGCTTTATGCGTAATGAGGTGACAGCAATAAACTGTAATTTAGCCACGTGTATCGTACGATACAGCCCTAACTCGACGTGGTCGGTGTGTCGCAGGTGCCACGACGCGCTGCGCAAGAACAAGGCGCTGATCGGCAGCGACCAGCGCGAGTACCAGCGCGAGCTCGAGCGGAACTTCGCGCGGTTCGCCGAGCGCCTGCAGCCGCTCGTCGCGCGCGCGCCCTCGCACGTCGCGCTGCTCACGTAATGCCGCCCGCCCTGCACCGACCACCCTCTCGTGCCCACTGGCCCACGCGTGGATCATCTCGTCAGGGATGAGGAGACCCGGACCCTGTAGTGGCTCTTGAATGGATTGAAGCCACTTGTAAAATCGGTCCAATTAAGGCAAAAACAAAATGTAGAAAGCCACTTTTTTCGAAGTGGCTTCGTGCTTATTTTCTATTTCACCGGAGTACATGCTTAGTACGTCGCAAGTACTTCGGTGGTAACTTCGTTCGACGACAATTTTTTTCCGGATGTTTACCAAATTGAGCAGCATCTTCTTTTCAACTATAACCTTTTTCATATTTGTAATAATGCTTTCTACACCAAAAGCGATTACATAAAAAGGCAACAAATATATTCTGTAGGTAATATTTTCTTCTTGTTTCTTTACAGAAATGGTGTAAACAAGACGGACTTCAAATATCAGACGTAAACGGTACAAGTCTAGAGCGGTCTTCATTACGGAGCTTATTGTATAAGCGTATTACAACTATTGTTTCGTGTGGAGCTGCAGGAGGTTACACTATTTGTGTAGTGGCTGTACTTCAGTACTGTGAATGTGCTTCACTATAATTAGTCGTTACTCTGTAGATATTAATTTCAAAAAATCTCTTAATCTTTTCATGATTTTTGTGATATGCTAATAATTATGTAATGGATATATTTTATTAGGATCTCAAAAATACATATTACATTAATTGTTGTGGAACAAATAAATACACATTTTGTAATACAATTAATATAAGATTTCGTATGAATTTATTAACAATGTCTGAATTAATATTCTCTTTGTACGTACTGTTTATACTAAATGAATAATAATAGTTATAATTATTATAATGAAAAGGAACATAAATAATTTGTATGTTTTCATACATCAGTTTTAGGTTTTTTTTTCGTTTTATTTAATTTTGCAGGTACTCTGAATCATTATTTTATATTCCGGGTTCTTTAATGTAAATAGTATACATATAAATGTTTAGTTTCTATCCAAAATACTCTAAAAGTTAAGTACATTTATCAGTATTGGTTATAGAAATGTAATTAAGTAATTCCCACCTACTGAACCTACAAACCTACTGAAATAAATACATATTTGTATTATTTATTTCAGTAGGTTAAGTTTACTGATTTATTGGGTAATTTCACGTAGCATGGTGCAGAGCATATCAATATTAAGTGGTATAAAACTAAAATCGTACACATAAAATACACTTTTCAGCATAATATTTTAGTCGAATATATCTGAAAAGTAAAGGTTTGAAAATTGATGTCAATAAAAGGAAAATATTTTACTAATCTAATTTAAATCACAAGTGGACTGTATCTTAATGTACAAGTAGCCATTGATTTTATGTTCTGTATACCCAGTGAATTTTTTTAAATGTGACACAAGCACTCATCGTTGCGAAATATGTATTGGTAATACTAAGACTCATGTATTAAGAATATTTATTACTAATAGGTAAATAAAACATTTTAGTTCTTACTATGAATTTAGTTTTATTAAAGGTACATACACCACATTGAAAACATATAATTAAACAGTAGGGTAGCTACATGGGGGCGGAGGCGGCCATATTCAATATTTACAAGGAACAAAATACAATGTGTACATTCTTGACGTAAATTTACACTTCAAATTATAAAAAACCAACATTACACATTCTGGACATAATTCATTATGTAAAGGCGCTTCATACCTAGTACCTGATCAACTCATACCTTATCTGTGGTAATGCAACAGTGTAGTTGGGAGTAATGGTCTAGTGTGGCCATGGGAAGCAGATCAGCACACGGTCACAGGTAACATCAATTTTATCACCAGTGACAGAATAAGAAACATTATGGTGTTACTAAAATCATCCTTCTACTTACATAATTTTAGAATTTACACTAAAACTTTAAAATTATTTTCTGTTCTTATAGTGCTTACAATCAAATAGTAGAACTAGAACGAGATCTCTTAACATTCTGAGAATTGGATGATATGCACCCTAAACCTAAAGACCTGTATTGCATGCTTCATGCAAATGCAATACTGCAAAATGCAATACTAAATTACTTCAAAACAAAATATCTGTAACAGTATGCCTTTATTTCTGTTGGTTTAGGTTGTTATTCCTTTAGGGGTCCGTAACCCAACGTCCCACTCTGTCCATCCATCCTACTGTCACAGGTAGGACATAGGTATTCCGTAATACACACAGTATTACTATACCGCTATAACAATGGTCAAATTCAAAATCATTTATTCATATACATAGGTATGACTGATACACTTATGTACTTTTTTCAATTCTACCACTGTCTCACAAAGATGGTTTAAAATAAAATAAAACAATATTTTTGGTATTTATGAGTATTACAGATAAACCCTTGATATTTCACAAAACTCTACTACAGGTAGGTAGGTACCTTAAAAATAAACAGAAATAGATAAGGAAAGGGACCCCTTTTAAACTGATTTATTTTTTGTCCTTTTTGGTATGGAACCCTTTGTGTCAGAGTTCATTTGGAGGGTTTTTTATAAAAATTTATTTAAATAGAACTGTACTTTATACGAAATTTATAATGTAGAGCTCAAGTTATAATGTAGAGTAGACCAATAAAAATAGTATGAATCGCCTATACCACATGTCAATTTAGCAAACTCTATAATATCACTGATTGCGCATGCAAACCGCCTCGGCTCTCGTATGTTATGATCATGTCTAAGACCCTCCCATGAGCTTCAGACTTAAATAAAAAAAAACAATCTGATAGCAGGCAGTCGCAGCCAGTTTTACTGTGTCAATTTTTTCAAAATTCACAAAAACATTGAAATAAATCAACCACAACATATTATTATATTTTGTAGTTCCATCCACATCCATACAATTTATTAGAACTAAGTTACCATATAAACAGTAGTTTACTACTGAAGAGGGTCCTTGGCCAGGAGAGCACATGAAACAGAACACTTGGCACTGACATTTTCTCACTGAACAATTAACGTCTATGCTTGAATCATCCGACTCCCCGTGGTCACAGTGGGCCAGGGCAGACATTAAGCCACCTCTGGTCCCTCACAGTCTGCCGGAGTGTGCCACGTTAGCCTCTCCTCATAGAATGCAATTACCTGCAAAATAAACATGCATATCATCATACTATTGTATACTTACATATTTACTATTATGTATTAATTACTATAATTTTATTTCAAAGTATCGACAATAAGGTGTCAAGACTGTTTTTGGGAGGTGGCTGGGCTCTTAACCAACCATTTTCAATTAGATGTTACTCATGTATAATATAGGGGAGGATTTTTTAATCTAGATAGCTGCCACTGCCACCTTCTATAACAAGTGACTAACATCTTGAAAGTGATAATTTTCCATTAATGGCCAAACCTGTGTGTACTGTGAAGTACCACCACACCTTTTACTTCACAGTTATGGTTCTGACTGAATTGTGTTAGGTGTGTACATTATATGTGCAACCGACCTGCTGCGGGCACTTGAGGTTGGCGACCTTGGCCGGCACCAGCTCCGCCTCGTCAGAGTCCGCCCACTTCACCAAAAACATCAGCTCGCCCGTCGCATCCGATGCTCCTGCAATCACCATTAATTTGGAATTATCTTTCAACATTATACAGCTTATCTCACTGAGCTGAAGAGCATTATCGAGTTTCATCTATATTATCAAAGTTCTATATTTCTATTTTTGTATAGTTATTGCAGTTTCGACTGGCCTGTAACCATAAGGCCCATTCATTAAGAAATTTCACTGTGTCAATTCGTAACTCCTATGGTGTTGTCACATAACTGTATTTAGTTTATTGACAAGTGACAGATTTAATGTTTAGGAGCATAACAAAATACGAGATTCACATTCTATGTTTTAAATGCTTCTCGGCAATATTCGACCTTAGTACTCCCTTCCAAGAAGATTGTCGAGAGCTATAGAGCATAAACCCATTGAATGTTTTTGTAGAGTAAATAAGCAATTAACTCCAAAATAGTCATCATACATACCGATTATCTTTTCAGCCTTAAGTCCTTTGTCGAAGCCCGATTTTCCCTTCTCCTCCTTGCGCTCGCGCTTGCTCTCGCGGGGCTCCTCCACCGAGGAGACGCTGGCGCCACGCCCCTTGCGGCCCGAGCTCGTGTCCTCGCTCGAATCGCGCACCCGCTTCTTGCTACGCTCCTCCGGCTTCCGAGTTTTTTGCTGTAGCTACCATATACACTTTATATATAATTTTTTTACTTCTTTTTCAATATACATATATGTACTTTTAATGTAGCAAACTTATCATATCAGAAAATTTTAATAGATACAGGACAATACGAATTTTATGTTTTATCCCAACACAAACAATAGCTATTCCCCATGTAGAAGTAAAGTTCCACATGGTAACAGTAACCAACAGTACACCAGTGTCCCGGGGCACACCCTTTGCGGAACACTGGACTACTTACCGCGTGAAACGGGAGTGTGGGAACCGATAATATGAAGTGTGTACTGTGTGTTACTAGATATTACCAGAACTGTTACCACTTACACAACCATTCAAATGGCAACACATCAAAGGGACCTGATTTTATGCAGTCATAAATAAAATCAAAATTATTTAATATAATAGGTTCATTTCGCACAAGCATTTTTGTGGTTGTTATTATTTTATTATGTTGTTTGAGGCACATAGTTTGTCCATATTTATTTACAAGTTACAACGGGTGGGGAGAAATTAATAAACTGGGAAAAATTATTGATTGTATAGACAAAACTACACAGACATTTCTTAAGAGATTGGACAGTATAGCTGGTGGGCAGGTGACCCGTGGACAGAGAAGAGTGATGACCAATGGAAACTATCTATCGCACTCACACAAGAAAAGGAACAACATAATATGCCATGCTCAGCAGATGTCTATATTGTTCTGTCTACGAGGTGACCTAACAAAAATGGTTCTTTACAACCTACAGCAGTAAAACAAAGACAGGTGGAAAATATTAAAAAAAGAATTGGAAGTCAAAAAATGCTATTGCTATAACTTATTGTACTTATTAAACACAAACTGTGCAAAGCAAATTATGATTTGGTCCAGTTCAATTTAACGTGTCATGTATTTGTTATTAATTTTAATATTGTTATTGTTATTAATAAGTAATAATAAGTCCCTACGCAAGCCTTCCAAATGACCGGGTCCACTTACATCTAGGACCCGTGCAACTTTAAGTTTAGACATACATAATAATATATTATAAAGTCACTTAAATAATAATTTGTACATATGATGAAGATGAATATTAAGAATATTGTGTATTATTACCTCCTTTTCCTTCCGAGCATCCTCAAATGTCTTAATTAACTCCTCGCAGTCCAAGTTTTCTTCTGGTTCCCAAGTACTCTCCTCCTCCTTGTACCCCTTCCATTTCAATAAGTACTGAACCTGAAAGTAAAGAAAGAACATTATTAAGATTTTTTATAGCACTAAATCTGAAAAGAAACAAATTTACTCTATCGCCAACACTTACTTTGCCCTTCACAATACGTTTATCCAAAACCTTCTCCACCACGTACTCTTCCTCGCTGGAACCATCACTGGCGTCGCCTTTCTTTTCCTTTTTTCCCATTTTCATAAATAAATCAATATACAAACTGTATAAATCGTGCAATTACAAGCACAACGTTAATTCCGGTGAGCACAATCCTCAAACTTCAAAGTCAAACAAAACAAAATGGCGCAATGCCGCCGGCTTGGAAATTTGGAAATTGGAATGGAAGTGGAATGCATAGAGCATAAGCATAGAGTAACATAAATGTGGAATGGAACGCCGCACAGTGGGACGAAAATCGGGTCTTCATAGGCTTAGGGTTCTTATGTTATACATTTTTGATTTTCCTTCGGAAACTAACGTAAAATCGTATAGGAAGCCACAACATTATCATATTTACGCATCTCTGGCGATAATAACACTTTTTTTTTCAATTAAATTTGTATGGTACAAAACAGAAAAATCCAATTTATTCGAGACTCGAGAGAGTGCCCGTTATTTCCTCTCGTACGATTATTGTCACTATTTTTCTCCATTTTTTGACATATGAAGTCTATGAAGACCCAAATTTCGTCCCACTGTGCGCCGCTTGGCTTGGCCGGGCACACGGATCGGGCCGCCTGTAAAGATCATAGATTCAATAAAAATTTTACTATAACTGTATCGTCTGTATCTAAGAATGTACAGTCTATGAGTCTACAGAGTCTGATATAACTTAAAGATCTTACCAGAGTCCTTTATCTTTAAGTCGCAGAGCACATGCAGTTACGAAATAATATACAAACACACTTTTATATTATTTGAATTAATTACGCGAATGTTTTAGAATTATATTACCGAATTCACAGTTTTATTATTTTCGTTTTTACTTCACACAACCGACCGATCTTATTTTTTCACGAATTACGACACCTCTTGTCACTGTCTATGTCTATGTTTTTTATTTAAAAAAGAGTTTCTATAACTATCAACTCTAACACTTTCCCTAAACATTTACATAGTACACAATCCTAGCGCCTGGCGTAGAACTGCATATGACGGACGAGGTAGTGCTTTGGTGAGGATGTCTGCGACTTGATCCTTTGTTCCGATCCTTACAACGTTGCAGATACCCTCAGTTATCAATTCTCTTATGAAGAAATGTCTGAGCCGGATATGCTTCGTTCTCTTGTGAAACTCGGGGTTGTGAGCAAGACGAACAGCAGCTTCATTGTCCACATGCAGAACCGGTACGTCCGCAATTGTAGTCAATGCCTGGTATATTCTAGCAAGCCACATTAGTTCTCTGCCGGCTTCACTGGCTGCCACAATTTCGGCTTCTGTAGTGGAGATGGCGACCGATGTTTGTCGCTGGCTGATCCATGAAACTGTGCCTCCAGAATAGCGACAGATCACTCCCGTCGTGGAACGTCCAGTTTCTGGATCACCTCCGTGGTCGGCGTCGCTAAATCCTTCTAGGATTCCAGGTTTGAGACCAGCTTTATAGGAGATCCCATACGAAATTGTACCTTTGATGTAGCGCAAGATACGTTTTACCTTGAGCCAATCTGTCTTTGCAGGTTTCTCCAACTTTCTTGAGACAACTCCGATGGCATAAGCAATGTCAGGCCGAGTACCAACCATTAAGTATGCCAGAGCACCGACAGCTTCTCTATATGGGAAACAGGAATCTTCCGTTTCTTCTTTCCCTTTTTGAAGAGTCTCTCTCTCAATCGGTGTGGAAACGGGATTACAGTCACTCATTTGAAAGCGGTCTAATACCTTTTTCGCGTATGCCTCTTGGTTGATGAAGATGGAGCCATCCTTTCCTCGATGGATTTGAAGACCAAGATAATATGTCGCTGGCTTCGTCGTTATGCGCAGTCTCTTCTTCAAATCTTCTAAGAAGGCGTTAGCTGTATCTTCATCAGTGGCAGCTACTAATCCGTCATCGACGTACAACGTGATCAGTAGTTTCTTTCTGTTTATTTCTCTTGAATATAAGCAGCAATCAGCTTCGGACTGTTTGAAGCTCATATCCAATAGGATCTCTTGAAAGCAAGAGTTCCAGCACCTTGGTGCTTGTTTAAGTCCGTACAGGCTACGGTTAAGCTTCAAAACGGTGGACGTAGACGTTCCTTCCGTGAGGTTGCACCCTTCTGGCGGTTGAACATATATTTCTTCCTCGAGCTTTCCGTTCAGAAAGGCTGTGCAGACGTCGAATTGGACCAGGTGTAAGTTTTCCTGCGCACTAACACTGAGTAGTGCTCGTACAGTAGCCAGGCGTGCCACAGGACTGAAGGTCTGGTCATAGTCTACTCCTTTCCTTTGTCTGTACCCTTTTACGACAAGTCGAGCCTTGTATTTGTCGATCGTGCCATCTGGATTTCGTTTGATCCGTAAAACCCATTTGCAAGGAAGTGCTTTTCGTCCTTTTGGCAGTGCACACGGCGTCCAAACGTTCAGGTCTTCGAAGGATTTCAATTCGCTATCCATTGCCCTTTGCCATTCTTCGCGATCGTCCCTTTTCATAACGTCTGCGAAATTATTTGGGAATGTTTCAGTGATACAGACGTAATCTCTTAGTCTCTCAGAACGTCGAATCAGTGAGCGATCTCTAAGATTATAGCCGGTTGGCGGTGATTCAGCGTCATAAAATTCTTCTAGAACTGTCGTTTCGTCTTCATGGTCATGGTCTTCGTGGAGGACTTGATCCGATTTTTCTCCCTCGAGAACATGATCATGGTCGTTGGAGATTGGTTCGGGTGTATCTCCCTCGTAAACGTGAGTTTGCTCTGGAGCTGCAACTTCTCTTTCTAAGTTCGTGTTTGGCGTAATGGAAATCGGGTATTCTCTTGTCTCAACTTCTGTTTTAGGAATTTCACTATTACAGATCGGAAGAGGTTTCTCATCGAAGATTACGTCACGAGAGCGGACGAGCATCGAGTGATTTCCGTCTGTGACCCAGATACGGTAGCAATCTTCATCATACCCGATAAGTCGACCTTTTATCGCCTTTTTGTCGAGTTTTCTTCGTTTCTGCTTTGGGATATGGACGTATGCGGTTGACCCTATTATTCGGAGATGTTTAATAATAGGTTTCTTTCCATACCAAAGTTCATACGGAGATTTGTTATCTGAACTTGTGGGACCAGTTCTGTTCAGAATGTATGCCGCGGTATTAATGAGCTCTGCCCAAAGTACTTGTGGTAATGGCTCATGAGCATACATCATCGCTCTGCCTGTCTCAACTAGGGTTCTGTTCTCCCTTTCACTTACTCCGTTTTGTTCCGGTGTATACGGGGTGACGAGTCGCTGTACTATTCCATGACTGTCTAAAACACTTTTTATGGACGCATTATCAAATTCGCCGCCGTTGTCACTCAAAAGGCATTTTATGGTGTGTCCGACTGTTTTAGTTTGAGCGATCATCAAAACTAACTTGTCTTTGACCTCGGACTTCTTGCGTATAAAGTACACCATACGGTAGCCAGTAAAGTCGTCTTTAAACAAAACGTAGTACTTATAGTTTGAGAAGCTAGGTTGAAACGGTCCACAAACGTCGGTGTGTACGATTTCTCCAGGCGCGGTAGCTCGGGTTCTTGTACCGAATTTAAGTCGATGCGCCTTTCCAAAGATGCAGCCTTCACAGGTCTCTTTATCCATCGGCAGGTTAAGACCTAGTTCCCGTTGGATTGTCGCTCTTACGTGTCTTTTATTTTGGTGAGCGAGTCTCTCGTGGTACAGTTGCATCGTTGCTGTAGTTGCAAAGACTTCAGGTGGTGTTTCTGGCAGTACGGGTTTTACTTCCAGTCGATATAGCCCACCTTGTTTTTGTCTCTTCCCTATTAAGCATACTTTCCCGTTGACAATGACGTTGCATTCATTTGTCCTGGATGAAAAAGTGCTATTCGGGACTCGGTCGTGAAGTGCGAGTACGGAGAAGAGGTCCTTGCTTATGGCCGGAACGTACCAGACGTCTTGCAGGCTGATGTCGATTTGTTTCCCGTTTACATATCCTCTGAGCTGTACCGTTCCTTTGCCTTTGGCACGGACTTCATTACCAGCGGCCGTTGTAACAGTGTAGTTCTCGTTGAAACGTTCGTATGTTTGGAAAATGTCAGCTCTGTTGGTGACGTGGCTTGTTGCGCCATTATCGATGTACCAGTTCTCGTTGTCCCGTGAAACTGTGAAGATTTCATTGTCTTCTAAAGACATGAGTAATAAGTTAGCGGTCTTTGAAGTAGAAGGCGTTGCTGTCTGGGTCGGATTTTGGCTCTTAGGAGGTCTACCGTCACGGATCCATTTTTGACAGTTGCGTACTCTGTGGCCAATACCTAGGCAGTAGTTACATTTAATCTTCTTGTCCTTCTTCTTCTCCGTATTTGAAACCAGGGCTTCCGATTGATGCGAGGGTGCGTTGTTACCTTGCAGTGCCCTTTCAAATGCGCAGAGATGACTAGTTATATTTTCTACGGTACGGTTGGATTTGGGCAGGAGGAGCCAACTACTTCTGAAGCTGAAGTATGAATCATCAAGCGTGTCCAGTATTTTACAAACAAGTAGCAGTTCGGGTAGCTCTTGGTTACTGTCCTTCTTGAGTTCTTGATTTAGTTCAGTCCAGATGTTCTTTAATTTTGACATGTGGGTGGCTATGTCCTCTGCTTGATCCTTCTTAAAGCTAAAGAAACTCATACACAGGTTGTAGGTTTTATCCTCATTTGTTCCGTCGAACAGCCTGTGGAGCTCTAACCAGACATCACGTGCTTTAGTAAATCGCATAACTTTTCGAAGTGTGTTTTCTTGCATATTTGTGGTAAGTATTAGGATGGCACTGGCATCAGCTTTATCAAACTTATCTTTCTGTTGTTCATAAGCCGCTAATTCAGCATCGCCGCTTCCGGTAGGTGGACGAGTGGGTTCCTGGATCGATCCTTCAACTACTTCTACGGCCGACGGTACGGTGCGTAGTAAGCATAAGGCTTTATACTTCCAGGTGTCCCAGTTTTTTCCATCTAAGAGGCCGATCTGAAGCTTTCCTGTGATACCTTCCATTTTCGTAGTGCGGGTCCGTAACCTGATATAACTTAAAGATCTTACCAGAGTCCTTTATCTTTAAGTCGCAGAGCACATGCAGTTACGAAATAATATACAAACACACTTTTATATTATTTGAATTAATTACGCGAATGTTTTAGAATTCGGTAATATATTACCGAATTCACAGTTTTATTATTTTCGTTTTTACTTCACACAACCGACCGATCTTCTTATTTTTTCACGAATTACGACACCTCTTGTCACTGTCTATGTCTATGTTTTTTATTTAAAAAAGAGTTTCTATAACTATCAACTCTAACAGAGTCTTCGTCATCATCATCTCTGACCTAAAGGTTTTAAATACCAGGTCATAAAATCCCCAAAAAAAAAAAAAAAATCATCATCATCTTCCTGTCCTGCTCATCCAGTTACTAATTTTATTTGGGGTCGGCGCAATATGTTCTTCTCTTCCATTCTTCCAAGTTAGCCGTCACTTCTACACTTTCACAGACATTTCTTTTAAAGAATTTCTGTCTTATGTTTGACGTTATATGCAGCACGCAGCCTATTCTTTTTCGTAACTATCCAGAAGCTGCGGCCTGCGGCGAAGCTGGAGACTATTATTATCTACTCTATGAAACTATGTGACATTTATAACTGTCCTAATTGTCAAATCTGACTTTTGTCATGTTGGAAGTTATTAAATTCCAGGCAGTTGTTTAGTTCCTAGATCTTTGTTTTAACTTTTAACCATACTTTAATAAATTTAAGCTAACTTGTTAGTATATAAATAAATACTCATATGGCTTAATCTGGAGTGTAGTTAATATTAGTCAATTATTGTGTATTATGTACATAGAACAGATGTTATAAGTCAAGATGTCACGGAATAGATGTGATGGTTTGCTCGCAAAGGTCGATTTTCCTCTCTACACGCTTCAGACCCTCACAAATCGCCACGTCCTGGTGGCCGGAGGAGGCGGAGCATCGAACACTGGCGTGGCAAATGGATTCGTAAGTATATACCGAATATAAATATGGAAAACATGAGTGGTAGAACTGGTAGAAAGCGGAGCTCGATACGCGTCAGCAGTTTTCATGTGGAATTTGTACGTCGCGTGACTGAAATAAACGTCTATAATTTTCAGGAGGTATTTGAGCTGTCACACAACGGGCACAGATTCCTAGCAGAGGAAGTGATGCGGTACGAAACGGGGCCTAACGTGGTCATGACATGCTCGGTGCGGGACGTGGGCAGTCGCACGTACCTGGCGGCGGGCCAGGAGAGCCACTGCCAGCTGTACCAGGTGGCGGCGCGGCTGGCGGACGCGGCCGAGCTGCGCCGCGGCAGCCTGCAGGCGAACGGCGTGCGCCGACGCCGTCGCACCGTCTCTGAGAATGATCACATTTCTAAGGACAGCAATCGCAACCCAACCGAAAAACGAATGACCTTCCTAATACGGCCAGCTGATAGTGTACAAACTGATTTTGGGTATTATTTTTAATTATTTTGTTTATAAAGCTTTTTAGTGATTCAATGGACAGGAAGTACAACTGTAAAATTTATGGAGTTTTTTTAATGGATTGAAGATAGCAAACAAGCATGCAGCACCACCCTTTCACTGTAGCACATGACTGACATGACACGTGTAACTGACACAGAGAAAGAGTCAAATCGGGACTAGGATGGCTAGTCCTGTTAGTTAGATAGTTGGTCAGTTTTTTATAAGGTTTGAGGAGTGTTGCAGGGACTGTTAGTGTTAGTTAGTTGTTGTTAATAATAGTCCAGTAAGTATTGTTACTAAGAATCTCAATCTAATTTGGTCACATGTGTTGCTACTAAGGTTGTCGTCTCTATAAAAGTATCTGGATCCAACCTTTCCAACTGGCTTGCGTCTTAATGTACTGTTGAATTTGACAACAGAACATTATAACAGAGAGTTGAGACAAAGAGAATATTCAAATATTATGATTAAGAATGTATATGTAATGTAATGTCGGCATCAGTAATGATGTATGTAGATAGACCCTTTAAGAATATTATAAGATGAGAGTAAATGTTTCAGTGATGATCCCTTACAAAGGGTGGTCAGGATTAGCAACAATGGGAAACTGGTAGCTACAGGAGGCGTGGATGGCAAAGTGAGAGTGTGGAGCTTCCCCAAAATGCAACTCCTGTTTGAGCTGGAGGGACATACTAAAGAGGTGAGAATTATGAGATTTATAGTGAATGTAAAGTCAGCTTTGAATAGTTGTGATGAACTAAGAGAACTACATACTGCATCACAGTGTGTAATAAATTAAAGACATGCATTGTACCTAACAGTACAGGAAATACATCTATACTCTATACTATACTAATATTATAAAGAGGAAAGATTTGATTGTTTGTTTGTTTGTTTGCATTGAATAGGCTTCAAAACTACTGAACCGATTTGAAAAATTCTTTCACTGTTGGAAAGCTACACTATCCCCGGGTGACATAGGCTATATCATATATTATAAAAATGAATTGCTGTGCGTTAGTCACGCTAAAACTCAAAATGGCTGTACCGATTCGGTTGAAATTTTTTGTGTGTCTTCAGGTGGATCCAAGAATGGTTTTGATTTACAATTGGACCCGGTAGCTGGCGCTGCTGTCTATATGTCACCATATTATTATTTGTTTATTAATTATAGAGCGGTACGAAGTTCGCTGGGGCAGCTAGTACTCTATATAATATGAATAAGTCCTTAGTAAGTAAGTTACCTCAAGTAGTAGTATAATAGTAATTAACTTTCAGCTTTTGCAGTTAATGTAATGAAATGACAGCAAAATTTAACTAATGATACATAATGTTGCACATTTAATATTAAAATGACGTTATCCAACAAAAAATCTAATTCAGGCTAATTTAAACACGCCATGACTGATATGTTTCAATGGCATAAGATGACAAATAAGCAACAAGGACAAGTTATAGTAATTGTTTATTGTTGCCTGAGCTTATTCATTAGCACCACGAGGAGCATTATACCTACTTGTTGCCAAGTAACAATAAAACATCTAGGTACTTAAGTTTATTTCTAGTATTCAAACTCAAACTCACATAATTTATTTCATGTAGGTATTTTCCTTGCATCCTTTTGCATTTACCGCCGTTTCGCTAAGGTGCCTTTAAATTTTAAATCTTTGAGGAGAAAAGAAACGGCGAAAGAACTCCTCGGCATATCTTTTGAAAAAAATAATGCTTACAATTACATTACAGATTTTATACCTAAACTATTGACATTATACCATTTTATAGTTTATTTTTAGGTAGTCGCAGTTAACTTTTGTCTGTTCTTCAATTGGGTATATGAAAATTATAGAAGGAACATCCCCTATATCTCCCACATGCTTTATCTCGACAGCTAGACGACCTGGACTTCAGCCCGTGCGACAGCAAGCTAGTGAGCATAGCCAAGGACGGGTTCGCGCTCGTGTGGAACACGGCGGCGCGCGGCGAGCCGCAGCTGAAGCTCACGTGCCAGCCGCCCGACGGGACCAAGTACCTCTTTAGACGTTGCAGGTATGCGTCATCATGTGTTATTGTACAGTCACCACGCTGGCCAAGTTCCGATTGGCGGACTTCACACACCTTTGAGTGCTCTCAAGTGTGCAGGTTTCCTCACGATGTTTTCCTTCACCGAACCAAGCGACTGTGACTGCTAGTACATCACACTAGTACAATCGGAACCTATATTTAAAATTTCAGGTTTGCACCGATCGAAGACGCGCCGGAGTCGTACCGCATGTTCACGATCGCGAACCCGCTGGCGCGCTCGGGCAAGCAGCGCGGACTGCTGCAGCAGTGGGCGGGGGGCACGGGGGGCGCGGGGGCAGCGGGGGCGCCGACGCGCGCCGCGCTCGCGGACGAGGCGCTGTCGGCGCTGGCCGTGCGCGACGACGGCCGCTTCGTCGCCGTCGGGACCATGTTCAGTGGCTCCGTCGACATTTACATCGCGTTCAGCTTGCAGGTACCGCATCCATCCATCCATCAGTGTTTACATGTCCACTATTGGACGTAGGCCTCCCCTAACTGGTACCACTCTAACCGGTCCTGAGCCTTCTGAATCCAGCGGATGCTTACTTCAGATTGTTAGTCAACCTGGTTGTACCCATATAGTGTCACCATTATAAATATAGTACATACTTGTATGTATCATAGAGTGGTAATGCAGATTACATAGAGCAGGTAGTTCAGATCTTGCTGAACTGAACCAAGTCAGCTCTAAAACAATAATTGAGGCAAACTGAAGTATCAAATGTAAACAGTTTCAGATGGACAATAAAAACTGTTGCGAAACAGGGAGTCAAATTAGATACATTCATTATGTTGCAAATCGATATTAAAAATATGATAATTAATACTTATATAGCGAATCATACAGTTTATCCTTGTAATCATACTTCGGTACAGAAGGTACTTAAAATGTTTGTTATCTTGATATTGTTTTAAAACGCTGTACATAATAGTTGAGCTAATTTCTGCGGCTTTAGCAGATAACCCTGGGACTGTGCAGGGTGGGCTAATAACTGACATGTGTCTACTTGCGGAAGCGCTAATAACTTTGATACGACCGGCAGCGAGTGGTGCACGTGGAGAACGCCCACCGCATGTTCGTGACGGGGCTGGCGTTCCTGCCGGTGCGCGGGGGCGGCGCCGCGGGCGCTCCGCCCGCCAGCCGCAGCGAGGCCGCGCTGCTCTCCATCTCCGTGGACAACCGCCTGGTCGTGCACACCGTGCCCTACCCAGGTCGGTGTTTACAACGCTCACTTACACTGGTCGCACTGAACACCTCGCATGTCACGGCGATATTTATCACCTACGAAGTATTCCACTTAGTTTTTTACATTTGTAATAAAGAGGTCCAAAGGTAAACTATTCGATTATTGTTCGCTGGTCCGCTACGTAATAATAATAGTAACGCATTATAGGTAATAGTTACTCTGTGGACTCCACTCAAGTTATGAGCAATGTAATCTAACATTTCATGTAATCGCATCTATTGTATGTTCGATCAGGGCCCAGTTTGCTAATATATAAATGCTTCAATTGCGTCGTGTTTTTAAATGTTTTGGAACATTTGGTATACGAAATCTGCCAAAATGTGTCAAAGTATTCTGACACATAAGACTTGGGTCTCTGGTAACACGCACATACGTACAGTAGATACGCTCTGTCGGTGCGCTGTGTCGTGTCCGTAATTATTTAATTAATCTGTTGATGTTATTTGTTCGCAGGGACGATGCCCGCGTGGGTCGCCGTTATATTAATTATATTCGTACTGTTTTGTACATTCACTATATGTTCATATTTAGGTATTTAATGTTAATTTATTTAAAATCATTAATTTTATTGTATGTAAAGGAATTATCTGAGTACCTTGGGGTAACTTTAATGTTAGGTCGTAGGTAGGCGCTATGGTGAATGTCAAGCTCATATACATTTAAATATTGTGTACGTTTGTATAAATAGGATAATAATATGAATTTATCATTAAATGAAATGAACTGTTGGACTTTGTCGTATTTCATTGTGATTATTTTTAACCATGACTTAATAATTTATTATGTTCGGACTCTTCGTGCCCTTATCGAGAACGTTTTGTTCCTGTGAATTTATAAATAAATACTTTAAATTAAGAAGTGAAGCGTGAACTTCGTCCGATATTCGGTAAGTTAGCAGTTGTCTTATCACCGTAGTTTTTGTTGTATGTTTTTTCATATTAACCATGTTATTTCATATATGCCATACTTATTCCGAAACCAAAATTTTATCAGTCCGTAATATAACGAGTGACGAGGTATCCCTTAGATAAGCTACCTTATAAAACTATAAACTATATTACACTCTCTGATGTCTCGTTATATTGTGGTTTTTCTGCTTGTTAACTTACGTTAGTAAAAATCTACAAAATGACGGCATGCACGAAAATGATTATTTCTGTAAAAGCGATCGTTCTAATGTATGAACGAAAAATAATTTTGGTTTTTATTATACCTACTATAGTATAGGATTGTTTTTATTATACCTACTATAGTGTTCTTGCTCCAGACGTGCCAAAAGATAACATAATGCGCAAAAATAGCGTCGTCTTCGCAAATCGTAACTGCACGAACACGATAGATGTCACTAATTGAAACAAACCAGTCCCTTTTGACAAAAAACGATACCTACAGATATTAAACTAAAAATTGCAAAGAAATCCGCAAGTACCGTAAGTATTACATCAATAGAATGGTGGAACTCGTATGTTATGGGTACCACAAAAAAATATTTTATACCCTAGCACTAAGTACAAGAAACAATGTGGTGAGCAAAATATACATTTTGGTAGATATTTTGAATTTATTGGAAGTAATTTATGTGCATTTCTGGTAGGTATTTAAACCCTAAAACTTGTTATTGTAGGTGAAAGATGCAGCATAATACTACATTCTGGGGTATAGGAGGGGTCCAACCATTGCCTCCAGCAGCAACAACCCTCCTCGCGTGCACCCGCTGAACATCGGCCGAAACCACGGGGCCAGCCCATAGCAGTCGCTGACCTCTGGACTGCTCTCGGTTTAATCCCGAAGATAGCTACTGATAATGCTCTCGATGTTTGAGTTCTGTCAGATGACCCGTGTCGTTTAGTAACCGTGGTGTTTAGGCCCCTATCCCACTGGCGTTATGCGAGCGTTGGCGTTTCTCCAACGTCTCCGCAGCGTTGTCGCGACGTTAACGTTGCGCATCCGCTGAACGCAACGTCAACGTCGCGCACGTGCTGCGATTTCAGAGACAAAATGGATTCCGACGAGGAAACACGAATTTTATATTTGCGAATGTCGGAAACTACATTTGGGTGAGTGTGGGATGGCGTGATTGTACTTGTTGTCAATAAACGCAACGTTTACGTTGCGTTGACGTTGCGAAGTCGAAGCGCGAACGGTTGCCATTAGAGACACTCAACGTTGACGTCGCGTCAACGCAACGTTGTCGCTGCGCAGACATTGAAAAAACGCTAACGCTCGCATAACGCCAGTGGGATAGGGACCTTATTTACTTCGTTTTGTAATTATTATAAAATATGATTGGCAGCCAATCAACATAGAACTTGCGTCTTTAGATTGCGCCAGATATACTACAAAAAAGCAATACGCTTTTTATAGTATATATAGTAGGTATATAAATGAGGGATACAATAAAACAAGCGCTCATTTTTCATAACATTTAATTAATTACATCAAAACAAATAACATATAGATGATCATCGTACCGTTCGGCAAGTTGCATTGTATTGGACCGACTAGAGAGTCGCGCGACAACGCGCTGCTTTAACCCACTCAATATTATACATCTGCCGTCGCTGGGCACCGCCTCCTGCTCGTCATATTCAGATTTAATCATATCTACCTAACTTAAGATCCTCTCTCCACATTTTCACCTGACGGACCGTCGCCGAGACAGGATCTTGTACATTGTGATGTATCATTAACTCGTGAATTGCTTATAAAAAACGAAAACAAATTCTAAATATAATTTCCGTAAAATGTAACAACAGGTTTTAGTCTAAATTGACTAAGTAATAATTGTTTATTAAATTCAGGTGCGTAGGTTTTAGGTAGATAACAATTATATTTCTGTGTAAATATTCTAAAACTTCATTTTACAATCATATAAATTTATTAAAACTTCATAAAGTTTAGAAACATTTAATAAAATATTCGACACTATAACTTTCTTGTTTGAATTAACATTTACTATACAGGCCTTTTCGAGGAGGTAATAAAATTCGTGACTAACGCACCTTGGCCAACGTCTACTTAGATATAACTGTCAAAATATTCATGATCCGTTATCGAAACAATTTATTTTGATTAAAAAATTTTTTTTTAAGTTTCGAGACGTTCGCATGGAGCTGCCATGTTAATTTTCTTATATATAGGTATATATAAAGTTTAATGACTTGTATAGTCGTTGTATAATTTGTATATTAACGCTATGTATATTTTATGACATGATCGCGTAACTGGCAGTACTGTTTCGTCTCCAAACTTGTATGCATTGTACACAATTGAATTTTTTCAATAATAACTATGGTCCCAAGTCACCAAAACTCAGCAGATATCATTTTCATAATTTGGGAATGGCAAAGTCACATAATTATCAATACAAAATATAATTATTTAATAGTTTACCACGTAGTATTTAATATGTCGTACACGATACGTATAATCGTACGTACAAAGTTTATTGTATATACTTAGTGTTCTTTTTCAATTTCAGCAAATTGTGCAGTAATTTTGCCATTCCCTGGTGGATGCCCCGAGGCACCCCTGTGTCCCGGGCACAATCCCCGGCCGGTCGTTTGGTACATGTATAATTGTATAAAAACTGTATAAGTATATCCGGTACACTAAATGTCATTCGATGCACCATGCACACATTCAATACAACACCAACGTCGGTCATTACAATCCGATGTCATCAGTGGTTTGCGCACAATATCGCCCTACACATGTACATATATCTAAAACTACAATAATTAAATGGCACATTACGTTATGTAGCATTCGACTTTATATATAAAAACGAACTCGCAATAAAAATTCTTATAGATATTTTCATATAATCTTTGCTCTATGATCACATCAGTACTTTTGTCCTTATAAGTAAAAAAATAAACAAGCGCTCGGACAGACAGACAGAACTACCGACAGTCCTAGACTGCAGCCGCGGGGGCGGCGCGACGGAACACTTCCCAGTCTAGTCTAGCGTCGAGACCTCTCGTTTCAGCCTCACCTCACCAATCAGTACACATCTAGTACTGAAAGTGCACATCGCGCGGTGTTACCTGATGCATCAGGTTGAAATCATGGCGTGCACGTTTACATTGAGACTCGAGATAGTGGGTAAGTTAATGTTACGTTACTTTTTGACGGAGCTTTTTTTTCCGACCGCGTACCACGGATCTATATCAGAGTGTGATGAAACACGCAAAACTACACCCTCCAAGCCACGTGTTTGCAGTAAACAACAATAATGTATCCGTATTAAATACATCTGTATTTATAACCAACATCACTTTTGGAATCGAGCGTCGAAACTATCCCGCGCCCGTCGTGACCATCAAATGTTTAAATGTTACCGACTGTTTGGATCACCGTAGCTTTGTTCGCTTTTGCATAAGTTATATTATCCATATGGATCTTTACGTGAATGTATGTTGATCTAGGCAAAATACATATATCAAAATATCAGTAACGTAGGAACTACGATTGTTAAGTGGTTTTATATTTCGGTTTGTTAAATATATAGGGCGGCGGTAGCTTCGGCGCCGGCGCCGGTCGGCTGATGCGGCGTCGGTTCGGCGGCGTTAGTCCCGCTATGCGTTACAATTATGTTTACTTTCTCACAATATTCTTAATTTTATCCGAACTTAATATATGTACATAATAATATATTTACTAACTACATTTTTGAGGCCCCTAAATATAATTTATCCAATCCTGTATGGATCGACACCACGCCACCGCCCCGTCGGTAAACACATACAAAGCTATATATTATTACTATTTACACTCTAAACAGTCGTTAATAAAAAAAAACTCGATAAGAAAATACACATCTCAACGCACGTATAGGCATATTTCATTTAAACTCACATTCCCTTTATAAATATACATTATATCTGTAACGAATAAGTACTGCGTATATTGGAACGGTACCTCAAGCCTTGGAGATAATAAAATATAATTTATTCCGAAAAGGACACACTTCAGATATTATGATCGGCTTCTGTGTATAAACATTTAAAATCAGAAATGTGTATATGTATATTTAAGTAATATATAACTATTATCGCAGGACTTACGGATACAATTCGATATAATATGAGATCATTTGTGAATACGAGGTAATTATATAAAACGTTATTGTATAAAAAGTTGTTAACAAAACAATTTACAGGCATAACGTGTAAACACGATACAAAATACAGGTCATGCACATTTTTGGAATTATACAAAAACATCTTCAGCAGCGACAGTAGCCTGTCGTTCGAACAACTTGTAAAATGTTAGCTCCGATATACGCAGCACGTTCACAAATTTATAAGCCCTGTAATACTGACTCACATTTTCATTTAATTGACGTTCCCAGACACATTCAGATGCTTGTATAATAATAAAAATACAGTCACAAAACAATAGGTAATCGTCCGTTCGCACCTGTCACACATATAGAGATTATAGCGTCCTAACAATACAATGTAGCGTCTAAGTTATACATTATAGCAACATCTATTAAAAATTCACATAGAAACTGCTTTGAGCCCCATTAGATAACTACGAAATGCTTTCGAAATAGCCGGATATAATGGGCGGTCCGAGCCCCGAGCGGTCGCGCGCCCGACTTTACACTGGAAGAGACAAAACACAAGTTTAGTAGCGACTTAGCGAGCGACACCGCGAGTGCGAGCGAGACGTAACGATTGAGTCGGCTCCCGTTCCGTTCGAGACACGGAAATTGATACAATCTCTCCCTCGGACGTGAACCGAGCGCGTACCGTCTACCAAATTGTTCCGTGACCCGCTTGCACAAACTTCACACGCATCAATGTTAAAAGTCACGTTGCTACTCGAAAAGCAGATCTATCAAGTCGCCGGCGACAAAAAATGGAAGTACGATGTCCATACTTCTCGTTAATGTACCGAAAACAAAAAAAACGATTGTATTTCCCTTGTTTATTATTCATTTGTTTTGGTTCATTGATTTTCGTACGACGAAAAAATAGACTTCTTAGGTCACGGAAAAGCGTGGTTAAATTGCATGTTTAGGTCACACAGTGCTATAAACGATATTACAATACTAATAGGTAAACAAAACCAATAAATCAACATATATATGGAACATTGGCGACTGGCGACTGACGGGACGAAACGTCACCGCTACTGCAGTTCATATAGGAATAGTTAACAAATGAGACTAACGCTAAGATATGACCGGCAACAACATTACGTGGCCGTACAATAATCGACGCTAGTAATACGCGTCCATATACTCACCCTGGTCGAAGGTGCTCGTGTTGATGTAGGAGAGCAGGTCCTGGTCGCTCATGTCGGTGAGCCCCTGCACCGGCGCCGTCATCTCTTGCGACACGGCCTGCGACACCGCTTGCGACACGGCCTGCGACACGGCCTGCGTGACGGCCTGCGACACGGCCTGCGACATGGCCACCAGCGGCGTCTCGGCCGGCGGCTCCGGCGGCTGCGCGTCCGCCGCGCCCTCCGTCGTCAGGATGTTGGCGGTGTTGATCGCGGACGTGACCAGCGCGTTCATGGTCGTGTCCGAGGTGAGGATCTCGGCGGCCGCGTTCAGGATCATCGACTTGACGGCGGCCGGCGGCGTCTTCACCGAGGTGGGGATGTCCGGCATCATCATGAGCTCCTCGCGCGCCGCGCCCGCCGTGTCCATCATGACGTCGGGCACGGCAAGCGCGGGCGCGGCCGGCGGCGCCGCCATGTGCTCCTCCATGCGCGAGTTGACCAGCTCGTCCAGCTTGGCCGCGTCCGCGGGCAGCATGGCCGCCGTGGCCTTCATCGCGTCCTCGACGAGCGCCTCCATCTGCGCGCTCTGCGCCAGGTGCCGCTCCATCTGCGCGCTCTGCGCCAGGTGCCGCTCCATCTGCGTGGCCTCCATCTTCGCGATCGCGCCGAACGGGTCGTACCCGTCGCCGGCGCTCGGCATGCGCTCGTAGCCCATGAGCCGCTCGCCCGCCGGCTGCAGCCCCGCCGGCTCGCCCATCATCAGCTGCGGCGCGAGCGCCTTCATGTCGCTGTCCAGCGGGCCCATCTCGCTCTTCGAGATGAGCCGCTGCATCGGGTCCATGCCGGGCATCGGCGGCATGGGCGTCATGGACGCGAGCGGCAGCATCGGCTGGTCGACGTACATCTGGCCGCCGGGGTCGTCCGAGTTGAAGATGGCGGCGGTGACGGACTCCACCATCTTGTCGGTCTGCACCTGGTTCTGCATGGCCTGCAGGTGCTGCGTGAACGACTGCTTGGTGAAGGAGGGCGGGTCGCTCGGGGTCGGCGTCGGCGGCGACAGCTTCATGGAGTCGTACGCGTTCACGTAATTCACCTGAAGGGAAGGCTGACGGTCAATATTTGTTATTATCGGACACTAATATTTCATTATTTTCAGCAAGCACATTTTTGTTACATCACATTAAAGAAGGCGTTACAAGTATGCATAATAGTTATAATATAATAACTAAAGAACTGTTAAACCTGGGGCGGGGAGTCCCGGGCGATGGTCTCAGACTTGAGCCGCAGGTCCATCACGCTGAGCTCGTCCCGCAGCGGCTCCAGCCCGTCGGGGCCGCACGACGTGTCCGTGTGCTCCAACGAGTGCTGACTGGAATCGTCGATTACCTGCACATGTCACAATGCTGACGCTCGCTTACCACCCTCCCACCCTACCCCCTACCCCCTACCGACCTGCGACAGGCCTACCGCCCGATTCTTAACACCGACCGTCCACCCCGGCCGTGGGTCGTGTGCTTCTATATAAAATATATACCGAAAATCGTAAACGCATACTTGTTCAACAATGAAACGGAATAAAAATGTATTTGTAGTAATGAAACAAAAGAACAATTAAGTAATAAAAAAGATAGAGATAGAATTAAATTGAATTGACCCGCGGCGCGACCAGCGTAGGGTGCGCCCGCTGCGGGCGGGGCGGACGCACGGCGCCGTGCGAGCCGCGCGCGTGCGCACGCGTACCATACCGAGTTGTATGATACGCCGTATGGTACGCCAATACGTCATTTAACCGTCCAAAAATTTACATTGTTTTTATACCAACGCGAATATTACACATTTTTGTATATTAAGGGTACTCACGATTAAAGTTAAACTATCGTTTTCGTTTGCCCGGGACCACGGTTCCTGCAACTGCATCGAAATATCGGCATAGAGTAATCGATCAAGTCCATTAAGCGAAGGGGGACGGTATATGACAATAAATTGGTGGTACTAATAATGTCCGCCCTCCGCGCAACGTATCGGGCGCCATTAACTATGACGACACAAACGACACCGCTGTGACAACTTCAATTAGGATTACATAAATTGAATAAAGGTAGTGATCATCTAATGCCAGGTGAATTACTTTCCCGTTAGCTATTTCCATACCAAATATACAAAAATGTTAAAAATTAAGAGGACTAGAATTCAGCGTAGTATCTTCAACTTCCGCGGTTATTCAATACGACTAGCCGCACACACGCAATTCAATAATATTGACAGTATATAAAAAAAGTACGACAATACCGCCCGCACACACACAATATTATGGGTATCATGGTAATGATTAGCTGGCAGAGAATGCAATTAGCATTAAGATCGCCATTTGTAGTATAATATTTTTTTATATTGTGGTCAACAAAGTTTACATAAATAAATAAATAAATGATATGGGTATGAGCAGTGGTGGTGGTACTGACCTCGCTCTTGAGCCGCGGCGGCGAGTGCGCGTCGGGCGCCAGCGAGGCGCGGCGCGGCGGCGGCGGCGGCATGTGGCCCGCGCGGCCCCAGCACAGCTCCCCTGCCACACAACAACAACGTTCAGCAGCCGCGACCACGCCTCCGATCGTACCGGCGGACCTCGCGCCTGCTGCCACCCACATTGTTTCAACCTTTCCGCCGCGACACTCGCGTGTCACCACGACATTTACAACGACGTTAAAGGATGAAGTGTCACAACAGGTAGCAGCAATTTGTCAGCATATCGAAGTAAAGAGCGATGCCCTCGCCCGAGGCCCTGCCATTGCATAACGTCGCGCGTCTTTCAATAGTCATGTCCTCCGATCGCATTATTTAAGTATATCGTGTTATAATGTTGTTCGTATCGGACATGTCAAATACAATTTATGATTATTATATTTACGGTGTTCTCGTTATTTAGCTTTACTTTTAAACCTGTCTTGAATGAAAATTTACAGGAAGATACCAGATGTATACTTATATAGTGATAGATATAATATCATTGTAGTTATTTGTAAGCATTAATTATATATAATGAGGACCACGAGAACTGCAACGTAAACTGCCGACAAACTGGCTTACAGTTTGGCAGAACTTAATTCTGTGTTTTTTTGTAAGTCTTCATTGGTTAATAAATAAAAAAAAAAAAAAAAAAACCTGTTTAAAAAACAGCTAAAATCCACATGATTAAGGCGCATCGCTCAAATAACATATGCCCATCTACAGAATTACGAAAAAATATTACATTACTAAGAAAATTAACAAAACAGGTCTAATATACTTTAACAATATGATTAAAATAATTTCCATATTAAAACCGAGGAGTCGGTAAAGCGGATCCTCAATGAACAAGCGCGACACGTGCAATGGCCCGACAGGGTCCAGGGCATCCTTCTTAGATACGTCGGCAAAACAGAGACCGGTCGGGAGCGGCGACAGTGAGAGGATTATTTAACTTTATTTTCTACCCGAGATCTTAATACGAACTAAGCAATTTATCTGCCACATCTGAAATTTCACACACAATTGTAGAAAATAAAATCTTCGCAGCTGACAAGGTTTGTTCTGTTCGATATCGGACAAATTTATGTTCCTGTTGTCGGGGGCGTGTCGGTCGGTTGGCGGGTACAATGCGGGCGGGCGGCCGCGCGGGGCCCGCGGGCGGCGCCGCGCGTGTCTGTGCGGAGTCTCTGTGCAGTGGGCCGTGTGGTGTGCGGGACGGGGCCGGGACGAGACCGGGACTGAACCGGTACGAGACCGGTACGGGACCGGACCGAGTACGATTGTTAATAGTTCCACCCCGATTTACCAACGTTAAGGAGGATCAGTCTAACTTTCAATGTATAATTCTAGCTAACCGATACGACGGTCTATACTTACGGAAGGGCGGCGTCGACGTAATTTATCTAATTTACTAGCTGAGTTATTAAGAAAAATGCTACATCTTAAAAAATGTTATATCCATAATTGAGTAACAGTTGTGCATATGTAAACAAAATTTGCCATATATGAGTCTTATATATTAGTCCCCATATATGAGTCTTGTTCTAAGTCGGTCACAGTTGTCATGGGCGGCAGCGGAAGGTGGTGCTGCATGCTCGTTTGCTGCCTTGTATCAATAAAAAAAAAAATTCAACTAAAACCGTAGCAGGTTCCTACGAGAATATTTCTATCCGAGTTATATTTTTATGTGATCGTGTGCTATTTGTGAGTGTTTAACAACACAACATTTGTCTAATGTATGGATGAAATGTGTCGTCGACTGTGTACAGTGCTGTATATTCGTTTGAATGAACAAACAGTCAGCGAAGCATCCAAGGCAACGCGTTGTTTTATAACTTTAAAATTCATAATAATGAAAATATTTAAAAAACATTAAATATTATGAGTAAAAAGTTTCAAAATCTGCGTGTATTAAAAATGAAGATCTGGGTACAGGGACAGTTAGTCATGAACTGTATCGTGTACTGTTTAAATAACAACAATATGTAAACGTGTCAAATGAAACGTGGCAGAAGGCGGCGGAGTGTCGGGGCGTTGTGGGTTGTAGGTGCGGTCAGCGGGTGTTTATTTATCGCATGTGTGTGTAATCAATTGTAGTAGTGACCTGTGTGTGTGTCGGTGTGTGCGCGTGTGTAGGTGTGTGTGCGTGTGTAGGTGTGTGTGTGCGCGTGTGTAGGTGTGTGTGGGTGTGTGTGCGTGTGTAGGTGTGTGTGTGTGTGCAACGTGTGGCAGTACCGTGGGCGCTGCGGCGGCGGCGGGGCGGCGGCCGGCTCGCTACCTAGACAGACCTAGCTTGAACAGAGGGGAAAAGAAACAGTTCGACGGTTGCATCAGTCATGTCTTCCAAAATCTATGCTTATAACTAACCTATGAGGTACACACACAGTATTAATATATCGTCCGCACACAGTACGTGGAACGTGCACACAGGCAAGCCGCGCCCTGCTGGCGCCCGGCGGCGAGGGTTAGGCGTGCGCTTCTAGATAGTCGACTCTTTACCTAGCGAAACACTTGCACTTGGACTATGGACGTAACCGGATCCGTTATCATTCTCGCTGATCAGTGATACACAAGTATGGCACATATAAAACCACAACTTATTTGACTTAACAATCTGGGCATTACGCACGTTAAACTTGAGCTAGTATTACTGCGCCAAACAGCCCAGGCGTAAAATAACTGATGAGTTAACTTGTATCAGAACAGGTTGTAAATGACTTATTCACTTATGCGTCAAAGCACCTGAAATTGATGGCGTGAGTTTTTGATAATAAGTTCTGCCGGAGTAACGGATGACAATAGTAGCAGTGCTTTACAACGTCCAATCATAATACTAAAAAGTCGACTTTCTAAACATTCAAATATTACAGTATACTTAAGCATCGCATAACTTTTATTATATCTGAGAGTAATGACATTTTATGCAATGCCATCGAAAGCATTGGAAATACCAACCACAGTTAGTTCAACTTTTAAAAAATTCACCTCGTCGAAGACAATTTAAAACAAAAACATATTTTAAAAGCCAATATAAAAAAAAATATAATATAATAAAATGGAAAATCCAAAGTTTATGTATGGCATTTATAAGTCAGCAAATTTTTTATTGAAACTATATGCTGATATATGTATATGATCAAAAAGTAATGTCCAAAAAGGTGCCGACGGAGCAAATCATTATCTAAAAGTAAGTTAGCACAAAAGACAGATACGAATAAAATTTATACAGCAATTCTTATAGTTGGTTAAAGACAAGAGAGAAGCCACGGTTAGTGGACATGCGACATTCACATTAGCTCGCTTTCATTCAATTGTTCGTGTGAGCGGATGTTCGGTTCACGTTTGGTTACATTCATAGCTGGTTTTGTTATGAATTTTAAATTAAGAATTGTTTAAAAACTATTCAGAGTTCTTTATAACGAATTTATTTGACATCAATTTTCATCACAGGTTATTAATTTACCATTACCAGATAATAAAGGAATTGTACACATAACACGTCCTACTGAAACGTGACGTTACAATGTCAAGTGTAAAATAAAATAACGACAATACGAAAAAATGTAGCAAAAGCGAACCACTATTAGAACTTGACAACGCAAGCACGCAACATAGCGTCCTGCACAGTGCACCCCGTCGCGGTAACAACGGCGTTGAAATCATGGAATGGTGAACATCTACTTCGAAGTAGCTCAATTTAATAGTACGTGATGTTCGCCTGGACATCCGCTCACAATCACAAAAGAGCGTTTCCGCGCTATCCGATACTATATCAGCATTAGACTTAACACCGAATCGTTGCAAGACGACCCGTGATTGCACTCAAAAGTCAACGATGTACGATTAAACCGTCATGCCGGCTACCGGGTATGAGTGTGGTGACAGTATCGGAGAGCGCGCAACCGCGAAGCGTCCTCGCGTACACCGGTGTGCGGGCGCGCGCGCGCGCGGGACGTACCGTGCGCGGGCTGGCCGGGCTGGCCGGGCTGGCCGGGCTGGCCGGGGTGGCGCGTCACGTGCGGCGGCGTGTCGGCCGGCGTGTAGTAGAAGGCGAGCGGCTCGGACGCGCGCCCGCCGGCGCGGACCAGCACCTGCGCGGCCACCGGCTCCGCGATGTCCGCGCGCTGGTACGGCGGCACGCAGCACACCAGATGCGTCTGGGTAACGACCGGCCAATTAATATTTTGTGTGCGTTGTGTCTTTCACTTCGCTCGGGCGTTGCCGGACAAAAAAGAAGCGGGGGACATGCATTATTTGAATTATTTCAAAGTAGCTAAAAATATTACACGATCTATTTTTGAAGACACAATTAATCAGAGGGACCTAACTTAAACTCTTCTGTTATTCAGGACCAGGAGACAATGGTTCTTAGTTTAGTCGTATGAATGTTTTCAGCTGACCTGCTGAAGGAACTCCTTGTCGGGCACCACCTCCTCCTCCCAGGCTGCGGTGCGGAAGACGACGCGGCTCTCCTTGAGGAAGTTCTTCCCCAGCAGGTAGAGCTCCAGGCCGCCGGTGGCCGGGCACGACACCAGCGACTTACGACACACCTCCGGTACGCCTGGCGGCTGGGCTGAGGAGACACGCCACAATGTTTTACTACAGCATACGTTATACAAATATAGATACTAGGTACAGTTCATGTAGTAATATACCTTCTCGAGGTACAAATTATGTGTACTGAACTTTATTAAGCAGAAGTAGCAATTTGTGATCGACTTCAATCTACACATTCCAATGATATGACGCTACGTGATAATTGATTAAAAAAATGTATTTGACAATTTGAATAGCTTTGACTTTAATATTGAGTTCGACGTCTAACAAGAAAAAATAGTCAAGCGGGGTCACCAGGTGTCACCAACGACCGGCGGGTAAGGCATACTTACTGCAGATGATCTGCGTGGAGCAGACCTGCAGCGTCTCGGCGCGGCCGTTCCGGTCGAGGATGTCGCAGCGGAACACCATGCGGCAGCGCGTCGACTTCTTCTTGCCGCGGGCCGAGTGCGCGCCCGAGCCCAGCGTCTCGCCGAAACGATGCTCCACGTCCACGTTGCGCTCCTGGTGGATAACACGTCCAATTACGTCACGACTACAATATGGCAAACTTGGTCTACTAGCTTTTGAACGCATAACCCTTACCCAACAGTATACTCTCAAGGGTTCCTGGCCGAAATAGAACTTAAAAGGCAGTCGATGCCAGCTATTTTATTGTTCGGTCACTAACTTCTTCATCAATTCGCTCTGCAGCAGGGTGGTTAAGTACCCTTTAGACCTCATCAATACAAGGAGAGACCGGTGTACTATTGTGAGCCGTTAAGGGATTGTCTAAATTTAAGTTATGTTGGTGTGTGGTTGTCAACATTTTATGGTCAAAACTACTTCAAGCAGACAAAAGTTGGATGAAATAACGAGCCTGATCAAATATTTCGTGCATCAGACCGGTCACCGGCGGTATGGAGCGCTCGCGAGGCATCGACCGCAATATCGCGCCGATAACAACAAATAGACACAACGGGCAAAGGGCAGTCCCGAGCCGCAGCCGATAGCGATATCGTTGAATTGTCAGCTTCCTTGTACTTCTTGGACCCTGGTCGGAGAGGCGACAATAACACTTTATTGTACACCGCTAATTACAATATTAATAATATAGTTAATCTCAAATTAGGTGTAGACACCAGGGGGTCTTATTGCGAAGCGCGATCTCTTCCAGACAACCCTGTCTTGTAGAAGTGAATCAAAATATACAAATAGGGCAGGGTGCACATGTAATAATAATTTTATAGTAAGCAATGTCATACTCGTGTAAGTATTCATTTCTAGAAATGCCAGAGATACAAAGCCATAATGATATTTAACAAGAAGGGTAGAAGAAATTAAAGAGAGTAACAAGTACTTAGAAGGAGACAAAAGGAAAGTTAATATTGAAGCGCATGTAGTATTTGTTCACTTGGTTCTTGACAGAGGAAATAGATGGTGCTCGTCTTATGGATAGTAGCAATGAATTCCAAAGACTAACAGAATAAACAGAGAAGGATTTTCTATAAAAGTTAGTAGAGTGAGATGAAGTTTTTAGAGATTAAGATTAGAACGGAGGAAACGTTTGTCTCCATGTGACATGTATAAATATCCAAAACGTTCTTCTAGGTATTGAGGCTGAGTAGGGCTGAACAGCACGCAGTAGAGGAGAGCAGAAAAAATGTGAGTATTCAATCGAAGTCCGATGGGAGCCAATTCAGTTGATTACGAAATTCGGAAATGTGGAAAATAAAAGATTCCAACGATAATGAGTCATTCAATCGAATGAGTCCCTTAAACGCGCCAAGCACTATTGTACCACGCACTTACCATTACTATTGTACTATTGTAGTTATAAAGACGACGTCCACCGTGTAGCGCGACTGACCTTGAGTATCCCGACGCAGTCGCAGGTGACCTGCCAGTTCTTGGCGGGCTCGAGGTCGATCTCGATGACGACGGTGCCGTCCTCCTTGCGCTCCTTGCACGGCGTCGAGTTCTTGCCGGAGACGCGGCACGCCTGGTAGAACATGTGCGGCGCCACGCGGCCCGTGTCCGTGCCGATGAATACCTGCGGGCGATCACGCTCGTCAATTGTTGCTCAAGTTATGCTGACAACGGTAACGTTATACTAATAATGAAACGGGAGCAGGGTAAACGTAAACTGTAATAAGCACATTGGATGCTATTTAGAAATTTTAATTTAAGTAGGCTATGTTATGGATTTCGAAGGCAAAAGACGTTTTTAGAAATTGGCATAAGTACTTATTTATATCATTAATTTATATCGCGATTAAAGACCTATGATACGTTTTAACATATGCGTTGAGCATTTTGCGATAAATGTATGAACAATAATTATTATCATACTAAACGTTACCTGCAGTACGGCGGGCTTGTCGTAGCCAACTAATTTGACGACTGGGAATCCATTCCCTGAATTATCTTTGACGGCGCCTCTGCTTCCCTCCGTTTGATACCTGAAAAAAAAAACAACGTTAAATGAATGAATTTAAAAAAAAACACTGTAAAATGTAGTAGACGGACATAGGTACCATTTACTTGACATTTTATAAGGTAACTGGAACCAATGGATATAAATTCACGCCCCACAGTACGAGCAACATAGCCTGTTTATTTTTTCGACGATGACTTTTATGTCGCATATCCGACTATTAACGCATCTTGAGAGGATGAAAAGACGAAATTGTACAAGAAGAATAAGACGGCGAATCAAGTGAAGTCTATCTCCGACTCACCTTGCCCTGTGCTGTGTCTCCGGCTGACATACTATCTGGAGCTCGACCGTGCCGTCCCTAGACTTGCTGGTGAGCGGCGCCGCGAGCCCCGGCGGGCCCGAGTGCGCCATCGCGGCCAGCGCGCGCCGCCGGGCCAGCGCCTGCGCCAGCTTCCCACCGTACTTGCCGGTCAGCTTCCCGCCCAGCTTCCCGCTCAGCTTCCCACCCAGCTTGCCCGCCGCCCCCGACAGCTTGCCTCCCCCGACGTACTTGCCGCCGCTGCCCAGCTTACCGCATGACCGGTACGAGGGGTCCTGAAACCTCTTACCGGGCGTTTCACTTATGCTTGGACTAGATATGCTGCAACCTGCCCTTATTCTGTAACGTAGAAAAGGCACAATAAGTTACGACGAACAATGTCACATAATTTTATTATAGTATTTACACGGTCCGTAATCACAAACATGAATCGTCGATCGGCGTTGTAAAGCGTTATACATTTGCGTCAGCCGAAATGATGTGAAATGATATTAAACCAAGCACTACATTTAGCGACATTTAATCAAGCTGATCTTTTACTATTCTATGATTCAATTAATATTACCATTTTTCTCAAGACTCAATCGTTGGTGATTGTGCAATTATTTTATCAAATGCACTGTATGTATACCTACCAACATGCAATCTAGTAATTTCCTTAATTTTACGCAATTAATTAATCATAATTCAGTACTCCCGTCCCGAGGTCATCAGCAATCTCATCATTAGCAGCTTCGAACGCTCGATGAATGTTTTTTTGCTTTCAATGCAAATCAAATAATATAATTGGAACGTATCTCTATACATCAATCAAACTGACCGGTAGTAACTGTATGGATGGACTGTTTGTTAGACGAACGTACGGAAGCAGATTTATTACAAAAATGCACGGTCATGCTCATAAATAAATTTCTTAACGTTAACACTAGTCCAGTCAAGTCAGTCAGGGAAGTACAGTTCGATAGATAAGAATGTTGTTATTTTTGTAAATTAATTCGTACATCGATATCGGCGTCCCCTCCAGTGCGCCGATAGCCCCGGCGGTGACGGTCACGTAACGCCAGTTGGGACGTGCCCGTTCATGTAATACTTATTTCAGTTATCTAACGTGCCGATTTGGTCTAATGATTACTACGATCTAGTTGCATCATCGAAGCCCTGCTTGCCGATCCAATCGTTCTCCGTAGAGCGGCAGAGGTGATCGAGCTTTGGCTCTTAGCATTGTTTCATAATAAATTATTCTACTGATGATGATTGGGCGAACTTTAAAATTAAGTTGGGAATTTTCGGATAGAGAACTAAAGGGAATATCGTATCACAAATTATCTACCTAGTGGTCTAAAAATCTGTCGGTCTTGTGAAAGCTTAGGGTCAAATATTCGACATAGCAGCGTTGGGTATTGTTAGTGAAGATATACCCAGTTATATGTATAGTCGACTTTGGTCCACATCCTCCTTCACTGAAAGTATTATAAGTAGGCATTTATGACCGATTTAAAAAAATAACAATAATTTAAATTGTAAAGTAATGCGTCTAAGGACAAATTACCTACTATCTAACTAGTGATACACAAACAGCATGCTACATACGTGAGGATATTTTAAATACTTTTAAGCTGTTAAGCCCAGTGTAAATTAGCCAAGGATATACAAAAAATAGTATAAGGGCTTCGTCTGATTCGCTTTACATATTAGGAACTGAAATCAAAAGAAAACTTTCAAGTCCCAACGAAATTATAAAAACGGCAAGTTACTCGACGGATACAAAGAAATTTTACCTTTATGATAACAAAGTAAAATGATAACGTACACATGGTGGGGCTGCATGGCGGCTTCGTGCATGGTGGCAGGGAACGTGGACGCTGCGGCTGGCGCGGGCGCGGGCGCGGGCACGGTCGCGGGCGCCGGCCCGGGCGCGAGCGGGTGTTGAGCCGCGAGTGCGGGTGCGAACGCGTATGCGTCAATCGCGTCGTCGCATTCTACTTTTACCCCTGAATCGTCTCCGTTGCGCCGCCGTTTCGATCCTGGATGTTCCCATTCCTCTGACGCCTCTGAAGATCTGTGCACACGCATTTTGCTATTCATTAAGACATACTACCGTGAAAGGTAGGTTTTGGTTCTTCTCGAAAGTTGTTGCACTAATATTTGTGTTTTCACTTTCACTTTCACCCACATGCCCATGAGATGGAACCCCGCCTAACGTAGAGAATAGGAAAGCAACGCGTCGGAAACTGTCCTCCTCCTCCAGGATCCTCCTGCAGTCCTGATTTATAGATCGTAAAAGGTGCCTACTCACTACTATTGACTTGCTTTATTTACGTTTCATTAAACTTCTAGATTCTAGAAAGTTCTAGAATCGGCAACATTCGGTAAGGAACTGTGCCACAAGGACGTAATTTTTTTAACCTTTGACACAATTTTATCTTCAAATATTATTTCGGTTTGTAGTTTTGTATTTCGCTCTCAATTTTTTACGTTTTGATGGTGAACTGAAGATTTAACTCTCGGAGGCGTTAATATTCATACATATTTCACCATATTTGCGATATAAATGTCTCGAAGCATTGATATTGCCAATAAGAGTTACGCTAAAATATATTTTAGAGTGAACTGAATACGTTTCAATTTTATGGTCTGACATGGAATGGATAATCGCAACTATTTCCAATCCAAGTGTAAGGGAAGCGGATTCGATAGGCATGGTGACCGCGGGGCGGTCGGCGAGGTTGTTTGATCGGCGGGGCATAGCATCTGCAGTGAATCACTGTGGAGTACGTGCCAAAAATATAAATTAGCACGTGTTACGGCGCTGTAAATATGGCTCGGTGGAGTTAAATATTCAACACATCGCGTCTTGCGAACTCGCGTCATAGACGTTCTCAATGTTTCAAGTTGGTCATATAGTTTTGTCGACATACTATTGTCTATTTTTGGTAAGTAGTAAGTAATTAGTAATCATTGTTGTTAAGTTCACATTCGTACACATACAAATATAAAAATTAAATTGTAATGAAATTGTATTGTTAAGTGTAACAGCCAACATTATTTACAACTGAGATAACTCAATCTAGGGTTGGGACAGTTAAGGGTCAGGATGTGAAGCAAATAAATAAAAAACCGTATACGTTTTCGTACCTCATGCTAATTAGCAAAAATGTTAATAGCCTTAACCTTAATTGGCCAATGTTAACTTCAAGTTATTTATCCGGACCTTGAGCGCAACAAGCAACATTTTACTTTTACAGTAACGGGGCAGTAGGTTAGCTTAACATTCTTTAAGTTACAGAATTCATTGTGTGGCTTGTAACATTATATTTGCGTGTACACGTAAATCAAGCTTCGTTTACACAACGCACAGAGAAGGCGTGACCACTTAGCGAGCTCGCACCACCACGCTAGTTCTGCTTCCTTGCAGCATTAGGGCATCAACTCTATACGTCCACTATACGGAAGCAAGCTATTTTAAAATTTGATGAACTGCCTCTTAACAATTTATTGCAGATACTAAGTATTCAAAGTACAAACTAATTTTGGATTCAATCTTATTTTCTGCTTTGTCATCATGTTTACTTTTGGGGTACAGTAGCTAGGTATAGGGCGTTATTATCATATCATACTAAATGGCGGCTAAATATTCAAAGCTTCTAGTGATACGACATGTTTAATTAATACTTATTGTTTCAGAACGATTACAAGAGTATTGTACAATACAAGAAAAAGGTTTTGGTCAACCTGTACGATTGGACAATACGGCGACGTTCGGACGAAACATGCAGTACACGCAGGGTCGGATGTTCAGTTCATGCATTTTTTCACTATGGAAGAGGATTCATCAGTTTGACAATACTATTTGTAAGCGTGTGCTACACTCGCTCCCGATGGACATTTGTTTTGTCAGTTGGCCCATGACATATCGCTTTACACAGGCAACTTACAGATCAGTTCCTCATAACGAAAAAACAATAAATTAATTAATAGGTATACCTTATACATAATTTGTACCCTGGAAGCATAACACATGACACGTTTTAGATAATTATGATATGAAATATTAGTAGTAAAGGTATGAAACATAAATGACAATATATTAAGGAGTGAATAAATATTAACATATACAAATTAAAATTTAATTAAACATAAAAATTAAAATGATAACAGAGGTGACCAGATGACAGCGAGTGATGATATCATTACCGACAGTTTTTTATCCAGAGGAATAGACAATTATTTTTTTAATAATGTGTAACGGAATATAATTCGTTTGATAAGCGAGCGGAAGCGGAATCTATTAATATAGAAGCGCAGGACAATCAGTAAGCAACAACCCGACCACAGCAGAGAGTGGGTCGCGGATCGTCACCTGTGGACCGGGTCGGGGCCGAGGCCGCTGTCGCTGCTGTTCTCGCAGGGCTCCGGCGGCCGCAGCCCGGGCGTTTGCGCGTGCGCGTGCGTGTAGTGCGCCAGCTTGCCGAACTTGCCGAGGTGCGCGAACTTCCCCGAGTGGCCCATCTTGCCAGGGTGCCCCATCTTGCCCGGGTGCGCCATTTTTCCCGCAAAGCCGCCCTTGCCCGGGTGTGCGCGCTTATGCGGTGCGCGCATCACCTTCCTGTGCACCCGCGCGGTCATGGTCGCTGTCGTTGACATAGTCATTTTCATGCCTGTCGACAAACAGTACATGGTTAGTTACGCCAAGGTAATAGTTATGTGACTATTACCGTGGTTACGCGATTATATTACATGTTTTATTTTATGAGGATCCATTTTATATTATATTATTTGCATGCAAAATCGTTCGGCAATATAATATAAATATATAAGTATAGTACTCGTCTCGTTTTTAAATAATAATATATATGTACTAGCGATCGCGGATTATGATATAGTTTAATACCATTAAAAATAATGTTAAAGTAAATATAACGTTACACACAAAATGTTATTATTAAAATCTATTTATACGAAGACGTGTTTGTAATCCAAGATTGATTAAAAATACAGTCCAAATCCCAGCTGAGCAGGTATTTATTTGAGGTGCGTTATAATTTGATTCCGCGATCCTTGAACTAAGTTTAATGGGCGAATCATCGAATGAATCGCAAACATCGCAATATTATGACCGGCGTAGTCGCGCTTCGGCCTACGCGTAGCGCTCGTAAACTAAACATTATGTTTTCTGACTGCTGCCGGCCGACTGCGCGACTGTACGTTATTATTATAGATGAAATCGCGATATTTTATTGTGAAGCTACTCAGCATGTCTATTATTATGTTTTGATAAGACGTTATAACGGGTGGTACGGTTTTGGTTAGCTGGCTTGATAGTAGCACTCGTGTCGCGAGCGGCGGCCGCCACCTTCCCTCGTTCAATACGTTGTCAGCTGCCATGACCTGTGACGATGGTGGAAAACAATAGAACATGATAAATTCACAATAACCTTACGAAATTATAGAAATCATAATATTTGAATACATTGGGAATAAGTATGTCGATGAAAATGCAATTGAAATGTAGAAATAATGAATAATGTATATGGTTACATTTACTGTTTAAAACAGGTAGGTTAAAAATATTGAACCTGTTGCTTTGCGTAATACAGTAACTATATCTAGGTAATAAATAAGTCTCTTATCATCTATAAGAAAAGCTTTTGTAAACTTAAACCAAAGAAATGATGCTCAAGATTATAATTATGTACATATAATTATGTAAGACCAATATAAAGTGTGGAATCCATACATCGAATGAATAAATTTATGAGAAGAAAAGGCACTGAGAAATTGAAGAAAATTTAAATAGGTAGTATTTACAAAGATATCAAAGAAATAAAGATAAAGTAAGTGTGTAAATCTGGCAGCACTAAAAGAACGAACGGAACGTGATCGTATCGAGACGTCTAAGATACTGAGAGGACACCGTAGTCCTTTATGAGTTCCACAGTCCAGACACCGGAAAGACCTACTTCGGCTACTTGGAATGTAAGAAAATTCGAACTTACGAAAGTATTATTTAAAACAGTAAACAAATTCACCAGAAAGAGACCAGACCTGATATGTTGACTTGCATAACGGTGCTACCTTATCTGCATTACATACATATTTATTAATGATTCGAAACCCGCGTTTCACAAGCGGTGAAAGACTGCCATCTTGTGCATAATACATGACTATCGCGGAGTTAAGAAAAATAGATAACGATAATGTAAGTACAGTTGACGTCCAATTTATTGACCTGTGCAGTATTAGCAACGTACACCATTATTGTCACGCCAACTTTGCATTGAGGACTGAAGGACTGACTGACCTAAGGCGAGACAAGCCCATAGGGTTTTAAGAAGGCGAGGCACCGGTGCTTTCACATGAGATCCCGGGGCCTCCTCATATGGGTCGGACAGCTGCCGAGCGGGTTTTAGGAGGTACGAATCCCATATAACCCGTAATCTGCACGTTCGGGTATCGTTGGAAGATTTCCCCATCAGGAAAAAATGAAGCAAAGCTAACCCCGGTCACGGTTAACATAGCATCGAAAGTTGTAACTGTGGCAAATTGTAAATTATTCTAAAACGGTTGAACTTAACTTTTCCCGTGAGAATTTCGAAATGAAATGTACGTAGAACACTACTACTACTACACTACACTAATACCTACGGCCAAAAACTGCTACCCAGTAGGGATGCGGTGCCACGGTACTCATGGGCTACAATGGTGCACATTAAATATGTATATCGAGTAGTAGTTATACATACGACATACCACTTTTATTTGTGGCAAAAAATGCCGCCATTCTAACTACGTACTAGTAGTAATATGGCCGGCTATTTTAGAGAATTCATAAATGTTAGCGTCTCGAATCTCGACCGACAAAATGTAGTAATTTAAGCCATAGAAGTATACTTAAACATAATTGAGTGGCTGCGTTCATCTACACTTTATGTATGCAAATCCAGATTATAATCAAGGCGAGGAATAAATTAATTTGATGTAGCGCGACTGTAACCAGCGTAGGGTTAGGTTTTGGCAGAAACGATCTTTGCTTTTAATGAGTTAGTATCAACTTGTTAATTATTTATCTGTAAATTGTAATTGAAACGTAACTAGGTGTTTAAAATCTATATCTTCCCAGTATCTTGGCATTTTTCATCCATCAACAATTATGATTAAAATTTATGGTTTAATGTTGATGTTATTGTATAAAGCAAAATTAACTGAAGCCACTAATTAATGTAAAAAATTTAAGTTGCGACAAAAAAAGTAATAATAATTGTCTGAGATTATAAAAAACTTTATTTTACGTCTGTAATTATTCTATTAGATAAATTATATTTTACGGGTAAGGTATGTGAAAAATATGTAGAAAAAGTATGTAGATTTTGTTTTTAAGTAGAAACCATGATAAAATCACATTACTATAAGTGCATAACTGTGTAGTTTAGATAAAGTTCTAAACTTGATATTCGTAAGTACGAATATAATATTTTTTTCATTATAATAAAAAGATCCAACACTCAATAACAAACGGCAGAGAGCTTATTCCAGATTATTTAGATTTACTCGCTCGAGCCAACTGTTGTCATGTTGTGTTGTAAGTGATTTGCGATACCTACACAGTCCAATGTGACTATTCAATTGGACAATGATCAATTGGATCAATTTGGAAGAGCTTCCGTTCTTCCAAATTGATGTTTAATCACATTCACGCCAAGATAGTTACAAAATATATGATCATTAATTCGTAATTTTATACTAATCCTGCATACGACTGTAGTTTAGTTCTGTATACATTTTATTAGATACAGAATGGCGTAAGAAAATAAATTAGCTGCTACGCATGTTACTATACTTTTATGGGCTATTTACATGGTGGAAATTTATTGCCAGTTGCATACAATAAAATTGGAGCAGTAATTGACTTTTATCATTTAATGATCTAAACAAGTCGTAACATTCTTGATCTTTTGCACAACTTTCGTTTCAAGTTTCGCTTTTGGTGTAAACAGCCTATATCATAATTTCTTATGCAATTGTTGTATTCAATTCAATTGTCTCTGCATTTGCAAAAATGAGTGCAGTGAATGAGGGTGTTGATCGTTGCCGCTCTTCTGAGACAAGAGATATTAAGAATACATCGTAAAAGAGGTGTTGGATAAGAAAAAAGGATAGCAAGGAGAGGTTCTCGGAGCATCCAACAATCTTCAGTATCCAAACATAAACAGTCATGACTGCGATTTATATCAATCATCTTCATCACAACCCATAACTGTCCCACTGCTGGGCACAGGTCATAGTCCACCACGCTGGCCAAGTGCGGATTGGCGGACGTCGCACACCTTTGAGAACATTATTATTAAAACTTGAAAGCAATTGTCTCATAAACAGAATTGCCTTGGTGTAAACAAAAGACACTGGCAATTTTTTCTTGTCAAGACTAGCATGCAACAATCGCATCCAATCATCTGCGTGTCAATATTGTCTTACAATTCTTGAATGGATATTATTGTGCGTATTTAATTGCATTCAATGATTGCTCCTGCATGTAGGTGCAAGAAAATTATATCATGTAAATAAGGCTATATTAGAGAACTGTTATTATTACATGACATACAACAAACAAGTAATCCGAAAATCCAACGAAAAGGGCCATAAAAAATCAGTGCTGTACAGGTTATATTAAATGTACTAATTCTAATAGTACTAATTCGCCTTTCGGTACCTCGATATTTGCATTACAAAAGAAACGGTACGTCATGTAAGTATGTAAAATACTGCGATGACTGATTTCTATTGCTATCTACAAAATCTATTGGTTATCAGTGACCAATGATCAGAGCAGTGCGTTAAATTATTCAGTGTTCGAGGGAAGTGATAAAATTCGGTAGTAAAATGTGTCCTTGTCGACATAATCGCGACGGTTCATGACGTCAGCATGATTCGATTGTTATCCGCTATTGTAAAGGCGGCGCCGGCGTTCGTGAATACACATCTAGATTGAGAAATATGCTGATGATGACAATCTTTTTGCTATCGTTTGGTGGCGTGTGGTTTTTTAGCCGCATACATAATTATTTATGTCATCCATTGGAATTAACGACTCTGAGAAGATGACAGCTTGGCCTTTGTGGTCTGTGGTCACAATCTTCTATTCGTAGGTCTAAACTTCTACAGCATTGTGCTAAACTGCGAAATATATAATCATACAAGAAAGCTGAGAATGAGGAATGAGGGGAGGAGGAAGAGAAAGAGAGAGAAAGAACTATACGTAGAATCAAATGAGGGAGATGCGTGCGCTGGATGACATGTGCGTGGAAAACAAGTAGAAATCCTCTATAAATTCCAGTCACTTTTCAAAAAAGGTGAATGTCACTATCGATTTAGATAATATCCATAGTTTCTATACACGAATACTACCGTATCCATGTAAATGCACTTAAGTCCAGACCTCCAGTAAATGCAAATCGCAAAGAATATTGAATACACAATGCGTAAAAACTACATATTTAGTGTATTATGTAACTGTAGCGTTGTTTAGATCTCTACAATAACACTCGCCACTCGTACAATAACATACGAATGTACCGACTGGGGGGGCTTGATTGAGTTCGTTCGTGCTTTATTGGCCGACGACGCATCGGTAAAGCCCTAGCGCCTCGTCCCTCCAGGCGAGGTCGCATCCGATGAAGGCTTAGAGGCCACAGGGCCAAAGCCATCCTCATTTATGCTTCTTCAGGCGGTGTTTAGTGGGTAAAAGTCCCACATAACCAACGCAGCCGGCTACGTGGGTATGCTATGAGCATTCACCGCCTCCCTGCCGTGGAAGGGAAAAAAAAGGTAAAGCCTTTGGCGTTGATGTTATTGTTATTAATGTCCATTGGGGACGGTGACACCTGACCATCAGTTGGCTTGTCTGCCGGCTATTAAAATTAAAATAAAAAAGTCTATAATAATAACGGAATGACCATTGAATTCCTTAAGACCGCATTTTATAGTAGACAATTAACAATAATTAGGTCAAAGAGTAATACTGTTTGCCGCTCAGCTAAACTCCCGAGACAATCAGGTACCGATTTAATGTTGTCGTAAATAACTTAGCAGAAGATAAAAGCTACATCAGCAGTAAAAAAACACCATTTCACATCGCAAATTAATCCTTTAGCGATGAACCCGTATCTACCCGACTGTGTCTCTATTGTACGAACTTATTTTATGGGTTTTCAATTTCGTCAGTAGACATTGCCTATGAGCAAGTACAAATAGATATAACGTTGTATTCCTTCGTGTTCGATCCAGTATCAAAACAATATTTTTTGCACAAAGATGTTTAATGTAATGTGTGACCGCAAGCTGACTGGCGTTAGCAATGGGTCACAAACTGAATAAAATCTCACAGCCATACCGCGCCGGGCGCTCGAGCGTGGCCTCCCACGTGACGCATTACAATTTCAAATTAGCCGCTAGACCGCTGTATATTTCGTACGAGTATATTACATGTGAATACATTATATCTGAATCTACGGCGGCTCCGGGCACGTACCTATTAAACTGCTTTTCATTCGTAGTCTACATTACTAGTCAACTGCGGGGTGCTAACCTAGAGAGACTTCGCTTCACTTCTTCAGGATAGGTTACTTAACGTTTTTTAGTTCTTATAAATATGTTTAGTTTGTGAACCGATTGAAATAAAACGAACACTACAAACCTACTGACTATACGTATGTATATGAAAATCACACCTAAACCATAAGGGCGCGTTTATATGACACTATAGCTTTCGCTCGACAGCGGCGCGGCGAGAGAGCGTTCGCCTCCTGGTGCATAGCAAATTAAACTATGAGTAGTATATAGTATATACTTATCAATATGTACAACAATATGAGTAGGTATAGGTACAAATAATTCTCTGTTACTGAAACTTTTGTTCGTTCTTACAAAGCTTTCTTTATGTAAAACATAAAATCTTAGAACCAACTGTACCAACCATAAAATATTGTCATCTAATAAATTGTTAAGCTTATCAAAGAAAGTTGAATCATTAACATATCATTAAAGTTTAATTATAATATTGATACCAAATATATCTGTCCCCAAACCCCAAATAACCTGCTCAGTGATTTGGCATAGGGTCACAAGTCACATCGATTTGATTTTACATAATATATGAGCTCTAGCCTAGTTGGTCGGGGGCTCGGGGCGCTGCCCGCAAATCGGGTTCATTTCCCAGTCGGGACCGATATTTATGTGACAGATATATTATGTTTACACTTTGCACGTGGGTCGCGCGGGGGCGCGGGTGTTTGTGATGCCTCATTTGTTCACCCGTGACCGGCGTACAGTACAGGGCTAGTACAGGGGCTACTACTGCGGAGTTGTACGCGTTACATTTTTTACTAAAAGGTAACCGTCGCCTCGCTTCGCTAAACATATGCCTCAGTACTTTATTTTTGTAACTCGATTGAAATAAATGCTACCCAAAGTTTGCCCCAACTTAAGTTAAAACCGGATTTAAACTGGATTTCTGAGATTAGCGTCAGACTTTCTGAAACATTGTTCATTCATTAAGTCATTAACGTCAGACTTTCTGAAACATTGTTCATTCATAATGTTCATAATGATATCAAAATAACATTAATAGGCATAATTATATCACTAAGGTTAAGGCGGAAAAAATACGATACGTTATATGTTGTAAGTAATTATACTATAATAAATAACTCGTTTAATAATTATCTTATAATTTACTACTATCAAGTAACAAACAAGGAAGCAAGAACGTTGCCCTTCCACTACTAATAATTAATAGCTAAAAGGTTTTCAAATGATCGTGAGCAAAGTATCAGAGAGAGTATCGTGCCTATCGTGGCGCAGTGTAGACTCGCCCACCATCAACAAACACGTTCGCATATCGGCATTCATGATGGGGTTCGTCGACCGATCAGCTCGCTGTAAACAAAACTATTCACGAATTTGCTAAACCACTTTTTTAATCCCATCGATTAGTTTTCGTAGGTGTTGTTTTTGTCTGCGTTCTACTTGATTTGAAATGTTTTAGAGTGTATCGGTCTGTATGTTTTATATGAGAATCTGTTTAATGTTTTCATAAACAAAAATATAATTTTAAACACAGAACTGCTTTTTAGCGTGTGGAAGGAAACTGTTTCCGAAGCGATCATAACTGAAAAGCTTGTATCCATCCATGGGGCAAGCCCTCTGTCCAAATAAATGTCCGAGATCCTACGTAGGCGTCCCTAGCAGACTGTGAATTAGCGACCCCCCTATGTAGCTAACATTATTAAACAAAAAGGCGACCACTAGAGTTCAACATTAGAATAAATTGCTACAAGTATGAACACTAAGATTTGCAAAGACTACGCGACGATTACGATACGTGAGGGCGCGTTTATACGACACGCATGATCGTAGCGCGGCGGCCGCGCGATAACTATCCCGTTTAGTTATAAGACGTTAAATCGTCGTCTAACTGAGGCCTGACGCGTTAAAGTAAAGACACATGGGTAGACATAATTGACGTCGCATACACTATCGAATAGCAACCGATAAGGGGAGCTAAACAAGCGTCGCATAATCCGACCGATGCTAAATGTAAACAAGATGTAGCATCGCATACAGATACTACATGTTACAATATAAATACGGAATGCTGTACGTCTGTGTATATGGATTTTTGTATAACAAATACCATAAGTTCATACTTCGATAAGTAAAGTATTAGGGACACAAGTGAGCTTGAGGGCCCGTTTCACCACTTGCTGACAAATACCCCGATACCCTAATGGGAGCTTATCTACCAGTTAAACTAGTCGCCAACGATTCCCGTGAACAGATCTCAATTAGTTTCAAAACTAACCAGGCGATCCTGACTAAACAACGATGAAAAAAAGCGGGTAAGTCTCATTTATGTAATAACTAACGAAACACCTCAGTAATAAGTACCTAAAGACCTCAGTAATAAGTACCTAAAGTTGCATTCGGTGGAGCATATTGACAGAAGAGTAGATAATAAATGGAAGCTCACAAAGACCATCAAAATGTATAAATTTTAAGCACTGCAGCTGAATGTTTACTCCAACGTCGGTACTTAGCAAAACGTCCATTACAATACTAAATTGTTTGCATTACCAAGCACCACACAGAAAACAAATTGGTAGAGGATTGGTCCAGAGCACAAAACTTAGGGGGAGTCTCAGAGAGTACTAAATTAGGAATCATTTCAAACGGCTTTATATAATGACCTATTGTAGAACATAGTCGCGAGCAGTAGCCAGTCGTTTATCACTAACACACGACATTAACTAGGTCATGGATAGTGCGAGGTTTGTTTATCGTTGCGTGCACACCAGCTATACGGGCGGCGGGCGGCGGGCGGCGACCGGGCGGATATCATATTATATTGTCTCTTTTTCCTTATTAGTAAGTGTTCACGCTAAGAAATCAAACTATGTAAAATGTGCGCACACCGCACAATACTCATTCGCCTTATGAGGTTAGTTAGGTAGGTAGGATCTTTATGCAAAACAAAAGCAAAAATATTGCCATAGTAGCGACATCAAAAGGAAATGTAAAAGGCAAAACTATGGGACCATTGCGCGGCGCCACAGTTGCTGAAGGTGGATTATACAGCAACATGCTACGGTTATTAAACAACTACATAATTATTGCCCGCAGGTTGGCCCGCGCGGATCAATTTTATAAAATATTTTCCAAAAAAACATCACCGTTATTTTACCCTGTAGCTGACGTCTTCTATTTATAAACTACCTCCCTACCAAAAAGCAAAAAATCCTATGATTTAAATTATGTAACATTGAATTCCAATATTTTTTACTGATATTTACTACAAAATAAAAATACATAGTAGTTAAAATATTTTCGCATGGTTTCAAAAAACCTTTGTTTGGTTAGCAAAAGTACTTAATAATTGAAGATATGCAAAAAGTAATGACGTCAAACGCTTCGTACGTTTAATTTCAGACAAAGCTCTACAATCAACGCTAATCAGACTTATTTTGGCAGGCCTCATAAAAAACCTTCAAAACACTTCTAAGAACATCAATGAATGCATAAATAACGTCAAAGGCCAGTTCAAAAATATGCGCATTAAGATTAATTTTGCCACAAAAAAGATGCTTTAGAGAATTGTGAGCGCAAAGGAAGATATTATTAACCTGATACGATGCCACAAAAACTTGTTACGGACCGTAAAATCCCCTCGCGATCAAAACAAAAAAAAAAAATCGCAAACCTTACTTGTTTAAGGCCGAGTGCAAACATAAATAAAAGGTGCTCTCCTACTGGACGGGATCACTGACACCATCAAAATGTTTGCCATCAAGCAATTTACTTTTTTTTCTTTAAGGAAATATGAAAATATGATTTGACTGTGAGTGACCCCCTGGCTAGGAACGTAGGCACCACTACCACCCTCTAGCGGCTCTAGCGGCTCTAGCGGCTCTAGCCTGAGCGAACCGCCAAACGCCTCGTAGCGTTCCGGCTGTGAGCTTGAGAACCAAGTACTTTATTTTTTTCTCTGCCGACCGTCAACGCATCGGTGGTGTCCTTGGTATTAATGATGTTTAATATCCATGGGTGATGGTCATCACTTCGAGTGGCTAGTCTGGGCGTTTGACGGTTATTTACGAAAAAACAATATGCCTGTGCTTACAGATGAAGTTACTGAAAATTTAGCAGCTAGAAGATCTAGAAAAACAAACCCGAGAAATTATTCTACGCCGCTATCGTTAGAGTAAAATTACCAAGTACGAATTAGATTTACAGGGCACAATGCACAATCCACCAAGACAGAACCCATAACCGAGGCAAAGGCAATCCTCATCGTAATAGTACCGATAACGCATCCACGCTCGAACACACGTGACTCGCCGTACCTCCATTTAAAATGTAGTTTAAATAAAATACTATCTGTCTCAAGGATATCAACGGTTTGGTAGATATTTGAACACGGGCGGCTACACGTGACTGCGCTGCGTGAAGGCGCGAAAATTTATTGGGCAAATACAAAATTTACTTTGTCATTGCCTTTATAATTTAAATGTTTGGTAATGCTTGTAGATAGAGGTAATAGATTACAGCCTGAACGTCATAAACGCATTGCTTCGAACACCCAAAGTGACAAAAAGAAACATTGCTGTCTTTAACCGGCATCTAATCTTATAAAATGAATTGCTGTGCGTTAGCCACGCTAAAACTCAAAAACGGCTGGACCGATTTGAATGATTTTTTTTGTGTGTGTTCAAGTGGATTCGAGGATGGTTTAGATTCACAATTGCACCCGACAGATGGCGTTGCTGTCGATTTATCACCAAAACATTTTTTAATTATAAAGCGGTACGAAGTACGCTGGGACAACTAGTCTTAATATATATATTTCTTGTGTTCGTGTGTATGTGACTGAACTCCTCCTAAACGGCTTGACCGATTTGGTTGAAATTTTTTGTGTGTCTTCAGGTGGATCCGAGAATGGTTTAGATTCACAATTGGACCCGGTAGGTGGCGTTGCTGTCGATATATCACTAAAACATTTTTTAATTATAAAGCGGTACGAAGTACGCTGGGACCACTAGTATTATATAAAATTGAATCCCTATCTCCCTTGGTTACGGTATCACGCTTGAACGGCTGGACTGATTTCGATAATTGTTTTTTTTTGTGTTTGTTATTGTCAGGCGAAAGTTCTTATGAAAGAAAAAATTAAGAAATTTGCGCAGAATATTAGAAAATTTAAAACTTGCGTTAATGAGTGACTGACAGACAACTCACAGCCGAAACTACTGAACGCAACAAGCTGAAATTTGGTACATAATTATGTTCGTTGGGGAGTGTAGGGGAGCACTAAGAGAGGATCTTTGGAAATCCCCCCCCCCCCCGCGCTAAGGGGATAGAAAAGGGGATAAATTGATTTTTGATTGACTTTTTAACTTTGCGCTTTTGACAATATAAACTTTGAGCGAGGATACGACCCTATTTATTTATATTAATCAAATATAAGTTCTTAAAAATTTCTTCAGGAGTAGCTGATTTAGTTGCTTCGTTGCTACTTAAACTTGATTATAGCGATGCTTTTTCTTATATTAAAATGATTTAATTTACAGGGTTTTAATTCTTTTTTATTAGTTTTGGCTGCGAATTCGCTCGTGATAAAATACCCGTAAAATGATCTCAAGAGAACTTTTTACGGGGACCTAAGCTACATATTATTATGTCCTATCCAGGGTGTCAAACAATCTCCATACAAAGAAGAACTAAATCGGTTACGCGGATTAAGCGTAACGTGAAGTATAGACACACTTTCGCATATACAATATTAGCATAGATCTGTTCATAAAGTTTTCTATTACATAATTAATAACGTGTTGTGTGTCTATAATAACGATCGTGAAGCAATTTTATGATGTGAATGAGAGTCGTTCGTGTGGTGGTGAAATACTGAATAATATTTTTTAAGTTAATTCTAGCAGTTGCGAAACGGTGAACAACCTCTCCGTAACTCTTCGAATCTTAATTTATTTAATTCATCAGCTCAGCAAATTAGAATATACAATATAATATTCTGTTATAATATACTTAAGAGTGATAATAGTATTACTTATTTACGTTCACGTTTGGCGGATACTACTCATATTTGTTATAACTGAGGATACGCATTGGTGTAGTTGTGTACTATACCTACTTTAAAAAAAAAGACAACCTATTGAATACGTGTAACGAAGTCATCGCATCTCGCAGGCATATCATTACAACGGACACCCAAGGATGGGTCCGATCACCGACCACACAGCCAATAGACACCAGCCAATGTTTGATTATCCGTATTGAATGCATTCTGGCAACTAGCTGAGGTAACACGAAGCGAGGTGACTGGCTAATTTAACGCTGTGATTGGCTAATTCAAGGTCACACGAAACGTTGGAAAGAAATAGATTAGTTTAAGCAACGGGAAAGAATGAGACGGCACGAATTTATATCGGTACTATAAGCCAGATGTGTTGACAGAAGCCATTCGCCTGTTAGGAGTGTATTGGCTGCGTGGTCGGTGGGTCCGGTGTAAGCCCTGCAGCCCAACCGCAGTGTAGGATCAGTCGGTTGTACTCGGGCCGGGCGCTGTCGACCCAACAGTCGCTCGTCAGTCGAGTCGGCTGTCGGTGTCGGTGTCCGTCATTAGGTCGACGATTATTTATCGATTTACCGCTCGTTACACGCACATTAGTTGCAGATAACAGCTGACAGTTAAATGTCATCACGTGGCGTACTATTATTCCATAAATATTATAATCTTCATCGATTGCAACTATTCGAGACGAGTGAATTTAATTCGTTTAGATTTACTATTTTTACCACGAAAGGCACCGTCGGGAACTTGTCGGTTGTCGGCCAGGAGGGAGACGAAAGACTTTAATGTTAGAACACAATCCAAACGGATGATACGTTGGAGACGCGTTAGTGTTTCGTCTTTCGACGCGTCTGCTTGCCTTCTTAGGCCATAAAAAATAATAAAAAATCATCCAATTATAGTTATCGCAATGGGATAAAATTTTGCACACGGGTATACCATGACCTAGACTAGGACATAGGATTATTTATACGTCCCGGTAATACGTCACTTTGGGATAATTTTCATGGTAATTTGTAGTATTCCGACTCCCACGACCGACGGGGCAAAAAGTAGTGATCAATATTGAACTTTGTAACAATGATTACAATCTTATTAACAATGACGAACGTCACAATCTAGTCTGATATTGCAATGAGTAAGTAAACCAGTCATCACAGCAAGACTAACCTACAGGCTATAAAACGGAAACGAATACTGAATACCAATGTCTTATTTAGAAGACTACACTTAGGCTTGTTACAGATGTGCAAACTACTTCATGTGCTGTAGTATTATAGATGTAATATAAAATGACTCATAAAATGGTACGTATACATACTGGCAACAATGTAAAAGGCTGCGTGTTAGAAGAACGTCATCAGAGCAGATCAAGCGTTGCTGGAGATTCTGCTGATGATGCAGAGAACGAAGAATATGTTATAGACCAAAATAATAAACAATGAAAACGGCAGTGGAAATGAAAATTGGCGAATACATTATTAAAAAAAAAATCAATCCTTACAAAATATAAGCTTTCCCTCAATACCATTGCGACGGACGTAAACAGAATGATACGACTAAACCAACTGTCCGAGCGCAAATCAGATGTGCGATTTAACGCACAATCGATCCTCCGCGTTAGACCTTACGCAGTCCGACTGCTCAATGCGCGGCAGTAAAACTGCAATAAAACAGTAGTTTACTGTGTCGTTAGCATTGTAATGTGACGCGCGGCGCGTTACGTTTCAGTGTCCAGTTTAATTTGTCATGGTGGCACATTAATCTTTACATTACGACGTTCTTGACGTTATCAAGTGTTCAAAAATATTGCTGATATATCAGGGTCTTTTATAAATATCGCCCTGTGTATTGCACCTGCACTAATAGCCTAAGCGATGACATGAGAGTCGGCTTCAATCATCGTCAGGTGTGGACCTATCGTTTCAATGTAGTTAAATCTTTTTGCCGTAAAACGTTTGGAATCATAATATGTATGATTATGACCAACTATGAAATCTATGTTGGAATACTTTTTTTTTCTTTCTTTTTGAGTATTTCAATTTGTTATTGTTGTTATTCTAAAGCGACATTAATACAAATAAAAATTATTAAATATAACTGTATTCCTATTATGAATTATGATTCTGATCGACATCAACATTTAATGGTCATTATTAAATCAATTTTATAAACACCATTATAAAGTACAGAATAAAAAAAAACATTTACATATACTATAATTATTGTCATAAATAATTAACGCTTCGCGTAATCTTAACACGGGCTGCAAGACAAGACGGTGGTGCTACCGTAACATGCCGGGCGCGATAAGCTGCCGTGTTTGAACAGCTGATTGGCAGGGCAAACACGTCTGCGCGGAGATGATGCGGCCGTACCCGCACTGTGCGAGCGACGCCGACGCCGAGATAAGTGTAAAGTACGGTACTGTAAGTACGGCCGGCGGATCTTGGCCACTCTGAACTTTGTTCGGATCGCTGCGCAGAAGTCAATTTTAGGGTCGAAATGGTGGCAAGAAGCGCGGGGTGTCACTTTGAGCATTGTTTGTTTCAGTCACACGCTCAGTGTTCGTGTCGCTATCTCTCTCTAAAGTATAATACCTGCGCACTGTATCCGAAAGCCTAACTTCAGAGCGGCCATGATCCGCCGGCCGTACTATACATACCGACGACGTACAATACACCCGAATTACATAATGCCATAATGCCTGTCTTCCTCGGCAGCGTACGCACGCGGGCCGGTACCGCTCTTACATAGGTACGGTTCGGGTCAAGGATGTCAGTATTATTTAAGCTGTTCCAATTGTCGCACTTGCGTTATCAGGTGATAACTTGTTGCTGTGTATGTTTGCTTCATTTTTACAGTTTCGTTCAACCGGTGAGATAATGGAACCATATTGGATCATTCGCGTGTTTGTCTATAATTCTATACGACTTTCGATACGACGCTCTTTTCTTCGAATCTACTGAACAGACCATCTTGTTGTTTGATGATGGTAGATAAGAAAATAAATTAAATGTATCTTGAGGATAAAAGCAGGTGGAAAACTCACATCAATAAATGAAAGTAGAGAGAGTAGAGAAAGAGAGGGCTAGTACTGTACGTAGGCCTGACGAACGTTTTCTCAGAGCCTCCATACTAACTTATACCGCAGTATTAAATCCGTTTTCCAGGGTTATCAGCGTCCTAGGGACAGACCCGTGATTTAAGCTACAAATAAATTAAGGATCATCCAAATCTGTTCTATTGATTTCCATTTATTCCATTGATTTCCACATGATATTCCAACAAACAAACAGACAATAATTCCAAAAAAACAATGTTTAATGGTAAATATAAAATTTCACTACAAATAAATGTTTAGCTGTCCACAGATTACACCTTGGTGTTAAGCGACAATTTACTAATCAGAGGTTAGCAATCTGCCCGCGTCCCGTGTACCGCAATACACACTCACGCACTGTTTCAATTATCCTATAAAGCGGCCAAACGATGTCGTACTGTCAGGGCTGCCGGACGTTAATTTAATCGTTTCCACAAACTATTATTTTTTGTAACTCGACTATCAAAAAAACCATCTACTCCACCTTAAATAAAAGTGAGCTCCCACTTAATTAAAATTTAATGAAAGAAATTTTTTATATGACGCCTACTTAATATTATTAAATATAATTATTGAACATTATAAAATATCGTGTATAATGTTCAATAATTATATTGAACATTATTTCAATATAATTATTATTGATCATTTTTGTAACTTGATCATGAAATACATACATATTAGTACATAAACAGTTAAATAAATATGCAATATGAAAAGAAAAAGAAAATGATGAAAGCTCACCAACAAAAGACGCAATATTGTGTTACCGGCCATATTTTGGTATTGGCTGTCCACCAGAGAGTAAATATCATAATTACTGTCTCACAGATCAGGGTTCACAAACATTTTAAAGCATACTTAATTAAATGACACTAATTACTATTAATATGTACTTTATAACATCATTTCATACTGTATAAGAAAATATAAAATTATTACCTACTATGTAATTCTTATAAAATTAAACTCGAATTTGCCAAAAGCCTAGTTTTAATCTTAACATAGTATGTAAGTATATAGAACAAAGTCGCCTCCGCTGTCTGTCTGTCCCTATGTATGCTAAGATCTTTAAAACTACGTAACGGATTTTGATGCGGTTTTTTTAATAGATAGAGCGATTCAAGAGGAAGGTTTATATGTATGATAGACTTAAAATGGTATATGAATGAAGTTATTCTTATGACTTGCTCATGCAGGAATGGTGTGGAAAATTATTATCGTTCGTCGTCAAAACTGAATTCATAATAATATAATTTTACAGCGACATCGGTTGACACGTCGACAGTGACAGCGTACACCCGGCGACAGCTTACTGGCTCGGCTCACGCTGAGGTCGAGGTTGCGCAGTGTCCCCTAGTGTCCCGTTGTGTCGCCCACATTCAAATATAACTACTGTGGCTAGAACCCATTAGCATTCCGTTGCTGAACACTATTCTTTCTATAATATAAACAGCAAGGACTGGAGCATATTTTTATACGTATTGGTTAGTGCAAAGATATAAACTTCTCATCATGTATTGCCTGAAATACCGGCTTTGAAAAAATACTTAAGATTGTATATAAATCCAAATATTTAAACAATTAATTGATCGTTCAGTTATTTGATAAGTGTCGTGTACTTTGAGTAAACTCGAAAACATAAATTATATATCCTGTGCTTTAAAAAAATGAGTCTTGTTCTAGGTCGGTCACAGTTGTCATGCGCGGCAGCGGTAGTGCTGCATGGTCATTTGCTACTAACAAAAAAAACATTGATATCGTCTTAACTTTAAAAAGTAAAGTGGCAACCCTAACCATGCTCCAAGATGTATCTATTGTAATCGCGTCGGATGAATGCAATTTGCCGTTTGTCGACTGTTGAACCCTGCACTCTGCAGCCGTACAAGCTCGGGGCCTCTCGGGACCATTTCGAATTTATCTAAACCAAAATGTGCACAATGGCCAGACGATCACGTAATTTCACGCATAATAGACAAAGCTATTATGGATGCGATATTGACTACATATTATTGGAACTCCAGTCCATACACAACATTGAGAAAAGCCGTGTTATTTCTGCACCACCAACTAGCGTCCCCAGTGAGCAAATATTCAACATATAAATATGCAGATGGTGCTGGACAAATATAATTATGCAGATCGCCGAAGTAAATATAGAAAAACTAACTTTTTTAGCTAACAATGAAAGATTTTTTAATGATGAGATTATTGATTTTTTTACATAAGATAAGTAACAAAAATGTTATTTATTTTTATTTAGAACAAAAAAGTGTGACTGTTGTAGATAGATATTTTTTTTAGTGTGATTTTAGTAATGATTGATTGTTTAAATATAAGTTATACTATTTTGTTTTCATTACGATTAATAGTACATTATACAGAATGCGATATAATGCACACTAAAATACATATTATACAGTTAATTGTTACCTACTAGTTGTAGTTACTATTTCTTTTTCAATGTTTTATCATTGAAGGCTACGAATTTGTTTAAAATAAATTTAATATTTTCAGTACAGATACGTCCTGAGAACAAACCTCACAGTTACTGTTGTAACGGAGACATAACTAGACCTGCAGTTGGAAACAACATTTTAAATGATCATACTAAAAAAATGTTACCAAGAAAACAGTTTCTCACGTGTCCAGCCACCTGCTCGCATGAAATGCCACACGACATCGGTACATGAGCTCCAATAGATAAGACTCATAATCGCTTACTGCCATTTGACCGACATACAACTGGTCGGATCGGATCGGGTGAAAGGAGATCATTGCGTGATGTCCCAACGGAGTACGGACACACTTGCAATTTATTCTGTTTTTATCAATACTTCGAGCTACCGTTAACGTAAACGAGATCATCCAAATATAGAGGCAATAAAATAATACGCCGAATTTAGGATACCGTGTGTACTACAAACAAATACGATCCGATTAATAATCCGAGCCGAGCGCTGTCATGCTTCAGAAGACAGGGAAACCGATCGAACTATTTTGTAGTCGTTAAGCTTCTCTTTAATGATTTCATTTCTATTTTTATTATGATTGATTATGATTGATAACATTACGACTTATTATTTTCATAGTGAATTTCGTAATCATGCGCGCGCACGCTGATAATGATAAAACGATAGCCCTACAACAATTAAAACTTACTCGTTTTTGTTGCTATTAAAAATTAGATAATATTCGTATATCATTATTTCATTCGTTCTTATTCTAAAACATTTTTTGTTCTTTGAAAATTTATTGCCAGCCCTTTCATTAATTCATTTGTACAACTAACTTGTTTTTAATTGTACATAAGAACTATAATTATTGTGACGGGCGTACAAAGTACACGTCACAACTTTCTTTCAATTTGAGAACGGCTTAATTGCTTCTAGAAACTTGAATAGCTCGTTTTGTACAGTTATTATGTACATGTATACAAACAGTTCGTGAACAGTTATTTGCAGACAATGAAATAAAAAGGCGATAGCCCAAAGCTATTTACCGGGCAGGCTCGGGCGATTCGATTAGGTCACTAGTTCAGTTCAAGGCTGGGAAGGTAGTCGCAGTCGCAGAGTCGGGGCGGGGAGGCGGTGGCCGGTGTTTGCTCGGCAGCCGACACACCCCAACCCACTTGTTGCCGAGGGCGGCCCGGGCGCCCGGCCGCCCGGCCGAGGGCATCGCTACACTGAGAATCGCGACAGACGGGATTACTTTAAGGTTTTTTGTGTTCACACTACCGTAACACATTAACAACATTTCATAGATTAATTTTTGAAGAAGGTAGCATAGTTCTTTACCCGCTTAGAAATCTAAATTGTACCTCTAAGAGTGTACAATTGCCCTCGGAATTTAATAAATACACTCCCCATCGACCTCCGATAGCAGACAACGAGCTATTTTATACATGTACGAATTAGAAATTCATATCCAGTTTTGATAGTACGTCGACATGAGGTACGCAATGGCTGCGTGTCGGGGAGCCGCAGCCGGTCAGCACCGCACTGGATCAGCTAATACCGGAAACCCGCTCCTTACACGCCAAGCCTGATATCGCGTTATCAATGATATCAATTCTAATAATAATCTATACGGTCGCTGTCTGCACATAGAAGATATCATTATGATAAAAACTTTTACTAAGGTTCTTTATTAACCCAAAACAATTAATTTTACAATTTTTGTCTTTGTCTGTGACTTTGTACGCGGTAATATCCGAAACGGCTTATCCGATTTGGGTACGGTTTTCACTACATATTGAGATAAGATTCACTTAACATTAAGTGTTTGTTTTATTTCAATCGGTTGAGAATAAGACACTTTATGTCCGTTAAAAGAATCACGCCTAAGGCGTCGTCCTAATTGGCAGCGATCGTACGATGGCGCGTTGCGTTTTCGTCGTGCGATGGGTATTTCAATACAATTACTTGCGAGGTTAAAATAGGACACTCCGATGAAATCTGTATGTTTGAACCCATCGCACGACGAAAACGCATCGCGCCATCGTACGATCGCTGCCAATTAGGACGACGCCAAACAATTTCCGAATGTGCGTACTAAGGGTCATGGTTCCCGAAGCGATGCGAAGGCGCGGCCACTATTCTCTTATACGTTCGCGGTTCATTTATCTACGGGTAATATGCTCTCAGTAATTACTAACTCTACTAATTATTAATATTATTAATTCCACATTAATTTTATACAGCCTCTCCCAATACGTGCATAAGCTTGATTGAATAGAAGTAGAAACTTAATAGGTAGAAAAAAGGTAACTTAATTCTAAAATTGGTTGCAAATGTACATAAATTGTAACTGCATGGACGGGTATCTCCTCGTAACTTAGAAGGCCATGCCGCTTCAGTGCCGATAAGTGGAGAGGTCAGTAGGTACTGTAGTCAACCCAATTGTCGAAAGTTGTTTGTTACACCACCCAAAGGCCTCCGACTAATAAATTACGATGACAATTGGGACCGACGGTTTTACGAGCCCACCGAAGCAGAGAAGTGCTCAAGAATTTTTTGGCACACACGGTCACCCATCTAAATACTGGCCGAACATGTTATTCAACTCGGTCACGCTGAGGATCGTCACCAGTGGCCAATGTATTGATGTCCAAGGACAACAGTAGCCTACACTACTAGTACTACTAGGACTGCTACTACTAGCAGGAGACTACCGACTAACCGACAACTACAATATACATACACATGCAGGCACTGAATGGATTGTGTTCAATCTAGCCACAGCGTAAGTAGGTTTAGATAAAATTTGTTTACAAATCATACAATAACACGATACACAAAGAATTCACTTCAACATCATTAGAGAAGTAGGCTATCACTGTGTTATTTATTGACGTTATTTAATTGTAAAACATGCGTCACTGGGCACGAACACGAGATGTTGAACCTTTTTAAATAACCCCCGGGAACGTCGGGGAAGGAAATCTCAATCGTGGTTGCACGTGCGCGGAAAAAGGTGAAACGACCCTGGCAAATCCAATACAAAAATAGTCAACTGGGATTAAAATACTTATTTTTAGTTAGAGGCAAAAAATCTTCATTAACCTGTTATTAAGATTTCGACCCATTGACTAATCCTTCGATATCGCCATCAAAACTACTTTTATAATAGTGATACAACATGATTCCCATTCCACATTGTGCAATATTAACAAACAAAAAATGATGTGGTGTCGTGGGACACCAGGTAGGAACGAAGTTCCTTCGGCTAATGTAGAATCGACACAAATTGCAAAAAAAATCGTGCTCAATTTTATGTAGGTTTTCTTGATTTTTCTCTTAAATTTTGCTGATTAGTTTTTATTTAAGTACAAGAAAGTATTTAGGAAATTCAGTATTTTAGGAAATAATATAAAATAATATAAAATATAATATATAAATCAATAATATAAAACCCATGTGTATCCATTGTTATATAAAAGTATAGAATAGAAAATAAAAATGCATAAATTTCATTTGTGTTTTATTTAATATATCGAGAATCTTGTTTATTAATCAAACCACAAGCTATAGTAAAAATATGGTGAAATGGTATATTTGTCTGTTCTTGAATCAAGTTAACTAAATAATAACAAGTTAAATAATTGCCAATGTAAGAACGGGGGCTTTTTTTAATTTTATTCAAGGTACACTCTAAGGCATTTAAATTTTCTCGTCTTTTGTCATCCTGTATCATCTCACTACAATCTGAAGAAGAATCCATTTGAAAAGATATTGATGATTCTGTGAGAGTTAGGGAGTATAAGATGTATCACTATCTGATTGTTCTATTTTTTAACAATTTTACTCAAATAATGTCGACTTGATCTTGATGGTTTACTATTATTATTATTATGCTTGATTTTAAATGGAGATGTAGATACAGAATGAAGAAACGGCTTTGAGGGTGATGTCATCTGATTTACCAAACTGACTTGTGTTTGGTTGGCTTTACTTCTGATTTTTTTTAATATGTTTACTCGAATTGTTTTATCTGATACTCTTGATTGGGGAACTTCTGCATTCTGCTGAACTGTAAAACAAATATTTTATTTAAATGTCATATAAATCAATCAAATAATCATGAACATAAATCGCAGATTACTAGGTCACAGAAAAATCTAAGTACTTTTGATTGTACTTAGTATGTAAGTGTTTAACACTCAGAATAAAATTAACTTTTTCAATGCTATATTCTAACACAAGTTCATACTATATATATGTACCTGACTACCGGATGCAATTTCTTCAAAAGTTGATTGTTCTGTAACTATACATTTTTCTTCAAATTCCTGTTTACACTCTTTAAGAATCATCATTCTTCGTTTCTTAGCTATGTAGGATCGCTCTGTTGTATCAGAGGTTCGTGTTTTCCTGTCTGGTTGGCATATAAATTTATGAGGCATGCATCCTGGTTTCATACATACTTGTTATACTGACCCCATCACATGATACTCTATGTAATTTTCCATATCATTTGGCAACTGAAAAAAGAAAAGTAAACGATTAAAATAATTGTTATTAAGAATGATAGCCAAGACCAAAAGAAACATAACCTCAATAAATTAGTTATTTTCTAAGTAGCCTCAATATTTCTACTTTTTCACATCGAAGAAACATTTTAAGTTTAAAACCATATGGATAAACAATATGGATAATATACTTACATCAAAGTAGTCTTCACAGAAATAAATTGTCGAATTCGTGACTATATACGTCGTTCGGGTTTCGCCGCGCGAGCTTTAACCACATAATTTATTGTTTGGAACGTTTACAAACACTTTGTTGGGTATTTTTATTGATGTGGTATGACACTGCGGTACTGCACACCACTTATAAACTTTGGAATTCATCTTATCACCCGACTTATTTTAATATTTTGTTTACTTTCTTCGCTACGCCATAGACACAATGACATGTTTACCTAACCGTGACGTCAGAGCCGTCGCCATGACACATGTGAGCTGTTTTCGCGCCGTATTTAAAAAATATTAGAAAAATGGCTTTATTATTCGTTAACTTAAGTTTATTACCGAAATAAAGGTTTTTTCGTAATCAGAAAATGTATACCCACATTACGGAATAAAATTTCAAAATCTTTCGTCACGCCTATTATATGATATGAAAACTAATTAAGGCAACGGCGAACGAAATGAAACAGGGAGAAAGAGAAAGGTAATATATACTACTCGCTTGTGTATGCGACTGTCGCGCATGCGCACGTCTCATTATTCCACGCATTCTTCCTTACGGTTTTACTATCATATATTTTTCAGTTCGGTCGCCGTAGCAAAACCTATCCCCTCCAAGCCTGCCGTAAGGAACTTCGTTCCAATAACGAAAACGAAAAAAGGAATATCAAGTAAAATTAACAGATTTTATTAGTACTGAGGGTACTATTATCAGAGGTCCGACGTATGGCTTTAATATGATGCGCTCTCTAGACAGAACATATTTCAGTACTTAGAAGATGCAGATTTCAGTACTAGAAGATGATAAAATGTAGTAGTCCGTGTTGTACCAGGATTGCAACACAAGGGCAATAAACGTTATTTTATGTTCATAGCCGGCAAACGAGCAGACGACCCACCTGATGGTAAGCGGTCAACGTGGCCCATGGACGTCAGAATGAAAGACCTCACCTTGCAGCCAAGCAAGAAGAAAGAGGTAAAAAGAAAAGGTCCTAGTAGATCGGATTAGTAAAGGCCATGTTTCTATTTGGTGGTACCGAACTATCGAGAGCAGAGCTCTCGGTGGTGTTTGCTCAATCGATCGACGGTGACGACGGGAGGCGGGTGCGACGACCCTGGCGGCTGGTGTCTCGGAGCGCTCGCTGCGCCGTAATTATAACATTGCTAGGGGTTCCGCGCACTGCGCACTGCACCAGCGCTGCAGCGGCAAACTTTCCGTGATGCGTGTTGCCAGTATTCTACCTACAGCAATGCAAGGGGGATATTCGCCCGCGTGAACTCAATCTATTCAAGAAAATAAAATTGGAGCGTTTGCCTATGACCATGAACGTGCTTTTTCTTTAACGTGTATCGTTAAAACTGTCCGACTGTCTGTATGTCTCTATTCAAGGGAATGTCTGAAACGGATGTCTTCCACTTAAAACAATGGCTACGTTGCAGAGATCTGTTTCATAAGGCTCCTCGATAATATGAAAGTTTGTATGGAGTTATGGACCTTTTTGAGATTTTTGCAATTAAAGAAGACGGTTCAGAACATATAATGAAATCCTGGAAATATTCTATACCCAAAGGCCAAAAGTAGAATAACATGCTCAACAGGCTGTTTTGGCGGCACGCCACGGACAAATTGAAATACCTGGATGTGTTTTAGAAATTATATTTAGATACGAATTACATACTGATAAAATATGAATAATATTTTTCGATATTACCGACATAATAATAAAAAATCTATATGTATTATTCTAATGATTTTCATTGCCTAAAAACATGGGTAACACGACGTTTTCTTAAAATGAAACCTAGCTAGATCGATTTATCGCCCCGGAAACCCCCTGCATACTAAATTTCATGAAAATCGTTGGAATGCCAATTTTTTTTTTAATAATTGCATAAAGTACATTATAAATATAAGATTACACAAACATATTACTCTATGCACACACACATGCATTTGACACGACATGACGTTTTTTTTTTTTTTAAACGTTTGAATTACGGTCGAATTTCGAGCGCAGCGCGCGTAACAAGTTTGGTTTAATTTTAGAACATAACAAAAAACAGACGTGGTATAAGAGAATTATGTCAGGTAACATTTTAATTAATGTTTATCGTGTGACATATTTTTCAGCGGGAATGTACCCACGTCATACCAACTGCCTCAAGTGACAGCGGTCGGATCATTGTCAATCTTTACAAGTCAATGATGACTAAAAAAGGGAGATGACATTTTGGAAGTCGAGGAAGATATTACCCTCCTGACCTTTAACTTAATATACGCTACTATTATTACGTTCATGTTCCTTACGCAGCTGGGTAAATATTAATAATTGAGATTTATGTACCTACCTTTAAATTTATCTTCTGTGTTTATTAATGGATTCCATGGATTTCTTTGATTTTGAAACACCTCCATCAATTGAATTGTTACACTCCCAACAATATAATCAATCAAATGGACTAAATTGATATGGGACCACACGGGAAGCACCAGCTTTCAAATAAAAAAAAATCATCAAATCACCCAGCCGAAAGTACTGAGGTAAGTAAGAAATAAATAAAAAATAAAAAACAAGCTTTAATTTAAATGCGCTAAAAAATTTACTATCAAAAAGTTTACTATTAAAAGTTTTTAAGGAAAAGTTAATTTTTTTTAGCGCATAAATAAAAGGTTGTTTTTAATTTTAAAGCTTTTTATTTTTAAACTTTGTTCATAAATTTGTGTCTCATATAAAATTGGACTATTTTAATCAATAGCTTTATGTTGATATTGTTTTAATATTATAACAAACTCAAGGCTAGGTATAAGTTTGGTAATGGGCATTCAGTGTAAGATTACCCGAAGACGGTAAAATTAATGTTGATAGTTGATCGTGCATTTGTGACCTCAATCAGTGTACATACATTGTTAAAATTATAACGCGGCGTTCGCGGATATTATTCTTAATTGGCTAACTGCGTCTTTGGATTGTGTCCCGCCGACCAAAACAAGGAAAACCAAGCTGCACACCTCTCCGGCGAAAACAATTTTTTGAAATTTACAAAATTACAAAATATTAAATAAATTACTAAATATTAAATACCTATGTATATTGACCTAATTATAATGAGTAGGTACCTCAAGTGCGGTAACTTGCAAAATACCGGCATTTTATTATAAATACAAACCAATCTATTTATTTGAGAGTAAGCATTGGAAATCTCAGCTTGCCTACTAACCACCAATTCACCCTAGAATATAATCAACACTTTTTACAACATCAAAGTTCCATAGTTCCGCGAGAAATACGAGTAATTACGGAACTGCTAGTACAGAGCCGCCTGTTTTTACTGAACGCGGAAAAAATCTCGTCCAGTTGTCAATGCCGATGCCGAGGTGCCGCGAGCCGCTACATGTCTAACTTTTCAATCGAGTTTTGGCCCAATATGCCGTGGCACCAATTAGACCGGCCGACCGGCCGACCGGCTCGTTATGGGGAAACCCAACGCATTATGCACTTTTTGTTTTAATGTTAATAAACACGGGTTGTTTGCGTAAAATCATGTTCAAATAGCTTTACTGGTTCGCGGTGATTGTGAAAACTGACTGCACTGACGTGACATTTTTGGCACTTTAACTAAGATCGTTATCATATTATTTAAAACAATTATATTGTTAAAATAAGATGAGACAACAAACAAATTAGAGGCAATCGTAGTTTTCAAACTTTACTTAGTTTACACTGAAATATCTTTTCTTTTATCCCTGAAAAGGGGTCAAACACACTGTAACGGATATAAAACTCATCACAATTCAACTTATCACATTGGATTAAAATTTACCATTCGGGTAGATCATGAGCTAGACTGAGACATAGGATACCTACTTTATTCCCGATAATACGTTCCCTTGGGATCAATCTGACGGTATTTTGTCGTTTCCGACACCTCTCGCCTTTCTCCTAGTTATTATTACTAGGAGATATGTTAATGTATATTATCGTATCTGGAATGTAAATAGCTTTTTCTGCTAGACATGTCGTAATAGACATGAGCGTTCGTTATTAAAACTACTTCGACTACAAAACAAAAAGTCTATTTATACCATTTGTGCTGAACGAGAACACACACACACACGTGACATTGTTTTGTATCTAATAATGTTAGATTATGTTTTTGTTACGACGTTGGTGAGGAAGTAGTAGCCGATTTAGAATGAGGAAATTGCTTCTAAAAAAACTTAGCTTATACTGACACTTGATGGACACTAGAGCAATCATTAGACGTAAAGTTGATCAACATAATGTTTCTATACATAACCGTCCGTGCTTCTGTTAGTGCTAGATAACTTTGAAGGCCTTGATCAGTTTATTCATAACTTACATAGGTAGGTACATTATGTTCATAGTTTTATTTGGATTTCATATTGGAGCTGTATCGAGATACTAATAAATTCTATAATTAACAAACAATTAAAAATAATACATAGCTGAGCGTCTGTAGAGACCGCTAATAGGTAATATGTAAATAAGCGCGGGCAGGCGGACGGTCTCTTATTTTTTAAGACTAGACCAAAACGTATAAATTTATCTTGTCCCATCCTAGATCAACAGGACAAAAACGTTATGTTTGTAACCTAGCTATTCCAATAATAAAATTTATGATTAAAAACAACTTTTATTTATCACATCATTAACAATTTAAAACTCTCAAAAGTATTCATAATTTCAAGAATAAATTAAACTGTCGGAGATAAGAAATCAAAATGTGGTTAAGTTAACTGCAATAATGATATATTAAGCGCGGTGAGCCAAACCGCAGATAAAATTTGAGACGCATTAAAAATAAATAGGTTTTCCCAAACCGATTGCATCGAGCGCAGCGAACAGGCGAGTCTGTGTTCCTAGTTCCTACCAGCCTTGATCCACTTCCATGAGTCACAGGCCCGATGGAAGGGTGGTTGTGACGCACGGCACCCTGGTTCACCTTCACTCGTCTTGAGGAAAACCCAGTGGATTATCAACAAAGAAATTTAGACCGTACCACCTTTTATTAGAGTCCAATACGCGATAATCATTAGTGATACAAATAATTAATTCATTCGATCAATTAAGTACGTACTAGAGCGAAACTAGTGATGTGTCTATGTCGACATTGTGGCGATGTTTCGAGAAATATTTTAGTATCACCGTACGAAGTTTTTATAAACATCGTATAAATTACTTTACAGGTACTTATGTTGGTGGTATTAATTAGCTTAAAAAGGCTTTAAAATACCATTATTTATCGTTGCTGCCATAATTGGTATCGGTTCTCTTCTTAGTATTAGAGAGGTGAGATCATAATTGACTCTTAGGCAACTAGTTGTTATTTGAAATTTATACACATCTTCGAAAACCACACGGAACCGAAATAAACGATGAAATAATAATTGACCTATTATAATAATTATGCAAATTATTCTTAATATTAAAGGTTTGTAACGGAGGCTATCACCCAACCAGAAGCCGGAATTGAATCCAATAGAATTATGGTTATTATCCTGTATTTAATTTTTATCAGCTCTTCGTAACATTTCTAATCTCTGCTTGAGGTCTGACGAAGAAAATACAATTTAATTTATCTCGTCGGAATTAACAATAATAAATTATTATTAATAGCCCCGAAGGCCTTTAATTGACTTATTTTTTATTTGCAAAGAAGTGACGTTCAATACAATATTTAGTTTAGGTACTATATAAAATAAGGGTGAATGGTTGTTAAAGTCAGATTAAAATTTGTTTTGGATAACAGACATGGAAGGCGCTGTCGTGTACCTTCAGAGTTCGATAGCATTAATTTTCCTTCGTCTTAGTTTTCATAATTATTAGTGTACCCATACTACAAAGAATGCATAGGAATTAATAAAATAGACACGCCGTACGCGAATATGACTTGTCTTACTACTAAGTACATGGCATAGAAAACCACTGTGCCGATATAAATGTTCATATATTTTAACATATAAAGTGTAACCTATATTAAATTGAAACTATTCTACTATTTTCATATGACGACAAAGGACGATTTACTCTATATAGTAAATAGAAAACTATTTTAAAAAGTGTAATATCGATACTAACTTTATCAACACTATTGACTTCAGCATTGATGAAACATTAAAAATGCCGTATCGCCTTGATAGACCTACGGTAATAATTACGATAGCTTTGAATCAAAATAAAATCTATCGCTTAAGTAACCGAATCTCGGGGTTATGTTTTAATAATATGTACATCGCTAAATACACATACAGACTAATAGTCGCGCCCCAGCAGTAGGTAGGTCTCCCTGTCGCGGATAGACACGGACAAACACTATGACAACCCGAGAGCAAACAGTTATTTGTCACATAAATGTCTGCCCGATTTGGAATCGAACCTGGGACGCGACGCTACGCAGGCAGGGTTACTGCCACCAAGGCTACGAGGTCGTCAAAAGGTCGTGTTTTTGTATCATTCTATTAACGAACGAACAAAATTAACCGATTAATTTTTTTGGCTAAAACAAATTCTATTTTTAAACCAAAGCCGGATTATGAATGAATATTCTTTTAAAGCTTCGCTTTGACCAGCCCGACGAAGACAGTAAAAACTTAGTTATTATGTAACTACGACATGAATCTTCTGAAATGCAAGATGTTGGTATCCTATTAATATTTCATGAATTTATATATTTCGTTAATTGAGTACACCATGTAACTTATAATAACATTGATCGACTAAAATAAAGTAAAAGCGAGTGAGCTAGAAGTCTCAGGAGCTGTCCGCGTGCTTTGGAGAGCACGTTATGGAATCCATCGTCAATCTACAAATAAACATGATAAATTACAATTCCTATATAATAGGTGTTACGTCCTATTTACATCCAAGAGACAGACAGACAGGAGGCATATTCCGCTTATTACCCTTTGGCTACGAAGCTCTGAAAATGATCCAGGTCTAGAAAACAATAATGTTTTCGATAAATATGTTTTTCATGATAAAATATTAGATGAGTCTTTCAGAAAATAACGTTAGTAATATCGTGTTATTATGTCAGTCGCAGGTCGCAGTGCTTGCTGACCGCAAGCGGCGGTCGCTCCCCGGAGTAATCAGCTCCGTGTTATTGGCCGCCCGCCCTTTGATCAGGACCTTTGCAACTCAAAACTAACACTAGTTATAAATTGGAAAATAATACTCTAGTAGTTATTTATACAATATTCTTGCATCACAAAAACATCGCAACCGATAGTGGTAATAAAAGTTAAGGAATAAAACGCAAAGTTGCAACTCGAAATCGAACTTGGGAACTTTTGTGGATAATTTACTACCATCGACCAACAGGATCATTATCCGAGGATTTTTAGACTTGGATTATATAACCTACTTTGAATTAATATTCCTGTCGAAATAGAATCTAAATAAAAATAATGAAGACGCAAATTGCTTTTATAAGTCGTACCTACTATAATAGAATAAGGAGTGGACATATAGATAAAAAAAAAGGCTCACAGTCTCGAAGTTTTATTAATTACGCATTGAGAACTAGTCTCTTTAGAAATATCTTTTTTTTATATTAAAATTAAAAGTCAATCGACGCAACGCCTTTACGACCAATCAAGTTCATGCCGCGTTAATTTACAAAAAGATCGCGTCGGACAAAAAAAACACACGAATAACTTTCAAGGCAAGCGGTTATTATTAATTTTGTGGTTGGCAAAACCCCTTGTAAAAATAGAAACAGAACAGCTCATTAACATTGTGACGTTGCCTGTGCGTAAAATATGCAAACTTACAAACAAATCAATGGTCAGTATTATGTACATCCATTAACAGAGTTCCTTCTGTTGTGAAACTCTTGGACATTTGAACTAACAGTATAATGCTCGAAATGAACACAGAGATTTTCAGAAAACCGAGACTGTTGAACAGACGATTATCTGTTAAACGTTTAGAAAAAATCATAAATAAATGACAATTTAGTTTCACCTTAAGGGAGGTGTGCGTTTGTATTTCTTACGGTTAATAGAAACTTCCATCTGTTACGAAAGCGGTATATAGATTTGTCTTTGGCTAACTTTCTACATATATGATAAACAACGAGAAAGAAGGAGGACTTTAAAGTAAGAAGAACCATACAAACCGCCTGAAAAAAGGAAAATAACTAGTGCATCCAGCAAAAAGAAATGAAATCCTACCAAAGCATTACATGTAAAATATAGGTTTTTCAAGCCGCTTTCGCAGTTAAAAAGTGATCATAGCTCATGTAGATTTAAGGTCCCTGACGATAAACTCAACATCTCTGGCAAAAAGTATAGCTTGGGCTTGCCTTATTCATATTCAACTTGAAAATATAAATAATTATTGCTATTGAAGAATCCAAACAACCTCGTTGTTTCAAAGAGGAATGGAAGAAATCGCATCCCAATACTTCCCGCCCGCTTTAATGTGAGAGTCTACAAGTAATGAGTACTTAGGCATTTACTAGGGTAATGCGCTTACAAGCTTGGACCACATTAGGGTGTAAGGTGCTCCATCAATCCCTGAGGCAAGCTCAAACGCTGCAGCTCGCCGAGCAACCCGCTGAACAACGGAGGAGGTGAACCCTTCCATTGGACGCCGCGAGATCTTGTACCATACTATTCTACAATCCCGATTGTGCTCATGCATTGTGGTACGGGATGGTTACCCAACCTGTTTCTAGATTGATTCTAGGAATCCGTGAAATATTTTTACCTGGCCAAAGAAAAGCAGGAACCCTTGTTTTTTTTTAAACGGTTACTTGTGGGTGACATAATTATATAGGTGTTACTGACGTCCACGGGCGATGGAGATTGAACACTTAACCCCGAGTGGGCCGTCTTATCGTTTGCCGGCTATTAAAAAAAACTCGGCAGTCTTAATGACTTCTGCCTTCTGTTAACTTTAAACTCTACTAAATCAAATTTCCCATGAACCTTTCTAAGAATCTGGGCTAAGTAGCGGCGGAGCATTTCCAAGCCGTGTTATGAAGGATGATGTGACCTGCATCGGGCCACTAATGGGATACGGGCAGCTTTGCAAGTTCAATGTATTCCGGGCGCGTCACACGAAACAATTGTAATATGCAAATACATCTTTAATCCGCTCCGACAGCACTGAGCACTGAGCCCGTACGCACATTGACTAATGGATGCGATTGTGATTCATCAAGCGGCACGCGATTTGTTAACATTGTTGTATTTAATTAACGATCAATTAGGGTCGGTTTGCTGTAACCCGTCGAGAGGGTTACGCGAGTCATGTTTCCTACGATTTTGCGAGTTACGTTTAATCGGATAACCGGGAGATTTGAATGGTGATGTCATTTGAACGATAACCTGCTCTTATTGTAATACTGGTACAACTGAATAAAAAGTTGTTTGTTCAAGTGAAATCACTAATAATAACGACTCGTACCTTGGTGACCCCAACTCCACTAAACTTGCTCCATTTTGCCCAGTAGCGAGCTGTTCAGGGTTCGAAACCCGCTGGCGTGGCGCTGACAACTATCTATGAGAAAAATGAACGTTCGTATGTATTTGCTAAAGCGTTCCTAATGTTCCTAGCGGTCATAATGGGCCTATAATAGCTCCGTCTGCGCTGTCAGTCGAGATTTTAGTAGAAATCTCACATAATCCCTTAATCTCGGTGACAGATAGGATATTTCGCGAGTTAATTTCATAATAAAATAAATACCTGGTGTCTACATAGTGTTAGTACATGTGCGCATAAAAATAGCAGCCACAAGTAAGTTTCTGTCAACGCCAGGGTACGGAACCGAAGCAGCGTATACTTAGATCAGAGATCACACATCCCAATCGTATCGTTCCGATTATAAGATTAAGCTGCTCTCGTGGCAAAATAATGGATATATCAGTGCGTACATTTCAGAACCTGAAACCGGGTAGCTGCCCGATTTCAATGTGTGTTTTGAAGGTTGAAGTTTAAAGTTTGAATATATTACGGAGTAGATGATCTATTACATATCCTTACTATTATATGTGAATGTAAGTTTGTAATGCTTTCACGTGAAAACTGCTTAACCGATCATCATGAAACTTTTGTACACATAATTCTTGGAGGTATTAGAAGTAACAATAGGATACTTTTTATAAAAAAAATATGTTTGTTTGTAACGAATTTGCTCAAAAACTACTGGACTGATTTCAAAAATTCTTTCACCATTTTATTGCTACATTATCACTGATCAATATAGGCTATAAGCGGCTATATTATATAGTAGGTACATACATATATTTCTTCTGTGCGTGTGTATGTAATTGAACTCCT